>OY982542.1:2453000-3679500 GCA_963859965.1 Ceramica pisi
TTAATGGATAGAAGCATTTCGGCTATATGTTTTTACACTTTCGTCATAAGTAAGTGTTAAGACCAAAGTGCCTCAAGGCACGTTGGGCCGTAGGCCCCGGCTGTCATTTGTGGAACTTAGGTCGTTGCGGATGATCGGAGGCCAGTAAAGTCTGACTCCAGTCTTGCCATGAAGTGCCGCTTGCCTAAACATGGGTTGGTGGAAAAATGTTTTTTTTTCCGAATAACTTCATTTGAAATTGATTTACTATACCTGATCATTACATTGACTTAATCATTAGCAGCAACGCTGATTTGACACGTGAGCTAAGTCAACATGGTTGATAGTTAAATGGATTAATTATTATGCAGCATTGCTGACCATTAAATTGATACCATACTAAGCAGCATTGCTGATCATTAAATTGATACGATGTTAAGCAGCAACGCTGATCATTAAATTGATACCATACTAAGCAGCATTGCTGATAATTCAATTGATATGGTGTAACGCAGCATTGCTGATAATTCAATTGATATGGTGAAACGCAGCATAGCTGATCATTAAATTGAATGCCATTTAATGTCATGCAATCTTTTCCTAAATCACATGGAGCTGAGGCCACGTCCGGGAAGAAGCAATACAGCTCACGTCCTTTCTTCTCATCCGGCCATCACTTTTCCCGTCTGCGTACGATCGGCTCTGCCTGTGCTTCGGACGTGGCTTGGCGCTCCTCATCAAACCTGCCTGCACAGCCGTACTGGCGGACCTGGGCTTGGTCTTTGGCATTGGAGCAGCACGTTGCGACCAACGTGAAGTGTTGCTTGTTTGTGCCAACAAGCAACCGCATACGTATATTAAGCAGCATTGCTGCGGGTCATTAAATTGACAAGTCATCATTGAATGACGGTTATGCAGTAGAATAATTACCTACTGGTCATTAAATTGACAAGTCATCATTGAATGACGGTTATGCAGTAGAATAATTACCTACTGGTCATTAAATTGACAAGTCATCATTGAATGACGGTTATGCAGTAGAATAATTACCTACTGGTCATTAAATTGACAAGTCATCATTGAAATGACGGTTATGCAGTAGAATAATGACCTACTGGTCATTAAATTGACAAGTCATCATTGAATGACGGATATGCAGTAGAATAATTACCTACTGGTCATTAAATTGACAAGTCATTATTGAATGACAGTAATTGCAGTAGAATAATTACCTACTGGTCATTAAATTGACAAGTCATCATTGAATGACAATCATTGCAGTATAATATACCTGCCGGACATTAAATTGTCAAGTCGTCATAGAATGACAATAATTGCAGTAGAATATCTACTGATCATTTAATTGAGAAATCGTCATTGAATTACAGTAATTGTGGTATGATTCCTACTGATCATTAAATTGACAACTCATCATTGAATGACAATCATTGCAGTATAATATACCTGCCGGACATTAAATTGTCAAGTCATCATAGAATGACAATAATTGCAGTAGAATATACCTACTGGTCATTTAATTGAGAAGTCGTCATTGAACTACAGAAGAAAGAGAGGGGAACGTTGGAAGCTGGTACTCTGGATCTACCTGGAATGGCTGCTGACATCGAGAGTAGTAAGAAGAAACGTGCTTCACTGCTATATTTTGTGGACTAGAATTGCTAAATTTTGTGGACTAATATGTCTGAAACTGTTCTAGTGTTGGGTAGCCTATTTATCGAGGAAGATTTTAGGATCTAACATCACGTTGCGAACAATAGGAGCGAGGCATTGATGGGGGATCGGACGCGGACGAGGTTGCGTGGATCGGTAAGTTTAATAATACAGCAAATGCAAATGTCACCAGCTGATGGAGTGGATGTCTTTGGTGTGGCTATTACCAAACTATACATCTAAACAAAGTAAGATCTGAGAACGTCAATCGTTTCGATTGATGTTAGTAGATCCTAGATGTAGGTAAATGCAATAATGTTGGTCACACACAAAACCTGGGAAAATATGAAACAAAATAAAGTACAGGCTCGTAACCAAACATCCAGTGCAATAACACTATTATTGTTATTAAACTAAGAAACCTTTGAACCTAACAGGATCATTTGACGCAAATATAAAAATAGTAAACACTTTTAGAAAATGCAACTTTAAACGTCATGTCTTGGGAAAGAAACTGCCGTGGTATACTTATAAAAATAGTAAATCTCTTTATCTTCAGGCTATTGTGGCACATAGATATTATGTACCTTACAAAATTAAGTAAAAAACTTCACTAAGCATTACGTCATTGTGCGCTCTGGTGGGACATGTCCGCGGGAGTGACGGTGACACCTGCGGCCAAAAGTCCTCCTCCATGACATATTGGTACCCGCACCGCAAGCGCGTTGACGTTGGCATTAGGGCGCGATTCCAGCAACTGCACTCTCGGCGTGTAGCTTGTCTTTTGGCGCACATACTCCACGGTTCCCTCTGCCTTAGTGGTGTAGTGTAGCCGCGAGATATATACTGGAGTGTTTACGGCTTCGCGGTACGTATAGTTACTTTGGGTTCGGTAGGTGTCGTGCCGCAGCGGTTCCAGTTGGTTCGCTGGCGGCATTCTCTCCTTTGTACCATCACGAAACCATCGTCGTCGGTTCCCTTTGATATCTTTTAGATACAGGCTTCATAGGGGGAGCAAAGTGAGTGCTCGTGCAAACGTGAGTTGCTTGGAGTAGAATTCACTGTCGGAGTCTGTGTTTCCCGATGGTTGCATCCTTGGAGTCTTTGATCAGGAGTGATTATTGGGTGGTCTGAACAGGCGTGCTCCGTCTTCGACCGCGTCATCGCTTGCCCGTGGGTGAGATGGTGGTCAATCGCGTGCCGATAAATAAATCAAAAATAATATAAAAAAAAAATAAGCGAGTAATTTAAGAATTTCCCATTGGCATAATAAAATAACTTAAATAATGAGATATTGGATGGCAAGATGGCCACACAAGCAAACTGACCGCATGCGACGTGTTTAGTGAAAAAATTGAACCTAGGTTTTTTATATAAACGTGTGGGTCACAGTTTTCCATACATAACAATAGTTACTAAATTCAGTTAGTAAATTCGATTGTAAACGATTTAAAATAGCAACTTGATATTAATGACATTGAATAAAGCTATAAGAGTGTGTAGAATTCTGAACTATTACAATTTCTAAATAGATGTTTCCCTTTCGGGTTGCTTGTTAGTTACACATTTTAGCTACAATGAGTTAGATCGAAATAAAATCAATTGATTCGAAGTATGCGGTGCAGTCATGACCGTAATGCTTGTAGATTGCCGTAGTAATTCGTGAACGTAGTAGCTACTTCACATGAACGTTAGACACAAACATGTCAGGCCTAGTTTCTCTTCTCTTTGTGGGCCCTTATGTGCATAGCTTACCGGTTGGTGAGTTTTAAAATCTCTTTGTCGGGAAGATGGCCAAGGTCAATTATCACGTGATGTTATGAAGTAGATTAAGAGGTAGCATCAAATTAGTTTGAGGGACCAGGTTCTTGTTTCTGTGGGTTGGCGAGCGTACCAGGGTATCATATCAGCATCCCAGAGTGATATAGACGAGGGAGTCTGTATCAGGGTGTCGTTGTCGTAGCTATTGGTGGTACAAATAAGTGTTTTCTCGGTATTCTTCCCATGGGGAGGTGCCAGTATAGGAAGTGTGTTGTGCTGAGCTATGAGTTAGCTGTTGACTGTGAATAAGATTATTTAATTTCCTTGTTCAAATAATTATGAGTTTAGTGACTTTCAGTGGTGCTTGGACTTGGTAATCACGAATACTAGTGAATCACGAGTCAAACCTAAAGGATTTATAACAGCCAGTTTTGAACTGTCAAACGGATTGACTGAACGACTAGTGAGTTAAGTTAAAGTTTTTAATAACTCTGAGAGTAAACAAGCGTCGGTAGACGGTTTTTAATGATAAAGAAACCAAGGCATTAAATCTTATCATACGTCTACTTCATTAATGAGATTGATTAATTATGATTATAACACACTCACATACACACAGACATAAGTGATAAAAATAAAGAAATCAACACAGAAAAAGATATAAGCGAATCAGAAAATGAAATAGAAGAAGAAGAGGAAGGGTAAAAGGAAACATTGAATTAAACCATAAAATTATTTTTAAATATTATTCTGCCGTGATTTTGTATGCCAGACATGTCAATAAATTATTAATCAAAATAATAAAATATGTTAAATGTTTTTACTAAAAAAAATCTTGTTACATACAACTACTTAAAACAAGGAAGGGAATGTAGTGTATGTAGATATCAATATTTCGAACTACCTACAAACTGATAACAGTATTGTGACGTTGCCTCGGGCGCACACGTCGCTCGGTTATAAATACCGGTACGAGTGGTGGGGCGGTCAGTCGTTGTCGAACTGTCGGCCTGTGCGGTGGTGCGTTGGCGAGTCAACTGACAATATTGTAAATAAGCATTCTCTACACTCCGAATCACTATCTAGTAACTAGGCGTCTAGTAATTACCGTAAATCAAATTAATATCAACATCACACACCATCACCACCAGATAATCTAATTCCGACTGACCACAAAACGGACTATCAAATATGATAATGTAATTGCGGCGATAATTACACCGTCACTAATTCATTAGTTCTATGCCACACAATTAACGTTCTACCGAATTAATATGACAATGATGGTCCCCCAGTCATCGGGCCCCCCAATAAAGGTTGATCCACACAGATCAGGGCGACAACTGGGACGTATCCGGGCCATGGCCCGTCACAAAGATTCCTGTACGGGCATGGCCCCGTGCACGGACGTATTTATACGAGTTCAAATAATAAATAATAAATAAATAAAATGTACACACCAATATTTTTAAGATTCCGTACCAACAGAACCCTATTACTAAGCCTGTCCGACCGTCCATCCATCCGTCTACCCGTGTTCAGTAGACTGTCTGTCAGTGGGCTGTTTATCTAGAACATTCTCGAAATTCTTACGGGAACGGCAAAAAATGGGATATGGGCGTACGAATCGCGGGAAAAAACTAGTTAAAAATAAAAAGGTCTCCCATACAAGGAACGTAATGGTTCGGAACTCTTCGTTGGAGTCTGGCTATCATATGCCGGTTTTTTTTTTAGCTCTGAATGGATCTCGGCCAGGCTACGGCCCATCCAGGTTTCTGGCACAGCCCGGATATGTGTGGATCAACCTTACCAAACGCTTTACCAAATTTATATGACAGTGATGACGTCATCAGGCACCCAAATCACAGTGCAGGAACATTGTCCACAATCGCTCGCGAGAAATTATAAATTAAATCAATTATTTATCAGGGCGATGTATGCAAATTGTGAACGACGAGCAATCACCTCTGGTATAGCGCCCCAACGTCCAATGAGAAGCATTTTGGAACTAGTTTAGAAGTCATCTGATTTAATAAACCTATAAAACTATACTTAACAGAAAGGTTTAGATACTTAAATAAAAGTAAACTATCTTGATGTGACTTTTTACATAAAAATAATTATATTACTTAAAAAATAAACTACTGCTTAATTAATGTTGCAATGATTTAGTAATCGTTAATTTTGTATTTACATCTTATTTTTATTTTGATAGGCACGCGTATGACCATCTTACCTGATGGTAAGCGATGACGTGTTCTAAGATGGAGCACCTTAGTCCTTCTTGTATACAAATACAGTGTTTTTTTTTCTATTTTCTCCTCAATTATAAATTCCAGCTATTTTTAATTCAACTAAATAATCTAAATAGCTAGCCACACTTCCCATTCGTATGGGTGGTCTCGGCGTCCGCAAAATTTCAAGTATTAGTTTACCGGCCTTCCTCTCCTCGGTCCACAGTACTGATACTTTAACCAGGAATATTTTATCATCCTCACTGGTTGATTTTGAAGTACCGTGTTTGACTGATGCGTTGAATGCTTGGAAAATGGCTTGTCCCAACATGGATTTGCCCGACAACCTGACCTCCCAGAGACGATGGGATGTGCCGCTCTGCAGTATTGTACGGAATAACTTGATTCATACGTCATCGAATACTGCTGAGCGCGCGCGTCTGTTGGCTGTGGGAGAGTGGGAGTCGGGTTTGTGGCTTCAAGCACTTCCGTCATCCACCATAGGTACTATGATGGATGACGCATCGTTTCGGATCGCGGTCTGTCTCCGCTTGGGCGCACCTTGTGTTGCTCCGCATCGGTGTCATTGCGGAGTTTCTGTCGACAGCCTCGGACACCATGGCCTTTCCTGCTGCAAGAGCGCAGGCCGCATAGCGCGACATGCTAGCATCAACGATATTATTCGTCGGGCTCTTGTCACCGCCGGCGTACCGGCAGTATTAGAACCTAGTGGCTTGGTACGTGACGATGGGAAGAGACCAGATGGTATGACGTTGGTGCCGTGGAAGATGGGTAGGCCTCTGGTGTGGGATGCAACATGTGTCGACACCCTTGCGCCATCACATGTTCCAAGTACGGTGGGCTGTGCCGGCGCTGCCGCTGCGGCTGCTGAGGCCCTCAAGCGGCGCAAATACTGTAACCTTATCGGTAATTACAGTTTTGAGCCGTTTGGGGTCGAAACGCTTGGGTCATGGGGTCCGAGTGCGCGTCTCCTTTTTAAGGAAATATCTCGTCGACTAATCGACACTTTGCGTGACCAGAGGGCTGGCTCGTTCTTTGCTCAAAGAATTAGCATTGCCATTCAACGTGGCAATGCTGCCAGTCTTCTGGGCACGTTTCCGGATGACGACGATGCGGAGGAATTCTTCGACGCCTAAGCGTATCTTGTTTTTGTATATTTATTTTTATATAGTTAGGTTTAGTTGTTTTCATGTTTTTAATAAATAGATTATAAATTGTATACTCTCTCTACCTACAAATATAAAAAAATGTCTGGTAAATATTTATAACTAAAGCACTGTTCAACGGTTTGGATAAATTTGGTGAAAATAGCAGGAACATTGGATATACGAGTATATAGATAAAAATATAAAAAATTCTACGAAGCTGCAAAAAAAAGATTTTCGTAACAATATACCTGGAAAAGTTTATAAATTGTATCCAATTGAAAACGACCCATGTATTCCCTATTGAACCCATCATATTTTTAGAAACACCAAAAAAATAAACGAACAACAAGAGATTTCCACTTTATCCGTGAATTCGTCGAACGCTATGATTTAATACCATCAGAACATCCCTTTATTCAACATTAAAAAAAATACAATTAAAAACTTTGATCAAAAATACACGAAATAACAAACTTGATTTATTAGCCCCAAATGGATTCATCATGAAATTAGGAAAGCGGGAGTCAAAATGAAATACAATCGTAACTCGTAGAGTTCTCCGATTTGTTTCGAAAAAACTCGGCTACGTTAGAGCCATTTTCGGATAATTTCATCGCATGCGGCCTTTATTCGTTAAAAGTATTTAATTTCGTTTCAGAAAATTCGAATTTACAGTGATTGTTAGTACTTAAATTTTTTACCGACTTCCCAAAAAGGAGGAGGTTATCAATTCGGTTGTATGTTTTTTTTTTTATGTTTGTTACCTCATAACTCCGACAATTATGAACCGATTTGAAAAATTCTTGTTATGTCTGAAAAGATATACTTGCAGATTGGTTCCATATAAATTTTATCAAAATCGGTTACGGACTTTGGATTTTAAATCGAAATAGCTGGAATTCGTCTACTTGGATATTAGTTTTATGTAATCCAAGTAATCTAAATTGCGTATTTTGCTTTTCTGCGATTTTTCAGTGGTGTTGTTAGGTGTGGGGTACCACTAAAAAGTGAAAAATAAAAATCTTTTTACAAAAAAATACAACCGACTTCCAAAAAAAAAAAACACTACAAAGTAAAAAATAACTTTAATTTCAGAAGTCGGTGTCAAAATACGAAGAAACTAACAAAAACACCGACTTTTCACATTCACAGACAAGTTGATGAAATAATAATGTGACTTAAGGTCCTAGGACCTGGGGGCCAATCGCGCTAATTTTAAAACGGATCCCGATAACGTTTCCAATTCAGTTTTGGTTGTGATCTAGTTTCGATTCACCTGTAAGGAATTTGGTATCGCGCTAAAGTTTAAACTTCAACCAAAGTTGCATTGTCAAAATTTTACAAATATTTTCGTATTTTCGTTCAAAATCCAAACAACACAACGCGAACGATTGAGAAAAAGCGTTTGTTCCCAACGAGTAACACCCTCAAATGTCACACTGTTACTCGATGGGAATGTTTTTAAGAAAAAATTCCCAACCAGTCACACTGTTACTCGATGGGAACTTTTTATTACTAATTTCCCAACCAGTCACACTAAAGGGGTATAATTTAGACGGTCACCAAAATGGATCAACGGTCACCAAATTCTATCCAACTAAAAGATTAATATTACTACCAAAAATATTATAGGTTAGGTTAGGTTAGGTTAGAACTGTGACCAACTACGCGCGAGCCGAGCGAGCGAAGCGAGCGGTGCCGCGGCAGCGGCCGGCGAGCGCTACCTCGAAATTGGTCGCGATTTTTTTCTTATATTATCGTGGATTTTTTTCTGAAGAAATTCCCATCGAGTAACAGTGTGACTGGTAGTGTGACCGGTTGGGAATTTTTTCAGAAAAAAATCCCAACGAGTAACACCCTCAAATGTCACACTGTTACTCGATGGGATTTTTTGAAACAAATGAGAAAAAGTCAAGAAAAAGTAGCATTGTTTCAACTTTTTGTTTGACAGAGGTTACAGTTGTGATGCAGTTGCGTTCCAAGTTTCTGTCAAACGTTTATCGCGATACGGAATGTTTAAAAAAGTTGTGAAATAGCTACAGTTCAGTTGCGTTCCAGCCGAATTTTATTAGCGCGATTGCCCTCCTGGAGCTGGGCAGAGGACGTCCTTAGCAGTTCTCCATCGCGAGTGGTCTTGAGTTTCACGCTTCACTTCATTCCACAACATTCCGATGCTAGTCGCTTCTTCTTCCGATGTTAGCCGCGTGTTGGCACACGGTGCGTCGCCAGGTTTGACGGGGACGGCCATGCTTCCTTTTACCTTGAGGATTCCAATCTTTGGCTTGTTTGGGAATATTTATTTTTATTTATTTTATTTATTTGGCTCACCAACAATTGAATACACATTCGAGCCGTTTGGGGTTGAAACTCTCGGTTCGTGGGGTCCGAGTGCTCATAACTTGTTTAAAGATCTGTCAAGACGCTTAGTTGACACTTCGCGTGACCCAAGGGCTGGCTTTTACCATATAACGTGGCAATGCTGCCAGCCTTTTGGGCTCATTACCAGTGGCTAGCGATGCGGACGAATTTTTCGACGCCATATTATGTTAGTTTTAATTTTAGTTTTAGTTAGTTAAGAGTTGTTTATTTTATTTTATTGTATATATATGTATTAAACACATATCCAAGTATAAAAATACATCACAGAAACTTATTTACTAGTGTACCAATTTCTTATAGATAAGCACAACATGCATTACATTAGTGTTGATAGATGTTGATAAAAATCTAGACACATCTCCGAACATAATTATGACTAATAACTATTTTATTTTTATTTTTATTATTCTTACTAAAAAATATTAAAAATTATTATGCAAGCCTTAACACAACAAAAAGGATTTACAAGTTTTATCGGGATCCCAACGGAGCGTGTGACCAATCCACCTCCACTTACGACGCTTGAATTGGTGGTCTATATGGCTCTCGTGGCATTTCGACAACAGCTCTACGTTAGAGATCGTCTCGGGCCAGTATATCCCGAGGTTACGGTTAAATATTATATGATAAAATACCTATTTTAAATAAATTGGAGTATCTAAACAACACCATCTGCCTAGCCTGTTCCTAACTACATTGGGGTTGGCTTCCAGTCAAACGGGATTCAGCTGAATACCAGTATTTTACGTGGAGCGGCTGCTTACCAGACCTCCACAACCCATTTACTGATCAATATCGGGAAAAAACTAGAACCCTGTCCTATTTATTTCAGTCCTCTTTTTTCGAAGCTGTGATAAATCAGAAAAATAAATGTATTCAAAAAATGTTTTTATTACTTTCCCGTCACACACACACGTGATCGCTAGACGACATTTGACCGCGTAATTAAACGAGAGGCAGCCATTTTGAATTTCATATCAGGCCCATTAGTCAACGTTTGAAGTCATTCTTTCAGTATCGTTAGTTATGTTCGTTCGCGGCAATCAAAATCAAAGAATATTTTGAATTTTTCAGTTTGTTTTTGATGCAAGATTAGGTTAATGAAATATTTATTATTGCACTAATAGCTTTAGAAAGAAAGAAATAACAATCAACAAAAATAGAAACTAGTTCCCAAGTAACAAAATACGTAAATTCAGCAACATTTGATGTTGGATAAAATGTTGTCAAACGCGCTGAACGAATTTGACTCCTTAATTAAACGTCAACTGCCATCATGTCATTTTGATAAAAACATAGAATATTTTTTACCTGTGCTACGAAAAAGCGTTCGTTTATTTAAGTTGAAAAGGCGAATATCAACCGCAGACCCTTTCTAATGTACAGACAGAGGTGTTTAACTAAAGCAAAAATATCAATAGTCATATCAACGCAGACTTTTCCCGCCATATGTCGCCAGACGCCATATTCCCGCGTAATTAAACGTCAAGCAGCCATTTTGCGTATAAACATGCATGAGGGACTCGCGTCGCGCTGCTCGAAAATGTTTTAACTCCTTTTTATATTTATTCGTGGATGCGAATCGAATATTAATTCAGGATCCCTTTGAAGCGTATGATGTGTGAAGGAATTATGAATGATTGCGAAAATGGGCTTCTAGATATTTCTATTAAATGAAATTAATTTGAGATTAGTGGTAATTTAAATCCATTGCTATCAACGACTTTCGTGTCGAGTATTGTGGGTAGATATTTGTAACAAAAACATCCTAAAAAAGTATGGGTAGCCATGAAATTTGAACTTTGTAGTGTATCAAATACAAAGAAAGTGCTTATTCACAAAGAATTTTCGATAATCAAGGACTTGTTAAAGCATAGCTCCTTTGATTGTCTCAATTTGTGGATTCAATCTAAAATTCAAATATTTTTTTATTTGATTTCAAATGGGTTTGCTCTTAACTCGTCTAGGTCAGAGGTGATAGAGACGAAGTCTACAATGGAGTGAGTTTACTCAAAGATCCTGTTCACTCTAACTTCTTGTGTGTGTGTGTGTTTTTTTTGTTTTATTCTACTGGTTAGACATAACCTAAAGGTCTAGTAAGCTTTCCTTGAAATTTATAGACTGGAAAAGGCATGTACGATATATTTACACGATTGACTATGTGGCAAAATATTTTCACAATATTTCACTGTATTGATAATATGTTGCCGTAAAATGCTTATCAACCAGAATTTGGGAATGCGAGAGGCAATTTTTTATACAATTAGTCTACATAGAACAGTGGTTCCCAACCTTATTTTGATCTAGGACCGTTTTGGTTTCTTAATTGTTAGCAGGGACCACAAATCCTGAAGTAAATTTTAATTTTTAAATCTATAAAAAATCTTAGTTATGTAAACCTATTCTTTAAACTCAAAAGTAACGAGCATATCATAGAAAATACAATATTCCTGATCGAAACTAAACATCTTCAATGTTACTCTCCAATTCGTAAGTTTGAGATTTTAAATCCACGGACCATGTTTAAGCTCTTGTGGTTGGGAACCAATGACTTAGAAGCTCAAATGCAAAGTCTCATATTACCAAATGTAATCTGCAGACTTGCCATAAACACAATTAATGCATCCTAACTATTCTAAGCCTAAAATATAAAATTCTACCGTTACTGAATGAGTGAGTGACTGACAGACAACGTACAGTCGTAACTGCTGCTAGTCTATTCTGTAAATAACCATTTCGATATCGACTTCACCTGAGTGACTAAGCTTACAAAGTGAACTTTATTTCACACATCATAAGGTCTTATATTTTAAATACGAATTTGAAACTCACCTCGGATTCCGCTGTCGAGACACGAAAATGTTGTTACAGAATAGTATCGCTGGTCGTTAAGGTGTAGAGGAGCACTGACAGTGGATATCCCAAAATTCCTACGGGAACGAAAAAAACAGACAAGCGCGTTCCCTGCCTGTCTGTGTTTCCTGATAGCTACAACCTGGGAGTCTTTAAGTCAAGAGTGAATAGGTTACTTCTGCCTAGAAGTTATGAGTTATGAGTTTTGTTAGAAGCGATGATGCGGTCTAAGGTGGAGCACGCTTGCCTAAGCGTGCTCCACCTTAGACCGCATCATCGCTTAACATCAGGTGAGATAGCGGTCAAACGTATGCCTATCAATATGAAAAAAACTTTTTACAAAAAAATACAACCGACTAGCGACTTCTAAAAAAAAAAACACAAAAAAGTAAAAAATAACTTTAAATTCGGAAGTCGTTGTTTTTGTTAATTTCTTCGTATTTTGACACCGACTTCCGAATTTAAAGTTATTTTTTTACTTTGTAGTGTTTTTGTTTTAGAAGTCGGTTGTATTTTTTTGTAAAAAGTTTTTTATTTTTCACTTTTTAGTGGTGCTCCACACCTCACAACACCACTACAAAATCGCAGAAAAGCAAAGTACGCAATTTCGATTATCAAAGAATCATCTAAATAAGTCAAATTCCAGCGATTTCGATTTAAAATCCAAAGATCGTAACTGATTTTGATATGATGTATATGGGACCAATCTGTAAGTAAATCCTTTCAGATAAAACAATTTTTTTTCAAATCGGTTCATAATTGTCGGAGTTATGAGGTAACAAACATTAAAAAAAAAAAAAAACATACAACCGAATTGATAACCTCCTCCTTTTTGGGAAGTCGGTTAAAAAAAAGCCATCGCAGGCAAAAGCTACCAATTTATATAAAAATATCTTCCGTTACTGATTACTACGCACAGCTGAAACTGCTGCTTGCAGAAGTCTTTAATTTGGCATCTAGGATTTTTGGGGAGTGTAGACCCCTACACTCCCCAAAAATCCTAGATGCCAAATTATAGACTTCCCCGAATTTTCTACGGGAATGAGAAAAACGGGATGGGTGACGAAGTCGCGGGCAAAAGCTATATCTATATTATAAATGATAAAGTTGGTTTCGCTGTGGCGCCTAAATAATGGAACCGATTTAAAAATATTTTGGAAGTATTATAGATGGGACCTTGGAAATGGTTTAGGCTACTAAACTTATTTGCGAAAATCTGTTTTTTATGCGGGCAAAGCCGCGGGTAAAAGCTAGTTTCATGTAAACGCAACACTCTAGACATTCTTCATAATAGAACCAACAACCACTAACTAGAACTTTCGTACGTCAGGTATGCACAGTACAAAAACAATAACCCAAATGAATCACTGATTCGGTCACGCATGTGCCAGTAACATTGGCACCTGATGCCAACTAACGCCATAATTGACTGCCAAGGAGATGTGCACTATGCATAATACATGCCATTGGACGTTACAGTAATTGGCGCCATTGTACAATTTAGCCAAGCGACGGTTGTGTGGTGGTTGCCTTACAATTGCATGCTGTTTTCGGTAGTTTTGGTTGATGATGCTATAGGATTGACATTTGTACTGGCGTATAAAATGATGCGGAATGTTTGCAATTTGAAAAGGGTTTTTCGAACAACACAGTATTTTTGGTATCATTAAGACAAGAATAATACCTAAAATTTCTAAGTATGATATAGAAACATGTATAACTTACATTAAATTCTATGTAGGTAAGGTTAGTAGAAACAAATTAGTACAACCATTCTGTATAATTATCGTAATAAATTGAAAATTAACGCCCATTTAAATATAAATGAGTCAAAGTAATTAGAGAGGCTTCATTCAATTTAGTCTATCATTTCCCACTGACAATGATAATATTCATCAATTAAATAAATCATCTCAAACAAATTATATAAGTAAAGGTGCTTCAAGAAACAAGAGAAAACACAAGAACAATTTCACTTCGTAACAACCACCTAGTAATCGCTATTTGCATAATAAAGACACTATACAATTCAGCCCTCGGCACCTTCATTACGTCAGCTGGCAACAGAGTCCTTTTGGGCGGTGATTACAAGCCAACCCATTATGAACACAATCAGCCGAATACTCACTAATTAGTCGACCAAAAGAAAGCGTTTTACCCCACATTCATGAATATTGATAAAACTATATTTTGGTTAAGTAAACTGTACGCAAATCACGTACGCACAATGACAGGTCCTAATCGTGCGTTACACAACCAACGATCGTCGGTTACGAGGCCAATGTCGCGCTCCACTCGCCCAGAATATCGATCATGGAGTAGAGATGACACATCCGGTGATCGCGGAAACTTTGAAAAAAGGGAAATGTATATAAGCGTGGCGCGGTGTGACCACAGCATCATTCGTCTTCAGTCAGTCGAAGGAATCAGTTCAACATGAATTCTTTTGTGTGTGTACTCCTGCTTGCAGCTGTGGTGGCAGCCGAACCTCCTCAGTACAGACTCAGGTTCCAGAGACAAGAACTTGGATCTGGCGCTGAAAGCGACGCACAAAGCGGAGACGCCCCTTACGCTCCAGCGGGCTTCAGACCCGCAAAGGAATTCAACTTGCCAGCTCGCCAGGAAGCTTCACCTCCCTCAACTTCATACGGCGTTCCTGACGACAGCTACGGTGCTCCTCTGAAGACTTACACAGCTCCACAAACGCAGTACGGTGCCCCAGATACACAGTACGGTGTTCCGGAACAGAGTGAAGGTGACGACAGAGAAGAAATAGAAGCTAGTACTGAACAGCAGAAAGAAGAAGTCCAGGAAAAGGAAGAAAACGCTGAAGCTGACAAGGCTAATCTCGAAGACGCGTCTAAGGATACTGAGGTAGTGAGTGCTCAAGGTGTGTACTACGTGCTGTTGCCGAATTCCCAGCTGCAGAGAGTGCAGTTCCAGACTCAAAACGACGCAATGAACATGGCGTATACTGCCCGTCTTCAGTACAAGGATGAAGACCGTGCCCCAGTTTACGTCTACACAGCAGTGCCTCAATACCAGTCCGCGGCATACGTTCAAACGGCAGTGCCCCAATACTCAGCAGCTTACGTACAATTATTCTAATTTCGGACCCTTTCAACCAATGTGACCCTCCAAACGGATGCAATTTAGATTTGCGAGGATTATACCAGATCCGATAAAAAGATACGGATATACCGTTTTTCAAACGAATTTATTGTTCAATGTCGTACACCGATGTTTATACTGGAACGTTTTCAGTACGGTAAATGGTAATAACCAGCAAATATATTTTTATGTAATTTATTCAGGGATGTTGTAAATAAATGTCTTTGTTTTACATAATTTGATGTGTTTTGACTATTTTATGAGTGTTGTACCTAGTTGAAAGGTTATGTGATACACAGCCATGTTTTTCAAGTTAAATCGAACTTATTTGCATAATATCTACTTTGGTACACCATGAAGCATTTGTTTTCAAAATACAAGGGCTGATATTTGGCTACGAATATTACAATTTATGTAGAAAATACTTGAATAAAATATGGGAGATTTGTTTTCGTGATAGCAAAATACAAGCACTTAACAGCTTTTTTGCTACGAATATACCATTTATGTCAAAAAAGGGTAGCATGAAAAAAGATTAAATATGAAAGTAAAATAAGAAATCAGTCCAACGAAAACTGAATTCAATAAAATATTCAGTTTTTAATGCATTCGATGATACCAATTCATTTACAGTATCCTGCATCAAGAAGAAATTAACATAGTGAAAAGATATTGCTGCATTCATTATAACCTACAGAATAATATTTTTTTATCTGAATGATTTTTATTCGTCACTTGTTTTTAAAATTAAGTTTTGCACAGAGAATTGAAAATCAAGTCCATATTTATTGCACTGAATCTAATAAAAGAATTTTATTTACTTAAAACAGTACATCCATAAACATTAATTTATTCAAATTATGTCGAGAATCAGAACTTCAAAATTCACATTAAGATGGTCTCCCAAACGGCCACCGCTGCGCCGTCGGTATTTCCTCGTGTTATATTTGGGAAAAAGCAGTGGCACAATACACTCCCCAGAGAAGAACAGTACCTACTAGGTATCTCATATCACTAGCCATTATGGGCTTGAAGGCCACGAGCGAGGGAGGTTTATTGACCATCAGACCAAAGTAGCGTCAATCAGTTACTGGCAACAGAAATATACAGAACAAGATAGAAAGTATCCCATGATCGAAAACATCTATCATCTGTGGAACGGTTCCATTGTTTAAGGGAGTCCCTTATGAATCTCCACATAACATAAGCCAATTTTCCTTGCTTCAAACAAATCTGTGTCATTTTAGGTAATATTCACAGACACCTAGCATTTTCCGTCTTTTACAAGTTCATCTCTTTCACAAAATCAACGGTAGTTTATAATAACATCACAAAACTAAGTCAAACTCTTGAAACGGCACAAACAAAAATGTTGACAACGCTTTCGACGGATTACCATAACAAAAACTGTCCCAATTTGGTAATTACGTTCCGTTTTACTTTCAGACCTACCACACCGCTCGTTTTGCCATAGTTATGTCATAAAAATGCACATTTGCAAGTATTCATTGTTTGAGAGAGAAGTAAGCAAAAATGCCAGTTTCGGAACTATGTAGGTCAGATCCATTGTTGTGGTATACAATTGTTAGCGAGACACGTGTTAAAATCTATAGATTGAAAACCTAGGTGCTAGAGAAACGGCGCTGTTTGAAAATCGATGGGAAATAGAACATCCTAGTAAAGCCCAACGCTGCTTCCAATAGAAGCTTTTCAAGCCTTTTCCCAACTACGTAGTTTATCAGTTATCAGTATTTTAGGTCCTCCACAGCTTTTTTTTTTTTTTGGATGGGGAATCATCAAATGACTCCTCTCGCTTTGGGCGGAGCAGAAAGGAGTGTTAGATTCTTACTGACCAAAACCCATCCGTGTTCCTCCTGCGTGACCAAATACCATTTGCGTTCCAGGACCGCGGTGACTCTTTCGAACAAATTTCTCAACCCTGGCTTGCACAGGCCCTAGCGGGCCCTGTCTGCTATGCAGACATCTCTTTGAGATGCGCGTGGTGCGAGTACACAACGCGCCGTCGCCGTCAACCCTGGCCTGGTTCTTTTTCTCACGCGTTTGGCCTCCTCCTTCGCTAGCATTACTCTGCTTCGCAGAAGGAGGTGACCGCTTCTAATGCCTCCTTGCTCCGCCCATGCAGAGCAGACCACTACGGTATGCTCCACCGTGTCCTCCGGGCGTGTCCTCCCGCTGAATCCAAAACAGGTATCTCCCGAAACAACCGTGTCAGGTGAGTACCTGCGGAAGGTGAGGACGCCGTGGCGCGGCTCTAGCCATTCCTCAAGGAGGAGACTTAACGCCGCAATTGTGGCGTGCTCAACCTCCGCAACCCAGTAACTGCATTACACCAGTCCCTTTGGCGACATGTGTCAGATTTTATAGCTTCTGACCATCTGAACGACTGCCAAAAAATAACAAATGACAGCTGGGAATAACAGATTAACGTTATTCCGAGGCTTGAAGAAGTGTTGGTATGAACTGGATGGTCACGCATTGCTCAACTTTGAAGATCATTATTTGCGGGTTAGAAACTATTGACAGAGATAGATATCCAATATGATGTCCCAGAAAAACCTCATTCTGTCTGCGACAATGATAAAAAAGTCTAAATTTAAAGTAAGCCACGTAATATTTCGGTAGCGCCCATTACATTTTAAGACTCGCATAGAATTTCAGTTTGTCTAAGACTTGGGAATAGAAAACTAACAAAGATGCTCATAAAATAACGACTACTGAGCCAAACTTAATAAATTTTATACGGGCCCAAACGGCCAGTATACCGGATTGAACTAAAAATCGGATCAGAAACCTTGGAGTAATTGCAGTACATAAATTAAAAAAAAAATACCCTCCGAATTGAAAACCTCCTCTTTTTTTTAATTCGTTAAAAATTGTGTTATTTTCTACCAAAATTTTAGTAGTGTTGGTAAAAAAAAAACAAAGAAATCTAATTAGCACCAAATTCATCAGCCTTCTTTTCCATCTACCTCAATATGTCCTTTTGAACCTAACCGGACAACAGCTTCGTTCCTCAATATGCCACTATTCAATATGTCGGCAGTATTGGGTATGTCTATAGCGGTATGTAGCCACATGTCTGTGGTATCCTGAAATCTGGAGTGATGTCTTGTACTATATAATTGATCTAAATGTCTGTTTCGGTTCTCCCTGCTAGGGATGTCGTAATTGTCGATATTGGGAAGAGCGTTTGAATTAGATACAAGATGTATTGAATCAAACGTCGATAAATTCAGTCGGTTGATTCTCCTGACGCGGCATTCTTTCTTGGTATAAGTAATTTAGTAATCTTCTAATAAATAAAAATTTCGTGTCACGGTGTTTTTTATCGAATTTATCCTTTTTCGGCTTGACCGTTTTGTATGAAATTTTCTGTACAGACTCGTAATCTATACTTAATATTATAAAGCAGAAGAGTTTGTTTGTTTGTTTGGTTGAACGCGCTAATCTCAGGAACTACTGGTCCGATTTGAAAAATTATTTCAGTGTTAGATAGCCCATGTATCGAGGAAGGTTTATAAGGAAGGAATATAGGCTATATATCATCACGCTAAGACAAATAGGAGCAGAGCAGTAATGGAAAATATGACGCAGACGAAGTTGCGCGGGTCAGCTAGTTGTGTATACTCGAGAAGGTCGTTGGGTATTATTTTATATGACAAAACAACGTTTTCCAGGTCTGCAAGTAATATTTTAAGTACTGTTTTGACTTAGCATATTTTTTGGAATTTCAACAACAACAAATGTAGATTTTTGACAGTCGTTACAGGTATTCAGAAGCCAGAAAATCTGACCTTGCGAGCATGGCTTGTAGAAGTTAGATAGATAGTCGCATCCATGTCAAATACTGCTGGTCTAAAAATGCCATTTTAGCAGAATTAGAAATCAAAACACGCTACCCGTCACTGTCAAATTTTCACAATAAACTTTGAACCTAATGCGTTAGTGGTAAAGAAGAAAATGAAATGCGACAGATTGTTGTGTGATTAATATTATGATTCTAATATTATTGTCCTATTTTTTTAATTTTGATAGGCACGCGTTTGACTACTATATCACCTGATGGTAAGCGATGATGCGGTCTAAGATGGAGCACACTTGCCTAATAGTAACCTATTCACTCTTGACTTAGAGACCCCCAGGTTGTAGCTATTAGGAAACACCACAGAAACATAAAAAACAGTATATCAATGGGAAACACAGACTCCGGCAGAGAATTCCACTCTTTAGTTGTAAGCACTATGAAACTGTTCCCAAAACGTTTTAGTGCGTGTTGGTGGGATGTTCACCATGTACCGGTGGCGCATCGCCGGTCGTCTAATGTGGTCCGATGATGGAACGGGCTTGGCGGAATTGAATCATGCAATTCCGTCGCATATTCCCCAAAGTTAGCCTTTTAGCCAACCGGTATTAAGCTGCATCAGGCTTGACTGGAAACCGATCCCTATTTAGTTTGGAAAAGCTAGTTTGTTTGATTGAATAGCCATTGTCAAAATACCACACCCTATTTCTGTTGTCTATCACTTATCACGTCACGTCATAGTGTCATTGTTTGCTACACGCCATCATTCAATTATTTCAGTCAATCATCAAATGGAGTTTGTCGCTTCAGAACGCTCCTGCCTTTGCACTGTTGATGGGAACAAAGTTGATTGAAATGTTCTAATCATGTGAAAGAGGATATTGAATAACAAGGTTTGAACACACTGCAGACAACGTTGCAGGCATAGAACGTTTCACTGGATTTTTTATCATTGTCAAGTACATTGTTACTATTGGGTTGTGGTAGTCTGGTAGGCAGCCGTTCCACGTAAAAATACTGGTATTCAGCTGAATCCGGTTTAACTGAAGCCGACCCCAATATAGTTGGGTAAAAGCTAAGCGCATTAACTTGTCAAAACGTAATGAAAAGAAAAGATTCATCAGATTGCAGTCTCATAAAATAACGTGTGAGCTTTTAAAAATCGGGGATAAACAAAGACAGCACTAATTGAATGTGACGTCACGCAACTCACGCCATAGTGAATTAACGTGATTAACACCATCCCGTAGAAATAAAACTTTGCGAGAGAAGTTTACCAGAAAAACTTCAAAAGCGTGTGTAACTTGTCTATGTTTTTCGATTTTGCTGAAATTTTACTATTTTTAGTAACATCACGTAAATGAATACATCTTTTTCGAAACAATAATTCCGAATGATGAATTTAAGTTTATTTGTATTGTAGTCAAAACTGTATTGTTTCGATGACTTGTATGATGACTGAAATTTGTTAATTCATCATGACAATAATTATAAAGGCCCTTATTAGAGTAATAGCCAGTGGTACCAACTTATCTAAAACTATTTGAAACAAGGCCTGCAGATAATTAAGAGAACAAAGTTATTTAGGGCTCGATACAGAGGTAAGTATTTAGTGTTCAACAAAGTCTAAAGTTATCTCTTGATAAAAACTGTTTCACTAACCGCAGGTCAGAATATTATTATTAGTATTCAATTCTCTGTAGTTAAACTGAGGCATGGCTGTGGTTAGTATCAAGAAGACATTAGTAATACAAAATAAAATTAATACATTTGTTAACAATTTTAAAGCATGTCCTTTACATTAGTTAACAATTTTAAAACATATCCTTATTATAAATAAACTTAATTATATCTTTTATTTTAAGATTAATTATTTGAGATTAACCTAATAAGATTAACGCATATGGTACAACAATTTTTTGGTAAGATTGAAATATACTTTAACATATTTTTTTATAATAATATAATATTTATCTATGTATGTATGAGTGTGAATTTTAAACAGCTAACAATGTATAGTGTCTGTTTGTGTGAAATTAATATTTATGTCATGTATGTATTCGTTTATTGTGTGGTATGCTTTTTCAATTAATTCTTGTTTTTTTTTGCAACCTGGTTAGCTACAACCTCTTTTATTCAAGAGTGAATATGTAACTTCTAGGCAAGCGTTCTTTTTTTACGTTTTTGATGGCATCATCGCTTACTACAATTATGGTGAGATAGTGGTCTATAGCAAATAAAAATTGATTTAAAAAATGTTCAGTATTTTTGTAAACTTATTTATCTTGTCAGTTCCTAGTATTTTAACTGAAAGGTAGAATTTAGAAATGTTTCAGTTAAGTTGATTTTGAGTTGTTTTTTTTTATTTTAGATAGGTTTGCTCTTGCTCAATCTAGATCAGAGATGGCTGAGACAAAGTATACGATAGAGCGAGCTTAGAAAAAGCATGTTAATTCTTTCGTTGAAAAGATTATTAGGGTTGTTGTTTTTACAACCATCGGACCAATAGCTACCTTACCGCACGGGTCGATCTTCCAGGTAAAGCAACGCTAGCCAAGGTTAGTCTGTGGATGGGTTACCATCTTAACATACCGAGTTTTCTCCGTGCCTCGGAAAGCACGTTAAGCCGTTGGTCCCGGCTGTCATTTGGAGATCTTTGGCAGTCGTTACGGATAGTCAGAACCCAGTTAATCCGACTCCAGTCTTGCCATGAAGTACCGTATTACCCAGTTAATGGGTTGTGGAGCTAGGCAGATGACGATGATGGACCAATAGCTGCCTTTCCATTGCCAAACAATTTCCCAACACCAATAGACATTCAACTTAACAATTGTACAACTTTTGTAAACCAACTTGACCTGAAGACATGTCTCAACGACCGGTCCACACACTCATCCCTTCCGTTAAGCGTCCTCAACTACCCTCAACATGCCGAAGCCGAGAATATGTTAGCTTGTTCAAACATGATTGATTGCGTCCGAATCAGAACGTATCTGTGTGTTTGTTTTCTGGTATAAGCGTTTCATTTTAATTACGCTTTCGTGCTAATGGGTTAGGTGGATCGATGGTATTGAGGCAATTATAATAGGAGCGGGTTTCAGTTATAGAGGGGTTTCGAAAATCGTTTTTTTTTAGGTTGAATCATCATCATCTTCCTACCCTTATCCCATGTTACTTGGGGTTGCCGCAACACGTTCTTTTTCCACTCTGCCCGATCAGCCGTCAAACTATCACTAACTCCCTTTTCTTTCATATCGCTCCTCACACAATCCATCCATTTTTTCTTTGCCCTTCCTCTTTCCTTCTACTCCTACTCTTTCTCCCTCTCCATCCATCCACATTCATGTTCATTACTCTTATAGTAATTGTATTATTTCATTAGTATTTTCTAAATCCATGTTAATGAGGGACTTGCTAGTGACTCCATCTCGTTATTACGCTATCTATCAGCGTGTATCTTGAAAAATCAGCAATACTGCAAGTATCGATTTTAAACATTGTAGCTGTATTTTTGGCTTAATAATTTATACCTAATAACCTTTAAGAAAAAAGGTAACTGCCTCAATGGTCGGGTGG
Organism: Ceramica pisi; assembly: GCA_963859965.1. Lineage (NCBI taxonomy): Eukaryota > Metazoa > Arthropoda > Insecta > Lepidoptera > Noctuidae > Ceramica > Ceramica pisi. Next base: position 2,475,557 of record OY982542.1, read on the forward strand.
TTTAGTGGTCGTAGGTTCGAATTCTGCGGAAAGTATACTTTTTTTAAAGTTGTTACCAGTTTGGCTAGGACAGGCTTGAATCACCTGCTTGTCTGATCAAAAGTTGATTTTGTGCTTCGGAAGGCACATATAAACCGGTGGTCCCGGCCGGCCTTTGAGTCGGTTTAGAAACTCTGACACTAGGGTGTGTGGGGTCGTTAAACCTTATTGCCCACAGGATAAAGTTCGTCTTCAAATTAAACAATATGTACCTGATACATCACAAAAATAGCACAACGCCACTACCGCTTTAAAATTATTTGTATAAACTAAACATCCTGCCACTCTTGCAGACAGTATATAATACACAAATATGAACTCTATTACAAAGAGCTTAAGATCACTGTACTAACAAACTTTAAAGTGCTCGTACAGCTCGTCATTATTCTCCGCTAATCTCACAAGCTATCAAAGTGCGATCCTTCAATGATTAAAAGTTATAAAACGTTTGAGACGTAAAGTTTTTAGCAGAGTAGCTACAGTGCAGCTTAACTACCTGTTTTAATGCTACTAATTTTGGTCTGGAGTAAACATACGGGTTTCAGGCGGAATCTTTTTTGCTATTAAAGAATCTTGATAACAATATTTATAAAGTCTTTTTATTGAAAGGACGTATACTTAAGTTGGTTGTTTGGTGGTTGGTGTTGGTTAAATGGTTGATTGTGTTTACAATTTATAAAAAAAACTGTCGTGTAACATTTTGTAGGATTATGGCAAAATCTTTTTTTTCGGTTTATTAACAACTAGCTGACCCGCGCAACTTCGTCTGCGTCACATTTTCCATTACTGCTCCGCTCCTATTTGTCTCAGCGTGATTATATATATATATATATATATATATATATATATATATATATATACGCCTATAACCTTCCTCAATAAATGGGCTATCTAACACTGAAAGATTTTTTCAAATCGGACCAGTAGTTCCTGAGATTAACGCGTTCAACCAAACAAACAAACTCTTCTGCTTTATAATATTAGTATAGATTGCTGGTGGTAGAGGTGCTGAATCAAGTGGATTCTTAATTTCGTCCAGAACAGTCCAAAAAGAAACACATTTTCTCCGATTTTTACTGACAATATTGCTGATCGTAGACCACTGATAAATATAGTTTGTTTTAAGATTTTATAATATCAAAAAAGTTTTACTGGGTTCATAGAATCGATTTATTATAGAGGAGCTCGTTCAAATCGGACCAGTAGTTCCCGAGATTAACGCGTTCAACCAAACAAACATACTCTTCTGCTTTATAATATTAGTATAGATTGCATAATATACAAAATCTACGTTCAGTTACTTACCCTGATCTCTCTCTCGAATTAAGAATATAATTATGAAGAGGGTACCTAATGCAGGGCACTGTATCATCTCTATCGGTTGAAATGCCGACCAGCCCAGGTACCTAATCTCCTGGTACAAACTAATCTTGAATCAAAATCAACAAAACCAACTATCGAACGAATGGTGCTGAATCAAGTGGATTCTTAATTTCGTCCAGAACAGTCCAAAAAGAAACACATTTTCTCCGATTTTTACTGACAATATTGCTGATCGTAGACCACTGATAAATATAGTTTGTTTTAAGATTTTATAATATCAAAAAAGTTTTACTGGGTTCATAGAATCGATTTATTATAGAGGAGCTCGTGGCTAAAGCCGCACGGGCCGATCTTCAAGGCTAAACTATAACAGACGAACGCATCGATCTTCAAGGTTAAGCAACGCTTGCGAAGGTTGGTCTGTGGGTGGGTGACCATCTTGACATACCGAGTTTCCTTCGTGCCTCAGAAAGCACGTTAAGCCTTTGGTCCCGGCTGTCATTTGTAGATCTTTGGCAGTCGTTACGGATAGTCAAAAGCCAGTAAAATCTGACTGAAATCTTGCATTGAATGAGTTGTGGAGGTCTGGTAGGCAGCCGCGCCACGTAAAATACCGGTATTCAGCTGAATCCGGTTTGTCTGGAAGCCGAGCCAATATAGTAAGGAAAAGGCTAGGTTGTTATAATGGTCACCCATTCACAGACCGACCTCGGCAAGCGTTGCTTAACCTTGAAGATCGACGTGTTCGGCTGATATAGTTTAGCCACATTGAAACATAATACCAAATATTCATGTCTTCTGTTAGTTAAACAGTTTACTTATGGATACAGGTAACTCCGGACTCCGGAGGAGACTCTCCTCTCCTCCCAGTAAATCGAAAAACAATCTAGTAACTCAATCATTCAATCAAATCCATAATTCCATAGCTAATAATTTCAACATTATACGTCTTCAAGTTAAACAACATAAAACATGGGGCTGACCTTATGCTACTGCGGAGAATCTTAACACCGCGATTCAGAAAAACGCGTCATAAGTACAACGCCATCTATCGATCTACAACGTAACTGAACTGTCTTTATGCTCATAACTACTCATAAGTTCAAACTTAGAAGCTTACACGTTACGATAAATAATGATAATATAATAACATATAATTATAAACATTATGTGTTTAATTAAAAAATAACTCAAAAATACATTGTTTCGGGGTCTTTTCACACATTTCTTATTAAAAAATTTCTCAATAGATGGCATTGCAAGTATCTGAAGTCTCAATAGCGCTCGATGAAGTTTCTTCGTAAACTTTAAAATTCGATATCTTTTGATTTTGTGGGTCGATTTTGATGAAATAAACACTAAATATTGCTCCGATTATCACTTAATATTTCGAAGTACCTAAATTTTGAATCCAATCAGTGGTTTATGCGTGATGCTCCTCCAAACGCACAGACATACAGACGCACAGACATACAGACGCACAGACAAACAGACAAACAGAAAAGAATTTCAAAAACTGCTTTTTTGTGTTCTATGTCATTTTTCTGACATTTCTATGTATTTTTTATGCGAAAATATTCAATGTACAGACACGGCAACTCTACGATTTTATTATATGTATAGATTTATGAACACATTTAACAAACAGATAAGAAGAAGGGAACAGAAAAAAGGTACAAAGGTGAATATTGAATTAGTATATTTTTGTTATATAATAATTAATAGTTTATTAAGTTTTATGGAAACCCCTTCATCGCAATTAATTATTACCTGGTTGACAATATGAACGGTATAAAGATATAACTGATAAAAATTATCGATTGTGATTTAATAAAATTATTCAAAGGAAAAGGCCGTAAACAATTTATTACTACTTCTCGTCACTTTAGACCTAAACAATAGACAATTTCTATAGATTTGTTCAAATTACGCCAAAATACAAACCAACATAGATTTTAATTGATGATGTTACAAAGATCCTAGCCTTTTTCCTTATAGGAGTCGGCTTCCAGTCAAACTGAATTCAGCTGAATATCAATATTTTACGAGGAACGGCTGCCTACCAGACCTCCACAACCCATTCACTGGGTAACACGGTATTTCTTGGCAAGACTGGAGTCAGATTTACTGGCTTCTTCTAACAATCTGTAACGACTACCAAAGATCTACAAATGACAGCCGGGACCAACGGCTTAACGTGCTTTCTGAGGCACGGAGAAAACTCGATATGTTAAGATGGTCACCCATCCACAGACCAACCTTGGCAAGCGTTGCTTAACCTTGATTATCGATCCGTGCGGCTGTTGTTATTTAGCCTCGAGCTCCTGTTATCCTGTTACAAACATGACTATTATATTTCACTACAATGTTTGCTGATCTATCTATCTATATCTATACCAACAGTTGCCAATACAGTGACTCGATAATTGCTTGATTGAAATTAATTTAGTATGTATTTAGCTCTGATTAATTACAGGAACTAGTTTAGTAAACAAACCGGGTTATTAACATACAGCCTGATAATTTAATCGTGAATCCTTTGCATGCTGATGAATCTTTTGGAGTGTAACCTTTGTTATAGAGGATCCTTTAGAGTATAGAATCTTTTGATACTTGAGTGTGAACTAATTTAGTGTATCATGGATAACTCTACTCGCTTCTTATTTGCTCTTTGGCACACCGACAGCTACAACAGCACCCTACACCCCTGTCATACCTTACAACCCTTATGTTGTCAGTTTTTGAAGATCTCTGGATTGTTGCATTTGTCTCATCCCGAATGGCAGAATTACTATTAAAGCATCTAAAATATTCACGAAAAAAAAAATGAAGAAAATTAATTTTCTTACAATCATTCGTATGCAACACCGTTTTTAACCGACGTTCCATAAAGGAGGAGGTTCTCAATTCGTTTTTTTTTTATTGTTACCTCATAACTCCGTCATTTATGAACTGATTTGAAAAAAAAACTTGTTTTACCTGTAAGAATATGCACTTGTCGTTTGGTCCCATTTAAATTTTATCAAAATCGGTAAGGAAGTTTTGATTTTAAATCGAAATAGCTGGAATTCGTTTACTTGGATGATGGTTTTTGTCATCCAAGTAATCGAAATTGCGTATTTTGCTTTCCTGCGATTTTGTAGTGGTGTTGTTAGGTGTAGGGAACCACTAAAAAGTGAAAAAAAAAAAAAAAAACATTTTGCAAAAAAATACGACTACCAAAAAAAAAACTACCAAGTAAAAAATAACTTTAATTTCGGAAGTTGATGTCAAAATACGAAGAAACTAACAAAAACACCTATGCAATACAATGTTCTCCGGGCAGCTACTACCAACATAAATAGTCGAAAAAAACCTGCTAAAGCCAAAGGAAACGCCTCCCTCAATCACCGTCAAGACCTAACCATCCGCTCCGGTACCCATTACCTCCCCCTATGTTCCACCAGCAGTCTACCGCTCGTCTGTGAAAGACATAAAACTGTCGGCACTTAATTAGCCAGACGTCCACATCCATATATCTCTTTAGAAGCTCCCAACTTTGTTTAACAGCTCACTTTAACTATGTTTTTATTGGGTAGTTTTAAAACTAAATGAACGGTAGTTTTTTGTGTATTTGGGCTTGTTTGAAATACCAGTCTTCTCATCTCATAAAGAGTTGGGACGAGACATTCACCACCTTTTAAGGGTTCAAATTAATGCAGGTATTCTATTTATATGGAGCGATTACGCCTCCACCACCTCATTCCACCAGCCCCCATCTACCATCAGACATCCAGACGCACTGCAACTTACAATCTCTAGCTTGTTGCTATGCCAATTCGCACTAGGCGTTTCTAAAAGTCTTTTATAATATACGCACAGTAAAAGAGTGGAACTCTCTGCCCGCGTCTGTGTTTCCGAACGCTTATAATCATAATCTCCTTCTGGGTAAACTCGGTCTATCGTAGACTTTGTCTCTGTTATCTCCTGTTTTTACTGTTCCGTGGTTATCTCTGACAAGCCTAGAGTCAAGCGCAAACCCATATTTTTTATACTGCCTACACCCTTTATATGTTATATTTTTGCGACACCTTTAATAAAATTGTACATAGTGTTGCTGCATTTGAGAAAACCAAAAGGTAAGTACTGTTACGCGCCAGAATTAATGCCGGGTACACAACGTACTACTAGCGCCATCTAGTATCGAGTAGCGGAACTAATTGAATCACGATCTTTCTAGACTTTTCGATGCCAGAACATTCTCGATGTTTCGACACCTGGTCAGTCGAGACCGGTATGTTCCCGAACTTTCTAGATGTTTCCATTCTCGAAGGTTCTGGAAATAACTGTGGGACTATATAAGGTGCGCATCGCTCGCGACTGGGTCAGTATTGGATTGGCGGTACAAGCGAAACATTGGAAGCGATCTTCAACTGCGAATTAAGTGAAGTGAAGTGTTTGTTATTAAAGTGTCATTTTTTGTTAATTAGTCCGCTGTTTTTACTGTCACAAACAACAAGCTCGTAGCAGTACAATCAATGAGACAAATGAAATTGCTTTTCTGATTAAGATGTACTGAAAAATATTTGCGAAATGTGTACTTAAGTCGATACGTGTTCGACAAACTTTGTTACAGAACAGATCTGATGAAAGCTTTTAAATACAGGAAACCGCAGTTTTTCCCTAATCCATTTTAATTTATTTATTTTTGCTATTCGATATAATGACTTCTTCAGAAACGTTGCCATTTTATTGCCAGTTGCAGCATCGTTTTACTTCCGTGGCAGTTTCCGACACCTCTGAGAAAGCACTGTGACGCCGTGGTGACGCCTCAGACAGTAGTGACGCATAGTTTGGGAACCCCTGCGCATAGACATTATGATTGAGTTATAACAAAGACATTAAATTTATATTGAGTTATAAGTTATAACTTTCCTAGGTATTAAAACTCCAATGCCATTTTAATAAAAAAAAATGTCACAGTAGCATGTCAAATGTCATGTGAATTATTTTCTGACGTCAGAAATTGTTACTTTTGTTGTTCGCTATAAGATAAGCTAAATAATATTCATCATGTCACGTATTTTTATGGCGTATGGGGGTGTTACCGATGAGAATCCCGTTACTTTGTTGCCAAAAGATAGGAATAAATGTGCCTGTGTATCTGACATGATTGTCATCCAATGTAAGTAATAAAACCTAAACATCATCATATTTTACATGGATGTTATTGATATGATCTTTATTATATACGTTCCTGTGCATAGGGCGTATTTTTAACGCGCCGACAACACACGTTTTACGAACGCACTTTTAATAGCATTAGGCGATTAACACACGGCATCGCGAACCGCTGCGGTAGGCGGTGAAGCGGATCTCATGTCGAATTGGACTCTAATAAATCCGTTGATGCTAAACACACGTAAACCGCCTTACCACGCGGGGCACCGCTACGAAATCCGCGCCGTGTGATAATCGCCTTACCTACCTCCTGTTTGTATCTGATTTTCGTATAAACCACGACAACTGCGTTACCGCGCGTCTTCTTCACGTCGTCAGCGCGTTAAAAAAACGCCGTTTTAAAATTCCCATAGGCGTCGTCGTCCAATTGCAAAACGATAATCATGCCAATACGTCGTTCGTATAAACCAACAGACGCCCTCTGTCTACGTCTCGGTACGACGCGACGACGCAGTTGGGTTTGACTTAGAAATAAACGCAACGATCGCATAATCACACGATGACTGCTTTGACGACTTAGTTTTTCAGTGCTGTAAAAGGCATAAGCACAGGTTTCACTAACAGAGGTTATGGTGAAGCGTCAATGACTTTTCAATATAAAAAAAAAAAAACAATAATTTAGGATTTCTCCATGTAATAGAATATGTTAGTATTTCAAATTAAATATTTTAACTTCTCAATTGATGAATCCTCGCACTGCCTTTATTGACGCAGCGCCCATATATCTGAAACTTTCTTAAGCTTTCTCTCAAGGGCCTATAGATGGCGTAGCAAGTGCGGACACTCTCCTTTAACCGTTCGAATATGTCGGTCAGAGCTCGCCTCAACGCTCCGCTTTAAAAAATCCTATTTTGGTGAAAACTTGACGATATTCGTAAAATAAATGGACCTGCATCTGTGCTTAATTGATAAATTATAGTGCAGTGTTGATTTTTGGAGTTTCAACTATCCCACCGGTGGATTTAAGAAGATTTGGCTCGCCGACCGTAGCCCAAGTGATCACACGCGCATGAATGAGAGAATTCACATCTCCATGGGTCTGAGTGGGATCTCTGGATTGCCTAGGTATGTGGGCATGTTTTGCTGCTAATAATTCGCTGGTGGTGGATTGTCGAGGATTCATCATTATGGAAATAAAATATTTTGAGGTCCGCCATTACACATAAAACTTAGGTTCTAAAACCCGCTCAAAGCTGTAGGCTATTTACACGCATCACCAGGTTACGTATGCGACTTTGGCAATTGAGCTATGGCTATCACCTTGGTCATATACCTTCCACAGATTTATTGAAATTTAGAATCTTTGCTTCTGTTATGCAATTCCAATGGATTTATCAGCAACCAAAGAACCTTATTCTCAAAATCACAATTTTACTTTCAGGCATTATCGTTTGCATCGGCGCAGTCTCAATCCTGGCCTGTTTCTGGACTCCGGAACATTCCACCCACGACTACGCCAAACTGACTCGTATTATGTACTTGTACGACTCTCAAGCCTGCGGGTACAAAGTAAAGAAGGCTAAAGCGATCGCTAACCTTCAATTCAACAACGATACCTTCGGGCTCGACGTCCGTTCCATTAAATGGTTACCAGTGATTACCACCGTGTCTACCCGTCTGTCTGCTAAGACGAGGAAGTAAGTACCCTTTATTTAAGGAAGGGAAATCATCAAATTAATCCGTCAGCCTTCAAAGCAAGAGTGAAAAGGCATCTTCTGGGCAAGCTCGTTCCATCTTAGACCTCATCCGTCGCTTTCCATCAGGCGTGATTGTGGTCTAGAGCAAACCCGTTAAACAATAATAAAAAAATTACTTCTGCCACTCTGGATGGAGCAGAAGGGAGTGGCAGAAACTTATTGACTAATACTCATACATGTTCTTCCTAAAGCCTTTTGCATTCAGCGGTGACTTTCGAACAAATTCCGTGCCTACATTCACATTTCAAGCTTCAAAATAAACACTAACCTCTATAAAGGGATGATTTTACAAAAATCTTTCTTTATTATATCAGGAACTGGTATGCCAGATTTCATGTATGTTCTGTTTGAGTTAGGCCGTAGTCTGTTAATGAACGAATGAATTTAAGATGTGATGTTATTCAAAAAACCATGGTAATGAAGTAAACAGGAGCCCGGAGTTTCATGTAGGCAATCTGATATTTATGCATTTTATAAAACCGTGGAAGGAACAGGCGATATAGGGCGCGTTTTGCATATTTATTTCAAATTGACTTCGTTATACCGAGATAGGAAAAGTTTACTTCGAACGAATTTAACATACATTATCTAGGATTTTGCAACTGTGCTAATATAAAATCACACAGTATATCCATCAATTTAACCAAGGCATAGCATCTTGGTTTTGTTTTGTTCCCTTCCACTAATTAAAACTTACATTAAGCCCTCGCACGCACTAGCGGTTCGTTTGGGCGGCTGGCAGTGATTGTACGCACTTAACCACCATTAAATGACAAGCGGTTGCATATTAAACTGGAACCGCGTCGGTTGACCACCCCCGCGGCTAACCGCTAATGCGTCCGTAGGCTAAAAGTTAGTTTGATCCATTTATAAGGTATCCTTATATTTTTTTACTTTCTATTACAGTTACATGAAGTTTACCTTTGGTTTCCACGTTGCTTGGTTCATTTTATCTGTATTTTTTCGAGCCATCATCAAAAACAGCACGGACGTACGCGTTTTAAAATTCGCACTCATCGTATATTTCTACAGCTTCATCTTCATGGTCTGCTTCGACTTATCTATGGCCGTTGTCTATGTCACTCACATCAAGCAGAGCTTATCCAAAGGCATGATTCTGCGTTACAGTGGATGGAGTACAGAGTTGACCTTGGACAATCATGAGGACTTTGCAGGCTGGCTTCCTATTGCTGCCTCCGCCTGCTGGCTCCGGGGAGTCGTCATTTTCATGTTGAATTTATACTTCTGCAGAGTATTGTTGTTTGTCAGACGAAAAATGCTCAGGAGAGCAATGTTTCAGAAGGAGTTGTACAATGAACTTTATCAACCTTTTCCGGAGGCTGAACAAGTTCAGACAGGCCAGAATGATATTCTTGTATACCGAGTTGGAGAAGACGAGCCGCAAATGGGAGTATATGACTATTTCAAAGGACGCCAGATTTACATAAGAAACTAGCTTCTGCCTGTAGCTTCGTCCACGTGCAGAGTGTGGATCCAAGTGCCCAGGTCATGGTCTGCCTTTATGACATATCCGACCCGTGCAGCCGTTTAGGCGTGATTTATTAAGACACATCGAACTTATTTCAAAATTTTCCCCCTAAAGGGGTGCTCTAAAGGGGTGCTCTAAAGGTCAAATTTTGAAATAACCTTCCTTATGTTTATTTTAAGGTGGAAGCTCCAGGGTAGCCCGCGAAATTCAAATATTTTTATGTTTTTTGCAATTTGCCGGTCGGATAATATTTGAATTTCGCGGGCTACCTGGCGCTTCTACCTTAAAGAAAACCCCTCTTCAAAATTTTAGCTTTTTGTAGGTATCTAAGAGTTGCGACTGGGCAATGATAAGCCAGCGCGTCAATCTGAACATAATATTTTTAAAAGTAAATATAAGTGCTTATTAACTTGATCTTGTTAGTATGTAATATTAATGTGAAAGTTATGCATGCCTGTAAGTGGCTTATTTACACAGGACCCTTGACGTCACAACTTATAATATAATTTTGTAAATAAGTTTTTGGTGTCCCTTATAAATAAATAAATATAGTTAGGTACTAACGTCTAATTATTTTACTTACGTATTGAGTCAAAAACTGTATTTATGTGAATATCCATCAATTCCTACCTACTACCAAAAGTATAAAGTAAATTATGTATTTTATCATCTAGATTAGCGAGCAATGAATTTTTCCCAAAAGGCGTCTGGTAACGAGAAATGAAATGAAGCGGTTCTGTTCTTGAACGAATTCAATTTCGAACGTTGGTAGAAGGACGCTATTAAATTTTTCATTATCGCCACGACGGGAGACGTTGCCCATTAATTCTGGAATTTACCTGTAATCAAAACATGGGGCAGACCATTTTAGTGACAGCAAATTGGTACGCGGCCCACTTGAAAATTGTTTGCCCTCTAGATTGTCTCCGAAACGTTTTGTAACGAGTTTGAGTGCGGCCTTGAATCGGAAAAGGTTTATGTTATTCAATAACTGTCACAATAATAACTCGGAATTATGGGTTCATTAGGATTTTGGAGCATGCTGATAATTTTATACCAAAGTAAGTGTCGTTACTTTTGATGTTATTAATTTTCTTTGTGTATTGTTTCGATATTGAAAGTAGAAGCGAACCGGTACTTGCGCACCCAGACAGGCTACTACAGATACAACTTGGCAAAATTAATTGACTTAATTAATTTCCCCATAAAGTGTGTAAGTAACTCTGTTCACAAAGTGTTTAAGATCCCTCGAAGAGAAAAAGTAGAAGAGGTTATCTATACCTACTATTATAATGCTGAGGAGTTTGTTTATTTGTTTGAATGCGCTAATCTCAGGAACTATTGATCCTATTTGAAAAATTATTTTAGTGTTAGATAGCCCATTTATCGAGGAAGGCTATAGGATATAATATATATCATCACGCTAAGACAAATGTAGCGGAGCATTAATGGAAAATGTGACGCAGACGAAGTTGCACGGCTCAGCTAGTCAAAACATATTTCCAAAATGTATACAGGTGAAACAACTCTCATCTTGTAGCCGATTTACCAACCAATATAAATGATCAGGAAATTACACCACCACTATTGACCATTGAATTCTGAACTCTAATCCTCCTCAATAAAAATCATTTCAGCAATAGTAGCCGTGGTGATAAGTTGGATGATTCTGGGCTGTCAATTCCAGCCGAAGGCAAAAGAGCTTCACGAGATAACACTGATGAAGATCCTGTACTTGTATGACCCTGAAGCTTGCGGAAGGATATACTTCTACAACCTGACCTCCACCCTCAGCACGGAGAGGGTTTATACCAGCGTTGTGTGGCCTGTCATGAATCCAATCTCAACAGCATTTAGAGCGTAAGATGTTCCTGCTAATGTTTTTCCAATGATACTTTTTGGCTTTAGAGACACTCTTGGTCTTAATCATTTGAATACAGTTTCAAGAAAAACCTGTTACTAAAATACAGCTTAGGTTGAATGTGAATATTTTTGATTAAGAAGAGCAGGCTATAAGTAATTGATGAATGGAAAAGGAGAACGGAAAATAGTATAAAAGCAGGATGATGAAATCTCTTCGATTCATTCTAGCATGTAAATCTGTGGTCGGTCGAAAATCGAACACAATCGTCAAAAAGTGAGTCTTGATCTAAAAACTCTCAGATTATATCCACTTGTAGGTAGTATTCGTGTACGCCTTTGATGCTAATCAAACGCCCTATCGTAACATTAGTATTTTGTTTGCCATCATCATACTCAACGTGCTTTTCGAGCCAAGAAGAAAACTCGGTATGTTAAGATGGTCACCCATCCACAGAACCTTGACAATCATTTATCCACGATCTCCTCATTAGTATTTTATTTGTTTCTGTAAAAAAACATTTTTTTCTTGTTTTCCAGCAAGATCCAGCTCTGGCTGTCACTCCACGTCATCTGGACGCTATTCTCCGTCATCAACGTGACGCAGGGGGAGCGGTCCTGCAGCTTCTACGCTACGTTACTGCCCTTCACTGTCACAGGCGTGACCATCCTTCTAATGGACGCTATCAACGCCATCTTGTTCCTTATTGATGCCAGATATACGTACAGCGAATGTAAGTAGATTTTGTGTTTTTTTTTAGGATCAGTGATGATCTTAGACGGACGGAGGGATGGTCTGACGAGACGGGTAGACGGACGGTCAGCTGAGGCTTAGTGATAGCGTTCCGTTGGTTACTCTTCGAATTCGGAACGCTAAAAGTAGATAGATGACAATGGAAAAAAGGATTGGAATTCCCTGCCGGAGTCTGTGTTTCTTGATAGCTACAACCTGGGAGTCTTTAAGTCAAGAGTGAATAGATTACTTCTAGGCAAGCGTGCTCTATCTTAGACCGCATCATCGCTTACCATCAGGTGAGATATTGGTGAAACACGTGCCTATAAAAGTATAAAAACAGATACTGTATTGTTCACCACAAATAGTTACCTACACTACTATATTACACATATATATGAGTCTATTGCCGATATGATATAGGATAACGATATCTACCAGACAATCTTCGGCTGGCCTGAAAGAACTTGAAAGGTAATAACTTGCAACCCTCCTAAGTTGCAAGTTAGATAACACTGGCCTTGCTTCTTTTAAAATGGCATGCATTTTCAGAACGTTATTTTAGATTAAAACCACTGTTTTATCTCTTCCCCGATTAATACCGGAAACAAAATAACCAAAAAGCATTTAAGGGAGTAACGAGCTACAGAACAAAGCATACGCAATCCGAACGCGGAGCCGTAAATCCCCCATTGTAGAATGATATCGGATCAACCACTTGATCCATTGCGGCGTCTGTATGATACCCGACTTCTATTATCCTATCAAAGACAGCAATAGTAGGAAATAAATATAGAGGTAGTCATGTATCTTTCGCTCTCAGGCGCTTTGGAACAGGTATAGATTTGAGAGGCAATTTTGTAAGATTATTCTAAGACAAATATTGTTTTTGAAATTCTTTTTTATATATAACTAGCTGACCCACGCAACTTCCTCTGCGTCACATTTTCCATTAATGCTCCTTTTATTCTTAGCGTGATGATATACAGCCTTCCTCGATAAATGGGCTCTCTAATACTGAAATAACTTTTCAAATCAGACCAGTACTTCCTGAGATTACCCCCTACATACAAATTTACAAACAAATTTTACCTCTTTATAATATTAGTATAGATGAATAATTTGAAAGTATTAGCTTTAATTAAAAATAATAATCTTTACTAGCACTATAAAGATGAAAATTGTTCTGCAACATAACACACCCACCGACCCTATCTCCAGCGCGGCAGATGCACGTTCCAAAGAGTAGGTCCTGTGGAGGAGAACGTGCAAGAAGCTCCATGGACACTCTTTTAAACCAGTTTTCATTGTTTTTTTTTTTACCACACCTCGTAAGCGATGATGCAGTCGAAGATGGAGTACGCTTGTCTAGAAGTAGCCTACTTACTCTTGACTTAAAGACTCCCAACTACTGATAGGAATTGAAAACAATTGGTTTAGTGTTGGATAACCCATTTTTTGAGGTATGATATAGGTAAATAACATCTCTCTAAGACCAAAAAGTTATCATTAATGTAAAATGTGACGCAGAAGAAGTTGCGAAGGTCAGCTAGTGGCATATAAATTGAACAGATATAAAATTTTAAGCGATTTTGTATGTTCATAGCACAAGCTCTAACGATTCCTTATCTTTGCCAAAATTGACAATTCTGGTCTCTGGACTCAGACATGATTAAATTCAATTCAATTAATTTATTTCCGATAAATCACAATCACATTAAGCAATTACAACCATACAACAGTACAAGAACACACAATGGAAACATTGGATGGACCGTGCCACCCGTACATGTAGTATTGTCCAATGCTCCGTGAAGAAAGATTCCACATTCATTCTCCCTGCAATAAGCTGCAGGAAGCCGCTGGAGCTGTCCCGTATGCGGTGCATCAGACACGCTACTTTTTGCGATGTATCGCCTGAAAGCCATCTACTTGAGCGTCTGCAAACATACCTGATGCGCTACAAAAGCGTGGCAACCCCATCAACATCCTGAACGCATTATTTTATTGGACACGACACGACGCGACGATTGGAATTGGTGACAATATGTGGCACAAATACCTATAATGTTTGAGTGCTTCAATATTTTGAGACACATTATTTCATATCCATCAAAATTATGGCAAACGACTTTGGGGTCCAGTTGATGGCTACCCAGTCAAATAATCCATAACATAAATACTTAGTGTAATGTTAATACCACACACCCTCCCTAAGACTTAAGCTTTATAGTGACTTACATTCATCCACTGCCCCGAACAAGGCCATGCATATGCCCGACTCTTAGGCAGGTTTCCACCAGAGATGTGCGAGGAAACGTCGCGGAGATGTGTTAGTCATGAACTTAATGAAGCGAATCTATTGTTTCTAAACAAACATGTCCCTCGCACATATGTGGTGGTATCGCAGCCTTAGTAATTTGGTGTCCACTATGCCAGTTGTAACATAGCTTGCCCGCTTAACATACGGGTCCGTTTAATCTGCCCGCTTTGACTGGATAACTGTCTGTTCGCCGTACTCTGGCTAGCCTAGATTCAGTAGTTTCTAAGCCTTTGATTAAGAATCTGGGGCGTGAATTGATACTGTCTGGAAGGAGTGGAATTATATTCAAGGACTGTAAAATTAAACCTGAAAAGGGTTATTTTGTATTATCCATTTATCAGCAACTACATAATACTTACTTTGGGACCAAATCACGAAAATAAACAGGTCATCAGAACATTTTGTCCTGTTATGCCAACATAAATGTTGTTAGATTTTCACAAAAAAAATACGTCTACAAAATAACTGGCTAGCTAAGATTATATTCATAAAATCTCCTTTCAAACAAAAAAAAACCTAAAAATAAAATCGGTTCATTCGTTTAGGACCTAAAATGCCACAGACAGATATAGAGCACTCGTCAAACTTATAACAACCCTCATATCGGAGTTAAAAATGACACAGACACCTCTATTAAGCGATTAAAATAAGTTGATTGTGTTCAATTTTATTGGTTACATTCAACTTTACCAATTGATCCGGAAATTAGACGAAGCACGCCAAGTAGACGCACCTTACCATCGCTACCTTGTTGCTATTCCACCAATTTGCATTAAGAACGTCTTTTGTAATGCACAGCAAAAGAGTAGAACTGTCTGCCTGCATCTGCGTTTCCGAACGCTTACAACCTTTCCCTTCAAAGTTAGAGTCAACAGACTCCTTTTGGGTAAGCTCACTTCATCGTAAACTTTGTCTCTGTCATCTCTGACCAAGACTAGAGTCAAGAGTAAACCCATCACAAATAAGAAAAAGAAATATGATTTGTCTCTTTATGCCCACAGCTTCAATACTCCGTCATCTGGCTGTGAAGGGACACCTGCGAGCAATGAATAAGAAGCCGATAACTCCAGCGGCGGTCAATGTTGAGAACACATCTTGGATAGCTGTGCTGCTGGCCTACATCAGCATGAGGGGTATCGTGCAGTGGGTTATCAACTTATGGATTGTAAAAGATAACTATTACGAGGGCTTGGAGCAATATCGTAAGTTTAACCCATACTGTAAGCCTCAATCTGGACCCAAATCGTATTGTCTTAAGGCCGCTGTACACATTGGGCCAAGGCAGTGGGTCAGCATGTTGGGCCAAAATAATGAATTCCAAATGTTGCTGTTTACACATTGGTGTACGTTTGCCAACGAGTGAACACTGTTTGCGAAGCACGCCAAGATCCTTTGATTGGTGTACGAAAAACCGACAACATTCGGTTGGCCGGCCAATATTGCCGCCAACTACCAACATACCGCCAAGTAGGTCTTTACACGCTGGCCCAATACGCTGGCCCACTACCTTGACCCAATGTGTACAGCGGCCTTTACGTTTTAAAATTTACGGACGCTGACGCGCTAGCGATTAAAGTTGGTACTTTGATAATGCAAGGCTTGCACAAATCAGAGCTATCTTTTTCTCCAGAATTAGTTGCTCGGAATGGGCCTCATGAGGAGGTTTTAAGTCACCCTAAGGACAACGGAGAGGGCAGTGTTTGGAGTTCCCTTGCGTGATCGAATCAGGAATGGGCTTGTGTCCTGAAAAAATCTAATTAGTCCGTCAGTTAGATTATCAAAAAATATTTGTCCCGTGTTTTTTCATTTGTTACGGGAACCAAAATTGACGAAGTTACGACGCTTTTAAAATTCTCAATACGTCACACCTTCGCATAATTGTTTTGGGAGTCGTGACGTCACGAGCCCCCTCTCCCGAGTTTTGATGCGTTTTATCTTTGTCAATATTCGTTGATTTACAAATACAAAAAATACGTGTCCATTATTTTTCAATGCTCTAAATGACGGACTAAATAGTTTAGCAATTTGTGGATGATGGAATCTAGCCTATTTTGATATCCAAGGCAGTGGGCAGGGCACATTGCTCGCAGAACAAAATTTGGTCGTTAGGGCCAAGTTTTGGAATGGCGACCGCGTGCCGGAAGACGCAGCGTTGGAAGGCCTCCCACAGGTTGGACCGATGTCTTGGTGAGGGTCACGGGTAGCCGATAGGTGCCAGTCTCACAGGACCGTTTGTTTTGGCGACACTTGGGAAGACCTATGTCCTGCAGTGGCCGTCTTTCAGCTGCTTTGATGATATTGATGAGTTGCTAACAGGGGCCACTATGTATGAATGTGCAATTAAAACTATTTAAAAGTTAATTCTGTTTTGTGATCGTAGAGTTGCGGAACTATTCGAAAGAGATACCGTGGCTCCGGAACACAAAGGGCAATGAAGGAACATGGATGGGTTTTAGTCAGTAGAAGTCTGACACTCCCTCTCGCTCCGCCCAGAGCGGGAGAAGTCATTTGATGATTTCCCATCCCTAAAAAAGGGTTCAAAATCTAAGTGCCAAAATATTAAAAACTGGTATTTTATGCTCTTATATAGCTTGCCATTTCTACCACTTTTTAAGTGGTATTTGAAATCGATAATGATTACGATACGAAGTATAAAAATTGGCACTAACGGCCTTTAGATTTCCATCCCTTCAGATAGTTTTTAAATCTAATTTGCATCACTCTTGAAAACCTTACGTTAGAAAAAACAATTTTGCAAATCCGTTTCGATCCCATTTCCCATCTTTCGATTTGGCTTAAATTTTACATACGCGTGGATTGCCCTCATTTTATTACTGCAAATATTAACAGGGTGAGATATTGGATTGCCACGCTCTCGTTAAAAAGTCGGTGTTTTTGTTAGTTTCTTCGTATTTTGACACCGACTTCCGAAATTACACAAAAAGCAAAATACACAATTACGGTTACTTGGATGACAAAAAACCATCATCCAAAATAACGAATTCCAGCTATTTCGATTTAAAATCCAAACTTCGTAACCGATTTTGATAAAATTTAAATGGGACCAATCTGCAAGTATTTTCAGAAAAAGATTTTTTTCAAATCGGTTGATAAATTGACGGAGTTATGAGGTAACAAACGTAAAAAAAAATTCAACCGAATTGAGAACCTCCTCCTTTTTGGGAAGTTGGTTAAAAAATGCTTATATCCGTGGCAAAAACTAACGGATACCTATGAATCTATTTTTAGGTTTCCGTTACCTAAGGGAAAACCAACGGAACCCTATAACAGCTTCCACTGTCCGTCCGTCCGTCCACCGGTCCTCCTTCCGACCTTCCGTCTGTTTGTCTGCCAGCGGACTGTTTCTCAAGAACCGTAATTGGTAGACAATAGGCTACATTCCATCATCCACAAACTGCAAAACTATTTAGTCCGTCAGTTAGAGTATTGAAAAATAATGGACACGTATTTTTTGTTTTTGTAAATCAATGAATATTGACAAAGATAACACGCATCAAAACTCGGGAGTGGGGGCCTTCGTAGAAGTAAACTATACACTCTTGACATAAAGACCGGAAGCTCGATAAGAACGGAAATCCTTAGCTGTACGCGTGGTGAAAGTATTCTCAAAGCCTTTTGTGCGTATGGAGAAGGTTTACTAAAATAATAAAGAATTAACTAGCATGGGTTTAGAACAAGTCGTTGAATTCACCATAACCGCTTAGTATATTATGGAGCCCATAACTTATAAACATTATGCTCAGGGGACCATCCTAAGTTCCGAAGTTAGGATCTCAAGTTGGTCATCCGTTTTAACGTTTATTAGTTATCTGCTAAACCCGAGAACTTTGCTTGCATGACGATATTATCCCTACCTATAGTAATAATTATCAAAATACTTAGCGATTATAGGTTGATCCACTGATATTAGGAACTTGCCTGGGACGTGGACTGACAATCTGGAGGCACAACAGTGCCCCGCCAAGTTTCGAGCAAAGCGGGTACCATCCTTTTTAACCGACTTCCCAAAAAGGAGGAGGTTATCAATTCGGTTGTATGTATTTTTTTTATTATTGTTACTTACCTCATAACTCCGACAGTTATGACCGATTTGAAACAATCTTGTTTTATCTGAAAGGATATACTTGCAAATTGGTTCCATTTAAATTTTATGAAAATCGGTTACGAACTTTGGATTTTAAATCGAAATAGCTGGAATTCGTCTACTTGGATGATAGTTTTATTGTCATCCAAGTAATCGAAATTGCGTATTTTGCTTTTCTGCGATTTTGCAGGGGTATTGTTAGGTGTAGGGTACCACTAAAAAGTGGAAAAAAAAACTTTTTACAAAAAATACAACCGACTTCCAAAAAAAAAAACACTACAAAGTAATAAATAACTTTAATTTCGGAACTTTGTATTTTTGTTAGTTTCTTCTTATTTTGACACCGACTTCCGAAATTAAAGTTATTTTTTTACTTTGTGGTGTTTTTTTTTTTTTGGAAGTCGGTTGTATTTTTTTTCTCGAAGCTTTTCGCGGCGGTTTCTAATCAAAGAATTCATAGATTTCAATTAGTCAGTAACATTTGCACATAATTCAACGCAGCTTTTAATTTGTGCTCATTGCCAAGTCACTATAAATATAAATAAAAAACTATTGATACAGTCACTAAAGATGATTTTAAGTACAAAATAAGTTGAACAGGACTTGGCATAAATGAGATCTCAAAACTGTTTTACTGTGGAAAGATTGCATAGAGAGACTTGGCATTTTTTTATTACATTTAATGTTTTTGTGGGGATAGGTACCTATCCTGATGAACTTGTTCCGAATCGTCCCTGTCACTGTCACAGACGGGTGTGAACGAGTTCTCACACGACGAATTCTGAACTGTAAACCGAAAAAGATCACGTTTCTTGTTTTTAATTTTTAATTAAAATTTATAATTCAAATAAAAAAATAATGACTATCTTTAGTTGATTATATTTCAGTGGCAAATAAAACGCACACTATAACGGTTCTTAAGATACAGCCTACTGACTGACAGACGGAAGGTCTGACGGATAGCGGAGGCTTCGTAATAGTTACCCATTGGGCATGAACCCTAAAGAAAACGCACCGATATTTTTTGTTGCTCCTGAAATACTGACAGACCTCATGATATTATTATCAATATTTTCACAACGCTTTTTTAAGAATAGGAAATCATCAAATGACTCCTCCCAGGCAGAGCAGAAGGGAGTGTCAGACTCTTACTGACGAAAGCCCATCCGTGTTCCTCTTAGTGCCCTTTGCGTTCCAGGGCCGCGGTGACTCTTTCGCACAAATTCCGCAACCCTGGCAGGCACTGGCCCTGGTTAACCCCGTCTACTATGCTGACATCTCTTTGAGGCGCGCGTGGAACACAACGCACTGTTGAGCCCTAGAATCCCAAACAAATTTTGATTGCAACTAATGTGTACTAATTCTTGTATCTATTTTTAGGTCGCAAACAACGTCTGACCATAAAGAACAAACTGAAAATTAAAAGTTCCTCATTCATCGAGCTATGATGACTAATAAGATAGGTAATTTACGTATTAAATAAAATGATTATTTATACTAAAACATCGTTTTCTTTGCCATGATTTGTTTTATGAGCTCGATATGGCTGTTTATTCAAAATACAAATACAATACAAAATCCTTTAATTCAAATAGACCAGTTACAGGCACTTTTGAATAGTCAAGATCTGTCAGTCAAATAGATGAAGCTAATTCTGCCGCGCTAGCAACAAGAGTAACAGGTTGTTCTGCAACAAAACAACACTGACCGACCCTATCAACAGCGCTGAAGTTGCACGTTCCAAAGAGTAGATCTTATGGAGAAGAACGTGCAAGAAACTCCATGGACACTCTTTTAAACCAGCAAATCATGGTTACATTCTGCAAAACCATTTAGTCCGTCAGTTAGAGTATTGAAAAATAATGGACACTTATTTTTTGTTTTTGTAAATCCATAAATATTGACTAAGATAAAACGCATCAAAACTCGGGAGTGGGGGCTCGTAACGTCACTACCCGCTAAAAATTATGCCACGGCGTGACATATTGAGAATTTTAAAAGCGTCGTTTCTTCGTCAATTTTGGTTCCCGTAACAAAAGAAAAAACACAGGTCAAATATTTTTTGATAATCTAACTGACGGACTAATTAGATTTTTTCAGGACACAAGCCTTTTGCGTGTGCTGAGCAAGCCTAGGTAAATTAAGCAATTCTATTGTTTCTTAACAAAAATATCCGTCGCTACGTCGAGCTTCATTAGCTCGGCGTTTTTCTGGTGGTCGCCACTGTTGATTCTGACTTTCTGGAGTTGCAGTGGTTGGGAATGTGTGGCGGGCTTGTCCTAATAAAAAATAAAAAAATCCGTCGCTACACAACCTCGTTCATCTCTAATAGAACTCAACTAAAGTATGTTATTTTTCTCAAGTAACAAGTTAAGAGTTAACTCTTCAAGTACCCATCATTATCCCTTAGCTTACACATCCGTATTCCCTACAAGAAAACGCAAAATCTTCAAAGACAATGACAATACATAAACATATTAATCCAAAACAAAACCTTAACCTTGGTAAAATAAGGAAAAACTATAACGCAAAGAAAAATATTTCCTTATCGCAGATTTCACACCTCAACGCAAAGTTTCCTTGTACACACAAAAAAAAAACCTATAGCCCTGTAATAAGGTCCTTTGTTGTACTCTAAAAAAAAACCTTACTACCCTGTAATACAGTCTTTTTTCTCCTTGAAAACTTATTCGGCATGCAAAGGATGTGTTTAGTACTGTAAGGGACAGTCCGGAAGTATCCACAAATGTCCTGATATGCCGGATAACACGCATGGGGTAATATTGACCGCTGGACAACAGGTGGGTTATAATAATATCCTTTTTATGGTGGTCTTTAAATGGGGTCATTGTTGTCGTTCATGCTTTTTAGGGTTATTGTGATATGTGTTGGCTTTAATTAATGTTGAAATGACTTCGAAATTCTATTCGAAAAAGGATTTTTGTTTGATTAAATAATTCACCTTTTTCCTGACACACCATTATATCAAATTAATATTGTGACATTAATAACATATTAATATTTTTGACATTCTATTGTATGTCTATTTTGACGTTATTACTTATAAATATTTTGACATTGTTACATATTATTTTTGAAAGAATAACATATTATAATTTATCTTCTCTAAATAGTTATAATCTATTTAAGTGTATATTTAATTTTCTCTAATTGTTATGTCTTTTAATGACATGGAAATATTTTTACGCTGATACGGCTAAAAAAAACTGGAATTAACTGTGTCTTGCATGCTCGTGTATGTTTACAATGTTTAAATAAATAAAGGAATCTTATCTTATCTAGAAGTTCTGTACGGTTACATGAAAATCACATCCTACCTAGTTATAATATTATTCGTATCAGCTCGACGATTCTATAAACATTTCGAAGTGAAGACTTGGGAGGAGTTGTCACCGGAAAGTAGCAGACTCCATAAAATTGTAATTAATTTTTTTTTTTTTTTTTTTTTTATAATTTCCCGAAATATTATGAAAACATCGTTTTGTCTATGTATACTAATTACTAATAATATTATAAAGAGGTAACATTTGTTTGTAACTTTGTATGTAGGGAGTAATCTCTTTCATTATTAGATAGCCCATGTATCGAGGAAGGATATAGGCTAAATATCATCACGCTAAGACTAAAAGGAGCCGAGCATTATTGGAAAATGTGACGCAGACGAAGTTGCGTGGGTCAGCTAGTATATAATATATCCCATCCAAATTCAGTAGTGTCCAATACATCCGCGTCTTATTTAGAAAAAATAGTTTACAATTTCACGCGATATTTTACAACCTAGGTACGGCGTTTGCCATTTTCCTCTGACAGATTGATCACGAAGTGAGTGGTAAATCCATGTAATCAAGATCAAATGTCAGCTCGCTTCTTGATCACTTCACCCAAGCATTCACATCGACATGTTAAGAGAATCGACCGGCTGCACTGGTTATCGAATCTAGATCTCAATCGATTAAAATGGACTTTAAAATCGACTTGGATCTCTGAATTTGTTATGGTGTTTCTTCTAATGATATATTCATATAGGAAATACTTGCTTCATCTGGCTTAAATCGATAAGAATAATTGACGAGTAATATTCAAACAACTTACAAAATAAAATTAAGAATCAGTATTGCCATTCAAGGCGGCAATGCTGCCAGTATTCTTCGGGTATAAAAAGTCCACTTAAGCAGAATCAGATAGCAAATTAAGCTACCCGTCACTGTCAAATTTTCCCAATTAAACTTGAATCTAATGCTTAAAGGTAATTGTAATTATGTAAATAAACAAAAAATATATGTTGGACATTTCATAAAAATAAATAATTATAATATTATAATATAATATTTATTTATCTATACTAATATTATAAAGCAGAAGAGTTTGTTTGTTTGTTTGGTTGAACGCGCTAATCTCAGGATCAGTAGTGATTCAATTTGAAAAATTATTTCAGTGTTAGATAGCCTATTTATCGAGGAAGGCTATAGGCTTAATAACATCACGCTAAGTCAAAGAGGAGCGGAGCATTCATGGAAAATGTGACGCAGATGAAGTTGCGCGGGTCAGCTAGTTTATCATAGACTTTCAGGCTTCCCTATTTCATAGTACCTACAAACGGGGTTAATAGGAATGCAGGGGTGAATTGAAACAAAACACTTTGAAGGGGATTTTCACATTATTTAAATACTATTGGCAGCATTTGTGGTCTCAAATATTATTAAATTGAAATTAAAAATACTACCTATACATCTTTTGAAAACCAATAATATGATATTATAGTAAAAATTCCTATGAAAGTTTTGTTTCGATTCACCCCGCCGTACCTAATCACGTTTGACGGTAACTGCTAATTTTATTGTGTACGTGACCTCACTCAGTTATAGATGATAGCTTTATAATATTAAAATTCGGTATCAGCTGAAATACCAACTCATTAAAGGTTACTCAGTCAGCGACACCCGAAACGATTTCTGCCGACCTACATCAAAAACAGTTGCCTGAAATTTAAGGGGCAGACACTCACACAGAAACAGCCAAAGGAAATGAATGCCAGCGGATGAATGCGGGCAAAGCAATTAAAATCCGTCTCCATTATAAATGACATAATTATTGCGGAGATTCCGACGTTTACCGCCACTCCTTAATGAATGGAGCGGTACTAGAGGTACTTTTGAGCGAAAGCAGTAAAATTGTGAAGTCTGCGTGAACTTTTGAGTGAACTGAAGTGATGGTCATGTGTGGTAAGGTTTTGATATGGCACTAGTTTCATCTGCCTAGCCTTTTACCAATTATATTAGGTCATTTCCCAGTCAAACCGGATTCAGCTGAATGACCAGTATCTTACATGAAGCGGCTGCCTAGCAAACTTCCACAACCCATTAACTGGGTAAAACACAGTAAGAACTTGGCAAGATTGGTTTCAGATTTTCTGGCTTCCGACAAACAAAATCTTTTAACTGTCAGCAGCTATAAAACTGCACTACTTAGAAAAAGTGTTCTTTGCATGGGTCCAATTATATTTAATAAACTACCGAACAACATAAAAAATGACACCCTTCAACAACTTAAAAACAAACTCGAAGGCATATTTGACTCAGAAATGTTACTATACAATAAGTGATTTTTTGAATGATCCTCTATTGTGACACTGCAGTTACACCATGAGCACTGTATTATTGACATTAATTATAATTGACATTAAGTTGCTATTATTGACATTTTAATTTGAAATTATTATATTAATTATTTTAATAGTTTTCCATATAGAATTATTATGTATTGAAGTTTAAAATTTGATTTTGAAATTATTATATTAATTATTTTATTAGTGTACCAACTACATTTTAATTTGAAACGTATATTTGGTGTTCCTTAATATTACAAGTTGAAACATATTTTGTTAAATTTTGCATGCCAATACTCAGACAGAATGTGCACGGGCCAATATATTTTTTACCAACTTTTGTTAAAATACCCACATTCTATGCGAATAAATGATTTGATTTGATTTGATTTGATTTGACAATCCGTAACGACTGCCAAAGATCTACAAATGACAGTCAGGACTAACGCCGCTTTAAAGTGCTTGCCGAGGCACGGGGGGAACTCGGTATGTTAAGATGGTCACCCATCCACAGAGCACCGTCGGCACGCATTGCTTAACCTTGAAAATCGACCCGTGCAGCTGTTATTAATTAGTTACGAGCTCCTAGAACACAAGTTAAAAGGTATAAAAAACCACCACAGACTCTCAATAACATCTCTGTGAAGAGGAAAAAAAGTATGTTATCTTGTTATTATTTTGTAAACGGTCACCTCAAACTCTTTTGACCAGATTAGATTTTTTTCATAGATTTTCGACTACACTGTCGCTGACCGATATTGGCCTTTTGTTCCGCAGAACTAACGCACAATTCCACGACACGTGAGCGTATAACGACCACGCCCACAACCACTCGCGCGTCAGGTATAAGCTCGTCATGGACAGAGCGAAATACACAGCACTGCAGAGTACTTTTCTACTAACACACAAACCAATGTTTGAAGGAGAACTGCCTACTAAATGACAATCACAGTTTGTTGATAAGTCCCACATCGACAGCCGTTTTAGGGTTCCGTACCCAAAAGTTAAAACGGGGCCCTATTACTAAGACTCAAGGGTTTCTTAAATATTTATTTTATTCTGTTTTGAAATACAACATCTGTGAAAATTTCAACTGTCTAACTATCACTGTTCATGAGAAACAGCCTTGAGACAGACGGACAGCGGAATCCTAGTAATCGGGTCGCGTTGTGCCCTTTGGGTACGGAACCCTAAAAAGCGTGTCAGTTAGGTAAAATATGGGTCAAATATAGGATCTTTGAAGCAGACTTTAATTACTTAAAGTTAGTAGTAAACTTATACTATCGTATCTGCTTGCAGAAGACCTTTCTATCCTCTTAAAACTTTCACTTGTAACATATCCACAAGCTATTACCAAAAGTTACGAGTGGTAAGCATAACGTTCGGTTATGTTTAGTCGTAAGACTTCGGGAAACGGCCGATAACGGCCTTTTACGACGAACTTAAGAAAAGCTGCTGATTCGTTGTCTAGACAAACAGTAAACCAACATGACGACTTGTGAAGAAAAAAAAAGATAATTCGAAGAGAAAACGAGTTTATTTGCGCCAACCACAACATACCATAAAAAGATAAAAAATTAGTTACTAATACAGGTTGGAAGAATGTGCGTCACATCTGCAGAAAAAACGGCCATAGCTCAGTTTAATGCTGGGACTTAGAGCAAGACAGGGCCCTAGCGCTGGTTTTACAGCGGCTTTGATAATACAGGATCGAAAATTGTAGATTACCCTTAACCAGGGATGGACCACCTTTTGGCAAGACTGGTGCCAGATTTACTGGCTTCCGACTATCCGTAACTTCTGCCAAAGATCTACAAATGATAGCCGAGACCAACGGCTTAACGTGCTTTCCGAGGCAAATTATTTTTTAAATAAATCGTTGTAATTAATATGACATAGAGATTTCTAAAAAATCGGGCAAGTACGAGTCCGACTCTCACACGAAAGGTTCCGTACGAGTAACCGAAAACACACGCATCTATTACATCTACACATTCTATTTATTTTTTATTATATTTTGTTATTTTAGCGGTTTTGCGGAATAAAAGGCCAATATCGGTCAGCGACAGTGTAACGTTTTATCTGTGAAAAAGGCGAACGGCAAAATTCGTACAGCAAACTTTTTTTGTTGTATTGTTATAGAATTTGTACCACTTATTAACGCAACTCAGCCATTTATTTTCATGTAAGTAAACAATTTCTAGAACATGGGATTAATTAATACTATCAATTAAAAGATTTCAATAATTATACCAAACAAAACAGTAAACTAAACGCAGATGTTTTTCGAAGTCGCCATAAGTAAAATATCACAAACTTCGGAATGACAATTAATTATTAAGAAATAGATTTAATAGTAAAACCCATAATTGTTGCATAAAATCATAATAGTAAACGATGTAGGTACCTAATGATTGGAATGAATTCATCAATATTTTTTTTTGTTCTGGCAATTATTTATTGACCGGTAAAGAAAATCTGTCTAGTGTCCATAAGATCTTCATTATTATCAAACTGTTTCTGTCCGCTGCTAGGCAATAGGTATCTCCTAATGCACCCCTCCCTCCCTCTGAGTAGGTACGATCCTCATCTCAATCTACCAACTTAATAGTAAGTAAAACACAACAAAGGTGAAGACAAGGAATCTAGAACATTTATTTTATCATCATAACAATGTTAATGTACCTACCTGTAATTACAACCTACATTTCTACACTAGTACATATAACCTTAACAAATAAAACTGGGTATAGCTTTTATGTCCCAAGTTCTAAAAATCTAAGATTTTAAATAGGGCTTTTCTATCGTATGAACTACCTATTAAAACAAACATGATCCCAAAACTCGAAAATTTACTAGCTGTACGAAACTCCCATACAAGCCTGCCGTTCGCCTTTCTAATCCAGTCAAAAGAAAACAAAATGTAAACAATATTTTCGCCCATTTTGAATGTTAGTCTAATAAAAATCCGGCCAAGTGCGAGTTGGACTCTCATACGAAAAAAAGAGACATTTCTTGTATGAGAGCCCCTCGTAATTTAATTATCTATACTAATATAAAAAGCAGAAGAGTTTGTTTGGTTGAACGCGCTAATCTCAGGAACTACTGATTCGATTTGAAAAATTCTTTCAGTGTTAGATAGCCCATTTATCGAGGAAGGTTATAGGCTTATATCATCATGCTAAAACAAATAGGAGCGGAGCAATACTGGAAAATGTGACGCAGACGAAGTTTCGCGGTTCAGCTAGTTTTTTTTTAATTTGTTTTTATAGCGGCACAAGAAATAATTTGTGAAAATTTCAAGTCTCTACGTATTACGGTTCTTGAGATACAACCCGCTGACAGATGGACGAACGGTTAGCGGAGGATTAGTAATAGTGTTCCGTTGGTCACCCCTTGGGTTCCGAACCCTAAAAATAATGCTTTCACCAATTTCAAATGCTATACCTACCTTACCTACTCGTACATGATTGTTAAAATGACCCTTTTGGCTAGAGTATGCTGTATGTAAGCCTGCAATGGCTTCAACCATTTAATTAGCGATTTAATGGACGAGCAACACGACTCAACGAAGAATGCAATTGAAATACTACGATGAAAAGCTTTTATTCATTACACTGCACCGTTATTAATAAATTCTTGTTTCAATTACTGCTATGAAAATGTTCCAAAAATGCTGTATCGTTGAGAAGTCAAGAACGAAGTGCTGTCAATATTACTGTACAAATTGATATGAAGAGGATTAAAAGAATTTCAATTGAATGAAATGAATAATATTAAACACTAGCGGTTTCGCCCGCTTGACAAATTATATACTAAAATCCTTCCTGGAAAACCACTCTATACATTGGTGAAAACAGCATGAAAATCGGTGCAGGCTTTTTTGAGTTTATCGCGAACAGAGAGAAAGACGGCGCGGCAGAGGACTGTTTTATAATAATACTAGCTGACCCGCGCAACTTCGTCTGCGTCACATTATTCATTAATAATATCGCTATTAAAAAATAAGGGTTGGTGATAGAAGGATACAAATTTAGGGTTGTATGTATTTTTTAGTGTCACATTATAGAAAAATAAAAATAAAAATGTTTGTCCAAAAATTAAAAAAAAAATGTTAGGGGCGTACAACCCTTATCACTTAGGGGTATGAAAAATAAATAGTACCTAGCCGATTCTCAGACCTACTAAATATGCATATAAAAATCGGTAAAGCCGTTTCGGAGGAGTAAGGTAACTAACATTGTGACACGAGAATTTTATATAAAAGATGATAAAAGTGCTCAAAAGTAAATAAAAATTACCAACCTTTCTGCCTTCATAAAAGAAAATTAAACTCTCCACTTTAATTGATAAACACTTTATTAAAATAAAACTTCAACATCACAAATTAAGGTCTGAACACGAGGAGAGGAGCAGGCTTGCGCAGCTGGAGCCTTGCAGAATACTTCATGTTCTGGACATCATTTTCCGTCACAAATTCCACTTTCTGCAGCTGTCCATTGGGCAACAAGACAAAGTAGGTGCCGACGCTCTTCTGCACTTCAACTGGGCCTTCCAATCTCTCTGCCTGAGGGTTGTCGGTGGTAGGAACCTCGGTGGAATCAGGAACTCCATACGTGTTGTCAGGAACGCCATAGCTAGTTGCTGGTGGCGTCTGCTTCGGCAATTCGAAGGCTTGACCCTGAGGCTTCCATCCTGAAGCGGGGTACCCAGCATCAGGAGCTCCGTACTGGTCAGCTGGCTTCTCAGGCTGCTCGTTGGGCAGGGTGAAGGGTTCTCCAGCAGGCTTCCATCCTGAAGCAGGGTAAGGTCCTGATGACTCCGTGGTGGGTTCCGTTGGTGAGTCAGTGGTTGTCGGAGCTAACTCTTGGCGCTGGAACCTGAACCTCGCTGGTCTGAAGCGAGGCAGCTCAGCTAGCGCTCCGATCACAACACAGGACAGGACTAGGAACTTCATGATTGATGTTGAGCAGTTGAATGATGCTGGTCGTCATATTCCAGACCAATTTATACTATGATGTTGGGTTTATGGTGCTTTGTTCTATCGTAAATGGTGTGATAAGGACGTTATAGAGGATATTCGGCGATTACCAGTCCGATCACGTCGCGGTTGACTGACATTGACCTGATGACGGTGGTCAAATGACATCAATAACTGATTAGAACGTGTAGTTAATTAATTTAGTGATAATTAATGCAGACATTTTGGAGTTGCCTTGTAATGCTTGCGTGGTTAATAATTGATGGGGATAGGTTCGCTTAGTCTTTGAGGTTATTTACTGAAAGTAAGCTAGAATATCGTGTCCCAGGGTTATTTGTTGATTTGCCTTTTGCCAGAATATCTAGGAACTCGTGAAATTCGATCGATCCTAAAGTTAGGTCAAATCTGTAAGTAATTCTTTGATGTGCCTAAACAAAATTATAGGAATATTTTCCTTATCCAACTAGATATTAACTCTCTTATCTCATACAATACCATGTGTTAATATATTTCCGCTTGACATAAAGCTTTATTTTTATCATCTCTTACAAAATTAAGGTAAACTGGTGATAATAAAAACTCTATATTTTTAACAACAAACAAGCTTACGATTGTAATTGTGGAAGAGCCGGATCGCAAGTTTGAGGACCATTGTGCAAAATAATGCTTTTTCCTCCTCATTTTAAAAAAATGTTTTAAAAATTCTCTCTTCTCTTAGTTTTTGTTCAGTAAAATTTATTTAAGTGCCTACCTCTTCACAATGCATGCAGATTGGAAGTAAACGAAATTGCGTATTTTGCTTTCCTGTGAATTTCCAGTGGTTTTTGGTGTGGGGTACGACTAAAAAGTGAAATACTAAATCTTTTTAAAAAATAATACAACCGACTTTCAAATAAAAAAAAACACTTCAAAGTATGTAATAACTTTAATTTCTGAAGTATTTTTTATTTTTTTATTTCAAGGTCGGATGTATTTTTTTATAAAATGTTGTCTAAATTGTGTGTTTCTTAAATTGGGGGGGTGATAAGCCAGATAACCGTATCAGTTTATTTATACACCCATCTTTCGCCGATTAACATTGATAATATTTATGTTTATTTAAAGAAACTAAGACATAAGTTACAAAAAAAATTGACAGGCTATTTTAGGGCAATATAAAAGGTCTAGTCATCTGTAGTCGAACTAGGCAGAGCCTGTTTCGACTATCAGCGCCAAACCCCTCGAGTGTTAAATATACATTATAGCCAGTATGTAACCATTTTTAAACATAGTCATTATAACAAATTTCCTTTACTTATGATTAAGGGCGGATTTTATCAATCTGAAACTAAACTCGATCAGCTGGTCGGTTCTGTTGACATCTCACCGGGATCACTTAGGTAGAGTGAACGACAAGTGAGCTGTCATGCCATCTTATTTGTATGGTTTGACAGCTCACTTGTCGTTCACTTCACCCAAGTGTTCACTTCGACATGTTTACAGAATCGCACTGCTGTATATGACCACGTTTATGGATTCAGTGTCATTATTTCCTATGGAATATTGACACTGAATCCATAAACGTAAAATAATATTTTCCCTAAAATTGTTGCATGGTATTCAACCAAAAAAAAACACTACAAAGTAAAAAATAACTTTAATTTCGGAAGTCGGTGTTTTTGTTAGTTTCTTCGTATTTTGACACCGACTTCCGAAATTAAAGTTATTTTTTACTTTGTAGTGTTTTTTTTTTTGGAAGTCGGTTGTATTTTTTTGTAAAACGTTTTTTTATTTTTCACTTTTTAGTGGTACCCCACACCTAACAACACCACTGCAAAATCGCAGAAAAGCAAAATACGCAATTTCGATTACTTGGATGACATAAAACTATCATCTAAGTAGACGAATTCCAGCTATTTCGATTAAAAATCTAAAGTTCGTAACCGATTTTCATATAATTTAAATGGGACCAATCTGCAAGTATATCCTTTCAGATATAACAAGAATTTTTAAAATCGGTTCATAATTGTCGGAGTTACGAGGTAACAAATTTAAAAAAAAAAAAAAAAAAACATACAACCGAATTGATAACCTCCTCCTTTTTGGGAAATCGGTTAAAAAAGCAGCTGAAAATTGATATGCAAATAAAGAGATTAAATTTATACTACCCAATATGAAAATTATAATAACCAACAACCCAGACATACCAACATGCTTATGACATAAAACATAATAAAGCAACCATCATCTCCGAAGGATTATCATCGTAAACCAATGCAAACGGTAATGAAAGAGTGTCGAATGTCGTATACAAGACGTTTGGTGAACGCGACGTGAATACAGATGCAGTAACTTGGGGTTACAGAGTATGACGAGCGAATGATTAATTAGATGCTGTTTGTGAAGACTGCAGGTCGCAAAGAATTATTCTCATTTCTATGTTAGACGACACGGTTGGCGCAGTGGTTGAGCTATTGACTGCTACGCAGCCTGTCGCGGGTTCGATTCCCGCACGGAACAAAACATTTGTACGACCTACAAGTATTTGTTCCGAGTCTGGGTGTTTTTCTATCTATAATATGTATGTATTTAAAAAAAAAAAATGCATATTAGTAGTTTATCAGCCATCTTGTTACCATAACACAAGCATTAGGTTGCTTAGCTTGGGACTATATGGCGTTGTGTGAAATGTCCAAGGATATTATTATTATATTTTTTTTTATTTTACTTTCTTGTGTCCCTGGAGACCCGGTCCTTTGGTAGGCGTACGAGGGGCCAAAACCAGCTCGCAGAGGCCCCGTTAGACATTTCAAATGTAATGGGGCACCAACCGGCGATTATCCCTGTATGCACTGAAAGTATTCTCAAGGACAATCCCCGGTTGGAGCAGTACTATTGCAGAATAATTATGGAAACAAAATGAAACGCTATGGGTTTGGGTGGTTTAGTGGACTGATTATTATTATATTATTATTATTATATTATTTACGAACTATCAGTGTCATTATTATCTATGGAATATTGACACTGACAACTCTGGAATGCAGCTTGATCGCGATCAATTTAATTGGTGAAATCCACTCTTAGGGTGCCTGTCCCTCCTGCCGGAGTCGCGGGATTATTCGCAAGAGACACCGTGGCTCCGGAACACAAAGGGCAATGAAGGAACATGGATGGGCTTTAGTCAGTAGAAGTCAGACACTCCCTCCCGCTACACCCAGAGCGGGAGGAGTCATTGGATGATTTCCCATGCCTAAAAAAAAGGGTGTCTGTCTGTCTGTGAAAGACTAAGCTGAAAATGGTTAAACCTTTAAAATAATATGATTTTTTTTCTGGTCTATGAGACATTTTAATTGAACATTTATTTGTTAGGTTATTTAGCTATCCCTGAAAGACAATATTTGAAATCATTAATTGATTTAATAACTTTTGTTTAAATGTCCAGGGTAATTTGTATTGTCTGGTTTCAATGATTCGCTGATAATAAAGAAGTAAGTGATCATTTATTAACACACAAAAAGATTAGTTCACCTACCATTGTAGTTACCACAATAACGATTAGTACTGACTATTTATAGAAAAGATACCTGCAATAATATATAATACCTGCAATGCAATTACAAAAAAAAATGAAAGAAGAATACCTTTTTAATTTTAATTTATTTCCGTCTTCCAACAGGGAATATGCATGAAAAAAATATTTATTATCTATACACTTTATCTAAAACTATACAAATAAATATAATAATAACAGTCAAAATAGAATTAACATGACTCGAAAAACCTTTAAAATAATATGATTTTTTTTCTGGTCTATGAGACATTTTAATTGAACATTTATTTGTTAGGTTATTTAGCTATCCCTGAAAGACAATATTTGAAATCATTAATTGATTTAATAACTTTTGTTTAAATGTCCAGGGTAATTTGTATTGTCTGGTTTCAATGATTCGCTGATAATAAAGAAGTAAGTGATCATTTATTAACACACAAAAAGATTAGTTCACCTACCATTGTAGTTACCACAATAACGATTAGTACTGACTATTTATAGAAAAGATACCTGCAATGATATATAATACCTGCAATGCAATTACAAAAAAAAATGAAAGAAGAATACCTTTTTAATTTTAATTTATTTCCGTCTTCCAACAGGGAATATGCATGAAAAAAATATTTATTATCTATACACTTTATCTAAAACTATACAAATAAATATAATAATAACAGTCAAAATAGAATTAACATGACTCGAAAAACAAAAGAGATATTATTATTTTAAACAAATATATCTGTGTCTTGCGAAAACGCTGTTTTCTATGGCAGCTGTTAACCGTCATGGACTTTGACGTCAAATTCCATATCGGACTTATCTTTCTAATTGTAATCTTTGAAGCTTTATAACTTCGTGGCTAATGAAGATATTAAAAAAAAAAGATTCTTTACTATATTTAATAAGTATTTAATTTTGTAAATTAAAAATCACAAGCATGTTTCCTATTGGTAGCACAATTAATATCAATATACTTGGCTTAAATATACCTACCTATATCAGTCTTTTACAGAAAGATTTCGTTGGTACTCACCCGCCGGTAGCTGAGGTTGCCCGATATAATCTGTGAAAAATGAAAATTACGTTAAAATTAATTAGATTTTTAATTGGTCCAGGAATTAATTTACATATTTCAGTTAATTCCCGTTTTTTAGGTCGAAGGCCTATTATTTTTGGTTTGATGAGGATTTCCTTGTTTTATATCTTAATTTTTACTACCAGTAGGTGTAGGTATGTTTCTTTTTAATATTGTACACAATGTATGGTGTAACCTGAAAGCTGAAAACTAGGTGTCTTTAAATCAAGAGTGAATAGGTTACTTCTAGGCAAGCGTGTTAGCATGTTAGCGTGTCAGCGTGCAGTTATCGAAATTGCGTATTTTGATTTTTTCAGATTTTTAACCGACTTCAAAAAGGAGGAGGTTCTCAATTCGGACGACATTTTTTTTTGTAGGTACACCGATTACTCCGAGGTTTTTGATCCGATTTATATGATTATTTTGTCATTCGATGCGGTAGAGCTGCCATTTGGTCCCATAAAAAATTATTCAGTTTGGCTCAGCAGTTTTTATTTTATGAGCATTATTCTTTTTCTTGTCGCTGACATGGATGATGTTTTACGTACGTCTTTCGCCCATTACTCTGAGGTTTCTGGTCCGATTTAGGTTAATACTTTTTAGTTCGATGCCGCGTACTTGCCATTTGGTCCTATAAAAGTTTCATTCAGTTTGACTTAGGAGTTTTAATTTTCTGAGCATTTTTTCGAAGCTGATAATTTTTTTCCGCTCCAGTTTCTTGGGATCTATATTTTTTAAGGTGAGCTCTACCCATATTGTTTTCTTATTCTTAATTCCTACTAACCACAAATACTTAATACTACTATCTATAAGAAAAAAAAACACAACCTACGTGTAATTCAACAATGTTACTTATCGAAATACACAATCAAAAAACTTACTTTAGTCTAGAATTACCTTAAAATCCGAGCAAACAGACAAACCTACGATAGCCTACAAAATAACCTAAAATGTACAAATATAAAGGCCACCGAAAAGTAAAAAAAAAAAACTGCTTTAAAAAAATACTGAGTTCAAAAACCGCACGAAGTAGGTGCAATTATTATGAATAAAAAAAAAACTAAAAAGCAAAAAATAACTCAATAAGGATTTAACTAAATAAATAATTTGTTAATTGGCACCGACTTCAAACGTATCTGTAGGTAGCACATACGAAATAATAGTTTTTTAGTAATACTATAGGTAGTTTCGGATTAAATCCTTATTTAGTACTATTATAGGTAGTTTCGGATTAAATCCTTATTGAGTTATTTTTTGCTTTTTAGTTTTTCCTACTTCGTGCGGTTTTACAAGTCGTTTTTTTTTAAATGCAGTTATTTTTTTATTTTTTACTTTTGCAGTGGTGTTATTAGGTGTGGGGTACCATGCCACTAAAAAGTGATCAATAAAAAACTTTTACAAAAAATACAACCGACTTCCGAATAAAAATCAAAAAAAAGTACAAAGTAAAAAATAACTTTAATTTCGGAAGTCGGTGTTTTTGTTAGTTTCTTCGTATTTTGATTCCGACTTCCGAAATTAAAGTTATTTCTTACTTTGTACTGCTTTTTTTTATTTGAAACTCGGTTGCTTTTTTATTTCATTCTCTCACAAGCGATTAATAACACTATCAACAAACATAATTATATTCATTTAACACACATTTAACATACTCACTACAATTACTAAACAAAATATTAAAATTCAGCACCAAAAACAGTGTTGTACTAATATTCGAAACTTGTTTATCGATGATATACAGCATCGACCGGACGCCATTTTCAGGCGCAACACAGACTTTAGTGTTCGAAATTTGAAAATACATAACCCGGTACCACCCTGGGAAAATTTGTGTATACGGGGTGCTGTCTAGTGCAGTTACCCCGTCTTCTATATCGATAGCGCTTGCATTATACAAGACTGTTTCTTGTATACTCGTTTACTACACAGGATGTTCCAGAAACGTTTGCTGGAAATGTTTTTAAGAAAAAAAAAAATCCATAAAAACATTTTACAGCTCTCTGCTCCAGTTATGTCTCCACATAGAATATTAATAGTCAAAGTAATTGATAATTTAGATAGTGTTGTTTTTAGTTTAATTACAGTTTGATGCCATCCACTGCTTCAAAAGCGATTTGTAGATCTTTTCGTTTTTTTTGGTCAGATTTCTTTGCCCTTTCAATTCGTTTCTTTACAATCAGTTGCAGCAGTGCGATCCTGTGAACATGTCGAAGAGAACACTTAGGCGAAGTGAAAGGCAAGTGAGCTGTCAAACCATACAAACAATTAAATATGGCTTGACAGCTCAGAAGTCCAATTCTGTAAATATGTCAAAGAGAAGTTGATGTTCAGCCGGTCAATTCTGTCGACAACTCACTGTGATCACTTAGGTGGTGTGAACGACAACTGCTGGTCGTTTCTGTAAACATGTCGAAGTGATGGCGTGGGTGAAATGATCACGAAGTGAGCTGTCAAACCATACAAATAAAGTGGAATTATAGCTCACTTGTCGTTCACTCCACCTAAGTGAACACTGAGATGAGAACAGAATCGACCGGCTGTAATTAGTGGCTGAGATCATCGGCTTATACGTGCCTTCCGAAGCATGGAATCAACTTTTTGCCAGGTCATTCTAAAACACCCTGTATATCCCTGAGGCAACACTGTGCCATTTACGTCCGAACCAAATAGAATTGAGAATGAGCTCAGTCTTCCACGGCTACCACGGCTATCTTAACAAGACTCTCGGGCATTGAGATGTTAAACATGTATGAACGCTGATCGATGGAATTGTTACTGTCGCATAGTATAGTCACAATACTCCTCTTTGAACACACTACATTATCCTCTGCCAGTATTTTTAAAACGTTAATGCCTATGACGACTTTACATATTTCAATATAGCAGTTTTGTATCCATAAGTACTCTGTCCTTGCGGCATACTACATAATTATTATAAATCAAAGTCATCCACCGCATCTGTCTGTCTAATCGAGATATATTCAAAAACTACTGCACCGATTTTCATGCTATTCACCAGTGGATAGAGTGGTTCTCGAGGAAGGTTTTTAACCGACTTCCCAAAAAGGAGGAGGTTCTCAATTCGGTTGTATTTTTTTTATGTCTGTTACCTCATAACTCCGACAATTATGAACCGATTTGAAAAATCTTGTTTTATCTGAAAGGATATACCTTCAGATTGGTCCCATTTAAATTTTATCAAAATCGAGTTTGGATTTTAAGTCGAAATAGCTGGAATTCGTTTACTTGGATGGTGGTTTTTTGTGATCCAAGTCATCAAATTGCGTATTTTGCTTTTCTGCGATTTTTCAGTGTGTTGTTAAGTGTGGAGTTCCACTAAAAAGTGAAAAATAAAAAACTTTTTACAAAAAAATACACTTCCAAATAAAAAAAACACTACGAAGTAAAAAATAACATTGATTTCGGAAGTCGGTGTTTTTGTTAGTTTCTTCGTATTTTGATACCGACTTCCGAAATTAAAGTTATAGTGCTTTTTTATTTGGAAGTCGATTGTATTTTTTTGTAAAAAGTTTTTTTAATATATAATTAATTGTCAAGTGGGCAAAACCGCAGGCATTATAAAAAAAAATAAAAAAAAACCTCTTTATTTCATGCAAATCCTACTACTAAATTCTTACATTGTAACAATAAATTTATGGATTCCAATAACTTTTTACATTTACACATACCAAATTAATTTATTTGAACACACTTGATTAGAAAATAATGGAAAAAAAAAAACAATGTAAAACAATGTAAAAAAATTCCAAACCACCTGCGGTTTGGAATTTTTTACATTATTAGCTAGTATAAAATAAACTAGCACCGGCGGCCAAAATGCTGATAGATATTTTAAATAATAACCAAAACAAAATAAAGCCAAATTTTGATAATCTAAGTAGCTGACAACTAATTTAATAACCAACATTACCAAACAAAACTGACGAACTCTGTCCAACGTCGAAAGCAAACTATTTAATTAGGGAGTTCAATCAAAATGTTCATAAATTAACGGTTGCCGAAGAGTCACGGTCAGCCCAACTTAGTTTTAATGTAGGCCCTTTTAGTTTCCTAAACTGAGCTGAAAGCCCTCAGGGGAGACAGTTTCTAAAGGATAAAGTACCTCGAAACATTTGGGAATTGAATTTTAGGATAGAACCCCGAGAGACTTATTTTATGTCATGTCCAAGAGACGCAGTGGAAAGTTAGGTTTGACGATCTGTTTGTTTAAATTAATGTGACCAATTTTTTGTTTCGTTATTTGATGTTATGTTGCTAGTTATTTATTTGGAACGTTTATATTTTTTAATTGAATGTATAGTGAAATAATGTATAGAACAGTGATCCTTAAATTTAGGTGATGTACAAAGGCGAGTTTAACTAGAAGTTTATTTTTCTCCCAGAAATCAGAAGAAATAATTTTGAACTTTGAACGATATTGAAGATTACATAACATAGGTAAAATCCAGATTATTTTGGGAAAATCCCTGGAAATACGGAACAAATAAATACTACCATATCGTGTTAATCTATTAACAAGCTGATAGAGAATATCTTTACAACTTAATCATTACCAACTAGAGAGCGTGATGAATTGCGCAACTACTGTCCACACACATCCGGGTTCCCGTCCCTAACGGGACGAAGAGCGGGACGGACAGAAGACAGTTACATACGATTTGTACGAACATGCTTTATCTCCGTCCCGTTCTCTGTCCCGTCAGGGATGGTAACCCGGATATGTGTGAACGGTGCCTTAACGAATGTCCCGGTCATCGGTTCGAGCAGAACACCGCCGTGTGGTTTTAATGCAGTAAGATATTCTATATTTATTAGTACATTAATTGATATTGTATTAAAGTATTTTTTTAACCGACTTCCCAAAAAGCAGGAGGTTATCAATTCGGTTGTATGTTTTTTTTTTTTTTTTTTTTTTTTAGTTTGTTATCTCATAACTCCGACAATTATGAACCGATTTGAAAAATTCTTGTTTTATCTGAAAGGATATACTTGCAGATTGGTCCCATTCAAAACATATCAAAATCGGTTACGAACTTTGGATTTTAAATCGAAATACCTGGAATTTGACTATTTAGATGATTCTTTGATAATCGAAATTGCGTATTTTGCTTTTCTGCGATTTTGCAGTGGTGTTGTTAGGTGTGGGGCACCACTAAAAAGTTAAAAATAAAAAACTTTTTACAAAAAAATACAACCGACTTCCAAAAAAAAACCACTGCAAAGTAAAAAATAACTTTAATTTCGGAAGTCGGTGTCAAAATACGAAGAAAGTAACAAAAACACCGACTTCCGAAATTAAAGTTATTTTTTACTTTGCAGTGTTTTTTTTGGAAGTCGGTTGTATTTTTTTTGTAAAAAGTTTTTTATTATTATTTTGTATAACTAGTATTATTTAGAACTTTTAGGTATACACTGACAGCCCTAAATCTATCTCCTTTCGTCTAGTCCAATGGTTCCCAACCTGTGGTCCGTGAACCACTGGTGGTCCGCAAGAGCTAAAATAAGGCCCGCGAAAGCTTTCAAATTTCAATCTTTTAACTTCAAAAACTTCAAATACAAACTGACTTTTATTATTAATCAGACAACACTTTGCTAGAAACTTAGAATCTCCTGTTTTAACTTTAACAAGTGTTTTCGATATTAATACTGTTTACTTTTAACTTCAAAACAGACAGGCCAAAGAAAAGATGAATGGATTGTGTGAGGAACAATATGAAAGAAAAGGGATGAATATGAAGATGATGACGACTTTTTAACCGACTTCCCAAAAAGGAGGAGGTTCTCAATTCGGTTGTATGTTTTTTATGCTTGTTACCTCATAACTCCGATAATTATGAACCGATTTCAAAAAATCTTGTTTTATCTGAAAGGGTATACTTGCAAATTGGTCCCATTTAAATTTTATCAAAATCGGTTACGAACTTTGGATTTTAAATTGAAATAGCTGGAATTCGTCTACTTGGATGATAGTTTTATGTCATCCAAGTAATCGAAATTGCGTATTTTGCTTTTCTGCGATTTTGCAGTGGTGTTGTTAGGTGTGGGGTACCACAAAAAACTGAAAAATAAAAAACTTTTTACAAAAAAATACAACCGACTTCCCAAAAAAAAAACTACAAAGTAAAAAATAACTTTAATTTAGGAAGTCGGTGTCAAAATACGAAGAAACTAACAGTTATTTTTTACTTTGTAGTTTTTTTTTTTTTGGAAGTCAGTTGTATGTTTTTGTAAAACGTTTTAACTTCAAAAACTAGCTGAAGCTATGCAACAGTAGCCGGGAAGAGTCGTGAGCACAGATGAATTAGCAGGGAAATCTCGCCAATGTACGGTGGGCGAACAAAACTTGCAAGCCCAATTTAATAAATTAAAGTTAAAAGTTTTGGTAATTTTCTTTTTGATATCAGCTAGTCTATTCTGTAAATAACCAATCCGATATCGACTTCACCTGAGCGACTAAGCTTACAAAGTGAACTTTATTTCACACATCATAAGGTCTTATATTTATACGAATTTGAAACTCACCTCGGATTCCGCTGTCGAGACACGAAAATGTTGTTACAGAATAGCACTGCTGGTCTAGAAGAGACCAGCAGTGCTATTCTGTAACCCGCAGAGTAATCAACGTCAAATAAAGGTTGGGAATCACTGGTCTAGTCCATCCAAAGGTTGTCTGTAAGAGATTACCTTGTGCGATAAGGCCGCCCATTGTACACTTGCTTTTATAGAATGTTTATCCTGTTCAAATTATGAGGTGTAGGTACTAAAAAGTATATCATCTATACTAATATTAAAAAGAGGTAACATTTGTTTGTAAGTTTGTATGTAGGGGGTAATCCCAGGAACTACAGGTCCGAATTGAAAAATTCTTTCAGTGTTAGATAGCGATATCGAGGAAGGTTATAGGCTATACAGGGTGTAAGGGACAGCCCTCCACAAATTAACAGGGTGCAATCAGCTCCTTATTTTGAATCATATTCGAGTGGAAATTTCCTCGGGTTTTTTTTTTTTTTTTTCTTTTTTTTTTGCTTTATTTCAATGTAAAGTTACATTATCTGTATGCAGAACTCCATTAATTTAAATAACACAGCTAAAATGAAAAAATAAAAATAAAATTAAAAAAAACCTCATGAACGACGCATGAAATCAGCTGTTAAAACGTAGCGCGGGCGCAGCTATCCTTTCGAAAGCTCGCTGCGCTGCCGTTCGCTGCGTGCGTTTTACAGAGGTAGCGATACATTGCGAGTGAGGTAATTAAACAAATCAGTTTTATTGGATTCCCATAAAGTTCCTGAAATAATTTCATGTACCGGTCAACTTAGTACGATATACTGAAATCACCCTATCAGTTTGAGGAGGGCTGTCCCTTATACCCGTTATATCATCACGCTTAGACAAATAGGAGCGGAGCATTAATGGAAAATGTGACGCAAACGAAGTTGCGCGGGTCAGCTAGTAATATATAAAATTCTTCCGTTGCTAAGTGACAGACAGACAACGCACAGCCGAAACTACTGATTGTAGAAAGCTGAAATTTGGCTTGTAGGTTCCTTGAGAAGTGTAGGGAAGCACTAAAAAAGGATTCCCCGAAATTCTTACGGGAACGGGAAAAACGGGATACGTACGAAGTCGCGGACAAAAGTTAGAAATGAATAAATAATAAAAGTATGACAGTCTCCTTCACGAGAATTTTCACACGCAAAAATATTGGTCATTGAAAAGATCACACTAAATGGGCTTGTGTCCTGAAAAAATCTAACTAGTCAGTTAGATTATCAAAAAATATTTGACCCGTGTTTTTTTTTTGTTACGGGAACCAAAATTGATAAAGTTACGACGCTTTTAAAATTTTCTATATGTACACCTTTGCATAATTTTTACTGAGTCGTGACGTCACGAGCCCCCACTCGCGAGTTTTGATGCGTTTTATCTTTGTCAATATTCATTGATTTACAAAAACAAAAAATCCATTATTTTTCAATACAGACGGACTAAATAGTTTTGCAATTTGTGGATGATGGAATCTAGCCTATTGCATGCCACACCAAATCACACCTCAGCGTCGTTAAATAATATTTGATTGACAACTTCAAACTGTCATACTGCTCTATCAATCTCCATGCACCTTCAAATCCAAATCCTCCACAAGCTGCCGATATTGAAGTCTGTTTATCGAAGACACAGCAGACATTGGAGACTGTAATCGCATGAACTCGAATGGAAAATTGGATGGGATATGTCGTAGCATTGGCATATCCAGTTGGAAGCTCGAATGACGTGCCTTTGCAGACTTACCACTCGAAATTTGATCCTGTTTCACAGCTTTAGTCGTGTCCTCGCGTTAAATTACAGCTAGACACAGTAATTGGAGACTGTAGCGCCTTTCCAATTTGCCCAGTTATTCTCTTGCTGAATTCGGAGAGCTAGTTTTGTGTCACAGTGATTTTAAGGAGAAAAAATTAGCAATAGCTCTAATTGTCTTTTGTCTCATTTTGCTTGAAAACTATAGTTGTTATAGTACGTAGTATAAATTAAATTTTCAATATGGTAAAGCTTAACTCAGTCTAACAACAACTTTGGTTTTCGCAAACCGCAATTGAGTTCTAATCCCTTTTTTATGGATGGGAAATCATTAAATTAATGACTCCTACCGCTTTAGGCGAAGCAGAAGGGAGTGTCTGACTCTTACTGACTAAAACCCATACGTGTTTCTCCTAATGCTCTTTGCGTTCCAGGGCCACAGTGACTCTTTCGGTCCAATTCCGCAATTGAGTTCTAATCCCTAGGAATACAATTCAGTTAGCTAAATATATTTTTTTCATAAACAGCAGGGAAAGATTAATCTTTTATTGTATGTAACAATTAAACTGCGTCTAAAAAGGACACTTTAGTAAAATTTACCAGTAAATAATAACTGAAACTGTAATTTTTTTCCATCAACCTTACTTCTAGCCAAGCATGCTCTGTCTTAGACCGCATCATCGCTTACCATCTGGTGAGATAGTGGTCAAACGCTTACAGTAAAAAACCTAATGCTTAAGCGATAAAGATAAATTGTTGTATGATTAATATTATGATCCTAATACGATTCTACAAAGTCGCCTTTTTAGAGCCTTTGGTCAATGCCGTCTTGAATTTCTTAAATAATTTTTTATAAAACTGAAAATTAAGGAAATCACAATTTATAACTCAAACAAAATAATAAAGTTAAATGAAAACGGCAATGATTTACACGACCATACGTCTTGGAGGCATAACGTCTTGCAGATTACGAGTCGTCAGCTCCGTCGGTTCGTCACAATCACAAAGCGAGAAGGGAATTAATCCCGCAAATTGTCGCCACCTGGCATCCCAATCGTGGCATTTTCGTCACAAAATAACTCATACTGTGACATTGGAACGATAATATCAAGAAAAATATTTCGCGTTTATTTTTCGCAGGATT
This sequence comes from Ceramica pisi, assembly GCA_963859965.1. NCBI lineage: Eukaryota > Metazoa > Arthropoda > Insecta > Lepidoptera > Noctuidae > Ceramica > Ceramica pisi. The sequence continues at coordinate 2,519,023 of OY982542.1, forward strand.
TTGCTTTGGGTTGAGAGAATACCTATTGGTGTTATATGAAGATATGACTTCCTTTTATTCCTTTGTTTGGTTTTGTTATGTGATACCAAGGCATTATTAATGTATGATATGAAGCCACAGTATACACGAAAACATTAGTGATTCCCCTGATAGCTTTGTGATGTTGCCTTATATTAAAACGGGGTAAATAGAAACGCAAGTGCAAATAAAAACAACATTGTTATTTAAATTCTGTTTGCAGTATTTAATGACTTCAATTTTTATTAAATCCATATTAGTTTCAAACTTAACCGCCTCCGTGGTCGAGTAGCTTAGGCGTTTGCCTTGTGACCCGGTGGTTGTGGGTTCGATTCCCACGGGATGCATACTTTGTAAAGTTGTTTCCAGTTTAGCTAAGACATTGCTTGAGTCACCTAATTGTCTGATAAAATTATGATTCCGTATTTCGGAAAGCACGTATAAGCCGGTGGTCCCGGCCGCCAAATGGCGATCCTTAAATAAACCATGTCAGAGGCCCTTGAGGCGGTTTAGAAACTGTGACACCAGAGTGTGTGGTGGTCGTTAGACCTTACTGCCCACACAATAAGAAAAAGTTTCAAAATATTAATATTTTTTTAAAGACAGATAGAGTCTGACATTGATGCCCGAACCTGAAGAACTCTGCTTTGTATTCTCGTTTTGTTTTCAATGAAAATTCACCTCTATAGGACCCGCGCCCCACGGGTTGCAATGTGTTATATTACAATTCGTTTTATGAAATGGTTTGATAATATATATAAAATACTAGCTGACCCGTGCCCACTTCGTTGGGCGGTAAACATTTTAACTTGTGATGAAATTATGATTGTGGTTCAGTTAGGCTTTAGTACTGACTGCTATGATTTATTTCCTGACGGCCAAAAGGAGGATTTTGTTTTTATTGCATAATAATATGTTTGTAGCTAGGCTAGCGAGCCGCTGCGAGCGCTCAGCGTTAGACTCCCTGTCCCTTATTGCAGAGCCATGCTGCTTTAAATCACTGAGACGCTGTGCACGTTCAGCGCTAGATTCCCGAGCACGGACCTGCGATGTTCTCCAGATTTGGTTAGCAAGCCGCTGTGAACGCTCGGAGCTAGATTTCCCAGCGAGTGCTTGCGAAATATTTTCTCTATTCCTCGAGAGGCTCTTCCGTACGGCGTACTCGAGCTGCTCTTGTCTCATGTCTGGGATGTCTGACGGGAAAGTTGTGATATCCTTTAAGGCATGATAAACAATCGCTGAAACTGTCCGATATCCCAAAAACAGAAATATCACAGCTTCGAACTCGAAGAATGAGAACGAAGTAATATTGTAATTGTGTTTTGAGAAACCGAGCAACCAAAACAATTTTAAAGACCAACAACATTCAATCAACTACGTACAACTTACCTACCAAACGACAAAAGCTAAATAATAACTGGAGAGGGTCATTAATCCGCGGAAAATCTTAACACCACGATTCAGAAAAATGACGTAATTGCACAACGCCGTCTATGGGTAATGGATAAAACGTCCGTACAAAGCATGTTCTAATGCGGTTCGTGAATGGACGGCGCGGGTGGCGTTTTGCGATTTAGTAATTTTATATTATCTTCGAAACTATTCAACCAATTGACATACTGTTTTGGGCAAATCGTATCTCTATGATGTTCTTGTGATCAAAATAACATTTTTTTCGATAAGGTTTTTTGTTGTTTAAAAAATCGTCCAAAGATAAGTACGTCGAAAAATACTTTTTTTAACACATAAAAGCTACTATATCTGCTAAAATATAAAAGATAGAAATATGGTGCCGCGGACTTTTTTGTAGAACTATTATAGGCGGACCAGGTTGCCATACATTGTTTTCAATTATATACAACTGTTAAGGCAGCGCACGCAAATAACTCTGTTGTAAGAGCTATTTTTTTCCGCCTGGATAGACAAAAATTGAGATAGTTCTACTAATATGCATGATATCTTTATAATTTATAGCCTATAGCACTCACGGATAATGTAGCTTTCTACCAGTGAAACAATTTTTCAAATCGGACCAGTAGTTCCTGAGATTACCCCCTACATACAAACTTACAAACTTACAAACTTACAAACAATTTTACCTCTTTATAATATTAGTATAGATAAAAATCTCATGTCACGGTGTTTGTTATCGAACGCCTCCGAAACGGTTTGATTGCTTTTTATGTTTTTTTTTTTTTAATTTTTGGTTTATTTATTTTTTTAATTTATTTAATTTGGTAAACAACATTTGCCGAGTCAGCTAGTTATTTACAAAAATTACCTTCATAACCCCTCAGCCGCTTCGTTTCCTGGAGATGCACGTCAAAAAATGCGCATCGGGTCGCACTCTCCTGGAGATTTCGTAACTCGAGTCGGATTGAATTACAAATTCATTACCTACTGTAAGTTAACCAGAGGGCCAATTCTACAATTTTTTTTAAACTTTCGCATTTGCATCTCAATCGAAAACTGTCAAAAATTTATGAAAATTAAGGCTTTTTTGACAGTTTGCGATTGACATGCGAATGTGAAAATGAAAATTAGTACAATTGACACACAGACTATAGAAAAAATAATAAGGCATATAACATCACATGCTAAACATTCGACAACAATTTGTTATGAAATGTTGCACTCATGTTCAGTTTAGTCGGTGGTGACGCGTTCATTTGTTTTTATGTTTGAATAAAATATATCTATGGACATTTATTTTGATTAATCATGTCTTGATTCTTTTCAGAGATATCGTAGTTTTAGTGAACTCGGAGAAATCGCACGATTTCAGTCGCGCGCACTGTAACAGATCTGCGGAGTGGCGCAAAAGTGGCGTAGCGGCGGAGGGTATAAATAATTCGGCCCAAATCCAGTGGTGCGTAGAATTTAATGAGAACATTATAATCGCACAAATTCTGTACGTATTATCGAAAAGTACCTACTATTCATAGCGTCAAACATACTTACAACCTTTCTGCCCTTTTACAAAATGAATAACAGATAATGGAATGGGGGATTATGAAAGCGTTAATGTATTTGGATTAACAGTAGGTATTAAAGTTACATTAAAGTAATGAATTTCTAATATTGTAATGAAATTCATTCGGCAAAGCGACGTAGAAAAATGCTAACAGGATGAGCTGGTAAGTTGTAGGTGACCGAGCATCGTTAATGCAAAACTAGAACCAGAAATAAAGAAGGAAACGGTATTTATACAAAAGCTTGGGGTTCCTAGGTTAAAATAACTGGCTACAGGCAAAACCTGAGAGCCATTATAATACACTAGCTTCTTCCCGCGACTTTCTACGCGCATAATATATTCTTTTTTCCTGCACCCGTAGGAATTTCGGGAAATCCTCTCATAGTACTCCCTACACTCCTCAAGGAAAATGCCAAATTTGAGCTTTCTACGACCAGGAGGCCTACCATGACCTAATTAAAAATGATTCAAAAGCAAGGCATTTCAGTTATGGTCCCTAAACTGCCTCGCTTCATATTCGTACCATGACGTCCAAAGCGCTCTGCGGAGTTTAGATCGTTGTAAGTGAATGAAAGATCGCAATTTGCGGCTCAACCGCGTTTTTGGTGAAAAAGAGACGACGCTATTGATTTCAGATAAGTTTATTTCGCTCACACTTTACTGTCAGACACGTTCAGAAGCAAGAATCAATTATTATTTCTCAACTGAGGATCATTACTTTAATGTTTAAAAACACTAAGCAGTCGTTTTAAACAATTTAAGTTAATACAGTAACTATTTTTATAACAAGTTTTAGTCAAACAAAGATATTTATTTACCTTTTGCTTTTTATTTTACGAAAAAACATGATTTATTTCGACGTAATGAAACGGCACGTTTAATATTTTTCGTTTTGGAACGTACCACAGTAAAAAGTTGGTTGAATTTGATTTATACGTCACTGTTTGAATTGTCACTGTCAGTGTCAGTTTGACTAGATCAGTGTTACCAACTACGTGGATTTTCCACAAAAAGTGATGGTTTCAATCTCGTCTTTATTGGTGAAATTTTTCTCTACAAGTGGTTGGTGGATTTTTCTAGCGGTTTATTTTAATATTCTGTTAACTGTTTACACTTTTAAATTACTCGGTGTCTCGGTGGAATATTTGGATTTTCGGCAAAATTGATAAATTGGTGCTGGCTGGTGCTGGCAATGCTGGTAGTCTCGTAGTCTGTGGATTATTATACTAGTCTATGGTCTGTAAAGTTTCGAATTTCCGATAACGGTGGGAAAATTGAAGTGTTGTTTTGATTTGAAATAGGTAGTGATCCACAATTTATTATTAACTCAAGGAATGTCGTAAGTATTAAACATTGTTATATTTGTCGAGGTACTGAAATTTAATAATTCATTCGAGAAGTCTACAGATAAATCTATTACGAAAGTGAATAAATGTACCTACCTATTTTGCCTCGAGAGGGAAGCCACTCAGGGTCCGGTCTATGACGAGTATTTCAAGTGCTTTTTTTTGTTTCATTCTAGTCGAAAAAGGAGAGTTACTTTGAACCAGCTCGAGGCCTTGTGGGAGATTTTAAATGAAAATAGAGCTCTCGCAACTGGCTACAACAAATCTACCCAGGCTAGAGAGTTCTCTAAAAGGATGTGGCAGATGGCAGCCGACACTTTGAACTCCCAGGGTGATGGTGCAGAAAAGGATTGGAAGGGCTGGTGTAAGGCAAGTAAACTTCATATGCATTACGTCATATTATTGTTAAATACCGTATTGTTAAGTGCTACATATCTGGCGGTGGTTAGACTAACAAACTAAATGATTGACACTAGTTAATTTATAATGTGTGACTAAAATATCTACTAGCCATAATGACAGCAATGCTATATAACAGTTTATTTAAATCACCGACTTCTTTAACTCTAAACAAAGATGGGCACGAACGAGGTTTTAGACAGTAGCTGTAAGTACAGATTTCCTCCAGACCACACACAAGCAGTAAGCGGGCACAAGAAATATTACAGTGATGATAATTTACTATGCTATGATAATACATATAGTTGACATGCTACATATTGTATATTTCCTTATATTCTTAATCTTTTCAGTATTGGAATGACTACAAGAGCAAATTAAAAGCTAAAGTCGCCAGTGCACGGGCCTCTCTGCACAGAACTGGAGGTGGGCCATCTCATGAAGGAAGATTGCCCGAAATTGATCTTAAATTCCTTCAAATATTGGGGGAGGATTTTGGGTCGGGTCTTCCTGGAATTAGAGTGGAGCCAAATTTTGATAATGTAAGTATGTAATGTACTACTGCCCTGTAATCACAATACAGTACCAATTTGAATGCATAAGATAATATTTATTGGAACTAAAACACAAATTACAGTAAAATTATGTGCGAAAATGACTGCATTAGTAATAAACTGTGTCGCGGCCATTAACGTCCATACAAAAAAGGTTAAATGTCAGTGCTCCAAAGTAAAAAAAAAAATTTTAACTTGTAAAGAAAATAATTCCATGTTCTGCAATAGTACTGCTCCAACCAGGGATTGTCCTTGGGAATACTTTCAGTGCATACAGGGATAATCGCTGGTTGGTGCCCCATTACATTTGAAATTTCTAACGGGGCCTCTGCGGGTTGGTTTCGGCCCCTCGGATGCCTACCAAAGGACCGGGTCTCCAGGGACCCGAGAAAGTAAAAAAATAAAATATAATAATGTTAATAAAATTTTCAAATTCACAGCCGTCAGAAGATCAAACTGAGGCAGGGAGTGCTCCACTACTATCTGCTCATAGTGAGCAATCAGAAAGTATACTGGCTCATCACAACATGGAGTCAGTAGATATGCGAGCAACTCCTGAGCCGACAGCGGTGGCTTCTACAACACCTGCGCCCGCGCTATCTCCAACCCCGCCCCCTGTGCAAGCACCGAGTCCACCCCCACCAGCAAATCCGGCCACAATGCCGCCACCGCGCGCCTCTTCTACTCCGCGCCGCAGTCCACGTCGGCGGCAGCGGCAACGCCGAGTGTTACCTATGTCTGCAGATACAGCAAGGCGCGCACTGGTGAATATATCTGAAGAGAGAGTTAGACTGGACGCAAGAAGGAACCAAATTTTAGAAAATATATCTCTTAGGCTAGAAGAAATAAGAGACATATTAATTCGTCAGGCACCGAGCACGCAAGACAATTGAAAAGCGAGAGTTTCAATACTAGGTAAGAATATAAGTTTCTATTTCAAAATATACAATTGTTACGTACCGTTCTTTCTAAAGTGGGTATTACCTACTGCATTTGATCTTGGGGAATTTTGAATGTTTTTTTTTTATTTTTCCTTCACCCCATTACAAGTAATTAGGCTATAATTATGTGTAGTTAACGAGGGTATGATTTGAATATGTGATCGGCACTCTCATCGTTCATTCGCTGAGCAATCTGATTGGTCTACGGATGAGCACAGTGGCGCCGCGCTCCCGCGCGTGAGTTTTCGCGACACTAGCGGTTCTTCACTTGAAAATAACGCGCACCGCGCTCCCCGCCCTTACAGCCACCTTCTAAAAGAAACAGAAAGGTATTTCGGTGCATTCGTGTTAAACCCCCTCAAGATACCAACAATAACAATAACTAACGCCTGTGGAAGTTATGTGTAGTGCAGTTTAGCAAGATTCAGGACGACTGGACACGCCGCCGAGCCCTCAGAGCGCGAGGCAGTGGACGGGAGTTTGCGGTAAGCCTTTTCGAATCTTCACCCTTAACTACTACACATAATTGTTTGATCCTACGAGCCGGATTTATTTCTACTCTAGGTACTTGTTGTGGGGTTGTTTTTCCTAGTTTTCTAACTTCTTAGTTCATTTTGCGTCGCCAAGCGTCCAAAATGGCGGAGCTAATTCAACAAGACATTTTCGAACGCGAGATCATAATTGAGGATCTCCAACGTACATTACAGTTCATAGATTCAGACGAACAGCAGTTTAGGTCACGCGCAAAAGATTTAATTGTGCAACAAAGAAAGTTCTTCAAACTACAAGCAAAAATAGAAAAGGTCTTGATCAAGTCCAATACCTTCGACAAGGAGGAACAACTAAAGATTCGCAACAATTTTAATGATTGCTATTACGCAATTAGTGTTCACTTAGACAAATTGAAAGATGAGGATAATGAGCGTAAACGAAGAATGTCATCTAGTACGTCGATTAATAATTCAGTGGTACATGTTCCAAGTAACCCTAATAACAATAGTTGTGCAAGTAGGTTACCTATTCTTCCAATGCCTACCTTCTCAGGGGAGACCACGGATTGGGCTCCATTTCACGATTTGTTTTGTTCATTAGTACACGGCAAGAATACTTACACGGAGACGGAGAAGTTTCGTTATCTGTTACTGTCATTAAAAAATGAACCCTATAACCTTATTAAATCTATACCAATTACTGACGAAAATTATAGTGTTGCATGGGATATTTTGATTTCTCGGTATGACAACAAACGGGCGATCGCCACGCAACATCTCAAAAAAATATTAGATATTGAACCTCTAACTGAGAAAATGAGTCAAGGTCTAAGAAATTTACTCAATGTTTATCAAGAAAACATAAAGGCATTGCAGGCGATGCAGTTTCCGACAGATCAATGGAGTTTCATATTAATGACGATTTTACTAAATAAACTTCCATATAATATTCGAAAACGTTTCGAACTATCCCTATTAAAACCATCAGATATACCCGACATAAATACATTGATTAATTTCTTAGAACGCGAGTTAGCCGCTAACGATTTCTATTCTTACCCACAAACTAAAAATAATAATCTTGAAAAGGTAGGTACTTTCCGGACTTCGGCAACGACGTCGTCGCACAGCAGCCAGAGTCCGCGACGCGCGCTCGCAGCTAACGTCACTTCAGCGAGTTCGAATAAAACAGACTTACAGTCTAACAACCAAAATAATACAAAAAATAACTGTGTATGTTGTGATGCTCAGCATACGTTGACAAAATGTTCGAAATTCCTTAATTTATCTCCCCGTGATAGATATTCTTTTATTCAAAATAAGAACGTTTGTTTCAATTGTTTACATGTCGGTCATGATTTAAAACAATGCAAATCCAACTTTGTTTGTCGTTCATGTCATAAACGCCATCATTCATTAATTCATTTCGAAAAGGCACACACTTTATCAGTTATTAATGAAGTAGGTAGTAGTGATAATGCTATTTCTCTTACTGCGAACGAAACGACAGAGACAGCAGTTACCAGTACTTCGCAAGCCACTGCAATGACTGCGGTGAATCATGCGTCACGCGGTCGCAAAAACGATTCGCAATCCATTGCTCCGTCGGCTAGTGCGAGTACGGTGCTATTGTGTACGGCACTTATCGATGTTCATGTGGGCACGCAAAAACACACAGTTCGGTGTATTATTGATACAGGGAGTCAAGCGACCTTTATCACCGAGGCTTGCGTTCAACGGTTAGGTTTACACCGCCGGCAGGCGCATGTTCCAGTGTTCGGTATCGGTGGGGCCGAAGCCGAAGCTGTTTACCCCAAGGGTATAGTATCCTGTCATATCACTCCTACGCACGGGGATCAACCTTCAATTTCAGTTGACGCATTAATTTTATCTAGTCTTATTTCACGTATGCCATGTGTACCGTTGCCTTATAAGGGGTGGTCACACATACAGAATTTAACTTTAGCTGATCCTAAGTTTTATTTACCACAATCAGTGGAAATGCTTCTAGGCGCGGATATACTATCCCAAGTCATATTAGGTCACGTGATCAAGGGTCCACCTGGTTCACCAATGGCTATGAACAGTATCTTTGGTTACCTATTGATGGGTGATGTTTCATGCAACCAAAATACACCGACTTCACTTCAAGTCTGTCTCGGCAGTTTAAGCTCATCCTACGATGACAGCATCAATCTGAGACGATTCTGGGAATTAGAATCGCTTCCGGAAAAGAGAATCCTAAGTCCCGACGAAGCGTTGTGTGAATCTATTTTCGTAAATTCGCATACTCGCGATGAAACTGGGCGATATGTCGTTCCACTTCCTTTCAAACTTGATGCTCCCGCTCTTGGCGAATCACGAGATACAGCGGTCTCCAGGTTTAGGAAATTAGAGTATAGGTTAGAACGTAATCCTCAGCTTAAGGTAGACTATCATGCGTGCCTCCAGGAGTACTTGGAACTCGGTCACATGGAGCCAGTTGATAGACTCACGTCTGGCGCTAATAGCTATTACATTCCGCACCACTGTGTAGTCAAAGAGTCTAGCGCGACAACTCGCACTCGCGTTGTCTTTGACGCGGGGTGTAAAACTTCGAATGGAATATCACTTAACGATATTCTACTAACTGGTCCGAAATTACACCAGGATATAGTAGACGTTTTATTGGGTTTTCGTATCCATGCTATTGCTGTCACTGCCGACATAAAGCAGATGTACAGAAACATCCGATTACAACAATCCGATTGCGATTTTCAACGTATTGTGTGGCGTAAATCACCAACTGAACCGTTGTCTGATTATCGCTTGCGAACCGTCACCTTTGGTGTTAGCTCGTCACCGTACTTAGCCCTTCGTACTATTCAACAGTTGGCTCGGGACGAAGCCGCTAATTTCTCGCTAGGTTCTAAGGTTCTCCAGGACCAGGTTTTCGTGGATGACATCGTCACCGGAGCAAGCGACGTAAAGCATGCACTGATTTTACAGCGTGAATTAGTAGGGATTTGTTCGTCAGCCGGTTTCGAGCTACGTAAGTGGCAAAGCAATTCGCCAGCGTTACTCGCTGCTTTACAAACGCCAGTCGGTCAGGGCGAGCGGCCTGATAACGTTTCTTTCGCTCCGATGGAAAATGACAAACAAACAAAGGTTTTAGGACTTCAGTGGAATCCTAAATCTGATACTTTCACTTTTAGCGTTCAAGTAACGACTGATAAAATTACAAAACGGTCCATACTATCACAAATAGCCAAAATTTATGACCCTATGGGATGGTTATCTCCTGTTACTATTTATGCGAAATATCTCATTCAGTTGTTGTGGATTTCGGGGGTCGACTGGGATGAATCCCCTCCTTTAGATATTATAAATGCTTGGTCTAATTTTCTTAACGAGTTGCCATTATTATCAAATTTTCAAATACCACGTTTCATTTTTGAAAACTTGAGTGTAATTCAAATTCACGGGTTTTCCGATGCTTCTGAGCGGGGTTTTGCCGCGTGTGTATACGCCCGTATATCCGATAATAATGATAACGTTAAAACATTTCTTCTTCTTGCTAAAACGCGTGTAGCACCTATAAAACCGGTTCTTACGATCCCGCGTCTTGAATTGTGCGCAGCTGTTTTGTTATCAACTTTGATTGATAAAGTTAAAAGTGTGTATGATAACCATCTAAAGTGTGAACATGTATATGCGTGGACTGATTCATCCATCGTGTTAGCGTGGCTTCGTTCTCCACCACACGAGTGGAAAACTTTTGTATCTCACCGTACTAGTGAAATCTTATCCCGGCTTCCTGCCAACAGTTGGAGACATGTTCCATCAGCTGACAATCCAGCTGACGCACCTTCTCGAGGAATGCTTCCTAAAAATTTTATACAAAATGAAATGTGGCTCTGTGGGCCCTGGTGGCTAGCACGCGATTCTATATTTTGGCCAAGTCCCAAGCAAATACCAGAAGTCAATGAAGAAAAACGTAATCTACCATTGCCTATAGTGTCAACTTCTTCTACCTCAGCCCCACCTGACGTGGTCGCGTATATTACAAGGTTTTCTACGCTAGGCAAACTTGTAAGAATAACAGCACTGTTATTTCGATTTTATAATAAATGTAAGAAGGTTCAAAACTCCTATCCAAAACACATAACTGTGTCCGAGTTTAATTTTTGTTTAAATCGGCTTATCTATTTAGTTCAACACTTTTGTTTTTCTGAAGACATAAAAAACATTTCAAACGGGAAGTATCCATCAATTAAATTACGACGACTCAACCCTTTCATTGATAACAAAAATAATCTGCGTGTCGGCGGGCGGATTCATAAATCACTTTTACCGTTTGTTTCTAAACACCAATTGATTCTGCCTAAGAAACATCATCTTACAAATTTAATCATTGATCATACACATATCACGCACCTACATGCTGGTCCACAATCCGTACAATATATTCTACTTCAGAATTATTGGATATTGTCTAGTCGTGACGCTATACGCACACGCATACATCGCTGCGTGCGTTGTTTTCGTGCTCGTCCCGTGAACCCGCAGCCGTGCATGGGTCCGCTGCCCGCTGTCAGAGTGCGTCCCGAGCGGCCATTTCTGAAAACATCTGTTGATTTCGCGGGTCCGTTTTACGTTCGGGCAAATAAAGTTCGAAATGCGAAAATTATTAAATGTTATGTAGCTGTTTTTGTGTGTATGTCCGTCAAGGCCATACACCTTGAACTCGTATCCGAGCTGTCAACTGATGCATTTTTAGCAGCCTTGCGACGCTTCACGTCCCGTAGAGGTTTATGTACCGATATTTACTCTGATTGTGGAAGAAACTTTGTTGGGTGTAATAATTATCTACAAGACTTGTTTAACTTTTTACGTAATGATTCTGTTCAAGCCACCCTTAATGGGAAAGTTTTAGAACAAGGCATCACTTGGCATTTTCAACCTCCTTATGCTTCACATTTTGGTGGCCTCTTCGAATCCGGTGTTAAAAGTTTCAAACATCATCTAAATCGAGTCCTCGGTACGCAAACTCAAACTTACGATGAAATGCATACCCTTCTTTGTCAAATTGAAGCGGTACTTAATTCACGTCCGCTCTGTGTATTAAGTGCCGATCCATTAGATCCGTTACCTTTAACACCATCTCATTTTTTAATAGGAGGTCCTTTGATGACTTTACCAGATACTTCATTAGTTGAGAATATTTCAAATCGACTCACTAGATGGCGTAGGGTGCAACAATGTGTGCAACACTTTTGGAAACGTTGGAGTCGTGAATATTTACACGAAATTCAACAACGTAATAAATGGTTCCGAGATCGCGGCTCGCTACTCCGTGAAGGTATTATTGTCGTTGTACGAGATGACAATTTACCACCATTACAGTGGAGACTGGCTCGTGTCCATGCTCTTCATCCGGGTTCCGACAATGTTACTCGTGTTGTAACTTTACAAATGGGCAAAAGTTTTGTGAAACGCTCTGTAGTTAAAATATGTCCTTTGCCCTTAGAATAGTTGTTTCGTAAGTTTTAGTTAACAATATGCGAATCTTAGTTAAGTAATCTTTAGTAGAATAACCACAGAATAACAATAAAAATAAGGCTTCATGCTTTCAAAAGCATTTTTCATTCTTCTTTCGAGTGTATAATTCAGATTTTTTTTAAATTTAAGGTTAAAAGAATTACATTCTTTTAAGGCGAGCGGCATGTTACGTACCGTTCTTTCTAAAGTGGGTATTACCTACTGCATTTGATCTTGGGGAATTTTGAATGTTTTTTTTTTATTTTTCCTTCACCCCATTACAAGTAATTAGGCTATAATTATGTGTAGTTAACGAGGGTATGATTTGAATATGTGATCGGCACTCTCATCGTTCATTCGCTGAGCAATCTGATTGGTCTACGGATGAGCACAGTGGCGCCGCGCTCCCGCGCGTGAGTTTTCGCGACACTAGCGGTTCTTCACTTGAAAATAACGCGCACCGCGCTCCCCGCCCTTACAGCCACCTTCTAAAAGAAACAGAAAGGTATTTCGGTGCATTCGTGTTAAACCCCCTCAAGATACCAACAATAACAATAACTAACGCCTGTGGAAGTTATGTGTAGTGCAGTTTAGCAAGATTCAGGACGACTGGACACGCCGCCGAGCCCTCAGAGCGCGAGGCAGTGGACGGGAGTTTGCGGTAAGCCTTTTCGAATCTTCACCCTTAACTACTACACAACAATGAAACATCACTGCTGTGATAAAAAAAAACGTAGCCACATTGACTCAACCTTTGTGCTAAGTATAGAAACTTTGATGGTTCTTTAAATAAATGACCCAACACTACAGTGGTTATATGCGAAATGAAACAAACTCAAAAAACATTATAAAAACTTTATTTTCAGGCTTCCCGGGTTTCCCACAGCCGATGAACAAGCCTAGCTCTTGTGGATGTGCCTTGCTGTAAAGTCTGCTGGCTGCGATCCCCAACATCAATATGGTTTTCTTGCATTTGGGCTTCTTGGCGAACCTCTGCATCTGTCAGTTCTGGTACCGGTAGTTGAGCCTGATTGCAAATGTTGTGTAAAATGACACAGGCATTTACAATAGAAGCTGCAACTTCTGGCTTATAATGTAATACTCGATGCACTAACAGACAGCGGAAACGTGCTTTTAGAAGCCCAATTGTCCTCTCAACAATGTTCCTGGCCTTGATGTGCATATCTGTATAATGTCTCTCAGGCGTATCTGGAGTAGCATCTAATATTGGTGTCATCATGTATGGCCTTAGCGGATATCCAGAGTCACCTGTAAATAAATATTTCACTTATAAGACTGTTTAATCAGTAACCAATTTTATTATACTTATGTACATTAATTATTTTATTTGACTGAAGTATATTACATACACTTAAGACTGCATACAGAAATATCTCTTGCCAAATCCCACTGTAGTGGTTAGATATAAACTTTATATTATGTTAGTTTTACTTATTTTACATTATGTGTATTGTGCGAGTGGCAAATAATGTAAGTAATTTCTTACCAAGAAGCCAAGTTAGCTCATCAAGGGCCTCTAAATGAGCCTTTATTGGATGTTGATTCCAGATAAAAGAGTCATGCGAAGCTCCACCAAAGCTGGCATCAACACTAGTAATGTTCATATTAGCATCACATATCTAAAAAAAAAAAAATTAATGAATGTACCAAACTTTATGTTCCTTATTTAACTGTAGAAGATAGAATACTCTTATTATGTACACCATATAAGTTACAAAAAAAATAGATGAAGAAAACATTGCATAGGGTGACATAATGGGTGGGCTTCAAGTTTATTTTATATTATTATAATTACCAGTTGAACATTTAAGGAATGATAGTGTTTTCTACAAAAATATCTCTCTTCATTTTCATTGGGTCTTATGATGGCGACTTGCGTGCAGTCGATGCATCCCAAAACTCCTGGAATTCTAAATTGTTGATAAAACCTGGAATATTTGTCAATTTCGTTGTTATCTCAAGTAATTAATAAGCAAAATAAAAATAGTACCTACAACTTCACTATAGACAAACTCTAGAGATGCATTGCAAGGCAAGGGAACCACCCCTTGAAGGTATACATGAATATTGACAGTGACTTAAAATGTGTAGTATATGCAACTGAATACTGAAGCAGTTGATTAATTAAGAATAAAAGCTACCTTGACCTAATTGCACTCTGTTTAAATTAAGCCTTGACCTAATTGCACACTATTTAAATTTAAATAATAAGTATAATTATTTAACAAAATATTGATTTGGTAGTTAGTAATTAAACTGTTTAGTTAGAATAAAAAACAAAACTTTGTTAGTATTTAATTGTGGTTCTCTACATCTACTTTATTTAACAATTATATTACTTGTTTTTCATTTTCATTCATACTTACACGCGAACAAAGTCGCGGGCAACAGCTAGTTGATAATAAATACATAATATTAACCTCAAATTATTGTTTTACTTACTCTCTCCTTATGGAATTCCTTTCCTGTAATGTCTTAGGGAAAACAATGTATTTATCTGTCATTTGGGAAGAATTTAATGCCATTGTTATTTGAGATAATACTGATGACACTGTTTGTTGAGCAATGGAATGACCACCTATATCTCCAATTGGTCTTTGGTAAGACCCTGTCGCGTAGAATGACAAAGCGGTCAAAACCTTAAATAAATAAGAACTTATTACAACAATAACTTGGTTACTAAACCTAATTGTAAAAAATTGGATTAAAGTTTTTTCACAAATGCTTTCTCACAAAAATCCTTTCTCACGAAATAAGAAGAGAGAAGAAGTTATGTTAGATTATAGATTAGGCCTACCGCCTACCTTGTTGTCTAAGGATAAATCCGTTGACTTGACAGGCTCTTTAAACATTGGGCTCAACTCAGCGCACAAATCGAGCACTAATTTTTTGGATAACCTATAGCGCCTAATGAATTCGTTATCCTCAAGATTATTGAAGGGATCCAACTGGGCGCGTAATTGAAGCCTCTTACGTTTTTGGGTATATAGTGACGCAAAATCTTCCTCAAAAAACTCAAACAAAAGTTGTTCATCAGACATCTGATAGAGAAAAACAAATGCGTTTAAATGGGTATTTTAGACTATAAAGGAAAGATAAATAAATAAATAAAGTATACTTACATTGGTTTTAGTTAAAAAACGACAAAAAACTTAGTTTCCGTTAATAAATTCACCAAACGTTTCAGTTATTTGTAAGAGAAATAGTAACTTTTATTGAATCGTTAATTTTGACAGTTAGAGCGTTTCAGTTGAGCTGCTGTAACACGTTATGGTACCAAGCAAGAACAAAATTGAATGAATGAAACCAAAACTTGCGACTCAGTCTGTGACAATCGCTGTCAGATGGTATGACCTAAATTGAATCTTTAATCTGACGTCATGGTACGAATTAGAAGAAAAGTTCAGTTTAGGTCCTAAATTCGATCGCGTTAAGAGCTTGTGGTAGGCCTCCTGGAGTTTCGGTTGTGCGTTGCCAGTCAGTCAGTCACTCAGTAACGGGAGAATTTTATAAATCACTAGCTGACCCGCGCAACTTCATTTGCGTCACATTTTCCATTACTGCTCCGCTCCTATTTGTCTTAGTGTGATGATATATAGCCTATAACCTTCCTCAATAAATGGGCTATCTAACACTGAAAGAATTTTTCAAATCGGACCAGTAGTTCCTGAGATTACCCCCTACATACAAACTTACAAACAAATTTTACCTCTTTATAATATAAGTATAGATAAATTTCTATGATGTTTGATACCTATACTAGGTATATGTATAATCTCGAAATAACAGCATTGGTTGTATTGGGCAGATGTGGTATGAAGAAATGGAAGTAACGATTGAAATCGTGACTTAGTTCAAATATCAGTATGAGAGAGTAATTATTTTTTTTTACTTAATATGTGTTTGCTCTTATTATCTTAATCATGACTTAATGGTGGGGCCTTCTCTACAACCTGAGCTTCGTCATATTATCATGCGTTGGCGTTGTGAACCTATCTGTCTGGTAGCGGACATCGTCAAGATGTATCGACAGGTCAAGGTATGCGATGATCATACAGATTTTCTGCGTTTATTATGGCGTGAAAATCCAGATGACGAAATTTAAGTGTTACGTCATTTGCGAGTAACGTTTGGAACATCATCGGCACCTTACCTAGCAGTAAGATCTAGAGTCAAGACTCTAGTCTAGGTCACAGATGACAGAGACAAAGTCTACGATGGAGCGAGCTCACCTCTAACTTTGAAAATATTAGGGTTGTGTGCGTTCGGAAACACAGACGCAGGCAGAGAGTTCCACTCCTCATCCATAAAAGGCTATAGAAAATGGTCGTACGATTTGCGTTTGGCACATAGCAATGCTATTCTCACCTCACTGGATTGCTAACATACCACGCCATGAAGATTATGATAAAAAACCCTCCACTACAAAAGGTGACGTTACATTTAGAACAGTTCAATGATTCTTTGTCCCTTCGGATAGAAGCCTAAGCGCGTTGCGGCTAACCTTGGTCCTTGACAGAGGTCACCGGTCCCCCGAGATACCCTTCAGGAGATATTGTGGGTACCTAAACGTATTACTCTAAAGGGTTAACATAAATCCCGGATATTTGACACGTGTAGACAACAGTGGGATCGTGTTTTCTGAAAACAGTAATGGGTAAAACAATATATTTCTTTTTTTGTTGTATAAACCTCCGTCTAATATATATCTATGGCTTGGTAAATAAGTATAAGAACGATTTCCTCAAAAGTTTGTTGTGTTTTTTCAGAGGTACTGGAAGAAAAATAAAGACCATTGATTTTGTGAATACAGTCTGATTTTGGCCAAAAATGCGCAATCAGCACCGGGTGCTCACTGAATGATAGACAAGATCGAAAGGTGTTAATATTATGTACATGAAATGGACCATGTTCTCTAGGACTGGGCAAATCAGCCTTAACGGTAGACGTAGAATAGATTCAATATTTAAACATTTTGAATGGAAAAGATTTTTTGAAAAAAATGTTAACCAGATAATAAACTTAAGAAACAGAAAAAAAAAAATATTCTGGGCATATTCTGAGTTTATTCTTCAATTCAAACCTTCCAGAATTTACCTGAATTACAACTGAATTTTGTTATTATATTTATGTCGTGCATAAGTACCGCAATTGTAAAGAACACAAATATGTTTTTCCAGGAACGTTTCATCAAAATATGATATTGTGCCGTTGATACTGAAAAATAACAATTCTCTTTCAAATCAACTTGGCCCTTGAGAGTTTACGTAAGAGGCTCTAAACCAGAGCTCCATACCCGTATGAAAGCAGATCACTCGCATCAAAGAACGCGCATTAGTAAATTAAAATTCTGACGAGAGGAAAGGATACGGTGAGAGGAAAATAACGTTCGCAGCCCTT
This sequence comes from Ceramica pisi, assembly GCA_963859965.1. NCBI lineage: Eukaryota > Metazoa > Arthropoda > Insecta > Lepidoptera > Noctuidae > Ceramica > Ceramica pisi. Next base: position 2,536,687 of record OY982542.1, read on the forward strand.
TGTGGATCTTACTTATGTTTCTGAGTACAGAGGTACTTATTATGTTTATGGTACAATATGGTGGTGGTGGTGTTTATTGATATTTTTCACATGTAGCTTCTGTGGGCCACCCTTTTCTCTTCAGAAACAGTTGTCTATGAAAAATTCTTTGAAATCTCTATTCAGTATACAGGTTGTCCCAGAATTCAACCTTAAGCCGGAATCGGGTAATAGGACAAATCTTTATAGTAACCAGAAAAATATAATATATAATATAATCTCTAAAATAAAATAAAGCCTCAGTACGGTGTAAACTTCAGGGAAGGTAATCAGTTTTTTAATTACCTACTACTACTAATATATTACCATTGCCATTATTTTAGATTTTCATAAATGGCTTTTTCTTTCGTTATTAAGAAAGCTTAATGTCGCGAAGGACCACAAATAACATGAATTTAGCTATAAAGTAGAGTGAATTATTGCTAGCAGTACAATGATTTAATTTATTACCTAGTAAATACTAAACAAAACAATGCTAAATCTGAAAAGGGGCCAATGTATTGATCACTATGAAAGACTTTTTCATGAGGCCTTCCACAAGGAGGACCGGTGACATGGTGAGGTTCGTGGGTAGCTGATGGATGCGAGATGCATAGAAATGGTTGGTGTGGCGACACAATATCTTGATAGATAGATAGATAGATAAATCCTTTATTTAGTGCACACAAAAGACAAAGCACAACACACAAAAGTACAATTAAATGGTACAATTTACTTAACTATAAAAAGACAAGGTGCCAATATGCAAAAAGAAAAGCATGTATGAAATAAGTATAGTAACACCATGACATACTTCAAACAAAATAACGACTAAACACGGTGCGGTGCGCGTCTCAAGGTTGCACCAAATGGGAGTCCAGCTCAGCATGTGTCAGGCATACACCTGACGCTGGTATTCTGCTGGATCCCTGTTGTGACATACGGACGTCGAGCAGACGAGATTTATTGTTGGTGTTGTGACAAAGTGTAATTCATACGCGGAGTGAAATTAAGTAAGTATACCCTCAACCCTCAACTTAAATTATGTATTTTCCTTTTTAATTAAGTAAGTCTACTGTGATGGAAACATTCTTGTCATCGCATTCGTGTTGTTGTGTTGTGTATCATTCTTGGTCATCTGGTCACGGAGGACTTAAAAGATGACCCAGATATAGAGAGGGAACGTAGGGCGTTGGCGGTGAGGAGCAATATGCTGGCCCGCAGGTTCGTTCGATGTACTAACGAAGTAAAGATAACACTTTTTAGGGCATATTACCAATCTTTTTACTCGGTTGGCCTGTGGGTTTGGTATACGCAGCGAGCCTACAACGTCCTGCGGATTCAGTATAATAATGCTTTCAGAATGCTGCTGGGGTTGCCGCGCCATTGTAGTACGTTACAAATGTACGCAAATGCGCGCGTTGACGGTTTCCACGCTATAGTGCGTAAGAAAGTGGCGTCATTATTTCAAAGACTGCGCGGTAGCACCAACAGCATTCTGCAAATGATTGCATCCCGTTATGACTGTCCCATACAGGCCCACTGGGTGGGAATAGTTACGGGAAAATTGTAAATGAATCTATAGAGAGAGGTCGCTGCTTACCACAGAGATGAGGGCAAGGCGCGGCTGCTCCCAAGCGGCACACTCTGCCAGCGTATGCCGCGCCGTGAGATGGGCAAAGGCCTTCCCCAAGTTCTTCTAGATATTTTAATCTCGAGCCAGCTCGAACCAACAGTGGCAGTAGACGTTTAGGTCGTCTCGCCACCTATTCCTAAACATGGCTGACGTTAATTATATCACAAACTTTTTTAGGAAAAATTCAATGTTAACATTCGTTACAAAAACGCTTACATACTTTGTACGAATATGAACCTTAGGCGCGGGACAAATACAACAGGCGTCGGGCGGAGGAGAGGCGCGGGCGCGACGCCACTTCTTTGATATTTCATACAAAATGTATAGAAGAGGTGGGGCGCAAGACATACTTAGACGGCGGGGCGCGGGCGTGGCGCGGGCGAGGTGCTGGCGTGGAGTGGGCGCCGCTTCCTCGCCCCCGGCGCACCACAAGAAGACGTCATGTTGCATGCATCCACTGTGTTCACCCGCGCCACGTCTTTCCGACACCGTTTGCGCGCCTGTTCTGCGCTGCACTGGCGCCGCGCCTGCACCTCGCCCGCGCCACGCCCGCGCCTCGCCTCCGCCCGACGCCTGTTGTATTTGTCCCACGCCTTAGGTACAAGAAACTGCTTCGCGACGGCGGCGAGCCGGTTCTATTCACCGGCCGCGGCGCTCATTTCTACTACCAACACATATACTGCCGTCTTAAGAAAAAAAGACGTAACTACAAAAAACGAAGTAACCAATTTCCGACTTTAATATCATATGAATTAAGGTCGGAATTCAGTAATTTTGATTTGTGAAGTCACGGCTTTTTTCTTTATGACGGCAGTATACATATACAATCATACATACCTATTGAACAAAGGTCTAACCGTTTGAAAAATATTTTCACAAACAATCAAAAGACTGACGCGTAACGCGACCGTTTGTGTAAATTAAAATGATTTAATTAAATAAACAATAGCTCTAGGACAAAGCATTGTAAAACTTAATAAATACACAAGAAATAAATTAATGGTAGGTACAACAAAACGTGAAAAAAGAGTTCATAGAGAGAAAGTAACATAGGCTTATAAACAAAAAACTTTTTACAAAAAATACATCCGACTTCCAAATAACAAAAAAAAAACACTACAAAGCAAAAAATAACTTCAAACACTTACTTCCGAAATTAACGTTATTTTTTACTTTGTAGTTTTTGTTTTCCACTTTTTATTGGTACCATATACCTAACAATACCACAGCAAAATCGCAGGAAATCAAAATACGCAATTTCGTTTACTTTGATGACATAAAACTGTCAACCACGTAAACAAATTCACAAAATTCTAAAACGATTTTAATAAAATTTCTATAGGAATCCAATCCAATCGAGAAGTAAATCCTTTCATAAATGACAGATCGGTTCGTAAATGACAGAGTTATGAGGTAACAAAAATAAAAATACAACCCCATTGAGAACCTCCTCCTTTTTGTGAAGTCGGTTAAAGACAAATAAGAACATAAAACAAGATTATCCCTTCCTTCACGAAACACGAATCAGTCTTTTGTGAGATCAAAATATAAGTTATGTTCGTCCCTAAGGAGCGCACTCGACAACTTGGGCAATCTGCTAGTTTGAGCTCAGCGGGTCAAAAGGCCACTTAAGCAGAATCAGAAAGCAAATCACGCTACCCGTCATTGTCAAATTTTCCCAATCAACCTTGAACCTAATGCGTCAGTGATAAAGGTGAAATTAAATTTTACAGATTGACTAACATTATGATTTTAATACGATTCTCCTAAAGTGGCTTTTTTAGACCTGCAGGTTGTGGAAAACTACAATAAAATATGTAGAACATAATATGTAGGTATTTTCTATCCAAATAAAGTTAGTGATGTATTCATTTATTCATTTCAGACTACATGTATATACAATTCAATAAAATAAAATAAACAACTCTTAACTAACTAAAAGTAAAAATAAACTAACATATGGCGTCGATAAATTCGTCCGCATCGCTAGCCACTGGTAATGAGCCCAAAAGGCTGGCAGCATTGCCACGTTGTATGGCAGGCTGTTGTATCCGTGGCTGTTGACAACTTCGCCACAGTGGCAGCGATGAGGAGAACAACAAGGAGCGCCAAGACGTAGGGAAGCAGCGAGGCGGAAAGTTGTATCGTCGAACAAGGTGCCTATGTTCGACGATGGTAGTGCGTAAAGCCAGAATCCCGACTCCCATTGTCCCACAGCCAGCAGGAGTGCACCCTCCGAAGCAGTCGCAGATGTGGCCATAAGGTCATGCTGAACTATTCTGCAGAGTGGCTTGTCCCACCGTCTTTGGGACGATAGGTAGTCGGGTAGATCGGGCAAGCGAGTCTCCAGGCATCCATAGCCTCAGTGAAGCAAGGCACATCAAAACCAGTCAGTGAGGAAGCTAGAATATTCCTGACTAATTTCTCAGTTAGTGATTAGTGTAACAAAGTATGTGTTCAAAAATCTTTTCACACTGATGTGTAAAAGGTTAATGCACTATGTTCGATGTGAGTGTAAATTAAAAACTGCCTCGGAATACTCTTATGTGTAACAATGAAGCTACTTGTCTCATCGCTGACGATCAGCGAGTAGCAAGTAAAGCTTGAAACTCGAAACGAGTTGGCGAGGAGCGAGTAGCGAGCTCAGTAGCGAGTGAAATGTTTCGGCGTTCTGACGCTCGGGTGCAAGCAAGTGCTTGCACTCGCAATGCTCGCTGAAATTACCACTGTTTGGTAAGATCTGACCGCCCAGCGAGCATCGCCGAGCGTTTGTCGCTGAGCGAGTAAAATCTTTGATGGCTCTTGTCGCTGCGATCAACTAGAGGTAAGAGCCGCTCGCCGGCAGTGTAAACAGCCAGCTATCGACTATATGTATGTCTCTTTTACTCACACGAGAACTATATCTTTTATCTCTTTCCTCAGCGAGCAAAGAGCAAAAAGCCGGCACGCGGCGGCAAGGCGACAAATACCTAAGTAAGACCCATTGTAGAATGAATTTCTACCAAAATGAAAGTGAGGCAAAAACTTTAACGATAAATATCCTACTAATATTATAAATGTGAAAGTTTGTATGTTTGTATGTTTGTATGTTTGTATGTTTGTATGTTTGTATGTTTGTATGTTTGGATGTTTGTCCGTCAATCACGCAAAAACGGCTGAAGGGATTTGGATGAAATTTGGCACATATGTAGGTCACATCCTGGAATAACACATAGGCTACTTTTTATCCCGGTAAAATACATGACCTAATGGAGACAGAGGAAGAAGTGGAAGTCCAAAGTTTCTGCTACCTTAGTACTTCAGATTCAAAAGTACCAGGAGTACAGAAACATGTCGAAATTTTTTAACGGGCTAGAGTGCTACGAGTGCTAATAGATTCACAAGTACCAGGAGACCAGCAACATGTCAAATTATTTTTGGGAAAGATTTTTTTTTTTAGCAGAGCAGAAACGTGTTATTTTCGAGACTGGAATTCCGAGCGCTACAGATTCACAAGTACCAGGAGAGCAAAAACATTTCGAAGTATTCCGGGGCCGGAATTACAAGCGCTACAGATTCACAAGTACCAGGAGAGCAGAAATATCTCGGAAGTTTTATTGGGAATTAAATTATGAGTACTTTAGAGTCACAAGTACCAGGCCATCAGAAATATGTCGAAGCATTTTCCGCGCTGGAATTGTGAACGCTATATTTTCACAAGTACTAGGAGAGCAGAAACATGTCGAAGTATTTTCTGGGCTGGAAATTGTTAACGCTATAGATTCCCGAAAATAACCAGGAGAGCAGAAACATGTCGAATTTCTTTTCGGGGCCAGAATTGTGAGCGGTTAAGTTTAAAATATACCAAGAGAACAGAAACATGTCGAAGTTTGTTTTCGGGCTAAATGAATAAATTCTAAAGATTCACAAGTACCAGGAGAGCAGAAACATTTCGAAGTATTTTCGGGCCTGGAAATTGTGAACGCTATAGATTCTCAAGTACCAGGAGAGCATGTCGAAGTATTTTCGGGACAGGAATTCCGAGTGCTACAGATTCACAAGTACTAGGAGAGCAGAAACATGTCGAGGTTTCCGAGGCCGGAATGTCAAGTGCTACAGATTCACAAGTACCAGGAGAGCAGAAACATCTCGGATGCTTTTTTGGGGCTAAAATTATGAGCGCTTTAGATTCACAAGTACCAGGAGAACAGAAACATGTCGAGGTATTCCGTGGCCATAATTACGAGCGCTACAGATTCACAAATACCAGGAGAGCAGGAACATGCCGAAGTTTTTCAGGGCTGGAAATTGAGAACTCTATAGAGTTACAAGTACCAAGAGAGCAGAAACATGTCGAGGCATTCGGGGGCCGGAATAACGAGCGTTACAAGATTCAGAAGTACCAAGAGAGCAGAATAATCTCGAGGTTTCTTTTGGACTGTAATTATGAGCGCTATTGATTCACAAGTATCAGGAGACCAGGAACATGCCAAAGTTTTTCAGGGCTGGAAATTGAGATCGCTATAGATTCACAAGTACCAGAATAACAAAAAACATGTCGAGGCATTCCGGGGCCGGAATAACGAGCGCTATAGATTCACAAGTACCAGGAGACCAGAAACATGCCAAAGTTTTTTCAGGGCTGGGAACTTCACAAGTATCCGGAGAATATGTCGAGGTATTTTCGGGGCCGGAATTATGGAGCGCTAAAGAATCAAAATTACCAGGAGATCAGAAACATGTCAAAGTTTTTCTGGGGCTTTAATTCGACCAAAAACATGTCGTTTTTTCCATGTAGGAGTTATGAGTGGCTTGGATCAATAATAACAGGAGAACAAAAACATGTCACAGTATTTTCGAGGCTGCAAATATGAGCGCTTAATATTCACAAGGGTCTACCAGGGGATCACAAACATGTCGAAGTAATTTCGGGGCAGAAATCTTACTTTCATCGGCACCGCAAAGACTCACTATGTCTGGATACCTGAATTATAAAGATGCAATTCCAAGGATGAGACAATGAGGCAAAAAGTTGCGCGGCAGTCCTAAAGTCTACGCAGACGAAGTCGCGGGAGGAAGCTAGTAATATTATAAAGAGGAAAGATTTATTTGTTTGTTACGATTTAACTCAAAATATACTCGACCAATTTTAAAAATTCTTTCACCGTTAGAAAGCTACATCTTTACCGAGTAACATAGGCTATATATTTTTTAAATGTCCACCCGTGCGAAGCCGGGATGGGCTGCTAGTATAATAATAATAGACAAAATACGATTCTTTCTCTATTTTTAAAGCTTATAGTTACAACCAAACGATAGGGAATAATCATTCTAGAATTAACCAGCAGACACAGTTTTACAAGTTTATTTAATACTTGAACCATGTCCGAAGAGATTCGATTAATTATAATGGTTCCGTCGAAGCGTAGTGAAATCTCGTTATGTTATAACTAACGTCGGTAAGCACGGCGTTGTTCTGAATATTCCCATTACTATGCTAAAACGACGGTCAGCAGCTAAAGTGGTCTCAGTTAGGGGCGGAGACGTTTCGGATGATGCAGATATAGACTTATTTTCGGTTTAAAGAACTTTTACAACACATCTGCTCAAAAAATGCATTCACGAAGCCTGTGTGCATGTGCGGTAAAATAGGTACTCTTACCTAAGTACCTACTACCACACGCTCAAATGTAATTACCATACAACGGAGCGTGCAGTAAAGTAGGTACTTACGTGCCCTGAGTATTCTTCACGGTTTTTTTTTTATTTCCTAAAAAAGTATCGCACCAACTTACCGCACTTATGTCATAAATAACTATATTTCTCATTAAGGCATTCTGCACTAACATGAGCACGAAGAAAAAAAAAACAAAATAATTACGTGCATGCTCGAAAACTACATGAACCGTCAATCATGACGCGCGGATATCATCTTACGAGTACGTGCACGTTTATAGCATACATCATTAGGCACTTCAGCTTGATTAAGTGGTGAGATGTGCTTAAATATGTAATAACAAAAAAGTTGCACCGTCTAAAAATGTTGTTAAACTATTTTATAATCCGACTAGCCTTATTGCAATAAGTTTATTTGCATGAAAGAAAGTTGTATCTTGTGTCCATTTTGCTCAGTTCTAAGAAATGAAAAGCTCATTTACATTCAATTTGACAGCAATAGTTTTTCATAACACCCTTGTCATAGATTTAAGCAAAAAATGTATTTACTGTTTTACACAAAAGTTTAATAAATTTGATTTGATTTGAATTCAAGGATAAGGTCTTCAATCCTGACGCACATGTAGAGTCATGGAATCGAGTTAGACGATATGACTTTTAAAATAAGTTGATAACTAAACTAAAAAAATGTTAAAAGCGCCTTCTCAAGACCTTCAGCGCTATGCGTCAATTCTGTTTCCGCTATAGCTTATGCTTCAAACCATCCAACAGCGTAGCCGTCAGGGCTGCACGGCAATTAGAAAGCATTTTAATGGTACAAGGGAATAAGATATTTCTAGAATTATTGCAAAATTTACCTATCCCGACCTCGTTACGATGAAATCCAATTGGCTTTATTTCTTTTCTTAGGGTTTTGAAATAACAATGTTTTGAAACGGGTTAGTAGAAAGAATTTATATTAGTTTGTGTGTACCTTCAGGTAAGTATCCGATATGATTAAAATGGTTCGTAACTAAGTTCTTACTGGAACTGTCAAGCTGTATATTTTTAGTATTTTGTTCTTTTTAACCGACTTCCCAAAAAGGAGGAGGTTATCAATTCGATTGTATGTTTTACCTCATAACTCCGACAAACGAACCGATTTGAAAAATTCTTGTTTTATCTGAAAGGATATACTTGCAGATTGGTCCCATTTAAATTTTATGAAAATCGGTTACGAACTTTGGATTTTAAATCGAAATAAGTAGCTGGAATTCGTCTACTTAGATGATAGTTTTATGTCATCCAATGTTTTTTCAGTGGTGTTGTTAGGTGTGGGGTACCACTAAAAAGTGAAAAATAAAAAAGTGTTTTTATTAGCATACATACAATATATTTAAGAAAATTAATTTTACAGGTAAACAACAAATCGTAGTTCCCCATGAATTCAATCAATCAATCATTTATTTATTGCAAACATGGGTATTTGGTACATAGATGTTCTTTTTTACATAGTAAAGTCCTCCATATTCTACCGTCGTATGGGCAAATAAAATTACTGATCCATATTCATCTATTATATTATATATCCATTGGTTAACAATTACAGGCACCTACATTTCGTGCATTTTTAGATCAATGTTTAATGGGGGGGGGGGGGTTGAACCCCTAAACCCTCCCCATGGCTACGCCCGTGTCTGAACGCGACACTTGGGGTAGGCCTATGTCCAGCAGTAGACGTGTTTCGGCTGATATGTATTTATTTAATACGTTACGCACACACATGTCTGTACATGTGTGTGCGTAAAGTTTTGCGGAGTTAATGCCTTACGCATTTTCTACCAGTCAACCTTCGGGTGGTGCAGAGAATAATAGTGGTGGGTGCAATATGGATAAAGAGCATTCAGAAATGAGCATTCAAATATAAATATCTAAGTTTTGACCTTAGAATAATAACGCATAGAAGCCGCATCTAGAACAAAACCCGAGCAAAATCGTGTGTCCACTTCATTTTCTTTGTGTGCGTGAGCCGAATGTGTCAACGTTCCTCTAACGCACACAGATATAGCTTTCAGTGATACCATTACTAAGCCGTTACCCACAAAATATGGGAAGACGCATTACTATTTTGCTATCAAGGCAAGTATTTTATGTTGTTGGGAACTGGAAAAGGTAAACATGATTTTTCATGTAATATGACATATTTTTTCGGAAGGTATAATTCAATTTATTTCAAAATAAAAGGAAATAAATCGCATAAAGAATGAGATATTGTTCAATGCGTTTAGAATGCTTGATGGGTTATAATTATAAACAATGTTAAAACATCGGGTTTGATATGAATTAACAGTAAGTATTGTATTTTAAAATTACAAAAATGAAAAACATGAATGAAAGCAATGTGGGTATTTTTTCCTCACAAATAGCAACACTGTGTTAAGACAAGTTAGGTTATTAGAATTTTGTTTTATTTATCGATTTACGTAAAAATAGTGCATAAAATGTGAGTACTTATTTGTGAAATGTTATTTTATCACATTTTTTTGTTTTCCTGATGTGCTATAACATCCTTTCACGCAACAAACTGTCATTTTCAATTATTTACTCGCGAGCTGTGTTCGACGGAACGTGACATTGAGTACTGACGGCCTGGTGGCTAAGTTTGACGGATTAGGCTAAGTTTTAGTTGCCTCACTTTTTGCACTCGTACTAGGTTTCTATGCGTTATTATTCTAAGGTTTTGACGTTCAGAAAGTACTGGCACCCAGCCACAGTTAAAAAAGTAAGCTAAGTACTGTATTGAGTGTTTTATTCTACAATGATTCCGATACCACAGAACCCAAACGATGATGGCGCTATCGCTCAGCCGTCGCTGAAGCAGTCATATACATATATTATAAATTATACATACAATAAATATATACTCAAATAATAAATTAATATTGATGATAAAGAACTATTGTTTGAGATAATAACGGACTGCGGATCAGAAATCTCGCATCCAGTTACTTCTAAATCCAGGCTTGTACAAAAATTATCTCGCACTTTAGTATGTTATATATTTTTAAATCCCCATAAATTAGCTTTAGAGCCAACACATTATAATTAAACCTCGCTTTTCATCACAACAAGTAATCCGGGGCCGCGGCCTTGCTCTGATAAAGGTTCGTTTTATCAATACCATCGCGTCACCAAGCGACGACGACCCTTATTTTTGGTGCTCTGTCGAAAAGCATAGATGACTTAATTATATTAATTGGAGATACATTTTTTTATGTGTGTATGGATCGCTGAATGTGTTGCTAAGCGCAAATCTCGAGAACAGCTGAACCGATTTCGCTAATTCTTTTTTTGTTGTGTTTCTTATGATCCGAAGAAGCTTTTTATGTAAAAAAGTGGCCAGTTGATGTAGCGAAGCTGCGGGGGACAGCTAGTTTTCTGATAAAAGTTGAGTTAGGGTTGCTAAGCAACAAATTGTATTTGAACCTGTTTAGGCTTTACAAGTTAACGAGTTGGTAATAGTTGACCAACCTATAAAATGTTACAATTGTGACGTCCAACCTACACTGCGCGTGGCCCGACACGCATTTGGCCAGTTATTTAGGAATTCTACAGGAGCGGATTTAACCAATGAAACTGATCGCGACTGCAGTGCGATTCTGAAAACGTGTCGAAGTGAAGGCGTGGGTGAAGTGATCACGAAGTGAGCTGTCAAACCATACATCATCTGCCTAGCCTTTACCCAACTATATTGGGGTCGGCTTCCAGTCAAACCGGATTCAGCTGAATACCAATATTTTACTTGGAGCGGCTGCCTACCAGACCTCCACAACCCATTAACTGGGTAACACGGTACTCCTTGGCAAGACTGGTGTCACATTTTCTGGCTTCTGACTATCCGTAACGACTGCTAAAGATTTCCAAATGACAGCCGGGACTAACAGCTGAACGTGCTTTCAGAGGTACGGAGGAAACTCGGTATGTTAAGATGGTCACCCATCCACAGACCAACCTCGGCAAGCGTTGCTTAACCTTGAAGATCGACCTGTGAGGCTGTTATTATTTAGCCACGAGCTCCTCCATACCAGCTGTCAAACCATACAACAAGATGAAATGACAGCTCACTTGTCGTTCACTCCACCTAAGTGAACACCGTGAGATGTCAACAGAATAGACCCGATGTAGGTACATCTAAACTGCGTTCAAGAGTTGTCAGTACTAATATTACATAGAAAATAATGACACTGACAGCTCTTAAACCTGGTTCATATTATGCTGATTGCGTTTAGTTCCGCCCCGGAGACGGACTAGGCGCGGTTACGGGTGGCGGTGGCGGTTAGCTAATTGAACAAATTTTAATGTATGAGAACGTATAAAACATGCCACGACGCGCGCGCGGCGGCCTAGAGCGGCTGCGGCTGGCGGCGGCGGTCGGCGGCAGCGGTGGCGGGCGAGGCGGGCGGGTGGAAACAATACTATGAGTCAGTTTGAGCCTGCCGCAGTGTTGCCGTTTTAGCGACTTTGTCGCTAGATCTAGCGGATTTTTGTTGTGCTTAGCGACTTTTTTATTCGATCTAGCGACTAAAATAAATTTAGTGACTTCTAGCGACTTTTTGTATGCAACGCTGACTCCAACCTCCAGTAGTGTAATTAAACTAAAACAAGAAGCGATCTTTCCTAAAACACAGAAATATTTCAGTACAAATTAAAGAGTTGTATTGATTTTACCGTGCGTTTTGCAAAAGAAATTCAAAATCGTTTACCCAGTAATGACATGACCTTATAAAAATGACACAATTATCTGTAGATAGCACTTTAAAACAGTTCAAAGATAACTCAATGACTGAACTCGCTGTGGAATTAGGTTTTGAACAGGAAAATTTTGAAAACGTATTAAAACAATGGCACAGTATTCATTTTGTGAAATGGAATGGTTTGGTTGAATGGCACAGTATTAAAATACAAGCACGCTGCAGGTTTTAATACTTACAAAGATAAAGCAGATTTAGCCATCACAGTCCTGTCGTTGCCACATTCCTACGCAGAAGTGGAACGAATGTTCATTCAACTGAATATTATAAAGAACAAACTGAGGAACAGACTGGCTTCAACCACCCTCCATACTTCTTATTCAGTTAAAGGTTTTAAAACGAAATTGCCATAGCGATGTCTTGCCAGATGATGTCCTGACCAAAATCACTAAAACCATTAAAAAACCAAGTTCGAACCATCAACTTCTGCTGCTTCAGCGCCATTAGAAGTTGTCGAAGTCGAAAATGACTTAATAGGTGACGAAATTTTTGCTTGTTTAAACCTACAGGGATTTGATTATTATGATTAAATGCTTGATTATGCAAACTTGCTTTTATTTACACCATATTTTGTTACCATGGAATATTTTGAAATATTTAGCGACTTCTAGCGGATTTTTAATCATCTTTTTTTCAAAATCTAGGGACTATTGTATCGAAGTCTGGGGACTTTTTTTGTCCTAAGCGGCAACACTGGGGCCCTGGCCACGGTGCACAGCGGTTTTTCGAGCGGTTGAAAAGGGCTAGCGTGGGACGGATCGAGTGAAACAATTTTGTTTAGACGAATTGACGAGCAGCGTGATTTTATAATGGACACTGAGGCATTTATTATATAAATATTAAACCGACCACCTATATGAATGTCCAAGCATCCACAACACAGATATAAAAATGTAATAAAAAGACTATGGGAAGATATAAAACAGCTTTTTCCAGATCAGGACAGTATATAATCAAAAGTTTCAATACTCATTCTAGTGTACTCATAAAATTTGTCCGGATACTTCCTATAATCTGCATAAAGATTCAAAAATTCTCCACATTTATGACGATATTTATTTAAGTCATACACTCCGTCTCTTGAATTTAAAATGTCGTGCATAAAATACGAACTGCTGTCAAGGCAACTACGCGTCACTTTAGTTCTAGGCATCCTCAATACGTCCACTTATCAGCCGCTATAGCCGCTACTTTCAGTATATAGTATAATGTACTCTCTGGCCGCTACTGAATGTACCTACGTGGCATGCCACCCGCGCCCGCGCTTAGCCTACGTGGCCAAGGCGTAAGTCTCTTGAAAGGCGCGGCGTCTAATTCTAGCATAGCAACCCTATGTAATTAGCACTTAATCTTAAAATAAATATACTTAATGGTTAAACAACAGAGCTTTTAAATAGCCTCGGTATAACGCCAGCAATATTTTAATTCCAAATGATGTTCTTGACATTAAAGACTTCTGTAATACCCCTGAGGAGCAATAAATTATTCAACGAAAAATATACACCATTTACGTCGGAAACCTCGATGAGAACCGACATTATTATTAATTAAACAGGACGAAAACTCGCTAAAATCATTTGATATAGAAACATAGATATTGAGACATTTAGGCTGACTGTCTACTGGAACGGAAAGAAGATGAGCGGAAAACATTAGCCAACGGAATAGCATAAAATGTCCGCTCCATATCAGTTAGGTACTGACATTTTATGCAATTCCATTGATGAATATTTTTAACCGACTTCCCAAAAAGAAGGAGGTTTTCAATTTGGTTGCATGTTTTTTTTGCGTCAATTATGAACCGATTTAAAAATTCTTGTTTTATCGGAAAGGATATGCTTGCAGATATAAAATTTAAATGGGTCCACCATTTAATTTTATCAAAATCGTTTATGAAGTTTGGATTTTAAATCGAATGATGGTTTTTTGTTATCCAAGTAATTGAAATTGCGTATTTTGCTTTTCTGCGATTTTGCAGTGATGTTGTTAGGTGTGGGGTACCACTAAAAAGTGAAAAATAAAAAACTTTTTACAAAAAAAAATACAACCGACTTCAAAAAAAAAACACTACAAAGTAAAAAATAACTTTAATTTCTTATGTCGGTGTCAAAATACAAAGAAACTAACAAAACACCGACTTTACTTTGTAGTGTTTTTTTTTAAGTCGGTTTATAGGCACGCGTTTCACCACTGAAACGCGTGCCTATAAACCGACTCTCAAAAAATCAAAATCACTCACCTGATTTTAAGCGATAATGCGGTCTAAAATAGAGCACGCTTGCCTAGAAGTAATCTATTCACTCTTGCGAAATTAAAGTTATTTTTACTATGTAGTGTTTTTTTATTTGGAAGTTGGTTGTATTTTTTTGTTCGTTTCTCCGCTCCGCTGCCTCGCTCCGTGTCTATAGACAGACAGCCTTATGTGGTAAAAGAATAGTTCTGACCTCTGAGTATTTTTTGTTGTTTCTTCTCAGGGTAGTAGCTAGAAAACACCGGCCTCATCTAGATTGATAAGTATGACCAAACAAATATTGATGCGTCAAAGATTTACTTGTAGTAATTAAAAAAAACATGATTTATCATTAAAACACAACACACAAAAGCACATTTACATTATTTATTTTTTTGTTTGATGTGATTAGGGATCTCAATTATTTATGAATCTTATGTTATGAGTAACAATAACATTAATAAATTAATCTGTCAAGTTTTATTATTAATCTAAGACTAAAATAAAAAGCGGCGAAGTGTGAGTCGGACTTGCACACGAAGGGTTCCTTACCATAAACTTTGCCTTACCACAATTTTTATATTGTGTTGTTTTGCTGTTATTTTTCTTTGATTAATTTGTTATCTTATCTCATTATCAATCTTGAAATCATTGCATTTTATTGATTTGTTTTCTTTCTCGGGTCCCTGGAGATCCGGTCCTTTGGTAGGCGTACGAGGGGCCGAAACCAACTCGCAGAGGCCCCGTTTGATATTTCAAATGTAATGGGGCACTTATTGATTATATTATTATACTAGCTGACCCGGCGAACTTCGTTCCGCCTAACAGTCGATTCTTTATTTTTTTAATAAACGTAGCCTAAGTTACTCCTTATTACATCAGCTACCTGCCAATAAAAGTCCCGTCAAAATCGGTCCAGCCGTTTCAGAGATTAGCCGGAACAAATAGACAGACAGACAGACATAAATTGTAAAAAATATTATTGTGATGTATGTACCGCATAAATATTCAATTCATATACATTTAGTAAAAAACGGTTCTTTCAATATTACAAACAGACACTCCAATTTTATTTATAAAAAATATATAAATATATTTAATAAAATATATAAAATATAAATAATAATATAATATAAATAATATTATGTATGTATGTATATGTATGTATAGATGTATAGATTTAGTATCTTGAAATAATATTCTAATTTTATTACTGTGTTATTACTAATTTTGTTAATGTTAAAACCTGTAATTGGCGACTGTATGAATGAGGCTTGTATTACTTATCTTAAGGAAAACTTTACACAGGAGCTGTTAGTAAACATTTTATATAAATAAGTAAATAAACCTAAATTTCTAATATTGGTTGTTACAGCGGCAACAGAAATACACTACCTGTGAAAATTTCAACTGTCTACCTACTAAGGTTCTTTAGATACAGCTCGCGGACGGACGGACGGACAGCGGAGGCTTAGTTATAGGGTTCCGTTGGTTACCTTTTGGTTACGGAACCCTAAAAACTAGAAATTAGCCTTGTCTAAATTTTAATTCTTCCGTTACTGAGTGAGTGATTGACAGACAACGCCCATCCAAAAATATTGGTCGTAGAAAGCTGAATTTTGGAGGATCTTGGCTAAATAACAACAGCCGCACAGGTCAATCTTCAAGGTTAAGCAACGCTTGCCGAGGTTGGTCTGTGTTTAAGCAACGCTTGCCGAGTTTCCTCCGTGCCTCGGAAAGCACGTTAAGCTGTTGGTCCCGGCTGTCATTTGGAGATCTTTGGCAGTCGTTACGGATTGTCAGAAGTCAGAAAATCTGACACCAGTCTTGCCAAGGAGTACCGTGTTACCCAGTTAATGGGTTGTGGAGGTCTGGTAGGCAGCCGCTCCACGTAAAATTATATTAGCGTAAAATTATTAGTATTCAGCTGAATCCGGTTTGACTGGAAGCCGACCCCAATATAGTTGGGAAAAGGCTAGGCAGATGATGAGAAAGCTGAAATTTAGCAGGTAGCTTCCCTAAACTCCGTAGGCGAGCACTAAGAGAGGATTTCCCGAAATTTGTACGGGAACGGGAAAAACGGGATATGCGCGTACGAAGTCGTGGGCAAAAGCTAGTTACGAAATAAAATCAAATTAATAAGTATCTAAACTTAGCACACGAGGTTGTCGACATGTGGAATGTGTACTCGGCAGTCATTGTGACGATTGTCGTTACGGCCAATGGCCTGATGGCCAAAAGCTTCGACGACCACCTGTCGAAGCTGGCGTTACGCAGTTGGGTGAAGGGCCTGATACAGAAGGCAGTACTCCTCGATACGGCTCGTATTGTGATTAGGTTCTTTTCTCTGGAGCCCTAACCACCGGTGGCTTGGACCTTGCTCCCGACACCGGCGGACTACTATTTTTTGTATTTTTAAATGTATTTATTTAAGATTTAAAAATGTAATTTAAAAGTGTCAAAAATTAATAAACGAATTAATAATATTAAAATGAAAACACATTTAAGAGTAAAATACTACGAGCGATATCAAAATGTCCTATTCACAATTTATGTAACAGTTAATTGCATGGTGGCGCCATCCTAAATCAAAATGATATATTATTTCCCTCAGGTGGGTAGCCTAACAAATCCTGCAATGTCTACTGGATTACTCATTACCATAGCAAGTGAAGGCATTTGAATTATTTGCTTACATGTTGCCTCCATCGCTGAACGAAAACGGATGTACCTGTAATCGCGCTGGTAGAGACCTTAACTTCATTGTATTTTTAGGGTTCTGAACAAAAACGGAACCCTTATAGGATCACTCGGGTGTCTGTCTGTCCATCAGTCACAGCCAGTTTTCTTCGCAACTAAGTACTGGACCGATTCTCTTGATTTTTTTTTTCTATTGATAGGCATACGTTTGACCGCTATCTCACCTGATGTTAAGCGATGATGCGGTCTAAGGTGAAGCACGCTTGCCTAGAAGTAACCTATTCACTCTTGACTTAAAGACTCCCAGGTTGTAGCTATCAGGAAACACAGACTCAGGCAGGGAATTCCACTCCTTAGCTGAACGCACAATGAATGTATGCCCAAAACTTTTTGTGCGTATAGGTGGGATGTCCACCAAGTACCGGTGGCACATCGTCGTACGTCTTCTCTTGAAAATTGGTGTACGTATGGGTTTTCGTGACTCAAACACGGATGTGTTACGTAAATAAATATTTTTTCAGCATGGGGGTCACTTTTGTGCATAACACTATTGTGCGTAAAGTTTAAATAAATAAATAAAAATAAAGTTTTTGCAAATTGTATCGTGTGCCGGTTAGTGTGAGGGTTCTGGGTAAGATTTAAAATAAACAGTTTTGAAATTATTCAAGAAATTAGACCAAAAATGACCATTCCCCGCCTTATCTCCGAAACTAAAGCCTGCATGTAGTAGTTCTATACCTAAAGATTAAAGTTCAAATAACATGTTAAAAATAATATTGGTTCGGGACCCTTTGCACGCGAGTACGACTCGCACTTGGCCGGTTTTTTTTTTTTATACTATCTTTAAATAGATTTTCGCAACAAAAGTAGTCTTTAATCTTCTCCAGGGTAGGTGCGAAGCGTAATAAATGCACTTTCTGCATTTATAAGATAAGTAATGATGACAAAATAATATGGTTATATTATTATGTTTACACACAGTTGATTAAACTGAAAGTGGCGAAGAAAAAACGATACTATTTGTAACTATGTCTTTTTTTTATACAAAACGGGGAAACTCTTGGCCCAAATCTCACCTGATGGAAAGTGATGATTAGGCCGAAGATGGAAGCGAGTTTCATCCGGAATCCTCTTACACAGAGGAACTGGCTGTCATACCTCTAACTGCCGGAACACAACAATGCTGTTAACATTGTTGTTATGACGACAGACTTAGACATGATGGTGGTAGCTTGCCAGGCGGACTTAGAATAAGTCCTACCACCAACCAAACCGAGCAAAAAATTTGCCCCCGCTGGGAATCGAACCCGGGACCTCTGGGTCTGAATCAGGTGGTATAACCACGAGACCACGGAGGCGGTTAGTGTCACCTGTTTAGCACCACCTAGGGACCACGTGTAGGGATTCGCTGAAGGGTATTCTCCTACGGACGCGGGTGACTCGACCCCAAAATGTCTTTGTCTTTGGAGGTAGGCTGTACAGAGAGTAAAGTCCCGCAAACCCCCATTGAAAAGGGAGGATCCTCTGCCCAGGCGGTTGTTGTGCCTAGGGGGCTACTGCCAGATAGTTTATATTCGGGCTGATGTATATGTTCAAATCACACGATAAAGTCTGCTTGCGCGATGTAGGATTATTAGTTCATCGCCAATTGATAGATAGCGTCGCGATTCTTTTTGCTGCGATGTAGATTGGCTCCGTTGGTTTTTGCTGCGATGTAGATTGGCTCCGTTGGTTTTTCTTGTGGCATTGGTGCCGCTACAGTCTTTAATTACTCTCGTTATGAACAATTACAATAAATCGACACTAAGTATTCTATTTCCATAAGATATTATCCTCATTTAAGAAAACTACTTGACTTAAATTGTATAAATAACAATAAATACACACACAAACCTTGTTTATGGTCATATCAAAGAAAATATATAAATCTATTGATGATTAGAATAGTTAATAACGGGATTGCTACCATGTACCTTTTTATGACCAAAAAGTGAAGTAAAGTGTGTTTTTCTATTGTTAGTGACCATGAAAACATATATCTTGAGGATTGTCTACACGGCGAACTAAAATCACAAAAGTCACCACACAGTGAGCATAATCAATTGATCGTTCAATATCCTTACTGAAAATAAGAACTAGTTCTGAAATAATAACACATAACAAGCTATATCACAAATCGACAGCAAATTCTCAGCAAAATATCAATTTCATGTATTGTCCTGATAACATAGGTCCCCTTTATGTACGATACAGAAATGATCTTGTCCCTCCTCTGACAGAAGTCCTCGTCCCGAACTCTTTTCGTGTAATATGGAATATTTATTACTGTTAACGTACGCATAAAATGTGGAAAACGTGAAAAACGTTACAGCGTTGATTTGTCAATAGAAATAAGTTTATAACGTTTTTCTCTTCAAAGTTAGAGTGAACAGGCTCCTTCTGGGTATAACCTCGCTCCATCTTAGACTTTGTTTCTATCATCTCTGCCCAAGATTAGAGTCAAGAGCAAACCCATCACATACCTACATCAAAAAGTATCAAGACATTTGCACAATTCACGGTCCCATAGCGAATTAAGCGATAATTCGGCAGTTGTTTAAATAAGTGCAAGTTGTTTGGTTTGATAGCTACAGCAAATGTGCAACTGTGCAAACGCACTATGACTCACAAACTGTTGTGCAGGTATCTTTATATATAAAAGCAAACAGTGACTGACTGATCGATCAACGCACAGCCAAAACTACTGGTCGCTGAAATTTCGCATGTAGGTATCTTCCTTACACTCCATGTGGTGCACTAACAGAAGATTCCCCAAAATTCTACGGGAACGGTAAAAAACGGGATATCGCGTACGAAGTCGCGGTCAAAAGCGAGTTATGAATAAGGAACTTCGTTCCAATAATATTATTATTAATTAATCGTAGTATTTAATCATACGATTAATTGTTAACGAGCGACCAAATCCGCATCAAGTCCTTTAAGACGAATACGAAGCCAGCTAACGCTGGTTAATCAGCATTATGAACCACATTAAGGAGCTGTCAGTGTTATTACTTTCTGTAAAATATTGACACTGATAATAGGGTAGATGACTAAAAAAATCTAATTAGTCCGTCAGTTAGATTATCAAAAAATATTTGACCCGTGTTTTTTCTTTTGTTACGGGAACCAAAATTGACGAAGTTACGACGCTTTTAAAATTCTCAATACGTCACACCTTCGCATTTTTTTTACTAAGTCGTGACGTCACGAGCCTCCACTTGCGAGTTTTAATGCGTATCTTTGTCAATATTCATTGATTTACAAAAACAAAAAATACGTGTCCATTATTTTTCAATACTCTAACTGACGGACTAAATAGTTTTGCAATTTGTGGATGATGGAATCTAGCCTATTCTTGAACGCAGTTTAGATGTAGGCACTGATTCCGATCAGCCGATCGATTCTGTCGACATCTCACCGTGATCACTTAGGTGGAGTGAACGACAAGTGAGCTGTCATGGCATCGTGTTTGTATGGTTTGACAGCTCACTTGTCGTTCACTTCGCCTAAGTGTTCACTTCGACATGTTTACTTAATCGTGCTGCTGTTTCATTGGTGAAATCCGTTCTAAGAGAGCCCTTTAAGTTTCAGTTCCGTATTTCGCATCGACATTTTGTTGAAACTTGTTTCGGCAACAATCTAGCTATAAGAAATATTTTCAAGTCATAAACATATATATATATTTGGACAAGCCTGCCACACATTCCTAACCACTGCAACTCCTGAAAGCCAGAATCAACAGTGGTGATCACCAGAAAAACGCCGAGCTAATGAAGCCCGACGAGTCCCGGAGAAACGATTCCATACAATGGGTGCCAGCTAGAGGATGGACGGTGTCGTAGAGACCGGCGCAGAAAGTGGTGGCCAGATAACCTGGATGCACACCGCATAAGATAGTTCGATGTGGCGCAGGAAAACAGTGTCTGGAAGGATATGGGTTTGGCCGTTGCCCAGCAGTGGGACACGATGGAATACTATAGAAGAAGTTCTAAAAAAATATGTTTTTTAGGATATGGCTTGATGCTCTTAATTCTTAAAAGAAAGAAAATACATCGTTTTAAGCAAAAGCTTGAGACGCACAACCTAGTTCAGTAATGACTCAAAACAAACAAAATGAGATAATAAGTAAAATAAAAGTATGAATATTAATTTATTGTAATCGTTTAATAAAACATTTTTCACTTGAAAAATTTCTCTATACATAAAATGCTTTGTTTGACCGATGGATCAA
Source organism: Ceramica pisi (assembly GCA_963859965.1). Taxonomy (NCBI): domain Eukaryota; kingdom Metazoa; phylum Arthropoda; class Insecta; order Lepidoptera; family Noctuidae; genus Ceramica; species Ceramica pisi. The sequence continues at coordinate 2,557,989 of OY982542.1, forward strand.
CGCACAGACTAAACCGCTGGTCGCAGAGACTTGAAATTTTAAGACATATTCCTTATATGATGGAGGCATTCAATAATAAAATATTTTTGGAAATTCACCCCAAAAAGGGTTAAATAGGGAATAAAAGTTTGTTTGAGTATTATTGAGTATTGAGTAAAATATTTTTGGAAATTCACCCCAAAAAGGGTTAAATAGGGAATAAAAGTTTGTTAGAATAACCTTATTTCTTGGGTCAATATACTTTAAACCTGGTACAAATACTGGCCAACGTAAATAGTTAAGATCGCCAGTGTTCGTTTACCACAACTACCCCCAAAAGACAATTTAAGGGGTGTTAAAGTTTGTATAGAAGTATCTTAACCATTGGGCAAATGTACTTAAAACTTAATTGAAATACTGGCCGAAGTTAATAAAATATTGCCATTTAATACTTTTAACACAACTAAAGATGATTTAGTGGGTGCTAAAGTTTGTATAGGATATATTATATACTATAGGATACAATTATCCCAGAAATGGAGGGCCGCCATGTCTTTGAACGGACATGCGGTCGATGGAGCACACATGTGTTAGAGTGGAGACCGCGTGTGGGCAAACTTAGTGTGGGAGGCCCTGGGGCACGATGGATCGATGATTTAAAGAAGGTGGACTGCTCAAGACCGGTATGGTTGTCGCTTTTTGGGGGAGGCTTATCTTCAGCAGTGGACGGCAGTGGCTGATATGCTGATGATGACTGTAATGATCCCGAGAACATCACGCATGCGAAGCCGCTGGCACAAGCTAGTAATGTAAAAAATTAACAGGAAATAATGGTTTCTTTATTGTTCACTTATTTCCAGTTGAACAAACAGTCTATGTACCTGCATAATTAATTTGTATCATTTTCGGGTATAAAAGACTCTGCAAGTATCTGTCATAGTACTGTCATCATCTCCGATCCTACTGGTGGTCAAAGATGAATATTATACTAAGCCTCGTCGCTGCTTTTTGGTAAGTTTAAATATTTCTAAAACGTTTTACCTGTCTTATGTACTTATTTTGTCTGTTTCGTGAAAAAGATGGTCCACTGACGGACATAATATGTTTGCCGTTTTGTCTAGAACTATATTCTTCATGGCGTGTATGAAAACGTCCTTGGAATACTTTCATTGAATAAGCAAATTGAATTTAGTATAAAGAAATCGTAGTTATGATTTTACTATCAACTTCTGGTCATGGTAGCCTCTAGCAAATTTTATAAAAAAAAACTGCGAGCATAGCCCTCTTGAGCATCAGAGGCATCCTCGCCATTGCCTTTTCAATTCAATTCAGTTCATTTATTTCAGAAAAATTACAATCAGATAAGTTAAATCATCCAAACATGTATAGCTTCAGCCTGCAACTTCGTCTGCGTAAACTTTAGAGCTGTTGCGCAACTTCTTTGTCTCATACTCGGAAATGCATCTTCATGATTCTGGTATCCTGATAGTTTGTGTGTACTGTTTGTACTTTCAGCCCCGGAATTACTTCGACATATTTCCTGGTCTCCTGGTACAAAATGAATCTTTAGCGCTCATAAATCCAGCCCAATAAAAATTTCATCTCTTTTCCTTTTTTTCTGGTACTTTTGAATCCTAACCGCTCACAATTCCAGCGCCGGAAATACTTCGACAAATTTCTGGACTTCTGGTACTTACTTCTGAATCTTTAGCGCTCACTTTTTCAGCGAAAGAAATACTTCGACATGTTTCTGCTGTCCTGGTACATTAGAATCCTAACCGATCACAATTCCAGCTCCTTAATAATACTTCGACATATCTGTGGTCTCCTTGCATATAAAGAATCTTTAGTGGTCATAAATCCAGCCCGGAAAAAGTTCGACATTTGCTGTTCTCCCGCTATTTTTGAATCTTTGCCGCTCACTTTCCAGTGCCGAAAATATTTCAACATGTTTCTGGTCTCCTGGTACTTTTGAATCTTTACCGCTCATAACTACAGCGACGAAATATTTCGACATGCAATATTTCTATTCGAATATTTAATTTGAAAATAAAAACAGCAAAAGAATTGTAGCTCAAAACTACTTTGACGTGTTTCTGTTCTCCTGGTACTTGTGAAACGTTGGCGCTTACAAATTCAGCCCCAGTACTTGTAAATCTGAAGTACAAAGAGTGGATTTCACCAATTTAATTGATCGCGATCAAGCTGCGTTCAAGAGTTATCAGTGTCAATATTCCATAGAAAATAATGACACTAAACGTGGATCATAATATTTATGTAGATCGCGTTCAGTTCCAGATTGATGAAATCCGCCCAAAGGCAGCAGCAGTTTTCAATTTCCACTTCCTCCTCCCTCTCTATTAAGCCAAACCTTTTACGGGAATAAAAATTAGCCTGTGTGGTATTCCAGGATGTGAACTATATGTGTGCCAAATTTCAATCCAAATCCCTTCAGCCATTTTTGCGTGATTGAGGCACAAATATACAAACTTTTACATTTATAATTTTATAATATTATATTAATATATTATCTATACTAATATTATAAAGCAGAAGAGTTTGTTTGTTTGGTTGAACGCGGTTATATCAGGAACTATTGGTCCGATTTGAAAAATTATTTCAGTGTTAGATAGCCCATATATTGCGGAAGGTTATAGGCTATATATCATCACGCTAAAACAAAAAGGAGCGGAGCAGTAATGGAAAATGTGACGCAGACGAAGTTGCGCGGGTCAGCTAGTTTATAATATTAGAAGGATAAGAATACAACGAAATACACATAACAATGGAAACATTGGATCAGGACCGCACTTCCCCGTACATGCAGTTTTGTCCAATGCTCCATGAAGGAGCAATCTGCATCCATTTTTCCTGCAGGAAGCTGTTGGGCTTGACCTGTAAACGGTGCATCAGAGACGATAATTATCCGTTTGCGGGACTGAGAATTCTGATGAGATAGACCTATTGTGAGGAACTAAGAACGTTTCAGATCCGTGTTGTTTCTTGTTGCATGTTCATTTTATGACCCACTTTCGAAAGCTCCACTGAGGCCATCGAGAATTGCAATAGCTATAATTTTTATATTTTTTTGGCCGACCTTCAGTTGTATGCGCTGGCGTTAGCACCGCATGCCCAAATAAAAGCTAAACTTACCCGTAAAGTTATTAAACAAAAGATATATAAATTATGATGATGAACTCGATGTCGGTCGATGATGAGAGAACAAGTAATTTGGGAATGTAGTTTTTTAAAGACTAGCTTTCGCTAGCGTCAGCGCTGAGTTGAAAATAGAAAATTATGGAAACATAATTTCGGGATGAATTTCCCTCTGTCATACTCCCGCATAATTATGATCTATCCGTGTGCCAAGATTCATCCATATCCGTTCAGTTGTTAAGAAGAAGAAAAAACAGAAAATTGTGTTGATTGGCATTATACAAATTAAAAACAACTTACAATTAAGCAAAACAGATCATTAAAACTATTAATGCCAAAAAAGCCTCAGCTCAGCGTGAACAGACTCAGTTAATCAAGGATTTAATCCAATTAAATTTTTTCACAGCACGATACAAGCGATTATCTGCGATGACACCTTAGTTCAAGTGCAGCAAGGCTGGTTACAAGGTAAAAAGCAGGATGCAGTCATCGGCGACCTTCAGTTCTACAGTTTTGAAAATATCCCATACGCCAAGCCACCCATTGGACCACTAAGGTTTAAGGTAAATACTAGCTTGCTGCTGTTGCTATTGCAATAAAGGGAACAGTACTCTGTTCGTAAGCCGCTACAGTGAACGATCTTAAAGAACATAAAATGTCGACGACCATTGTAAAATATAATTATTCTCTTTTATTTATTTAATCCACTACGTCTGTTCTTGTAAATTGTCACTTTCCAAATATTGTATTTGCCACTTTATTATGTATGTAGGTAGAGTAGGTAAACTCGCAACCAGTATAAAAACTTCTAAATTTACAAACTCTTTTGGAAATTTCAGTTTGGTAAACTTCGCTCGCATTTATTTAAAAATTATTTGATGTTTATGTCGTCATGATTCCTTTGCAGCCACCTGAAGAGCCGGAACCATGGGAAGGAACGAGAAACGCCACCGCATTGGGCCCCATGTGTCCACAGTACAATCCCTTAACCCACACATTGAACAAAGGCAGTGAAGACTGTTTAACTTGTAACATATATACTCCTGATATGAAAGGAAAATTACCAGTCCTAGTCTTCATTTCCGGGTTTGCCTACTTTTTTGATGGGGATGTTCTTGGCCTATATGGACCCGATTATCTAGTCAAAGAAATGGTAGTAGTAACATTCAACTACAGGCTAGACGTGTTTGGTTTTCTTAATGTTGGCACCAAAGATGCACCCGGAAATTCTGCTTTGAAAGACCACGTTTTACTATTAAAATGGGTTCAAAATAATATTGATGTCTTCGGTGGTGATCCGGACAGGGTCACACTGGCGGGGATCAGTTCTGGCTCAGCTTCCATTTACCATCATATGATGTCGCCGATGTCTACAGGTTTATTCCACAGAGCTATAATGATGAGTGGTGTACCGTCTTGTGACGCTATATATCCACACGAAGTCTTGGAACAATCATTCGAACTAGGCAAAAAGTTTGGTCTAGATACAAATGACGGAAACGAACTGCTAGCTTTCCTTCAAGAAGTCCCTTATGAACAATTGATAAATTCGAGTTATGCTATGGCTCAAGAAGACATAAGAAATCAGTTGTTTAAAAAAATGAGTACATTTGTGCCGGTTGTAGAAGGAGATTTTGGTCAAGAGAGGTTCATTGAGGAGAATCCTATGATATCTATAGATGGAGCTCCATTGAACAAGGTTGAGCTCTTGATAGGGCACTGTGATAAAGAAGCGCTAATTGTCGTTCAACAATCTGCAGATTACTTAATTAATCTCTATAAAGAGATTCCAGACCTGCTTGTTCCTAATAAAATTTTGTACAATGCATCTGCGAATGAAGTTATTAGAATAAGCAATGCTATCAAGAATCAGTATTTCGGAAACAAAGAAGTTAGCGTTGAGAATATCAACGAATTTGTTGAGATGAATAGTCATGAGGGAGTAATATATGATACTAATAGATTTGCCAGAAAGATTTCTCAGTTTATTGATACATATTTATTCGAATTCAAGAGTACTTCAAGTAGAAACATATATGGTCGTGAAGGTCTTAAGTATGGAATCGAGGGAGCTGCTCATGGTGATTTGCTCGGGTATCTGTTCCCGCTTACACCACTGAACATGACGGTAGACGTCGATAGCAAAGAGTACGCACTGATCAAGCAATTCGTGGGCCGTATTATAGACTTCGTCACAGAGGGGTATGTATTTAAAGATTTAACACAAATAAAGTCTTAGTTTCTTAACTAAAAATATAAAGAGTTAAAATTGTGCTTTTGTAAGAGGTATTCTCTGGATAAAATAAAATATGTGCTATATTTTATTTTATCCAGAGAATATGATATATATATCAATAGAAAGCTACAGCCGGTCGATTCTGTAAAAATGTCGAAGTGAAGACTTGGGTGAAGTGACCACGAAGTGAACTGTCATTCCACATTGAACACTTGGATTGACAGCTCACGTGATCACTTCACCCAAGCCTTCACTTCGACATGTTTACACAACCGCACTGCTGGAACGAACGCCATAGCATATTTTACTACACATTTATATATCTGTCTCATCAAAAAAATTGCTTGTTTATTTTTAACTGTATTTTTCATTTGGTGTACCTACAATAAAGAATATATGAAAAAATATATAACTTTAACCGACTTCAAAAAAAGGGACATAATTATTCTGAATTCGGTCGTAGTTTCATAAATAATTTTATATTTTTTGTTTCATAAATCCGTCATTTATGAATCGATTTGAAAAATTCTTGTTTTATGTGAAAGGATAAACGTACTTACCGATAGGTCCCATTTAAATTTTATCAAAATCGGTTTAGTGGTTTGGCTTGTAAATATAAATAGATGGAATTCGTTTACTTAGATGACGTATTTGGTTTGTCATCTAAGTAAACGAAATTGTGTATTTTGCTTTCCCGCGTCTTATAAGTTATTTTGTTAGGTATGGGGTACCACTAAAAAGTAAAAAATAAAAAAACTTCATTACAAAAAATACTACCAACTTCCAAATAAAAAAATACTACAAAGTATTAGATAACTTTGATTTCGGAAGTCGGTGTTAAAATGCGGTGAAACAACCGAAGAAACACCGTTTTTATTTGGAAGTCGGTTGCTTTTTTTGTATTTTTTTTAATTTTCGTTGTTTTTAAGTAGGTACTGCATCTTCTCATTTGGGTAAATGTAACATTTTTCTGTTTCAGTAACCCATTATATAATGCGGACATTTCTTGGCCTAAATTCACAACAGAAGGCTTGGACTATTTAGAATTCGACGATCAGATGACGGTTAAGCAAGATCCTGTCGGTGAAGATATTCGCTTTTGGGATGACATCTTTGATGGATATCAGTTCTAGGGAACTGAGGATCTGGACATGTAGGCGGAGCTTGCAAATATCGATTTACAAATACTCGGAGTGTTTATTTCTCTAAATATTACCCGAGTTCTCTAAACACTGTCGGACACTTTATATTGTTGGTTAATACACGTTTAAATTTCAAAATGTAAATCATTCATTACTTAACATTAAATATTCCTGCAAAAACAACCACTGAATATTATTTTGATACCCCGTTTTGACGAACGAGAAGTGAACGGAACCCTAATCTTTTGAGGGTTCTGAACCTCAGTCGGCAAAAGCGGAACCATTATAGGATTACTTTGTTGTCTGTCTGTCAAGACCTCTTTTCATAAGAATACATGGAGGGATCAAGCTGAAATTAATATCAAATACCCAAACCTGCTACTGCTAAGAGCAGTGAAAAACTCACATAGTAAAGAGTGTTATATTCTAATCTATTGGAATCGCAGTGTGTGCCTTTAGATATTAGACTAGATCTAAAATCTCTAAGAAAACATGATTCGTTTTACAGAAAAACAATCCTACTATCAAGCGAACCTTTTACAAAAGACATAATTACATCATACCTTAAGCTTTTAGCAAGAAGTACTTATTATTATGTAACAGCATTGTTGTGTTTCGGCAGTTACAGGTATGATAGCCAGTTCCTCTGTGTAAGAGGATTCCGGGTGAAACTCGCTTCCATCTTCCCCGTTTTGTATTTTAAAAAAATAATAAAAAAAAAATGTAAATAATCTAAATCTGGAGGGAATACTGAATAACTCATTTAAACTAAAACAAAACTATTTATGAGTGACAAAGGACAATATTATATGTTATGGTACAGGAAGCCAGAAGGTAGATAATGTAATGTATCTATCATATAATTAAAGTTATGATAACAACAATGTTCATTAATTTGTGGGTGCTGGTGCCTAAACTAAGCTGTGACTAAAGGAGAAGGGGACTTCTGGGCCCAGCAGTTAACTAGTTGAAATGTATATTACAAAATCCGTTATATTTTTCTAAATGAAATCACAAAATACAACCGACTTCCAAAAAAAACACTACAAAGTAAAAAATAACTTTAATTTCGGAAGTCGGTGTGTTTGTTACTTTCTTCGTATTTTGACACCGACTGAAGTCGGTTGTATTTTTTTGTAAAAAGTTTTTTATTTATCACTTTTTAGTGGTGCCCCACACCTAACAACACCACTGCAAAATCGCAGAAAAGCAAAATACGCAATTTCGATTATCAAAGAATCATCTAAATAGTCAAATTCCAGGTTCCAGGATTTAAAATCCAAAGTTCGTAACCGATTTTGATATGATTTAAATGGGACCAATCTGCAAGTATATCCTTTCAGATAAAACAAGAATATTTCAAATCGGTTCATAATTGTCGGAGTTACGAGGTAACAAACATAAAAAAAAAAAAAAACACAACCGAATTGATAACCTCCTCCTTTTTGGGAAGTCGGTTAAAAATATGGTACCAGGTTTCTATCTAGGAAGCGAGAAAACTTAAATTAAATTCTGATCTAAATAATCGATTCAATTATGCCTGAATTGCGAGTAATCGATTATGAAAAAATCTAAGAATATGTATGAAGGTCGAGTGACATGTTTTTCTTCGTGGAATCGATTCATAGCGAATCGAATTCTTTTAATTTTATTTCCGACCTAACACTTTTGCCTGACATCAGTCAATCACCGACTGACAGATGTCACTCGTTCGTTTTCTTCCGTTCTGAGTGCGCACGTATTTTCCATATTTTATTGTTTAACCCGTGGTTTAACCCCACCACGACCTCGGCTTTACATAGGACTTTTGACGTATCTTGCTTCTCTAAATTACCTGACTCTCTATTTTGGACAACTGTTTACGCCTATCGATCGAATATTGACGACATGGAGCGCTGTTTAAATTGTACGATTGCGACTGGTCGCAGTAACTCTATTGGCAGAAGAGTCTTGGAAGATGAGGCGATTTTATAAGTTATTCGTCAGGGGCGTGCATCTCAGCCTGTAAGTTTTTACCTAAGTATATTTATTTTTATTTTTTTTCCTATTCAAATCGATCAAGCCATGTCGGCGTCATCTCTGTCAGCTGTCTTTTTAATGGATAGCATTAGTTAATTAGTAGATTAAATAGACATAATAAACAACATGTACATAAGAATCTTTGGAATGTGCCGTTTCACCGTTTCACTCATAAAAAAGGTGTAGGTAACCATTGAGTCCCGATGGGACCATTTCGGTCTCAGTTGGGACATAGATATTTGGTATGGTTTGGTAGGTATTTTGAAAAAACATAAAAAACTACAAGGTTTTAATATAACCTCACTTTTACTATACTTCATATAACTTGATATTACTCTTATTATTATACTCCTGGATAGCCAAATTTCACCAAATTTTCAGTGAGGCCTTGTTATTATATCCTCTTTAAGGCTAGTTTGATTCAGTTAACACCTGGGCCCAGGAATGTATGGAGTCATTCCCTTCTCCTTTAAGGACACCAGGAACTCCCCTCTACAGGCAAAGTTATTATCAAAACATTATTATAAGAATGTTTATGGACAAACAATGATATTTTTGGATAACAAAAAAATAAATAAAAAATTAAGCAAATTTAATTAAGCATATATTAAATTTTCGTTACAATTTAAAAAAAATTGTTGGAAGAACAAAATGAAAATAAAAGATAATAATAACAAAATCTAAAATTTGCATTATAGTGGAGTTAATATACGTGCTGGATATGGGTAAGGGATATGTTTATTGTGCTTATTTGTGTGTGTGTGTGTTTGCGGAAGTAGTTTTGAGAAGGTAAGAAAGTATGTGAATTAGAAAGGTTAGAGAAAAATATGGTATTGGTAGATACAATATGTAAAAATATGGTATTGGTAGATACAATATGTAAAAATATGGTATTGGTAGATACAATATGTAAAAAATAATTACGTGTTTATAACTAGTAGTTCCTCTGTTTTTGTGCAATTAAAGGAGAAGGGAATGACTCCATACATTCCTGGGACAGGTGTTAACTGAATCAAACTAGCCTTATTTGTAAGAGGATATAATAACAAGGTCTCACTGAAAATTTGGTGAAATTTGGCTATCCAGTTATATTATAAAATCAAGTTATATGAAGTACCTACCTATAGTAAAAGTGAGGCTATATTACAACCAAACCTAACAACAAAATATGGAACATAAGTACTCTGTGCTCAGAACGAAAGAAAACGAATGAGTGACATCTGTCAGTCGGTGATTGACTGATGTCAGGCAGAAGTGTTAGGCCGGAAGAAAAATTAAAAGAATTCGATTCGCTATGAATCGATTCCACGAAAAAAACATGTCACTTGACCTTCATACATATTATTATTCTGATATTTAGTTTCAGAATTTAATTTAAGTTTTCTCGCTTCCTAGATAGAAACATGGTACCATATTTTGTGAATTCGTTTAGAAAAATATAACGGTTTTTTAATATACATTTCAACTAGTTAACTGCTGGGCCCAGAAGTCCCCTTCTCCTTTTAGTATCCAGTTAAAATCCGTCAATTTACTGATATAGATACCGCTAGGCTGGTCTATTTTAGTTACTTTCATAGTATCATGTCTAAGGGTATCTTATTATGGGGACGTGCTGCAGACATCGAGTGTATATTTATTCTGCAGAAAAGAGCTATCAGAGCCATATACAATCTCCGTCGGCGTGATTCCCTAAGGGAACTGTTTAAGGATATTAATATCATGACGGTACCATGTCAATACATATATGAAAACATAATGTATGTTCGCAAAAATCTTCATCTTTTTAGCAAAATTAGTGATAGGAAGCCGACCCCAAAAAGGCTAGGTTAATAATGTAACATTCTATATACGCGTTTTAACTGACAGTCAACAATCAAATGAGTGGAATAAGATCTTGTTGGGACCAAATACTTAATACCAACAACTGGTTTGCTACCAGTTGTTACAAGAGACCTTCAAAATTGCCATTGTATTACATTATTATTCGTACGTTCAAGTTCATTTAAAATTCAAAATCAATATCAAACAATGAAATATAAATTTAGTGCCGGGATTATATGCTGTTTAAATAAAGATCACGTTTTGGTGACTGAAGTGTTCAATATCAGTAAATTTTTTTACGTGTTACAGCCGCACCCAGAGATTTTGTTAAACCAAAAAAGAATTATACTATTTTTGAAAATTAAAATAGTTATGATATTGATGGCGATCACTTTGATTACAATGCAAAAGGTTATTTTTAACTTTTTATTTATTTATTTAAACTTCAGTAGTTACTACTATTGTGGGGGCGTTTCATGGGCGAACTAAATGCAGGCAAGGCTTTTTCATTATTATTAACAACTAACTGATGCCTGCGGCTTCGCCTGCTTGACAAATTATATACTAAAACTTTCCCCTAGAACCACTCTATACATAGGTGAAAACATCATGAAAATCGGTGCAGCAGTTTTTGAGTTTATCGCGAACATACAGACAGACGTGACGGAGTTCTTTCTTTTACAATATGGAGTGATAAGATGGACTGAGTGTACCTGTAAATTAAAATCATCTTAAGCTTTCACATAACGTATGCACTTCAATGGTGTATTTCAGGAATTTTCAGGGTATGAACTAATTAAACATCTCTATCTTGATTAAGATCTTAATGGTCATCGCACCGATCTTTTTCTAGTTATCTGTCAGTAACAAATGATTACCTAATCTCTAATTTTAATTTAGTTTGTAAACAAGGAAAGTAGTGCTGTCATAAGCTATACCTAAGCATTCTAAGGTCGTTTTATGTTCAGCAGTGTGATTCTGTAAACATGTCGAAGTGAAGGAGTGGGCGAAGTGATCACGAAGTGAGCTGTCAAACCTGCCGGTCGATTCTGTCGACATCTCACCGTGATCACTTAGATAGAGTGAACGAGAAGTGAGCTGTCATGCCATCATTGTTTGTATGGTTTAACAGCTCACTTGTCGTTCACTTTGTCTAAGTGTTCACTTCGACATGTATACAGAACCGCACTGCTAATTCTGTAAACATGTCGAAGTGAAAGCGTGGGTGAGGTGATCACGAAGTGAGCTGTCAAACCATACAAACAAGATGGAATGACAGCTTACTTGTCGATCACTCCACCCAAGTGAACACGGTGAGATGTCACAGCTATTTTTAATACATAACTCATGGCTAAATAGCCAAAACGGCAATTATTGCTAAAAGTGGCCACTTTTAGCAATAATATCGACTTTGGCAACTATTTATGTTCTAAAGTACAAAACATGACTCGCAAAAATTAATAAATACATTTCTTCAGTACACTACAGAGCGGTTTTTTATACGTGTCTTATATATACCACAAATAATAAAAACGATTGGCGGTGCTAGTGGACGAAATACACGCTCTTAAAACAACATGTTAAAAAAAAATACTTCGAATCCCTTCGCACGCGAGTCCGACTCGCACTTGCCCAGCTTTTTATTTATTTATTATTTTTAAAACTTTATGCACAAGTAAAGACACTGTACAAAGGCGAATTTAATGCCATAGGTATTTTTTATCAGTCGACCTTAGGGTGGTGTAGAGACAGCATGGTAGGAAATGCCTATGTCGTTATTTCGCGATCCCGAAGGAATATCGGGAGATTATCTCTTAGTGCTTTCCGATACTCTCCAATTAATCTACATGCCATATTTCAGCTTTCTATAAGCAGTAGTTTCGGCTGTGCGTTATCTGTCAGTTTAAGAGTTTCATAATTTATATATATTGATATTAATAAATGCCATCTTTGAGTGCGGCAGTTATTCTTTTTGAGGTAATCGATTGTATGTTTAATTTCCACGTGTTACGTTCCCGTGCTCAGTATAAAAGCACCTACACGTCAAGAATTGATCACATTATACTGAGGACGGATTGGTGAAGATCTGTCCTACACAGCAACGATGGGGATAATTCCGTCTTTGGCCATAATTGCTATATGGTATGTTTTTAATTTATTATTTAAAAAAAAAGAAACATTTTTGTTTTATTAATATATTAGTTTTTTTATTTTATCATTACAAAAAGATCACTTTTACTATATTTAAATTATTGATTCAGCGTGCTCTGCTTGTGAAGCATAAGTTGGTACAATGTAGATCGCACATCATTATATTTTTAAGGTATCTATCTGTTTTACTAACGTGTTTATATAATTTTATTCTCATTCCCTGATAAAGTTGTGTTAAATTCACAATTAGCTAAAACAGTAGTGAATTTTACAGACCTGTTTGAAGAGCTAACGGTGCCATCATCAGGATAGGTAGGCAACGTTTTTTAGCTAGAGTCGCGTTTGACCGCAATCTCATCTGAGGGCTATTTTAAGTAGCGATCCCAATAAAAAAAACAATAAAATTAATATGTGGAAACCGCGGTTCTTTTAAGGCTCAGTTTTCAATTATTTTTGACAGATTGTGACTGAAATAGGACTGAAAATGTTGCTGAAAAATAAGTAGAATTGGCTCTACTGAAAAACAATGAAGTAGCCGACGATGGATCCTGCTTACGTAGATGTAACCTAATCACTTTGGACTTAGAAACCCCTAGGTTGTAGCTATCAGGAAACACAGACTCAGAATTCCACTCCTTAGCTGTACGCAAAATGTCGTATTCCCAAAATATTTTGTGTGTATATGTGAGACTACCTTCTACCAGCGTCTTCACCCGCGTGATCCCAAGGGACCATACTCCTGGGATAAAAAGTAGCATATGTGTTATTCTCTAGACTTTAATCTACCTTTTCAGGCGTTCTGACGTGAAAGAGTAACAAACCTCCATCCTAACAAACTTTCGCATCTAAAATATTACCAGCTGTTGCCCGTGACTTCGTTAGCGTGTAATTAATTAAAAAAAAGTGTCCTATATTATCTAATACCTCCAAGAATATGTGTACAATGTTTCATGATAATCGGTTGAATAGTGTTCGCGTGAAAGCGTAACAAACAAACTTACATTCACATTTATAATATTAGTAGGGATATTATAATAGTTTATATAGTAGGATAAGATGTCCATCATGTACCGGTAGCGGAACGGGCTAGATTGAACAAAATTGCGTCTTGCGTAACTAACCCACAAAAAATGCGCAAAAGTATCTTTAACTTAAAAAAAAACCGGCCAAGTGCGAGTCGGACTCACAGACCGAGAGTTTCGTACAAAGGAGATCGTTAGTTTTTTATGATTTCACTAGCTATCCCCCACGGCTTCGCTCCCGTCAACTGTAACTTTTTTATTGTTTTCTGACATAAGAACCATCTCCTGACATTAAAAAACATTACAAAAAAATTATTAGCGAAATCGGTCCAGCTGTTCACGCGTGATGCGATGACCAAGGGAAATGGGGATTAAATTTTTATTCAAATCTCAAATCTCAAATCTCAAATTGTTAATTGCAATCCATAATGTACACATACAGGTGGTAAAAGAGTAAATAGAACAAATTATGGACCCTGTCGGGCACAGCAAAACTTTAAATAATTAGGAGAGAGGAAGAGCGCTGTAGATAACTTTCCTTGCAATATAAATGTTTTATAAATTTTCAAATTTTTTATGCATATTATTATTACCTACATATTTATTTTTGGATTAAATAAAATGTTTGGTTGTTTTATTGTTTAATAGCTTGCATTTTGTGCATTGGTATTAGTGTGTTTGTGTGATGAATACTTTGTATATTATTTAATTATTATTATTAATAGAATACCATGTCATTTTATTTATTATCTTCAATAGAATAGTATATTTATTTGTTATTATTAATAGAACAGTATATTATTTATTATATTAATAGAGAATTATGTCATTTATGTATTATTGTGAAAGTCATTTATATATCAATTGAATAGAATGTCATTTATTTATTAACATCAATAGAATACAATGTTATTGTTTATTATCATTAATTGAATAGGATGTCATTAAGGACACAGCAAAAGATTTACATAGTAGGAGGGTGGGAGTTATAAACAGCTAAAAAATTATACCTTGTCGTTTAAAAATTCATTTATGCTATAGTAGCATTTTTGTACTAAAAATTGTTTTAGTTTATTTGTGAAAATGTTTAATTTATCTTCTTTTTTGATTAACTCTGGTAGTTTATTGTATATTTTTATGGACATTACATAGGGGCTTGTTGAATGTATTTTTAGCCGAGAATGTGGAATGTTTAATCTCGATTTGTGTCGCAGTGTGTAACGTGATTGTATGTCCTCGCGCTTTGTATAAAATTCCTGATACTTACGGACAAATTTGCAAGTTTCTAATATGTATATACTGGGGAGTGTTAAAATATTATAATTTTGGAAGTGAAGTTTGCAGCTGTCTGTTTGATCGATATTTGCTAGGATTCTAATTAATTTTTTTTTGAATGGTAAATAGTGATGGAGCATCTGTGCTATTTCCCCAAAGGATAACACCGTAGCTTAGCCATGCATAAGCATACGCATAGTAGGTGGTGAGCGCTGCTTGAAGATTTGTGGTTTTTTTTATTTCACGAAGAGCAAATGAAAATCTTGAAATTTTTGATCTAAGTTTTTGTATGTGAGATTTCCAGTTTATATGAGTATCCAAATCTAGTCCAAGTAGTGTAAATTCTTTAACTATTTCTATTTTTGCGTCATTAAAAGTAAAATCTATATTTAAAGGTATATAAAGATAGATATATTTTAAGGTATTCATATAGATAGATTACAAATTTATCGTTATCTGACTTTTCTCTATATTTGTAGGATGTGACGGTATTAATTGCCAAATTTCATAGTTCTAGGTCAATGGCAAACACCCTATACGTTTTGATTCCCCTGAGAGTGCCAAAATATACGTTTTTTGCGGCATTAACGGCCGTATCTTTTTTAACCGACTTCCCAAAAAGGAGGAGGTTCTCAATTTTGAAATAGCTGGAATTCGTCTAGTTGGATGATGGTTTTATGTCATCCAAGTAATCGAAATTGCGTATTTTGCTTTTCTGCGATTTTGCTAACTTAAAAAAAAAATAACTTTAATTTCGGAAGTCGGTGTTTTTGTTAGTTTCTTCGTATTTTGACACAGACTTCCGAAATTAAAGTTATTTTTTACTTTGTAGTGTTTTTTTTGGAAGTCGGTTGTATTTCTTGTAAAAAGTTTTTTGATGTTTGATTTTAGTAACTATACGTTTTTAATTTCAACTCAATACCTCCACGCGTGCCCAAGATAAAGGGTCTTGACAGACAGACGGATGGACAATAAAAGGTTTCGTACCACAAAAAGAAAAACGGAACCCTTTTTCTGTTTTTCCTTTTGCGGTACGGAACCCTAAATAGGCTTTACTTATTAATTTTATACTTTAAGAAAAACGCTGCTTCATATTAGTTCAGATGGCTCTACCAAAAAAAAGAGATGAATAGGTACTTTACCTACGTTTATTTTATAAAAATTCGTCGTAAAGTTTTTTATAATATTTTAATGACCAATTAATTTGCATTATATTATTTTAACAGCATACTACAAAGGATTTCCTGCGACGAATTAATAGTGAATGTAACTCAAGGGCAGTTACGTGGCGAGGTTCTATCTACGGTCACAGGAGACTCAACGTATTATAGTTTCAAGGGAATTCCTTACGCTAAGCCTCCCATTGGGTCACTTAGGTTTAAGGTAAGACTTAAGAGAGACCTATATAAATTTCTGAGTATCTTCAATGCAGGAGCGAACAGGCAAGTTCTAGGTACACTCATTCCTGCCAGGGCTGCGGAATTTATTCGAAAGGGTCACCGCGACCCTGTAACGCAAACAGCATAAGGGCAGACACTCCTTTCCGCTCTGCCTAGCGTGGAAGGAGTAATTTGATGATTTCCCAAACTTAAAAAAGAAGGTACGCTCATTCCATAAAACAGGTGTTCTATGTATTGTTCCATTCTTGGGCTCCCAATTCGAGAAAGTCCAAAAAAATAAAAATAAAAGTAAAATAAATAAATCTTTATTCAGAATCTGAAAAGGCAATATTCAATAAGAATCTAAAATACACAATGTAGGTATAACAATGTAAGATGCCTGTACTAGGATAAAATCGTGGAGGACAGGCTGCAGTAATGATATTATGAAGGACAGAGTTTTGTTTAGTTTAATAACAAAAATTACATAATAGCAAATTTGGTTTAATGTTTTCAATGTAAGTTAGAACCTCGAACAATATTACAAAATGCTACGGAAATAAATATGGAAGGATTAATAGTTTAACGCCTAGTTTGCAGTATTTTTTTGCGTCAGAGCAACTTATAGCTATACCTTTTTTCGCAGGCACCAGAGGCACCCGAGTCATGGGAAGGCGTGAGGAATGCCACCGCGCACGGCGCCGTCTGTCCGCAAGTAGACCTACTCAACAACGTGTACATACCCGGAAGCGAAGACTGCCTTTTCCTCAATGTGTACACCCCCACTCTAAACCCCGAATCTCCTCTGCCAGTCATGTTCTTCATACACGGTGGAGGCTTTAAATTTGGGTCGGGGAATGTTGACATTTACGGACCTGATTTTCTTGTCGCCAATGGTGTTGTTGTAGTCACAATGAACTACAGGCTAGACACATTGGGCTTCTTATGTTTGGGCACACAAGAAGTACCTGGAAACGCAGCCATGAGAGATCAAGTGTTAGCGTTAAAATGGGTAAATGAAAATATTGCAAGTTTTGGAGGGAGCCCCAGTAACATCACCATTTTCGGTGAAAGCGCTGGCGCATCAGCAGTTGGTTATCATTTGGTTTCACCAATGTCAAAAGGCTTGTTCCAAAGAGCTATATTACAAAGTGGTGTGCCCAGTATGGACCCTTTTATTCCATACAAACCTGTGGACAGAGCGTTTACGCTTGGAAAAGCTTTGAATATTACAACGAATAACGCCACCGAGCTTCTGCTTGCACTTCAAGAACTACCAGTAGATGTTTTACTTAATAGAACATCATTTGTATTTGCTTCAGAAGAGATAACTCATATCATTTTCAAGTTTACCCCATTCACTCCTGTTATTGAAGAAGATTACGGACAGGAAATATTTATATCTCAAGATCCTTTTGTTTCGCTCGACAGTGGAGATGTAAACACTGTAGACGTGATGTTTAGTTACAACAAGTACGAGACTCTGATCATGCTTCCTTACTATATCAACGATACTTATCTCTACATACAGCGATATGCAAGATATCCCGAGTTGTTGGTCCCCAGTAAAATTTTGATCAAAAAGGAAACAGACGTAATTTACGATTTGGCAAAAAAGATTATTAATTATTATTTTGGCAATAAAACAATAAGCGTTGACAATATGCCCGAGTTCATCAGTTATTCCAGCTTTGCAAGCCTGGTGTACGATGTGCACAGATTTATAAGACGATGGCCTCAAGTTGGAAACGTGTATCTATTCAAGTTTGAAAGTTATTCAAGCAGGAACTACTACGGTCTACCTGGCGCCGCCTATGGCCTGATTGGATCTTCCCACTTCGACGATCTGTTTTACGTATTTGACCCTAAATTGCTGAATTTCATTTTGACGATCGGTACTAGAGAATACGCATTAGTGCAGCAAATGGCTACCATATTCACTAATTTCGCAAAATATGGGTGAGTATTTCTTTATTTTAAACTTCTCATTGAAATATGGACATGCTCAGTTATGGTCACGTGTCTCAAGAATTATCAGTATTTTCTAAAAATTAGACAGCGAAAAATATTGATTGATTTCCAGCAGCATCAGGTTCGATTTTAGAAAGACCTAATTCCAAATCCGTCATAATATTTGCATTAACAATTTGAGCTTGCATATCGACAGGGGAAAGTGTTGTACCTAAGTGCAGCTATACCAATGGACATCTTCTTTGAATTCTGAACGCGATAACAGTTTAATTTTCCCGCAGGTTTTGTTAAATAGAATAGGGAATTAGAATAGATAGTATCCAAAAGCAAATATGTCGTTTCTTGCATAATACAAAACAGGCTACTTCTAAGTAAGCTCGCTAACCTAGACTAGAGTCAAGAGCAAACCAATCACAAATAAAAAAATAAAAAAAACTTCCTCATATATTATTTTTTTATTTTATTATTGTTGCCACATATTTTTAAAATATATACTTATAGACTCAGGATGGCCTATATCAGAGTCTTCCATATTTCACGTGGGTCAGAAACTCGAACAAAGTCACAAATTGATTCTCCAATGATTTATTTCTCCTTAACTTCTCAGATTAACAAAATATAACGCTAACACTCTTTAATTAGGCATAGATAACGATACTGAATTAAATCAACGTAGAAACTGTTAAAGATGGCGTCGGAAGTAAGCGATTCGTCGAGCGCGTGGTGCGTTGGCGGTTCTCGATTCCGAAGTGACCAAGATGGCCGCCCGCTCCCACCGGTGTGACGTTCCGCAAGAATGGCAGCTGACAGACAACTGACATTTGTCATGCTGCCATTCTGTTCCGACGTCGTTGACAGCAAACGTCAAATGTCATGTGTCGCGCCGTCATACTTATTTGATGTCCCTTTCAAGACCATTTATATAATATATATATAATATGCTATTAAACGAAGAGTGCCACTTACAAAGTGATACAGTGCTGGATTCATTCTGCGCCATCTTCTATGTTAATTTAATTTCTTATTTACAGAAACCCAACCCCCGATACATCGCTCGGGGTGACCTGGCCTCAGTTTAACACAACAAATTTGGCCTACGTGAGCGTTGCTGACAACCTGACAGTTGGTTACAAGCCTGATGAAGATCACATCCAGTTCTGGAAGGGCATCCTCGAAGGCGGTGGCATCACGTTCTAGAAATAATTCAATAATTTACCGATTTTTATGAAAGAAAGTAAATAAAAATAATAGTTTATTCATGACAAAGTACGTGCACATTATAAATCGAATCACGACAAAAATAAAAAAAAATTGTTACCGCTGATTGATGACCTCCATTTCATGTTTCGCATAGATATTATGTACTTACAATTATTACTGCATTATATAAATAGAACAAAACTAGCACTGTAACTATAAACACTCGATATCTATCTAACACTGGCCTAGCGATACCTTTTAACATCTTCGTACTCCGTCCTCTTAGCCTTATCCTAACTAATATTATAAATGTGAAAGTAACTCTGTTTGTCTGTCGCTTCTTCATGCCTAAACCACTGAACCGGTTTGGATGAAATTTTGTACAAAGATAGTTTGAGAACCGAGAAAGGACATAGGATTTATCCCGGAAATCCCATGGGAACGAGGACTATGAGGGAATATATTTAGGAAGCCTATTTAAGGTTACCTAAATATATTCCATTTACCTATTATTCCATATACCTATATAAAAAACTGTGCGAATTCAACTCATTTATCGTCTGTCTAGCCTATTCCCAACTATATTTGGGGTCGACTTCCAGTCAAACCGGATTCAGCAGAATACCAGTATTTTACATGAAGCGGCTGCCTACCAGACCTCCACAACCCATTAACTGGGTAACACGGTACTCCTTGGCAAGACTGGAGTCAGATTTACTGGCTCCTGACTAAACGTAACGACTGCCAAAGATCTACAAATAACAGCCGGGACCAACGGGCTTAACGTGCTTTCCGAGGCACGAAGGAAACTCGGTTTTTGAAGATGGTCACCCATCTACAGACCAACCTTGGCAAGCGTTGCTTAACCTTGAAGACCGAACCGTGCGAATTTTCATTATACAGGGTGTAAGGGACAGCCCTCCACAAACTGATGGGTGATTTCAGTATATCGTACTAAGTTGACCGGTACATGAAAATATTTCAGGAACTTCATGGGAATCCAATAAAACTGATTTGTTTAATTACCTCACACGCAATGTATCGCTACCTCTGAAAAACGCACGCAGCGAACGGCAGCGCGGCGAGCTTTCGAAAGGACAGCCGCGCTCGCGCCACGTTTTTAACAGCTGATTTCATGTGTCGTTCATTAGATTTTTTCTACATTGAAATAAAGCAATAAAAACTGAAAAAAACGAAAAAAAAAACCTGAGAAAATGTTCACTGGAATATGATTCAAAATAAGGAGCTAATTGCACCCTGTTAATTTGTGGAGGGCTGTCCCTTACACCCTGTATAGCCACAAATTCAACTCATATTATGATTTTCAATTTTCGTTCGGATTTGCATGACAATCTATCAAATATTGATTTGTTCCGTTTTCGCTGCACAGCACGCACAGATTGAGATACAAACATTGGTTAAAGTTAGTAGAATTGGCCCTCTGGTGAGGCACCCTGTATGGATACATCTGCAATCTGCATACATTTAGTCTAGGCGCGCACTGGTGAATTTTGTAACCGTGACAGTAATCTCTCTCTCTGTTGCACTTCACAGTTGCGAAAGAGAAAAGTGTACTGTCAAGCGGACATAAAGTCGCCAGTGCGTGCATAGCCTTAGAGCGGATTTCCCAAATGAAACTCATAGCGAACAAGCTGCGTTCAAGAGTTGTCAGTGGTGTCAATATTCCATAGAAAGTAATTACACTGACAGCCCATAAACGTGGTTGATATGTTGATCGCATTCAGAGGGTTTACGCGTGTCGGCATTTCATACAAATTTTCAAGTCCTTATTCTTTGATGTTTGAAACTTGGTATGCATACGCTTCAGAGCCAGGCCTAAAAAGCTAGCAGAGAACATTTTCGAAAAAGATTACAGGGGGAAAGATAGAGTGATTTTTCACTTTCTATAGAAAACATAAAATTGTCCTCACTCTTCCTCTAAACTGTTTTTCGAAAATGTTCTCTGCTAGCTTTTTAGGCTTGGCTCTGAAGCGTATGCATACCAAGTTTCATTTAAATCGGTTCATAAACATCGAAGAATAAGGACATGAAAATTTGTATGAAATGCCGACACGCGTAAACCCTCTTCAGTTTCAGATTGATGAAATCCGCCCTAAGGGAGTACTGTGAGGGGGTAGACTCAGAGGCCACGATAAATTAAAGAGGAAATGCAGCAATAAAGAAAATATATTGGCGACGTCCGCCCGAATTCACATCAATACAAGTTATCCATAAAAACAATCAAATTCTTTAAACTATGTTATACTTTTTATCTGACCGCTCCAAAGCTTTACAAATGGCCAATGCCAATTCTCATAAAACCTTGAACACACGAGTATCTTAAGCCCAGGACACAACCGTCACAGTACTCACATTTGTTCATCTCCATTTAGCTTTTGCCCATAGAAAACAAAAATTTTGCAGCTTTCCGCGTCTATACTGATTTCCGCGACAAATGTGTTCATATCATGCGACTACTATAGCCACGTACAGAGCTGTTTGGCCGCGTACAGCGGAACAGAGCTGTATACCGATGGTTCTCGACTCCTTGTGTGACTGAAACTTACATGGCCACCATCAGGTCATTTTAATTTTGACAATATAAAAAATGGTCGCTAATTAGTCTAAATTAGTAGCCAAATATCAGAATTAGTCGGTCATTAATAGAAATATTTTTTGTTGGCAATTTTTCGTTATCTCTTCGATCTAGGTTTTGGCCTGTGCCTAAAAATTAAACTCATTATATCTTCTAAAGTTTAAAAAAACTAAATCTGTGACTTGGCGAAAAATTGTGACTAATTAAAGACTAAAGAACAATGGCCACTTTAACCTACGAAAAAAACAAAAATTGGTAACGAGATGAAACTATCACTAATATGTAGTGCATTGTTAATGTTATTATTGGATATCTTCGTTTATTTTTAAAAGTTGGGGGGGGGAATAGAAGATAATCTTAAAAAAAATACTGCTTTATTTATCAGAACGCAGTATGAAATATCCAAATTCGAACGCATCCGTAACAAGTTACGTTACTAGAGATGTGCATACTTTTTTTAAAGTCTATGATTGAATTTTTATCGAAATAAAATTCCAGGCAATAAGTATCAACCATATAAACTCACGTTATACTAAACTAAGTCAATAATATAATTTGATGATACTTCGTGGTAAATAGTTTTAATAAAGCCATAAATAAAATAAAAAAACTAATTACTTAGATTTACATAATCGATTCTGTCACAAATCGATCGATTACAACTATCGACAGTCCCTCACTATTTTTGACAAGTAATCAAAAAAAACTGGCCAAGTGCGAGTCGTACTCGCGCACTGAGGGTTCCGTAAGCAGAAGTTGCGATTTACGATTTATGACGTATTAAAAAAAAACTACTTACTAGATCTCGTTCAAACCAATTATCGCTGGTAGTTTACATGGTAATGTACATCATATATTTTTTTTAGTTTTATCATTCTCTTATTTTAGAAGTTAAGGGGGGGACACTCATTTTACCCCTTTGGAAGTGTTTGTCGCGCAAACTATTCAGTTAAGAAAAAAAATGATTTTAGAAACCTCAATATCATTTTTGAAGACCTATCCATAGATACCCCACACGTATGAGTACGAAGAAATTTTTTATTTTAGTTTCAGTTCTAAGTATGGGGACCCCCAAAATTTATTGTTTTTTTCCAATTTTTGTGTGAAAATCTTTATGCGGTTCACGAAATACATCTACTTACCAAATATCAACAGCATAGCTTTCGGAGAAAAGTGCCTGTGATATACGGACGGACGGACAGACAGAGAGACATGACGAATCTATAAGGGTTCCGTTTTTGCCATGTGGCTACGGAACCTTAAAAATGACCGTCTAGTGCAGAGACAGTCATTTTTTTACCGACCGGCGACCACCATGTTGTTGTAGTTTCTGCGAAGATTGTGTTGTGTGCGACTTTCTGTTACTTCTCTGATTATTTTTATATTTTCCTTTGCTGTCCGTAAGCAAATGAAAATATAAAAACATAAACAGTTTCTACTCTATAGTAGAAAACATAAATTCAACAGGTTAATTATGTAGGTAAATACAACCGGAAAAACATATTTCATAGATTTTCAAGATTCTCCGGCCTTTTAAAAATACATTGAAGTCCGTTCTTATCTATATTTATATAGGCAAATGAAACGACATATATTTCATCAAGTTACTTTTTGCTAGATTTTACTAGTCCAAGCATGTTAGCCGAGTGGCCATTGTTCTTTGGGAGAAAACAAATCTTCACTAGGTGCATTAGAGATTCAAATGGGCCAAGCTGGGGTAGGCGCACCTCAGATCGGCCACCTATAAACCCTCATACGTTTTGAATCAGTGACCGACTAAGGCCAGTTCACACGGCGACCATTCGATTAGATTTTCATCTAGAGATGTATTGGCCACTCAACTACTATCGACCTCCGGTCTCTGGAGGTCGATAGTAGTAGCTATGCCATGTGTCGTAAACTGCTGGAGTACCTACTAATTTTGTATTTTGGGTACTAATTTTATCTTGCAGGATACTAATTTTATCTTACTAGGTTTGAGGAAAGCGAGAAGCTCCTCAAGCTTGAAATCAACATTCAAAGTCGTGGTCCTGCTGAACGAGCGCGAGAAAGTTATCATCGCTGATTTCTCAGTAAATACAAATGTTTCAGTTCTGTTTTTTAACGAAATTAATCACACATAAATTACTAATTATCTGTATGCTTAGAAATTTAGAATAGCTGTAGTATGCCCCCTTTTTCGGCGCTCATGGCGGTCCTGCTGAAAACAGCTTGACTACCGCCAGACTAAATTCAAAGTCGATTTTCTCAAAATCTAAGACGGTTTTTTTGAGTGCTAATTAGTATCAAAATGAGTACTAATTATTTGCCAAATATGGAAGCGATTGACGTTGGTAGTACTGCGGTAATTACTGACATCTTACTGTCTTCGCAGCATATTCAGCGCAATAAATACGCAGTAGATAGAAGCGTTTCAGCGGAGGTAGCACGCTATGATGGCTTTTCTTTTTCTTTTTTTTTTTTAATATGACCATGATCATTTAAAAATGTTTCAACGTAACGTGAATGGAGCTGAATAAACGTGTTTACTTCCTATGTCTGAGCACATTCTCGGTAACAAAGAGAGATTTCAAATGTCCTTACTTTGGTATTGTTCGTCAGTTCGTTGAGCTCCTTTAAGTTCTAAGTTTGAGCTGCACGATAACTGGCAAATGCTTGCACTGTCTGGACAGGACCACTCAAATCTGTGTGGTACTTTCCTCAAAATAGGTACCAATTCAGACATTAACCTACATGGTTCTCATATGATTTGACCAGTACGATTGTATAGACTTTAAAAGAGACTGACCTCTGAGTTTCTTTCGGTGTTTCTTCTCAGAGCAGTCAGCTAGGAAACGCTGGCCTCATCTAGTTTAAAATGACCAAAAAAGATTGACGTGTATAAGTATTATTTACAACCTACTTACAAAATAAATATCATTTAAATAAATAATCTAAAAGTTCACTTAGGTACAACTTATATTAGAACCAATGATACCTCAAATCTAACAACAGACAGTAAACATCTGGTTCATTCGTATATCATCAACATAAGTGAATTGTCTATGGTAAACGTCTGATACCCGTGCAATAACGGCCATTGATCCATATTGACGTCAGGTATTCCCAATATTCCATCACTTTTAATCAATAGTAAACAAATAAATAGTGATTATCTAAAGCCAAAAAAATACATATCGAAGTTTACTTTCGTACTTTGACAATTTCTGTTTCAAAAACATAATATATTATCGAAAACATCCCTCGATAAAAAAAATCCAAAGAGGAAGCTAGATTCGACTACTTTTTTATGTTTTTATTATTGTTCTTGAAACTTTTGAAAGTTATCCTTACAAAAAACACAAATTAAAATTTACATAAACATTTGTACGCATAATGGCAAAGCATAGAGCACTTACAAAAAATGTAACATCTCACACACCTGTGTACCTGTAACCTATGTTTACAAATAAATGAATCTGAATCTGAATCTGAAAAACCATACAAATCTAATAGAGGTTTTTAAAATATTAAAAGAATAATTTCTGGTTACATTTTGCATAATAGTTTACTTAATTCTTTTAAGGTGAATGCTCCAGGGTAGCCCGCGAAATTCAAATATTTTTATGTTTTTTGCAATTTTCCGGTGAGTGTGAAGCTGTATGTTAAACAAAATACAGTTCGCGATCGTAAAGAGCATTTATCTAAAGGATTATAACCATTTGAATCATTAATATATCCTGCTAAGTTCATAGAACTCGATTGAATATTATTTTGTGGAAAAGTCATTCAATCGAATTGTATGAACTTAGAAGGTTATATTGATAATTAAAATGGGTATAATTCTTTAGATATATATGCGTTACAACCGCGAATCGTATTTTGTTTAACATACAGCTTCACACTGACCGGCAAATTGCAAAAAACATAAAAATATTTGAATTTCGCGGGCTACCCTGGCGCTTCCACCTTAATAATAAATTATTATATAATACAGTGGCTTCACGCTGCACGGTTCGCTTTTCTGTCACTTGGTATTTTTTAATGGTATTCATTTCATTTTCATATTTTTGTAATTGAAAACTTCTTTAGCGGTGAGCACTTTTCTTGGGATGGATATAAAATGTTAAACTCGCGTCAGGACACGTGTCCTGATCGAAAATTCGTAAGACGGATGATTCAAAAATGCACAACGTTTATGTTCAAGTTTCCACTTCTGCCGGCAGTCCCGGAGTGCAACCCGTTGTTTTAATAAAAAATATGTGTGAGGCCTTTGCCCAGCAGTTGGACAGCATAGGCTAAAAAAAAATATAATAACTGCGTAATTTGAATAATAAAATACAATTTGTCGTCAGCAACATAACGGTACCTAAAAACTTAAGTGTGAAATACTGAAACTGTTATTGAAGTTGCAACAGCTGTCTTAATATAAGTATTGAAACGAAATGTAAATTAATTAAGTCATTGCCGAAAGTGTAAGTTCTGAAGATCATTATCAACGTTACCAGCATTTTTTTTTGGATGGGAAATTATCAAATGACTCTGGGCGGAACAAAAGGCAGTGTTCCTGTTCCACCCAGAGTCATTTGAAAGAACAGGTGGATTTTAGTAATTAAGGTCCTTAATGACTAAAATCCACCTGTTCTATCAAATGCTATTTGCGCCAATGCCCTCCATTGCCGCGATACCTCATTCGAACAATATCCCGACCGTTAAACATTCATCAGCCTATTGGCTCCAAGCATAGCTTTTGTTTTTTTTTAATAGCTGTTTCTAATGAAGGTACTATGGTTCACCATCAATCCTAATATATAACTTTCTTCCGTTACTGAGTGAGTTACCAGCACCCTCGGCAGGGAGCGCCTTAAAGTTAGCGCCTACGTCCCTGGGCGTCTCTCGCCGGGCCAAGGTGAGACCTCCGGGAGGTTTCTCCTAGCGGGAACAGACCGCCGTAGGGTCGTGAAGATATGGCACTGTGGGACAGTTCCGTGGCGCCCTCTGCCGATACATATGACAACTACACTTATGCCGATACATATGACACCTAGTGTTGCGCTGCCAATCAGCCGCGCCTATATGGCAATCTAACGCCCGCCGCCGTGTCCGTATTTACCCCGCATGATCCCGCGGTATGAAAGGCCAACCCTATTTTTGGCCTTTCATCCCGCGTGATCATGGTTTCGTGCCCGTAACCATTTCCCAACTATTTTGGGGTCTGCTTCCAGTCAATCACGGAGGAAACTCGGGGTTAAGATGGTCACCCATCCACAGACCAACATTGGCAAGCGTTGCTTATACTTGAAGATCACCCGTGAGGCTTTTGTTCGTTAGCCGCGAGCTCCAATTAGGAAAAGTTATTATGACGTCCTCTTTTCGACGATTTATGACTTGAATTTTTATTGTTACTATCAAATTCCTAGTGTATAAATGGCTACGTCAATTTGACATCTCTCACAAAGAATGACGGCTTTGATACAAATTGGAGGGCAACATTGATATTCAACTAATTATCATCTCAATTTTGTCAATTTAAATGGAATGCAGCAGGAAAAACTAAAATGATTCATTAGGTCTCTTGCCAAGAATCTTATTACCGACTTCAACAAAAATGAGAAGTTTCCCAATTCCACTGAATGGTTTTTTGTTCAACGATTTTGTTTGTTCGGATTTTGAAATCGACTTCCGAAATTTTAGTTATTTTATACTTTGTAGTATTTTTTTATTTGAAAGAGACTATTTAATTTTTTTTAGAATAATGTTGTGTTGTTTTCATTTTTTTTTAAACTCAAATAACGATTCCTTTGGTTTTGTAAATGTCTCAGAGACTCTGCTGCAGTGACTGCTTACTATCAGATGGAACGACCAGCAAAATAGCCATCAAAAAAAGACCAGAGAAAAAAAAAGGTATCATCACGCTGCTAAGTATCTGCTTCTGAAAGTCTATCGAAGATAAATAACCAAATTATAAAACTTAAATTTTAATTTCAATTGTGTTTCAAAACACCTTTATTTGTAGAAAAATACAGACAGATTTTCCATACAAGCTTGAATAAATAATCGAATAAAGCGGCAACTAATTAATCTTATTATTCGATTTTCGATTTAATTCTCGATGACTTCCCCTTGAGATCCTACAATCCTTGTAAATAGAGACACACTGGGAACACTTACATTTATTTTTCATAAATTATTTAATTAAAAAAAATATCCACCTCTGTACATCTGTGTGCGTTAAGTATTTATTTATTGAAAAATTTATTTATGTACACACAATATACTTAAAAAGCAAAATTAAAAAACTATACTAAACTAACAAAAGACTAAAGTAGAGCATCAAAACTATTCGTCCTCCACGCTGTTAGCTGGTAATGTACCCAAGAGACTGGCGGCATTGCCACGTTGAATGGCAATGCTTAATCTCTGCCCAAAGTAAAAGCCAGCTCTTGGGTCACGGGAAGTGTCAACCAGCCGTTTCGAAATTTCTTTGAAAAGGCTATGAGCACAAGGGCCCCACGGCCCTAGGGTTTCAACCCCAAACGGCTCGAAAATATAGTTACCAATAAGGTTACTATATTTACGCCGCTTGAGGTTTTCCGCAGCCGCAGCGGCAGCGCCAGCACAACACGATGAACTAGGAAGATGGGATGGCGCAAGAGTATCGACACAGGTTGCGTCCCACACTAAAGGTCTACCCATCTTCCAAGGAAACATAGACATGCCGTCCGGTCTTTTGCCATCGTCACGTGCCAAGTCATTGGGTTCTAATACGGCTGGAACGCCGACGGTGACGAGAGCTCGTCAGATAATGTCATTTAAATTAGCGTGTCGCGCAAAACGGCCTGCACTGCGGCTACAAGAAAGGCCGTGGTGCCCGAGGCTGTTGACAACTTCCCCACAGAGACAGCGATGAGGAGAACAACAAGGGTCTCCTAAACGCAAAGAAGCAGCGAGGCGGAAAGTGGTGTCGTCGAACAAAGTGCCTAGGCTCGACGACGGTAGTGCATGAAGCCAAAGACCCGACTCCCATTTTCCCACAGCCAGCAGGCGTGCACGCTCAGCAGTAGTAAACGACGTGGACAGTAAGTTATTCTGAACTACTCTGCAGAGCGGCTCGTCCCACCCCCTCTGGGAAAATGGATTGTTAGGTAAGTCAGTACTCGGGCAAGTGAGTTTCCAGGCATTCGATAGCATCGGTAAAGTACGGCACATCAAAATCAACCAGTGTGGAAGCCAGGATATTCCTGATTAATTCCTCAGTGCCGTGGACCGAAGATATGAAAGCCGGTAAACTTAAACTAGAAATTTTGCGAACGCCGAGTCCTCCCATGCGGATGGGAAGAAAAGCTTGAGCCCAAGCTTGGTCGTCCAAGGCGACATTCAAAATTAATGACAAAGTTCGTCGGATAATTTGATCTATTTGGTCTAAAAGATGGGTGTACTTAAATAAATGGGAAGCACGAAGAAAATATGTCAATTTTGGGCCAAAACAGCAGAAACGAATGGTGGTGGTGGCTATCGCCAAACACACGGCGATGAACAACAGCACTGCGTTGATAGCTGACAGCTGTTCTTGAGTAACTGTCGCGGTATTTGATCCACCCGCTGCCGTCTGGGCGGTGATATCCTCTTCCTTTGATGTCGTGCTTCCCATGGTCTGCGACTACAAAACCCAAGCTGACTTGAAGCTCACCGATGTTGTTGACTCGAAGCTCATCGTAGTGACTCCGATTAGTCCCCGGTCGGGCAACTACAACGCCGTCCAGTCGACTGGCAGGGTCGCCATGCGATGTAGGGAGAAGGAGGGGTTAAGTAAACACCATAATGAGTACTTCTCCATGACTCAGCTGAAGACTGAAGACTGAAATCATCCTTTATTGTTAAGTGCGATATATATACATAGTGCGTGCGTGATGTTATTATAATAAAACACATGCATGTTGATTTGGAGCAATCTTTCCGAAACGTCATCGAATTTTTGGATATTTTCTGCAATAAAATCGGGAAACGAAGTATCAAAGATTGGAGATCCCAGGAGACGAAGAGAGCTCTTATCAATGATTTGGATTCCAGGTGCTATTGTATTAAATTTTGAAAGTGTCAGTTGTCTGTCAGTATGCTCTGCTAAGAATAGTTCACATTTAGAAAGGTTGAGATCAAGGTCAATGGAATGGAGTTCATTTTTTAAGAAAATTAGGTCATCTAAAACTGAATCTACTTCGCCTCCCAAGGTTCCATCGTCAAGATACCAAACGTTAAATTTTGAATTTAGCTTGCAAACAATTGGGTGAATGGCTAAACTAAAAATCACTGGCCCGAGGGGGTCACCTTGTTGACAGCCAACTCCAGATTCCAGTAAGTTGTCCCGATACAGTAATTTAGAAGGGTGTCTGTAGCATTGCCAAAGGAAACTATAAATTTGGGGTAATTCTTTTTTAGTTTCTGCCAACAAGGTATCCCTGTTTACTGAATTGAAGGCGTTCTTTATGTCAACCTTCAGGATGACCTCACTTTTCCCCGAATTTAGGTAGGTCGACAAAGCGTGTACGGCAGCCTCACAGCCCCCTCTGGAGCCATAACCTAGCTGCAGGGGCTGAAATTTGTCCGAAACAGCCTCACCATAAAATTTACAGCAAATCTTGGCTGCCATACGACGATAAGTGGTACCTACGGCAATGGGACGAATGCCGCCATCCTTTTTGCGCAGTGCACATAGATTGGCGCCATACAGAATGTCGATGATGGCATCGTTCACATTGCCGGAGAGCATTAGGTTAATCAAAGCCATGAGCTCCTTCAAGAGCAACTCACCAGCAGCCCCGGCGCCAGAACAGAGTAGGTCCTTTAGATGCTGAGGACTAAGGCCGTCGAGGCCCCCAGCGGAGCCGCTCCGAAATGAGCAAACGGCTGTGATTAACTCTCGACCTGAAATGGTGAGGGAGTGCATGTGCATAGATTATCCGCTGGGGCAGGGTGTTTGGACTCCAGAGCAGCGAGTGTTTCTGTTAAGTATTAAATAAATAAATAATAAATTTAATAACATAAATCTTAGTATTCAGACTAGAAGGTGACCACCACATAGTCGGGAGAGGGCTAGGCAGATTAAATTAAAATAAAATAGAATATAAATCCACTAATTTAAGCCAAACGATAGCTTCAAGAAATCGAAATGCACAAAATTGTATTGAACCACCTACTAGGCACATATTTCAGAACGAGAATTACCCCATCTCAGCCAGCGCTGGTAATAATGGAAATGAAATAGATAGGCGACTGTCGTTATGCGATTGTAATCGAATAAACGGAAAAGCGAAAGGATCTTTGCAATCACTTAGTATGAAATTTCCTTTTTGATACAAGTGTTTTCTCTTATCAAATATTTGATTGCTTAAATATATAGAAAAAAGCTACACAATAGGACAGTCCCATATAAAATGGGGTTACGATGTTCGATTGTCACAGTTTCCTGCTGCAGACACCAGTAAGCAGCAAGATGAAACTCATAGCTTCTATTGCCGTCTTCGTTTTTTGGTAAGTTCTCTTTTTTTTAAATTGTTTTTCTCTTTAAATTATTTTGTATTTTTTGGCATACATATAATGTTTTATGTAATTTAAACTTTAACATGAATGGACCGATCGATTTTCAGAATTTGAGGTAGACCTATGTCCAGCATTGGACATCTGTCGCATGAAAGAATGACAAATGAGTCCACTCATACGACTCGCACTTTCCGTGAAGATACTGCATTACTATTCTGTAACTCTCTTCTTACATGGCAAGAGATTATAAAAGTACATAATACCTTACCTCGTTAGTAAACTACCCATATCATTGAGAAAAAAAATAACGCAGAAAAACATAAAATACAAATTATAGCAACATTTTCTACAAAATTTTAATACCTTAGACCACTAATAAAATACTTTGTTTTTATTAATTATAGATACTTTGATTAAAGCAATAATGAACCAAATCACACATTAATAGTGTGTATTCCGTCCACTAGCGCCGCCAATCGTTTTTTATTAATTGTGGTAAGTTTAAGACACGTAGATAAAAAACCGTTCTGTAGTGCACTAAAAAAATGTATCTATTATTTTTTGACAGCTATTTTTAATACATAACTCATGGCTAAATAGCCAAAACGGCAATTATTGCTAAAAGTGGCCACTTTTATCAAAAACATCGACTTTGGCAACTATTTATGTTCTAAAGTACAAAACATAACTCTCAAAACATAATAAATACATTTCTTCAGTGCACTACAGAGCGGTTTTTTATCTATGTGTCTTAAATTTACCACAAATAATAAAAAAACGATTGGCGGCGCTAGTGGACGGAATACACGCTCTTAATATGTTATCAGTTGAAAATTAACTATTATTTAAAACATAACTAGGAACTTTTAGAAACAATTTGTATCAATTTAAAAACTTTCCAGCACGTTTTGTGCTAAGGATGGACGACCGGTTTGGTTACTGACGACGCTCGGTAGTAAGTAATATTTTCGCATAAACCCGATGTGATTTTGTTTTAGCTATTGTTACTTTTTACTTAACTACCTACTTGAATTGTTAGAATAATGTAGTCGATGATTTTGGTGCACGGTCAAATTATAATGAGTTTATGTTGGCATCAACTTAAAATAAGTAAAATTTGTGTGTATTTGAATAAATAAAGGAACTCACCGTATAAATTTAGGTGAAACGAACACGAAGTTAATTTATACAAACAAGATGAAATGACTGCCTTATGCCGTTTGATACTGTCGATATCTCACCGGTGCAGATATCGACAGTATCGTCACTTAGGTGGAGTGAACGACAAAGCCGTCATGCCATCTTGTTTGTATAGTTTGACAGCTCACTTGTCTTTCACTTCGCCTAAGTGCCACTTCACATTAGGACGTTAGCAGCGCGACAGTAGCGCGGCAGAAGCGCATTCCTTCACATTATTAAAAACAGCCGAGCGTTAGCAGCGCCGCTACCGCGCCGCAGTTAAGTTCAGTGTGGCGCACTTCATTTCTAAAATGGATTCCGACGGTGAAATATTGTTGCTCCCGCTTTTGATAGTAGGTACTCATTCTTCGCCATCGATGTCGCGTGAAAAAACGAAAAAGACGGTACTGGATTAATCCTTTGTTTCGAAATCGTCATGTGCATAGTGATTATATAACAGTATTTAATGTAGTTAAAAATAATAATAATAAATTATTAATTATGTTCGAATGTCAAAACCACCACCACCCACTTTTATTTTCGAAATCAGGAATAAAAAATGCACATAATTATTGCCAGTTATTCTTTTTTAGGGTCCTGTTGTTGTAATTGTTGCTTCTTGAGTCCCACAAAACAGGACGCATTTGAATTTCAATAATAAATCGTTCGGTATCAAACTCGCTCATTGTGTAGTCTATAATTACGTACGTTTGCAACACTGGCTCATCGCCGACTGAGCGCACGCGGCGGCTGCGGCGGCAGCGCGCGACCGCCGCGCTTCTGTTTAAACTATGAAATTCTGACAGAGCGACAGTCGCGCGTCAGCCGCGCGACTGTCGCGCTGTTAAAGTCGCCTAAATGTGAAAGCGCTCTAAGTGTTCACTTCGACATGGAATGTCAGCTGACTTGTCGTTCACTTCACCGAAGTATACACGGTGAGATGACGACAGAGTATACCAACTTTTCAATGCGCAAGCGCTTACCGTCTTGTCACTTTCTGCGGATGATGACAATCCACTTTAAAGATAAAGATTATGAATATTATTTTGTAAAACATGAGTGAACAATACAGGTGATATTATTATTTGCACTTCACCCTTTTGATAAACGGTATATGAAATTACTTGTCATTAAAAACACAGTTTGAGTTTTTTTTTCAGTTTGAATTATTTAATCCAGTCTTTGATAAAGGACAGGTTGATTTTTTCTGTCAGTGAGATTTGACCTTCACTGCATGATTTAAAATGCTTAGCTTATGCTTCGAATATGGTTGGAATTTTGTCGTAAACTAGGACCCCTAATAAATTTTACCTTTTTTATAAGGATGAAAAATTATCAAATGACTCCTCCCGCTCTGGGTAAAGCAGGAGGGAGTGTCAGACTCCTACTGACTAAAACCCATCCGTGTTCCTCCTAATGCCCTTTGCGTTCCAGGGCCGCGGTGACTCTTTCGAACAAATTCCGCATCCCCGTAATTCATGTTAATTTGCAGTTTTAATACGCCGACTGTAATAATTATAGACGCCTACCCTGCCTGTTCGTCGTCACAGAAAGTGACAAGTGTAAAACCATTAAACACGGTACGTGTGTCTATGTTCCCAGCACAATACAAAACATCGCCTGTGATGACGATGACACACTTATACAAATCGAGCAGGGACTGATTCGTGGTGAGAAACTCAAAACCGTCGTCGCAGGTTATGAGTACTACAGCTACAAAGGCATCCCGTACGGGAATTCAACCACTGGCAGCCTCAGATTCAAGGTAATGATACCCTTCTTTGAGCTCGAAAAACTTACTAACCTAACTCAAGTGTTGCCACAAAATAATTAATAACGCGTCTACAAGAAGTCTCCGAAATGATTCGATATTTTTTTCCAGGCGCCAATAAAAGCTGAGCCCTGGGATGGGGTGCGTAATTGTACCAAGCATGGAAGCGTGTGTCCACAGTTTAACCCAATAAGTGGAATATACAGCCCTGGAAGCGAAGATTGCTTGTTCCTTAATGTTTACAGCCCGAATATAAACCCTGAAACACCCCATTCAGTCATGGCATTTATTCACGGCGGTGCTAACATGTTTGGCTCTGGAGATTCTGATTTATACGGGCCTGATTACTTCTTAGAAGAAAACCTTATTGTTGTCACATTTAACTATAGATTAGGCGCTTTGGGATTCCTCAGCATAGGCAACGAAGACGCCCCAGGTAACGCTGCATTAAAAGACCAAGTTCTAGCACTACAATGGATACAAAATAATATTGCAAGCTTTGGTGGAGATCCTGATAGCGTTACTCTTCTTGGGGACACTGCTGGTGGGCAATCTGTTACTCTTCACATGATGTCGCCAATGTCCAAGGGGCTTTTCCAGAGAGCTATTGCAATGAGTGGTTCACCTACTTGTGATTATGGAATCACTTATAACCCGGAAAGAAGGGCACAGGTCTTAGGCACATTATGCAACTGTACGGATGTGAAAAATAAATCAGCACTTCTTACTTGCCTTCAAGAAACTCCATACGACAATTTCTTTTCTTTAAATCCTACGGTTATGGCTTCAGAAACAATAACAAAAGTTTTATTTAAAATGGAAGACTTCACACCAGTGATCGAAGAGAAGACTGGAAATAACTTCCTCACCGAAGAGTACTACGATATGCTGAAGAATGGAAACGTTAACAAAGACGTCGATTTCATAATCGGCTACGCCGGCAACGAGGCTTTACTTCTCGTTGATCTTTACTACGCTTCTTACATAGATAGTTATAAAAGATACCCCGAACTGTTTGTTCCGAGCGAGTTATTAATAAATTGTACTCAAGACCAGATTTTGGAAATGTCTGACAGAATCATCAAGTATTATTTCGGAGAAAAAGAAGTAACTGTTGAAAACATTGTCTCATTTGTGAATTATGCCAGCAACGCCAGCATAGGCTATCATGCACAGAGATTCGTTAACAAATGGGCCACATGGGGACAAAATATATATTTCTTCAAGTTCGAAATCTTCGCAGGCTGGAACACATACGGTCAAGCAGGCACCAAGTATGGAATGTATGAAGCTTCGCATTTTGATTGGGTTTACTATATATTTTATACTGCATCCCTAAATGGGGTTGTGGACACAGATAGCTTGGAATACAAGTTGTCGCAGGACGCCGTTACAGCGCTTGCCAACTTTGCTAAAACTGGGTAAATATTATTTGGTACCTAATTATTTTTTGCCTTTGTAGAAGAATTTCTAGTTATAGACTAATTATTATATTAATCGTTTATGTCAGGTTTATGTTAGCACCCATAACATTAAAATTAAAAACTTAAACTAAAAACCTTACTACTAAAACAAAACTTAAACTAGCTACTTACTACATACAATTTTGAAATAGTAAAGAAAAAATAAAAATAAAATATAGTTAAAACATCAAACCAAAGCAAACGCACTCACCCCGTACTAAGATACCCCTACCAGAAGTCTTTTAGTTTCTCAGTAACAGAATATGTGGGATAGAGTAGTTTTAATATGCACTTTTAACATACACCTAGCTTTGTCCGACGGCCAATATTTATTTTTTCGGATGTACCAAAACTATTTCAGTAGTCAAGAAGTTTTGCATCCTCCCAAATCCTGGCTGACTTTAACTTTCGTTACTTGAACTTGCTAAATGGACTATGTAAAAACTTCAACCTTGTGAAAAGTATCTCATTCGAGGTGGCGACCAGCTCTTAGACTATTGAAATAACTAATTAATCGTTAAAACATTACTTAATTACTAATTATTCAATTTTCTATAGAATCTACATAAAAATAAACACCCAGACTTAAGAAAGTAAAGTTACGTTTTTGTAATACAACCACTTCTTGATATCCTTTCTTAAATTAAATTTATACGTGTTTGACGTTTACTCAACTAGTCAATAAAGCCTTTGTTTATCTGGAAATAAAGGACATTTAAAATGGTCCTAACGATCTGGAGATTACTCCATATTTACGCAAGCTCTCAAAATAGCCACTCTCTCTTATAATTGGAATTAATAATCTAAAATGTGGTTTAGAAGTTTGTTATAGATTTTAACAATGTTTGCAGTAACCCGAGTGTCAACGACATCGAATGGAGTCAGTACAGTCGCTCGGACCAGGCCTACATGAGGTTCGGCAACGATGGCATGAAGCTCGATTATAAGCCTGATAGCGCTGACTACGAATTCTGGAAGAGTCTTTACGAATACGCTGGAAAACGATTTTAATAAAGCTGCATTTAGAAACACCTTTTACCAACGTGATTGAAATTAAAACTAAACATATTATATTATAAAATACTTACGATGAAATAGTAGATCTATGGCCCAGTTTCCGGAACGAAAAGAATAGCTAAATTAATGCAACATATTGTTAAATGCGCTGTAACATTTAATTTGTAACACGTCGTTTTTCATTTATCATTTACATAATAATATATATTTCTTCATTTAAAAATGTTGTTTTATTGTTTGCATTTTGAAAAAATGAATAAGAAAAAATATTTAGTATCGTTTTTTAAATCTTAACAACAATTACTCATGAAAAAACTAGTCAATACAAAGAGTACACTTCCACAAAACATCAGGGAGCTTAAATGTGTGATTTCGGCTGAGTGGTAACACATTCCACAGGACACCATCAATAGCCTGATGGGAAGCATGATAAGACGGTTACAAGCCGTAATCGCTGCAAGGAGAAGTCAAGAGTACGTTATCTAGTGTCCAAGACAGGCAAACCAAAATAAACAGCCAAAGTTACCATGATCCAAACTTCATAGTCGGGGATCGTTCATAACTGTTTTAGGGACATACACAGAGAAACTTTCAGGTTTTATGAATTACTGTACGTCTGATCGTGTATATGTAAAACCAGGCCTCCCTACTGAGTACAGTGCGGGGCAGCACTAACAATATCCTTCAAGTAATTGCTAAGAAATATGACTCGGCATTCAGGAAGGCTTTCGTTCGGATTCTGGTCGGATAGCGATACAATCTGGGCTGAAGTCGAGCGAAAGATTTCATGACTATACTACCTACC
This sequence comes from Ceramica pisi, assembly GCA_963859965.1. Classification (NCBI taxonomy): domain Eukaryota; kingdom Metazoa; phylum Arthropoda; class Insecta; order Lepidoptera; family Noctuidae; genus Ceramica; species Ceramica pisi. The sequence goes on from OY982542.1 coordinate 2,595,687, forward strand.
AAATGTTGTGCACCCGCCCTTTTTGTGATGTGTAGCTACTAATATAGTTTGTAAGATATTTTTGTTACTAACAATTAATGTACTATTTATCTGAATAAATAAATCGATTGATTGATAATAAGACCGCCTAAAACTTCAGCTCAATCGGTATAAAATTCAGTTGCCCTAAATTACCCTTACGAGTAAAATACCCAAGTCAAGTTTTAGTAAAAGCTTGTAAAAACAAATGAGCAAGATTGATTATTTTTTGAAACATTCTTCTCTCGCTTTGGGTAGAGCAGAAGAAAGTGTCAGACTCTTACTGACTGTATCGTTTGTGTTGCTCCTAATGCGCTTTGCGTTCTAGGGAAAATCCGCAACTCTAGCAGGAACTGGCCTTAGCGGGCCCCATCTAGTATGCCCGCTAGGGTGCGCCACCCAACAATAGCTGTCCGCAGACTTCATGTACCTATAACAGTTAAAATGGGTACGTAGGCAAATTCTGGATCGTTTGCTCACGACCTCTTTATTAGTACAGGTGAAAATTATATCTGGGACGTCATTTTAATATAAAATATTAAAAACCTTGAGACAAAACAAAAGATCTCAAAAAGTAATTACTTTATTATTTAACACGAATTATAATTTCCATACGAATTCTTTGTTTAATGAATATAAATGACAAATTGAACTTATATGAACAGCTGTATCAATTTTTTTATGTATTAACATAAAAAGATCATAATTTTATTCCTCACATAACCATTCATCCTTTTGAAGCAACGTGTGCAAGCAATGGGTCCATATTGGCTCACCTAAAATTCTTTACCCGAAATTGTTCTTCCTAATGATTTTTAATCCGAATGATCACTCTTCCTAAAATTTTTCATCCTAAAGTTTTCATTCATACTATTTGTAGTGCTACCGGCGGCGATGTTCATAACACTCATGTTTCCGAAAAGTGTAATTAATAATATCATTAATGTAAATATATTTAAACTCCTACTGTTTTTTATCACAACATGAAAAATTTCGCGACCAATTTCGAGGTAGCGCTCGCCGGCCACTAACGCGGCACCGCTCGCTTTGCTCGCTCGGCTCGCGTGTGGTTGGTCATAGTTCTAACTTTGCAGGTACACACCGCTATAAATAAAATAAAATCTAAACAAAAAAGATATGACTTTGAATAATATTGTAAAAGATGGTTATGTTGAGAAAATATAGGAAAGCAAATAAAAGTATAATAGATGTTTATTGCTACGGACATTATGAAGTTGAATGCATCGGAATTATGAACTTTAGAGACAGAGTAGTTAGGAATTGTGATTGTTAGTTGTAGTGTGTGTCTTATTGTTTTGTACTTACGCTCTCTATAAACTTCCTAGATAAATTATTACATAGCTGCATAGCCATAACTTGATTCCTAGAACCTATTTAACTTGTATTTTCTAAGTTTTTCTGTAAATTAATTATCTTCAATGCTTTGTTTACATTTCTTGTATTGTCATTAAGTCAGTTAGACAAACCTAGTTTTTCTTTTTAATTCTATTGTGAAGTTAGCTAGGAGTTTCAGGTCGCATAAGAAATTGTTATCAGACCTTTCTTAAAGTCCATTTTTCTTTTCCATCAAATTCTAGAAACTCATATCAAATTCAAAATAAAAGCGTGCCTTCATTTTAGAGCCGTCGTAAAGAAATGGTCAGTCTACGTTTGGAGCTGAGATCAGCAAGAAGTCTGAAAAAGTTTCTTAAGAGTGACTGAGAGGACAGTTTGCCTCCAGGGAACCAGAGAAGTCGCCCTCCCTCCTATATTAAGAGTAGACTTAGAGGACGTTTCTAAGTTTACCTCCTCGAACCTGATAAGTCGGCCTCTCTCCTTGCCGCCTTTAAAGGACACCTTGATGCCTGGGCTGAACGAGCCTGGGAGGAAGACGTTACTCGGCCCATCCTATCCAGCCCTCTGAAGAGTGACGACCCTCCAGTCCTCCGGTTCTTCAACGGACCCTGCCGGCCCTCCGGTTCTTCAACGGACCCTCCAGTCCTCCGGTTCTTCAACGGACCCTCCAGTCCTCCGGTTCTTCAACGAAGACTTCATTTTCATCTCACGTCCGCTCATCTTTCTCATTCATCAGACGTTCGTTGTGTAATTCATTAAATTTATACTAGTATTTATTTGTCCTTTTTTTCCTTTTAGCACGATTCCCCTCCTAGGTAGGTGAGTGCTTGTGTGTGTTACATAGTATAAAAAATGTTAGGAAGAACATTTTCGGATTTCCAATTATCGGAGTTTTTAGGTGAATTTTGGCGCACCGTAGTCGAGACTTTAATTTCGGAACTCGGTGTTTTTGTTAATTTGTTCGTTTTTTGACATTGACTTCCGAAATTAAAGTTATTTTTTACTTTGTAGTGTTTTTTTTTTTGGAAGTCAGTTGTATTTTTTTGTAAAAAGTTTTTTTTAATACAGTTGCTCAAAAAGTGGTGTATTGCAGGTACGTATAGCGTTCGGGATATGGGCTATTACATACTAGTGCTTTTTTTTTACCTTTCCCGAACTCGTGCGTTCTCTTTCCCAACTGTCAAAATAATGTATATTAGAAAGAAAAACCTACTAGTATACTTTATAATACTCAAATACTTAATAAATCTGCCAGATATCGCTATCCGACACCTGTGAAACCAAAAGTTTTAGTTCATCTGCCAGATAAGTTCCTAATAGGCTAACCGACACTTTATCCGTAACCGGTGAAACTGGCCCTTATAGTATTATAAGTGTCGATTAGTTATCCATCAGATAACTAACCGACGCTTTATCCGTAACCGGTGAAACTGGCCCTAAGCCTTCTAATGAGGCCCATTGTGCGCGACCACGTTCCAATTCCATAATTCATCAATGGCAACATGCACTGGTCAACTGGTATTGAGACACTGTGGTATCTTGAACGAGAAGATACCACGCAACTTTCAGGACGCTGCTCCGCCGAGTTGGTTTCGACGGTTGACCTCTTTCTCGGAGTTAGCTTTACCTAACCGGACAGTTTGTCCCAGATAGACGTACTCGTCTAAAACTTCGAGTGTGGAATCTCCGATCTTGACAGGAGTAAGTTTCGGAGATTACCTTTTACAAACAAACAATTTTACTGTATACTTCTTCTTTATATAACTTTAAAAGTTTAACAATCCTTATTTTAAATCGTCTGTAGTTATTATTACGCCTAAACAAAATTGTGTGAATATCATGATCATATCATAGTGATATCCATCATAAATTAACATATTCATAAACGTCATGATTTTTAACTAAAATAAAAAAACAACCATGTCACGGTTACCTCAAATAGTCTATGCCGTTAGTACATCAATAACGCTGATCATTGTGTTTGATTATTATCTAAGTGGCATGACTATCGTATCGTATAATATACTCAGTCCAATCACGATTAACGAAATAGTTCAGTCCACTCCGGAACGCCGGCGGCAACAGTCCACTTACAAACAAAACGTGAAAAAAATTGTATTGTTCTGTTGATATTATTGGGTGTGTGCTAGCATAGGACAAGGTAAGAACAATTGTTTACTTTTCAAAAGTGAAATTGATTATTGCAATTAATGTAATATGTGTATCCGATAAATCAAACAGATCTAGAAGACCTCCTTTAAGGACTATAGTTGTTAAACATGTTATTTGTAAGGTGTTAATCAATGACAAACTACTTATCGTTGCCAAATATCACTCTGTCTGCTATCCCATAAAACTATCCGGTCTTCTGGAAGAAATAAGCATTTGTGTTTGTTCTTTTCTCTTTTATGTATTTTGTGTGTACATAAATAAACAACTTCAAAAACAAAACAGAAACCTGTTGTGTGGCTGTTGTTTTTAACTGTCATTATTTCGACGTAGATATAAGTATATTTTATGTTTTTGCATGCTTTAAGTACACAAAAAGTTGTATTGCTTTAAATGTGATTATATTATTCTTCCAGAATAAGGTTAAGTGACCATGGTAACAGTGAAAGTGCAGCAAGGATGGCTGTCTGGAGAAGTGGTGAAAACGATCACAGGTGATAGCAAGTACAACAGCTTCAAAGGCATCCCCTACGCTCAGCCACCGCTGGGAAAACTGAGATTCAAGGTAAGACATGACTTATTCTAGTAGGTAGAAGTTCCTTAGGAACACCGATTATAAAACACTAACCATTCTCCCATTCCAATTGACTCAGTCGCTACGACAATTACAGACAAAAACTCGAATCGAAGACGTCAATGTCAAACAAGAACAATCTTCAACTGTCTTTTGTTTGAGGATGGTTGGTTGAGGCGATTCAAGTGGAGGAAAACAACATCAAAGTTGGGTGTTACTCAACTAACGAAAGTTGCGAGCACTATCGTAATTGATCGATTTGGACAAGACTGAGCCTCAAAGGCACGGTCAAGGTCAATTCCGTTTTTATGTACCAAACAAACAGTTATGTAGACACTAATAGAATTGAGTAGATATCACAATATTTTTTTTTATCTTCTAAAATGAAAAGGTATTTAAACTAGGCAATTTTATGAGCAGCAATTATTTGAAAATTATCAAGTTTGACTTGGACTTAAAAAATATTTAACTCATTAATAAATTCAAAATTGTATTATTTTTCAGGCTCCGCAACCAGCTCTTCCATGGGAAGGAATACGGAAAGCTACAGAACACGGACCAAAGTGTATTCAGAAGCTTGACGGCGTTGAAGTAGGGAGCGAAGACTGCTTGTACCTGAACGTGTACAGCCCAAACATCGAGCCAGCCTCTCCATTGCCAGTAATGGTGTTCATTCATGGAGGAGGTTATAAAATTGGCTCCGGTAACGATGATAACTACGGACCGGATTTCCTTGTCCCCCATGACGTGATACTTGTAACATTTAACTACAGATTAGAAGCACTTGGTTTCTTGTGTCTGGACACCGAAGAAGTTCCTGGAAATGCTGGATTAAAAGACCAAGTTGCTGCTCTGCGGTGGGTGCGCGATAATATTGGGAGTTTTGGCGGAGATCCAAACAATGTCACGGTTTTTGGTGAAAGCGCTGGCGGGTCATCCACTTGCTTTCACATTGTATCACCTATGTCCAAAGGGCTTTTCAAGAAAGCAATATCAATGAGTGGTTCACCTTCTTGTGACTGGTCTGTGTCATTTGTACCGCAAAAACGAGCATTCATACTTGGAAAAATTTTAGGTTTTGAAACCAATGACCCAAAAAAACTTTTAGATTTCTTACAAAGCGTTCCAGTGGAAAAACTAGTCGATACTAATCCGACTGTACTATCTTTTGAAGAATATAATAAAAATATGATTAAGTTATATCATTTCACTCCAGTTGTAGAAAAAGATTTTGGCAAAGAACATTTTATCACAGAAGATGCCTATGAAGCTTTAAAGAACAAAAGAACACACGATGTTGATGTTTTTGTTGGATACACCAGCGAAGAATCCGCGTTTGCGATCCCTATGTTTGAACAATCTTACTTACAGCGTTCCAACCGCTATCCAGAACTGTTGGTTCCAAGAAAGATCCTCAACAAATGCACTCCGGAGACAATTTTAGAAGTATCAAAGAGGATACACGAATATTTTTTCAAAGGAAAACCCCTCACTGTCGATTTAATGAAAGAATTTGTGACTTATGCCAGTCAAACGTATTTCGTTTATGACATTATCAGATTTATTTTACATTTACCAAAAGTCGGTAATGGTCGAAGATATGTGTACAAATTCTCCTGCTTCTCTGATAGAAACGTCTACGGAAGCCAAGGGCAGAAGTTCGGAATTCAAGGAGCTTCCCATATGGATGACCTCATGTATTTATTCAACGCCAACAAACACAATTTGAAGCTTGAGAAGAACACCAAAGAGTATGAGCTGGTCAACTTAGTGTGTACTGTATTTACTAACTTTGCTAAATATGGGTGAGTATTATGATACGATACTTTTTTACTATTAATAGGAACGCATTTGACCACTATCTCACCTAATGGCAAGCGATGATTTGGTCGAAAATGATGCACAGTTTTAGCTGACACGGAATACACTCAATCTTTATCGTTTTTAAATTGAATGATCATCTTCGTAATTATATATATGAAGTTATACTTAGGATACAGAACGAATTCATGTCTTCAAAGTTACTCATTCAACTGCAGAAAGATGCCTTTTATTTTATCACTAAGAAGATTCTTAATGAAACTGCCGTTTTCATGAAGCAGCTTTGTATTTGTTTCATCATATGTCAAGCCTTTTCGAACCGAGTTTGGGAATTTTTAAGCTTCCAGTTCCATGATACCCAAAATTTCAGAAGCATAGCGAAGATAGGCGACCTCCACAACCCCGCTAAACACTCAAGTGACTCGGTTCGTAAACCAGTTTTCAGATTTAGAGGCTCCTCACTAATTTCCTAACCTATTTTTTACGGGGGGAAATCCTCATGGATCTCCTTCGCCCTGGGCGGGTGGAGGGGTCTGTCAGACTCTTAATGTCTAAAACTACCCGGATGTTCCATCTTTCACCTACACCAGGGATCGCGGGAACTGATGCGACTTCCGTAATCCCCAGCTGATCCGTAATCCCCGGCTGATTTTCTGCTAACCTGACCTAACCTATGTTTCTGTTTACAGCAACCCAACTCCCGACTCCTCTCTGGGCACCACCTGGCCGGAGTACAACAACTCAACCAAAGCCTACGTGGACATTGGGGACACCCTGACTCGTAAAACTGCACCTGAAGCTGAAGCACTGGATTTCTGGAGAAGCATCTTTGAATATGCTGGACTGGAATTTTAAGACATTTATGTAACACTCTGTTATTTTAATTTAAATACCTACATCGGAAGTAACATTTGGTTGAGCTCCTTAAAGTTCTAAGTTTCAGCTGCACTATAACTGGCAAATGCTTGCACTGTCTGGACAGGTCCACTCAAATCTGTGTGGTACTTTCCTCAAAATACCACTTCAGAAATGGTCCTCATATAATTTGACCAGTACGATTGTATGGACTAAGAGACTTTGACCTCTTAGTTTGTTTCAGCGTTTCTTCTCAGAGCAGTCAGCTAGGAAACGCCGACCTCATCTAGTTTAAAATGACCAAAAAAGATTGACGTGTAAAGTGTTATTTACAACCTACTTACAGAATAAAATATAATTTATCATTTGGTGTTATAAAGAATGATTCAAAGTCACAAGATCTATTTATTACAATAAAATGTATAGTCGTCTATATTCCTTGTTTTTTATTTAATTCTCCACTTCTTCTTCTTCTTCCTATCAGACGATAAGAAGAAATAAAGGCAGGAGTGGACAAGCAGTAAGAACTAACAGCCTCACACACGTGGTTTAAAAACTCTTACACCTCAAGGGCCTCTGACATGGTTTATCGACCGCCATTTGGCGGCCGGGACCACCGGCTTATACTTGTCTTCCGAAGCACAAAATCATCTTTTTATCAGACAATCAGGTGATTCAAACCTGCAATGTCCAAGCCAAACTAAAAACAACTTTACAAAGTATGCTTCTCACTCCACTTTTATTATACTATTGACTTTTAGTAAACTTTTCCCTACACTAGGAATTTCCCGTGTATCGTATGTGTCCATAACAATTAGGGTTCTATATAGAACACATCCAAAGAAAATTTTAAGGAATAATGGGACCTGCAGACGTTCACATACTATTCTTTGATCTAAAGAAGCCACTGGACAGAGTAAGTAGCACGCGAGTTTTGTGGTAAGGAAGCCAGTGCAAGGTGTCCCAGCTGAGAGATCGATAAAAGCTGACAAAATGTATGATACTTATACAATGAGAGAGACAAAAGCATCGTCAATCATCACATTGGTTGTATAGTGTTCTTCAGAAAGAACTACCTACTGTTCGTAGCTCCACCCGCGTCCAAATTGAAATTTATCCCAAAGAAACTTTCAAAAGTCATATCCCGGGATGAAAGTATCCAATGTCCTGTTCCAGTAAATGCTCTACCATGGCTCTACTAATCAAACTCACTTTCACATTTAGAATCATCATCTGCCTAGGCCTTTTCCCAACTAAATTGGGGTCGGCTTCCAGTCAAACCGGATTCAGCTGAATACCAGTATTTTACAGTGAGCGGCTGCCTACCAGACTTCCACAACCCATTAACTGGGTGACACGGTACTCCTTGGCCAGACCGGTGTCAGATTTTCTGACTTCTGACTATCCGTAATGACTGCCAAAGATCTCCAAATGACAGCCGGGACCAACAGCTTAACGTGCTTTCCGAGGCACGGAGGAAACTCGGTATGTTAAGATGGTCACCCATGCACAGACCAACCTCAGCAAGGGTTGCTTAACCATGAAGATCGACCTGTGCGGCTGTTATTATTTAGCCACGAGCTACTTTCACTTTTACAATATTGGTAACGATAAGTAGATAATTATACTGTTTAATCACTCATGATATGTTGCCTCGATTATGCTTCGCGCACAAATGAAAGAAAAAGAAACAAAGTATAATATTTATTTAGAATACAGCCATAACAAACAGATATCTTAGTCATTGCTAATCACAGCATTGCCATATCATTGTTTAACACATATCTAGTGACGGCAATTATTAAAATGCAAAGATAAAGTATTTCGTTACTATTATGACTCGATAAAAAAATATCAAGTGTTTTTTACGTAACTATAGATTACAGGCAAAGAGTGCAGATCATTGCCGTTATCTGACATAACATTGCTATATATAGAGCTGTATTGTGATCAGTTAACTCAATATTGTGAGCTCGAGTAACCACTACAGATACGGTAAGAATTTACTTATATATTCATAATTTCAACCGAGATACTTTTATTTACTATTGATAGGCATACGTTTGAAGGCTATCTCATCTGATGTTAAGCAATGATGCGGTCTAAGGTGGAGCACGCTTACCTAGAAGTAACCTATTCACTCTTGACTTAAACACTACCAGGGGGGCTACTCTCTAAGCCCAACGTCCATAGTTTCGGACTTAGTTGCGGGCGTATTCTACTCCGTATTACCTACGCATTTACGATTAGTCTCAAACCCGAACTAAGAATGAACGACAATACGATTTGTTAGTTATTGTCAAATCGTGTTGAAATTAATTCTTAGTGGTTAGGTGATACGGAGTAGAATACGCCCGTAACTAAGCCTGAAACTACAGACTTCGGGCTTAGAGAGTAGCCCCCCAGGTCGTAGCTATCAGGAAACACAAACTCCGGCAGGGAATTTCAATCCTTAGCTGTACGCACAATGAATGTATTCCCAAAACATTTTGTGCGTACCTATAGGTGGCTGTTTAGCATTGACCTCTTTTTGCTTTTGCAAATCTCCACCCTCCTATGCTAGTTTCATCCAGGTTCCACTCGTCCACTGACCTTCACAACTAGCCATCACCACGCCCTGCCGTCTCTTCTTTATTTATATTCCAATGATTTTCATATTACAAAGTTTATAAGCTCCTACTGTTACTAACCATAATGGATCATGTAATTTGGTGAATGAATAAATAATAATAAAGCCATATCCCATCTTAAATTATGAACTAGTATCTCACCTTGGTACTAACTACTAGGTATTAACCTGAGAACTTTAATTTAAACCCATAATAATAATAATTAAATCATAGTTTTTCTATAATAAACGATTATCAGTCCACTAAACCGCCCAAACCCATAGCGTTTCATCTTTTGTTTCTATATTCTGCAATAGTCTTGCTCCAACCGGGGATTGTCCTTGGGAATACTTTCACAGTGCATACAGGGATAATCGCCGGTTGGTGCCCCATTACATTTAAACTTTCTAACGAGACCTCTGCGAGTTGGTTTCGGCCCCTCGTACGCCTACCAGAGGATCGGGTCTCCAGGGACCCGAGAAAGAAAACTAAAATCAAAATAATTAATATACATTAATATTAGTTCATATCGGGATTGCTACGGAGTACTCCGTGATCATGGCGCTTGCAACAGTGCCGAAATATCGGAAACTCGCAAATAAAAAGGTACATGGTAGCAATCCCGATATGAACTATTCTAATGTTAGTGACAACGAAAGTTTAAAACAATATATATTTAATTATATTTAACACATAACATTTTTACAAAACTATTCAAAATCTCATATTCTATGTGCACCTCATATTCATGTTTTCCGTAATATTTCAGCAACGCTTGTTATCAATCTGGTATATACCAATTACACAAGCACCTTGCTTGTTCTTTAACGGGTAAACAGTCAGGATTCTTCATCAAATATTATTCTAAGTGTTATTTTGCCTCTAGTATTTCATTACACTGCAAAACTTGTGCAATATCATGATACTTCTTCTCTTAGTCCCATCCTCATTTGCCGAATGAAATGTCTCTCCCTAAATATCAGGCACTTCAATACAAGGGATGTAAATATAAGCGAAATTTAAGCTTATGTCTACGTGTGAAGGTACATTTCATCCATTGATTATTATTTAGTTGTAAAAAAACTTTCAATTCCATACTCGATGCTCTCCAAAAATATGGTTACAGTGCGGTTGCTGCATTTTCACTAATCTTATTTTTACAGGTTTCAGTGACAATGGTTGAAGTCAAAGTGAAGCAGGGATGGCTGTCTGGAGAAGTGGTGGAGACTATCACAGGAGATAGCAAATACTACAGCTTTAAAGGCATCCCTTACGCTCAGCCACCGCTGGGCAAACTGAGATTCAAGGTATGCTTTGTTTTTTGAATAAGTTCTTATTTAATTTATTAAACACTTTATTGTACATCAAAGCAAAACAATAGCAAACTTAGAACTGAAACTTATACAATGGGCGGCCTTATCGCATCCCGTGATCTCTTCCAGACAACCTTGTATTTTTTTTTACAAATGTTAATGTTCAGTTATTATAACTTTTCCAGGCTCCACAACCACCTCTGCCTTGGGAAGGAATACGGAAAGCTACTGCACATGGTCCTGTATGTCCTCAAATGTGTATATTCACAGAAGCTATTATACAAGGAAACGAAGACTGCTTGTACCTAAACGTATACAGCCCAGACATCAAGCCAGCCTCTCCTTTACCAGTTATGATGTTTATCCACGGAGGAGGTTATAAAAGCGGCTCTGGAAACGACGATAATTACGGACCGGATTTCCTTGTCCCCCATGGCGTAATACTTGTGACTATTAACTACAGAGTTGAAGTACTTGGTTTCTTGTGTCTGGACACCGAAGAAGTACCCGGAAACGCTGGATTGAAAGACCAAGTGGCTGCTTTGCGATGGATACAAGATAATATTGGAAGCTTTGGCGGAGATCCCAATAACGTCACCGTTTTTGGTGAAAGCGCTGGCGGTGCTAGTACTTGTCTCCATATGACATCACCCCTGTCCAAGGGCCTTTTCAAGAAAGCAATATCTATGAGTGGCGCACCTTCTTGTGACTGGTCGGTCTCATTAGCCCCACAAAAACGAGCTTTCCTACTTGCGAAAGATTTAGGCTTTGAAACCAGTGACCCTCATGAACTTCTTAATTTCTTACAAAGCGTTCCAGTGGAAAAACTATTAGACACGAATCCCACAGTACTCTCTTTTGAAGAATATAACAATAATATAATAAAGTTTTATCATTTCACTCCAGTTGTAGAAAAAGATTTCGGCAAAGAACATTTTATCACAGAAGATTCCTTTGAAGCCTTAAAGAACAAAAGAATACACGATGTTGATGTTCTTATTGGATACACCAGTGAAGAAGCCGTTCTTGCAATTTCGATGTTTGAACAATCTTACCTACAGCGCTCCAACCGCTTTCCAGAACTGTTAGTTCCAAGAAAGATCCTCAACAAATGCACCCCGGAGACTATTTTAGAAGTATCAAAGAGGATACACGAATTTTATTTCAAAGGAAAACCCCTCACTGTGGATTTAATGAAAGAATTTGTGACTTACGCCAGTCATACGTATTTCGTTTACGACATTAACAGATTTATTTTACATTTACCAAAGGTCGGTAATGGTCGAAGGTATATGTACAAATTATCCTGTTTCTCTGGTAGAAACGTCTACGGAAGCCATGGACTAAAGTATGGAATAAGAGGCACTGCCCATTTGGACGACCTGATGTATTTATTTAACGCCAACAGACACAACTTGAAGCTTGAGAAAAATAGTAAAGAGTATGATCTGGTTAAATTAGTGTGTACTGTGTTTTCCAACTTTGCTAAATATGGGTGAGTAATTTGAATAGAAACACATATTTAGCTTATCCGGGTAATATGAAATAGATCGCTAAGGTTTATGACCATTGCAAGTAGTGTATTCAAGCCCCGTGCATTTTAAAATGGGTATTTCTAATGACAGATATCTTCAAAGGGTATCAGTTGATTATATTATGAATCTCAATAGGATGGGTTGATAAAAGACATAATATATTTTTTTATGTTGACTAGTAAATAATCATATTCATCTAAACTGATATAATAATGGACAAATTATGAGCAGGCGTAGGTAAAATGGGGGCAGGAAAATTATTCATTGGACATCAAACAATTCGAATACATTGCTAACAATACGATGGTAATAAGACAGGACAGGTTGTAGCGACAATCGGGGTAGACCTGTGTCCGGTTGAGGTCTTTCGGCTGATATCATGATGATGGCTGGAAATATGAAAAGTCCCAAGAATAGCTACAGCTTTTCAGACTTCCATCGCAATCCAGTTAACTAGACCCCTTGGATAAACTTTCGTGCTTCTGGTACTCAAAACGGCTAACTCCTTAGTACATATGTATATCCTATATTTTTAAAACCTACATCTCTCTATTTACAGTAACCCAACTCCTGACTCCTCTCTGGGCACCACCTGGCCGGAGTACAACAACTCAACCAAAGCCTACGTGGATATTGGAGACACCCTGACTCGTAAAACTGCACCTGAAGCTGAAGCACTAGATTTCTGGAAAAGCATCTTTGAATATGCTGGACTGGAGTTTTAGAAGTTGATATTATTTCTGTATATTTGATGTAGTTTTCAGTTTAAAGTGTTTATGTTGTGTGTTTTATTTGTGTACATTGGTGTATATTTAACTTCAATGACAAGAAGATTTATTATTTACTGCAAAAATAAAAGTCGTCTGATCATGTAATTGTTTAGTACCCATGTTTGTTGTAATCATTTATTGGTGTAAAACTTTAAAAATGAAAAGGGTCCTGTATGAGCTTCAAATACCTTGAGAAAATCATGTGTGTGTAGGAGAGAAAGTCAGATTTTAATAGTTTAAAATGAGATCCTCTACAGCTAACACAAACACGCATATGTAACCCTTATACGAACGGTGCCCACGACCTTTCGTTGTCCTAATATTAATAGGGCCAGCATAATCGACACCGCTGTGTAGAAACGGTCGTGCTGGAGAACACCTAACTGTTGGAAGAGAACCCATCATTTGGTTCCTGATGCTAGTTAGGTGTTCTCCAGCACGACCGTTTCTGGATAATAATATAATAATAATAGTATAATGGACTTACTAGTACAATCTATACTTTCTATACTAAATCTATACTAATATTATAAAGCAGAAGAGTTTGTATGTTTGTTTGGTTGAACGCGCTAATCTCAGGAACTACTCTGGTCCGATTTGAAAAATTCTTTCAGTGTTAGATAGCCCATTTATCGAGGAAGGTTATAGGCTATATATCATCACGCAAAGACAAATAAGAGCGGAGCAATCATGGAAAATGTGACGCAGACGAAAATTGAAAAAAAGAGCATTCGTACTACAGAAACGAGCATTGAGAACGATTGTCAGAATCCCACAACAAGAATCATGTAAAGATGTTTTTAAAAAAATTAGGTATATTAACAGTACCAAGTTTATTTGTGTTGTACTCAGCCACTATGCAAAATACATACGAGAACACGAGTCAGAAGAAGAACGTGAAATTAGAGAGAACACTAGAAGAAAAGTTATAAAAAACAAATTTGCACCTAAATTCAATATTGCTAAACATTGATCTAAATACCAAGCTGTAGAATTATTTAATAGGTTGCCTAGTGACTTAAGATCATTGATTTACAAGGGTAATCTTTTAAAGCTAAACTTAAAGCATTCCTGTTAAGTAAATGTTAATATTCGCTATCAGAATTGGAGACGAATGATCGTAAATAGTTGACTTTTTTTAGTAATTGACCTTTCTGTACCTACATTTAATTATGACATCAAGATATATTCAACGCATTATTAAACTTTTTGAATACATTTATAATCATGTGACATAAAAATATTTTTATTAATTCATAAATTATAATGACTATTTACAATCTTTTATAATACTTATATCATATGTTATTGACTGTTTTGTTTTTGTTTATATATATTTTTTGTATTATTTACTGTACAAACCCATGATGTATTATTTTTAGCTGTAATTAATTAATGTACTACTTTTCAAACACAATGTGAATTGTTTCATGAATAAATAAACAAATGCGCGGGTCAGCTAGTGTTATTATACTTGAACTGACTTCATTTTACCGACTGAGAAAGCGACTAAACGAGTGAAGACATAGGACAGCGTCATCATATCAGCCGAAAGACGTCCACTGCTGGACATAGGCCTCCCCTAAGCGTCGCCACAACGACCGGTCCTGTGCGTCTCGCATCTACCGGCTACCTGCGACCTTCACCAGGTCATCGGTCCACCGTGTGGGAGGCCAGAACCTTCGCCTTGGTCAGGACCTTTTAGGACAGAGTGGTACGAGAAATATTTAGGTAGGCCTATAGAGGTATGCTAAACAGGATTTAAGTCCCAAACACCTCCATTGAAAAGGGACTCCGCCCAGATGGTTGTTTTGGTCTGGCCCGCAAATACCCGATGACATTGGGGCTGTTGTATAAGAAAACTTCGATACTGCGATTCACGATTTATTTAATAGCGAAATAAAACTTAGGTCTTCGCCAATGTTTCCCGTAAATTTATTTGATGTCAAATCAAACGGAGAAAAAAAGTATGTAAAAAAGGTATAAAAAAACAACAAAAGGGATTTAAAAAAAACCTACATCGTGATGGTGAATGTAATATAAAAAGGGCAGATTTAAATAAAAAAGGGAACCTAGGCACGGTTTAGGAGCGACTCATCAAATTGCCTATAAGATGCGGCACTAGGTTGACTTTATAACTCCTAGACAATATGTTTAATGGGAAAATATAGGAAAAAGGAACTTAAGCTAAATATAAAACTACAGTAGAATAATTAAACTATCTTCCTATATAGTAACTTGGAAACACGACGAATACGGGACCAAGCGGCTCTGTTCTTTTGGTATCTTGGGGCCGATATCGTCGTCTGATCGATATCTACAGGAATAAATTAAATATGAGTGAGATAATTAAAAAATCGGAATTTCTAATTAAGTAAGTGAAGATATTTACGTACCGGTACTCTATAGACGTAATTCACTTTATATATAATTTACTAAACCTGCGACAAAGAGACAAATCAAATTAAATATTAAGAACGCCGAAAAACAAACCCTTCAAAATAATAAAAACGAGAAATATGTACCATTTTATAATTATTCGAAAACACTAGGTATCCGGTAGACCAACAAATAACAATATGTACCTATATTTAGTTGTAATTTGTGAAAATAAATTAAATCGGATAACTACGTTCTTGAAAGATTCAACAGCCACTGACATGCCATAGCTATCAACATTTCAAATGATTTTGACATTGGTCTAAATTCAAATTAGCTCTCAAAAAAGGAAACAATTCAGCTCAGAAGTAAAATTTGAAAAGGTGGAATGTCGCCAAAACTTTAAGCTGCATTTACAATGCTGCAGTCTGTAGTTCTTTGCTGGCGGCATTGTTGCCGCTAAAGTCCCTGAAAAAGAGGGGTATGCTTGCGGCATAGGGTAACTAGATGAAAAGTCCTGACAGAATGTCTCATGTGCCTAGTTTTTTCCCAACTACTTTGGGGTTGGCTTCCAGTCACACCGGATTCAACTGAATTATGTATTTTACGTGGAGCGGCAACTTTTCAGACCACCACAACCCGTTAATTGGGTAACACGGTACTTCTTGGCAAGACTGGTGTCAGATTTTCTGGCATCTGACAATTTAAAACGACTGCAAGTACGAAAAATAACAGCCAGGACCAACAGCTTAACGTGCTTTCTAAAGCACAGAGAAATCTCGAAATAATAATAAAAAAATATATATTATCAATGTGGACTCCGAGGTATTTGGTATTTGGAACCAGAGCTAGGGTTAGGCAAGTGCAAGCATTGGGGCTGTGATCCAAAGAGTTCAGGCAAGTATGGGCTTTGATTATACTAGAACCCGCGGGAGGTGTGCGCGTCTGAGGGAGAGTGAAGCGAACAACCTTGGTTTTCTCAATATTGAGGGTTAGCAGAGAGCTGAGAGCCATGTCATCACTCGTTGAAGCGACCGCTCCGCCCTCAGCTTACAGTTGTCCCAGTTATCATCATATATGATTAGTGCCGTATCATTTGCATAAGTGAATATGTCGCAGTTAGGTATTGATAGGCAGAACAGATCATTTATGTAGAGTAGAAAAAGGGTAAGACCCAAAATACTACCCTGTGGCACATCAAAACTGATGCTCCTCTCATCTCGATTTTGACACACTGCGAATGATTTGTTAGATACGATTTGTCTGTAAAGATCTTGAGTGCCATTCCGCGGGTTCCGACGCATTCCATTTTTGAAATATTTGACAAGTGCCTTTGACAAGTCAAAAAAGACACCGAAGCATTTAAACCCCTCATCCAACCTACCAACTACCGTACCTGTAAGGTCTAGAACCGCATCGTCAGCAGAGATTCCCTTCTTAAACCATATTGATTATTTGCCAGTAGCTTGTATTTCGCGAGATATGAGGTAAGAGACTTGTAAAGTATTTTTTCCAGTAAATTAGACAGAGAACTCAAAACTGAGATAGGTCTATAATTATTGGTGACGTTGGATCTGTCTCCACTCTTGAATATTGGGTGAACAACAGCCTCCTTGAATGCACTGGGGAAAGTACCCGACTCAAGGTCGTGGTTGCAGACGTGCGTTATGGGAGCTGCTAGGGCGGAGCTGGACTGCTAATACGATCGTAAATGAGCCGCAAAAAAATATTCTGACATTCAAAGGAATCAAGATTTATAGAGTGATTTCTGTTGACCTAGAACGGAAAGAGGAAAGTAATACCGTCTTATACTACAAGTATAGGTTCGCCGCAACAGAGGAGGCTCCCTGGGCATCGGGAATACGAAGGCGATTTCCGGTCATCGCAGGCGCAGGCCTGCGCACGACAAGGAATGGGTAGCTCAACGGCACTTCGTGTTCCACGTGTGCCTCAAAGTAATGTCAGCATAGAAGACGGGGCTTGCTAAGGCCAGTGCCTGCCAAGGTCAAGGTCGCGGTAATTGTTCGAAATATTCACCACGGCCCTGGAACGCAAAGGGCAGGAGGAATATAAACAGCAAACCCGGCCACATTTCAATCAGTAAGAGTCTGACACCCCCTTCCGCTTTGCCCAGAGCGGAAGCACTTCTTTACATGATTTACTTTGGCAAATAAATAAACAAAATGTTTACTCATTCATGATAACAATCATGAGTGAGTAAACATTTTGACGTAATTGATTAGTCGAGCAATCACAACTGTTTACTTGACTAATTACCGTCGTTTAGCCATGTCAGCTTCAATATCTAACGACGACAATCGTGTTCAGATAAAATTGTTATACAGGATGTCCAAGTAAGTAGAATGGATTTCCTATCCATAGAAAAGGGATGTATACCTACAAATTGAGACTCAAATATAAGTTTTTAATATATACATAAAAATAAATCAGAAATTTCTTTCACAAAATTTTGTAGCCGCCATATTTTTAATAACCATGCCAATTACAGCTTCTTAGGACTAAAACCTTCTTTATTAAATTTTTAAATTAGACTTGCTGAAATCTTGTTATTTTATTACGAAACCCTAAAATCAGATCATACTTACTGTATTAGAATGGATGAATGAAAATTGGAACAGAAATAGATAATAGTCTTTTTTATTGTTATTTATATAACTCCTTCCGCTGTGAGCGGAGTGGATGAAGTGTCAAACTCTTACTGACTAAAATCCACCAGTATTCCTCCAAATGCCCTTTGAGTTCCAGAGCTGTGATAATACCACAGAAATACTTATTATATCTATGGATAATATCTCTTTGAGTCGCGCGTAAAACACAACGCTCCGTTAACCCGGGCCTGGGGGCTACTCTCTAAGCCCAAACTTTCGGGCTTAGTTGCGGGCGTATTCTACTCCGTGTCACCAACGAATGACAACACGATTTGACAGCAACCTAGTAACGTAGTTCTTGGTGGTTGGGTGATACGGAGTAGAATACGCCCGCAACTAAGCCCGAAACTACGGACTTTGTAGAAAGTAGCCCCCCAGGTCCTTATCGGACGGTGAGACACCCATCATTCACCGTAAAAAAAACGTTGCTACACATATGGAATTTCTATCTTCATGAAATAACAGTAAATTTTTCTATTTACTGTTATGATAAATATTTACCGTTATTTCATGCAAGGTATAAACGCTATCGTACTGCAGGGAAAGGCCTTCCATCCTCTTCCAACTTTTCCCAGTTCTCTGCAATTTTAAAGAGTTGTTCTTTGAAGAGTCCAGCTCATCCCGTCATTTTTCTGGGCGTTTTGAATTCCCAAAGGGTCTTTATTGCCCATATCTCCTCCAACATTTGGTTGATGTAACAAGGCCAGTTCCACTTTAACCTCATTCATCGTGTTACTTATTTACTTCACCGTAGTTGTCCCACTCACAGATTTTTGCTTATCTTCTTCTTACCATGCCAAAGCTAAAGTCTCTTTTTTTAAATGAGATTTCATAAAATTACCTTTCTACTTAGACTCTTACTAAATAAAACTTATACGTGTTCCTTCTAATACCCTTTGCGTTTCAAAGACACGGTGACTGTTTCGAACAAATTCCGCAATCCTAGCAGAGTCATTGAGTGCTAGTATTTTTCCTTGTTGGATTGGTTTGCTTGATATACCAAGTCAGAACAAGAATACGTCTTATTATTTTCATTTATTCAACGTCCTCGTTGTTCATAAATGCTGAATCAATATCTTTCATCGGCAATCATTCATTCGATATCACAATAATTACAAATTCATCATTCGTATTTGCTGAAACTTATTTAAAGTGTTTCAGCATAGTCTGGCTGCAGTAGTAAGATCCCATTTGTAAAGAGCACATCTTGTTTTTTACAGATTTCTGTGACAATGGTTGAAGTCAAAGTAAAGCAGGGATGGCTGTCTGGAGAATTATTGGAGACTATCACCCGTGATAGGAAGTACTATAGCTTCAAAGGTATCCCGTACGCTCAACCACCGGTGGGCAAACTGAGATTCAAGGTAAGATTTAGTTTTCTTTTTTTTTTTCAAGTCACTTCTCAAGAACTACGTATCCATCGCTACTTGAATCATAATATTATAATTGGAAGAAAACAAAGAAACCAATGCAAAGTATTTGGTCATTTTGTTTTGAGTGCATATGAATTAATTAATATACACATGTACAATAGCTGTATGGTAAAAAATAATCATCTCTTAACTATTTACTTAAGTCTTATCACGGAGTCTTATGGTTGATTTGAATACAACACAGGCCCAATATAAAAACAAAAGTGTAAAATGTGCGATTGTCTCGCACAAGGGATGCAGGACGAGAAAGCTGATACTTGTTCAGCAATATAAAAATTATATTATTTTCAGGCTCCGCAACCACCTCTGCCTTGGGAAGGAATACGGAAAGCAACAGAACATGGTCCTGTATGCCCTCACAAGTGCGTATTCACGGACACGTTGATAGAAGGAAATGAAGATTGCTTGTACCTCAATGTGTACAGCCCGGAAATCAAGCCAGCTTCTCCATTGCCAGTTATGGTGTTCATCCACGGAGGGGGTTTCAAAAGTGGATCTGGTAACGATGATGAATATGGACCAGATTTTCTTGTCTCACATGGTGTAGTACTTGTGACTATAAACTACAGATTAGAAGCACTTGGCTTCTTGTGTCTGGACACAGAAGCGGTACCTGGGAACGCTGGGTTAAAAGACCAAGTCGCTGCTTTACGATGGGTACAAGATAATATTAAGGTCTTTGGTGGAGATCCCAACAATGTCACAGTCTTTGGTGAAAGCGCTGGTGGTTCGTCTACTAGTCTACATATCATCTCACCTATGTCTAAGGGTCTTTTTAAGAGGGCTATTCCAATGAGTGGTGTACCTTTTTGCGATTGGTCTGTGCCATTTGTACCACAAAAGAGAGCATTCGCACTCGGAAAAGAGCTTGGCTTTGAAACTGGTGATCCTAATGAGCTTCTAGATTTCTTACAAAGCCTTCCAGTAGTTAAAGTTATAGACACGTTTCCAGTCGTTTTATCTTTAGACGAATTCAAATACAATAATCTTATCAAGTTGTACCACTACGGTCCAGTAATTGAAAAAGATTTTGGAAAAGATAGCTTTTTGACTGAGGATCCCTTGGAGGCCCTGAAGAATAAGAGAATAAACGATGTGGATATCCTTATTGGACACACCAGCGAAGAAACCATATATATCGCTGATATAGAACCAAGCTTGATAGAACGAGCCAACCGCTATCCAGAGATGGTAGTACCAAGAAAGATCCTAATCAAATCTACTCCAGAGACCATTTTAGAAGTCTCCAAGAGAATTCACGAATTTTATTTTAAGAGAAAACCTCTGAATGCTGATTTAATGAAAGAATTTACAACTTTCCTAAGTCACGCATGTTTTGTTTATGACATTACCAGATTCGTATCGCATTTGCCCAAGATTGGCAGTGGTCGAAAATATTTGTACAGGTTCTCTTGTATTTCTGAAAGAAATGTCTTCGGGAACACAGGCCTGAAGAACGGGATTCGAGGAGCTTCTCATTTGGATGACTTGATGTATTTGTTTAACCCAAACAAACTAAAGTTGAAGGTTGAAAAAAATAGCAGAGAGTATAAGCTGATTAACTTAGTGTGCGCTGTATTTACCAACTTCGCTAAATACGGGTGAGTGATTTATTTATAAAACTTTGAATTAAAAACTTAAAAATACCCCGCCATCAAAAACTTTCAAATGTAAAAAAACTAACAAATACACTAAATTAACAAAAAGCCAAAATACAGCATTAAAAAATAATATGTATTGATCCTTTTACTTTTAAATAGGTACCATTGTTTGGACCAAGCGTCTTCGCCCCGGAAACAAAATTTTTGATAATTATTTACTAAGTATATTATTAGCGGCCCCCCGACGCGATGACGCTTGGCCCAAGCAATCGTACCGATATAAAACTAAAACGATCAATACATAGTATTTTTTTACTTTATAAAGTTTTTCAGATGAAACAAGACTGTCTTGTTAAGATAGAAGAGTACCGTGTTAAGGTCTCGTAGGCAGCCGCTCCACGTAAAGTATGTACTGGTATTCAGCTGAATCCGGTTTGACTGGATGATGGCTTTATAAAGTTTTTGTGTCGGGAGTTTTTTCCAATATCATAGGGGCAATTCTCGTATTTTTTGAGGAGCGTCCGCGTTCACATAGCAATCAGAAACACCTCTAATGTCTCTACATTTTGAAATATTAGACATTGATTAATACTGACATGACATTGACTTGAATTTGAAAGTTTCATAGCTACGAAAAATAGCCTTGAAAACTTGAAATTTTTTAAATAACATTATAATGGTGGCGGTGGAATAAAACCAACGTTGGATGACAGATAGGGGGTTTATTTACTTCACATCAAAACAAAAACAAACACTTGACAGATTTTAGCAAACAAGTAAGACGGATGTTAACCTATTAGTGGTCCCTAGGGATGGACTGCGGGGCTATCCTATCCCTTAACCTCCTAGCTAGGCTATTCCTGAGGGCGACGGGGCCTCCGCTCAGGTCAAGCTTGTGACAACAGTGGTGACTGCGGGGCTATCGACCACTGTGCCTTCTAAGTAGCGAATGAATAGTTTCTCCGAGGCGCTGGTTTATATAGGCGGTTTGATAGACTAGTGTGTGTCTTTAACCATCTCATTCTTGAATGTAGTCGTAACCTTCGTTGACGTCATGGATACTTCTCACGTAGAATGTTAGATGTCGCTAGTAGTCTGCTGGTACTGTTGCTAATGTTAACGTCTTATCGATGATTGATCTAGTTCAATCTAGTTTGTGTTTTGAACTACTCGGGTAGCATATTGTTACACATATAATCTGGTAGATGGCGTAAGGCGTCGTGTTACAACATCATATTAGGGTTCCGTACCCAAAGAATAACCAACGGAACCCTATTACTAGGCCTTCGCTGTCCTTTCGTCTGTCCGACCGTCCGTCCGTCTGCCTTTCAGCGGGCTGTAGCTCAGAAACCGAAATAGGTAGACAGTTGAAGTTTTCACCGAGTGTGTTTTTTTATTGCTGCTACAACAACAAATACTACAGATTAAATTAAACTAGCTTTTGCCCGCGAATTTGTACTCGCATATTCCTTTTCTTCCCGCTCCAGGAGGAATTTCCAGAAATAACCTATTAACGCTCTCCTAGATTCCCCAAGGAACCTACAAGGATAATTTCAACTTTCTATGACCCGTTTATAGTATTCGCACTTAGCTTAGTTTTTTTATTTGTTTTGCTCGAACTTAAAAACTGTCAATCGACTGGTAAAAATGATTACTATTTGTACATTAAATATAATTGAATATTCTCTGTTTGCAGTAACCCAACACCCGACTCCTCTCTGGGCACCACCTGGCCGGAGTACAACAACTCCACCAAAGCCTACGTGGATATAGGAGACACCCTAACTCGTCACACTGATCCTATACCTGAAATAATGGCATTCTGGAAGAGCATCTTTGAGTACGCTGGACTGGAATTTTAAGAAGAATTTTTGGTTTTATGGTTCCGAACATCCGATAACCGTAAGAAACTAAACCCTCATAGGATCACTAGGGTGTCTGTCTGTCCGTCTGTCACATGCAGTTTTCTCCAGTTCACGTCAGCTCTGGTCAACTTTCTACTACCAGTTTCAGATACAGTGCGTTGTCCGTCAGTCAGCCACTATATATAATTATATCAGAATTATGAACAGAATGTTTTTGACTGAACTGGAATTTTAAAAATTCGCCTTTAATTTTATTTCAATATTTTAAGTGTGTATTCATGTCATATTTAAAAATGATTATTTGGAACAAAAATAAAAGTCATTTATTCATGTTTTTTTGTTTTATTATTTACCCATGATTGTTACACATACATAGTTTATTGGCGCAAATCTTTTAAAATAAAGATAGTTCTGTATGAGCTTCAATTACCTTGAGAAACTCATGTGAAACAGTGAGACTGCAGAAGAGATAGTCGAAGACCATCATCTGCCTAGCCTTTTCCCAACTATACCGCGTGTATCTGACATCGACGCCCAAACGATTTCCATGGGTCCAGGGCAAGATTCTGGACACCCTAGACTTAGAATTTTTCGTCGGCTTTTTTCTCATTTTTTTTAATCTTAAATAAATCTTTTTAAATTTTCATCAGCGTGGCCTTATTCTTCAGAGAATTTGAATACTGCAGTATTTTAACAGTTTTAAGTAAGCGCCATCTCTTGACCGATAGTGGAACTAATTGAATTTTAGTTTTCTGAAAAAGTGTGAACGGTGATTCCTTAGAAAAAAAAAGATGCATTTTCAACGATCAGTCTTTTGCGTCTTGCATCCGTCGGCTGCGAATAGTAATTGAATGATCAGCAAATTTTGTCTGACCTATTTTTATGATAAAACTTACCGTTTGGCTGAAATACGGAAAAAAAAACTTAGTTGCGATCTTTAACCTTGAATATTTGTTTGCGTTGGACCGATAGAGACTGTTCATCTATACTAATATTTGAAAGAGGTAACATTTGTTTGTAATTTTGTATGTGTGTATCTCAGGAACTACTAATCCGATTTTAAAAATTCTTTCAGTGTTAGATAGCCCATTTATCGATGAAGGTTACAGGCTATATATCATCACGCTAAGACAAATAGGACCGGAGCATTCATGGAAAATGTGACGCAAACGAAGTTGCGCGGGTCAGCTAGTATTCAATATAATGGTATTCCGTCCGCTCTATGCGAATTATTGTAAGCTTAACCCAATCAAATGAACTAACAATTAAATGAAACGTATCTTTGAAATTATTAAATCTATTTGGTGTTCCTTAATATTTAAAGTTGAAACTTTAAATTGTTAAATTTTGCATGCCAATACTCAGGCAGAATATGCACGGGCCAATATATATTTTTTACCAACTTTTTGTTAAATACCCACATTCTTTGCGAATAAATGATTTGATTTGATTTGACTTGACCAGACTAAAGTTGCGCGAGTTGCTGACTGCAAATTTTGTAACATATTTAATTAATGCTCCGCTCCTGTTGGTCGTAGCGTGATTTTACACAGCCTATAGCCTTCCTCTATAATATCGAGGAGCATCACAATTTTTTTTCTCACTGATAGCTCGACTAATCAACGTCATTTGGACATATCACAATGCCAATGTCTACTGACGACAATCATGTTTGGATAATATATTACACAGGATGTCCAAGTAGCATGTATCCTATCAAAAACAACGACGTAAAAATGGGAGTCAAGTTCAATAAAAATATCCGCAATTGTCGACTCCTGAGAAAAAAGTATTGATATCTTAAGAGTCCTATTACGAATCGTAAATGCTCGTTTGCAATAGACGAAGTTACGTTGGTCTGCGTTGGGGGTACATCTATAGTCCGCGAAACAATTTTGATACTTACTAGTCTGAATAGGATTATAGTTTATTTGGGCGCTCGCGCGAGACTGAGGAGCGCGCGCGCTGAATTGACGCAGAATATACCGCGTGTATCTGACATCGACGCTCAAACGATTTCCATGGGTCCGGGGCATGATTCTGGACACCCTAGACTTAGAATTTTTCGTCGGCTTTTTTCTCATTTTTTTATTTTTTTCAAGGTTTTTTTTTACTTTAGACTGCTCATAATCGTTATTCTGACCTAACCCAATGAGATTTTAAATCAAAAAATAATTAAATAACTACTTTCACTAGAAAGAGCAATCTGAATAAAGCCACAAATAATATCAGCCCAGCTGAGCGGATACTTTGTAGTACTCTTAAAAAAAATCAGAAAAGAACCGACGAAAAATTCCAACACTGGGGTGTCCAGAATCATGCCCTGGACCCATGGACATCGTTTGTGCGTCGATGTCAGATACACGCGGTATAGTACTTTAATTTTATTTATTGTAAACGTATTCATTATAGATTGAAATTTTATATTATATTAATTTATTTGATAAAATTGTTTTTATTTGGAATATAATGGACGCTGAATCAAGACATTTCTGGCTTAAGAGTGTGTAATCCGTCCACTAGCGCCGCCAATCGTTTTTTATTAATTGTGGTAAATTTAAGACATGTAGATAACGGTTTTTTATCTACATGTCTTAAATTTACCACAGTTCACACATTTCTGTAGTGATATGATAAAAATGCTTGGCTCAATGCTGGTCCGCTCCACAGCGACTAAAGTGCCCAAACTTTGATGAACATGTGAAAACATTGTTGGACCTGCTGAAGATTGTAAGACTATCTTTGCACTGTTAGACTCATTCTCTTTTGCATTGTATAATGTTAGTCATAAATTATTTCGCAACGAATGTAACCATCATTTTGTAAACAATGACAACTGGTTTAAAAGAGTGTCCATGGAGTTTCTTGCACTTTCTTCTCCACAGGATCTACTCTTTGGAACGTGCAACTGCCGCGCTGGAGATGGGGTCAGTGGGTGTGTTATGTTGCAGAGCAACCCGCTGCTCTTGTCGCTAGCGCGGCAGGATTAGCTTCATTTATTTGACTGACAGAACTTGACTATTCAAAAGTGCCTGTAACTGGTCTATTTGAAATAAAGGATTTTGTATTTATTTGTATTTGTATTTGAAGTCTATAGTGTTAAAATAACATGTTACAAAAATGAAATTGTTTCGAACCAAAGAGGAACCGACGGAACCTAAGTGTACTGATGTACTAGTCTTTGGTAAATACCAATACCCGCTCGTGTGTCATACAACGTTTTTCGATACATTATTATCGAAGTTTGTTTAATGAAACAAACTTTTTCATTATCTATTAAAAATTATTGTTAATCATTAAATAGCGTTCTCGCGATTTTGGCGGCAAGAGACCATTTTCTGCAATTGACGCCTCATTCAAGATATCAGATAGGGTAGATTCCAAATTTATATCTGACTAGCTGACCCACGCAACTTCGTCTGTGTCACATTTTCAATTAATGCTCGGCTCCTTTTAGTCTCAGCGTGATGATATGTAGCCTAGCCGCAGGGTTAGGCTACAGATTGTGCCAAAGAAATATAAATCATATATAAATACACTCGAAAAAAACATAAAACAGTCGGGTAATTAGAACTACATCTATTGTTTAATTTTTTCTTCAATATTAAAGTGCGACAAACCTTCTGAACAAAAAGCTCTTCGCAAAAAAAACGCTTCTGGAACGGACGCAGACGGAAGCGTTTTTTGCTGTCGGATGCAGACGGATTGAATTCTTATAATTATATTGTTTATGGACATTTTAAAAAATACCGTAAAGAATACGCACGGCGCCATACATCGGAGCGTGCGATAAAGGTAGGTACTTAGGTGAGAGTACCCACTTTACCGCACGCTCCATTGTATGGTCCGTAATTTTGAACTTTCGAACAATGTATACAGGCTTCGTAAATGCATTTTTTGAGAAAATGTGTCGAAAACTAGTTTTTAAGAGTATATCAAGTAGCTTTTTCTAACTATTAGAAGTAAGGATAAAGTAATAAAAGTTATCTATACATGAAATCTATACATATAATAAAACAGTGTTGTGGCTGTCATTCATAATGACTTACGGAGCCGAAACGTGGACAGTCACCATAGGCCTGGTACACAAATTCAATGTTAATCAACGTGCAATGGATAGAGCAAAGCTAAGGATTTCTCTGGTTGATTGAATTAGCAGCGAAGTCAGTCGCCAGAGAAGTAAAGACACTAACTGTTGTGTGAAACGCCCTGCGGTACGATGGATCGGTGTGATGTGGCGAAGGTGGAGCTCGCCTTTGTACATGATACTTTATTATGTCTGTATGTAATATAAGTTGCCTTCGGTGTGCAATAAAGAATTAAGGTGGCTGGCAGCGCATGGATACGGACCTATGGGCCTTATACCTTGGCGCTATTGGGGGGACTTACTTTCAACAGTGCACGGCAATTGGCTGATATGATGAACATCTACAAAACTATAGCAATTTACTGCCTCGTGTGGGTCAAAATGTACACACGTGTGCCTATCAATAGTAAACACACTTTTTGCATTTCATTTGTGTTGTTTCTTCGTATTTCAACACCAATTTCCTATATTGAAGTTATTTTGTACTTTGTGTCGTGTTCTTCAATGCCTCAAAAAGGTTTTTGTTCAGAAAATACTCTTTCGCAAAATCTTTTTCTACAACTGGAGTGAAATGGAACAGTTTAAGTATGTTATTGTGAAATCTTCATAAGAGAACACACTTGGATTTGTTCCTATTACTTTTTAAGTATGTTATTGTGAAATCTTCATAAGAGAACACACTTGGATTTGTTCCTATTACTTTTTAAGTATGTTTTTGTGAAATCTTCATAAGAGAACACACTTGGATTTGTTCCTATTACTTTTTAAGTATGTTATTGTGAAATCTTCATAAGAGAACACACTTGGATTTGTTCCTATTACTTTTTAAGTATGTTATTGTGAAATCTTCATAAGAGAACACACTTGGATTTGTTCCTATTACTTTTTAAGTATGTTATTGTGAAATCTTCATAAGAGAACACACTTGGATTTGTTCCTATTACTTTTTAAGTATGTTATTGTGAAATCTTCATAAGAGAACACACTTGGATTTGTTCCTATTACTTTTTAAGTATGTTTTTGTGAAATCTTCATAAGAGAACACACTTGGATTTGTTCCTATTACTTTTTAAGTATGTTATTGTGAAATCTTCATAAGAGAACACACTTGGATTTGTTCCTATTACTTTTTAAGTATGTTTTTGTGAAATCTTCATAAGAGAACACACTTGGATTTGTTCCTATTACTTTTTAAGTATGTTATTGTGAAATCTTCATAAGAGAACACACTTGGATTTGTTCCTATTACTTTTTAAGTATGTTATTGTGAAATCTTCATAAGAGAACACACTTGGATTTGTTCCTATTACTTTTTCCACAGGAACACTGTAAGAAATCTAGAAGCTAATTAGGATCATTTGTTCCCAGATCTTTACCAAGTAAGAAAGCGCGCTTTTTCGACACGAATGATAATAACCAGTAATTAAAAGGCACATCACTTAACGCAACAGCTTTCTTTAAGAGTCCCTTAGACATAGGTGAGTTAATGTGGAGATATTTATTATCTCAACCATAGATGCACCGCCAGCACTTTCTCCAAAAACTGTGACTTTGTTGGGATCTCCAAAACTTCCGATGTTATCACGAACCTACCGCTGAGCATTAATTTAGTATTTTAATCCAGCATTACCAGGAATCTCGTCTGTATTCAGACACAAGAAACCAAGTGATTCTAATCTGTAGTTTAGTGTTACTAGTACTACACCATGTCATCATCTGCCTAGCCTTTTCCCAACTATACCGGGGTCAGCTTCCAGTCAAACCGGATTCAGCTGAATACCAGTGTTTTACGTTGAGCGGCTGCCTACCACACCTCCACAATCCACTAACTGGGTAACACGGCACTTCTTGGTAAGACTGAAGTCAGATTTACCTACTGGCTTCTGACAATCCGTAACGACTGCCAAAGATCTACAAATGACAGCCGGGACCAACGGCTTAACGTACTTTCTGAGGCACGGAGGAAACTCAGTATATAAAGATGGTCACCCATCCACAGACCAACCTTGGCAAGCGTTGCTTAACCTTACAGATGGACCCGTGTGGCTGTTATTATTTAGCCACGAGCTCCTCTTTGTACTACATCATGTGAGCCTATGAAATCTAGTTCGTAGTTTTCGTCGTTACCAGAGTCAGTCTTGAAGCCACCTCCGTGGATGAACATCATCACTGACAATGGAGAAGCCGGCATGATGTCTGGGCATTCAAGTATAAACAGTCTTCATTTCCTTGAAAATGCACTTTTGGGGGCATTTAGGTCCGTGTTCTGGTGTTTTTTCCTCATAAGAGGGTGGCAGGACTGCCTGAAAAAACATTTTATATTTTGTTTAGCTACAGATTAGTGACAATACAAATATAGGATAAACGTTTGCATGGCGATGTAAATATTTGCAATGCCAACCATATCTAGACGAAGTCTTAATTATTTAATTCGTAACGCCAACACGTTCTTAGATAGGTATAGAACTTGAATGAGCAAATATATCGTAATGATTACTTTGACTCATTTGTGTCGCCTCAGCTAAGTTTAGGTACAGAAAATAGAAAAGCCTCTTTTGGATTTTATTTTTCATCTAAAATATTATGCCCACTATGTATTACATAGTATACGTTATCTATAGGCCTTTTACACCACTACAGCAAAGCCAAATGGAAGAGTAATGATTTTAGCTGTTTATGTATGTGAAGAATTATGTACAATTGCAAGAAAATAGAGATTAGAAGTTTCTGAATTGAATATTTAGAGTTAAGATCATATCTACTTTTAGGAAGGAAAATAAATAGTTGTTATGTTGAAACCTAGTTTAATGGTCTTCTTTCAAGGTGAAGGATATTATGAAAATAATTAATTAAAATTCTTAGTTCCAAAGTCGGAGGAAAGGTGACGGGGAAGAGGCAGTATCAGAAGGTACCTATTCTGATTTCGAGTTACTCGGTTTTTATGAGCAACGCGAATTTGGTAAGAAACCGCGATGAACTGCCAAGCACAGAATTAGATCTGGAATGTACTTTCAATATACATAATGCAGGGTAAATATGAATGTAGCAATACTAATAACTGATAATACTAAGGGCGGGTTGTATCAAACAGTTGGTTAACGTAACATACGTACGTCAAAAAGTTACGATTACGGACCATGTTTGACGTTCGTTAAATTAGAAGCGTTGTTTCAAAACATTCTGGTATAAATTCCTGCTCATCCCAATAGCTAAGTTATTGACACGGGTCCTACCTAAATAGCTTTTTTTGCATTACACCACTAATTTGTGTCATCAGAAGAACTGGTATTGAGGAATTTAAAAGAAATTTCACAATATTGTTCTATTTGACGCAACTAAAGTTACGTTAATCAGTGCTCAGACCATCTGTTAACGTAAACGTTATATTTTACGTGCGTTAACGCTGACATTTTGTGAAACAACCCAATTTTTTGATTTGACGATAGTTAGCACCATTTTTAACGTTTACACGTGCGTTAAGTGTAGTTGAAACAACCCGCCCTAAGAAGAGATGTAAGACTTGAATACATGAATGTACACATAATTCCTGGCAACTGGCCTTTAAAAGTGCGTTGGGTTTGGCATGTGACTTTGATGAACCTAACGCGCTTTTGGAGGGCATCAGGGAATTGGGACACACCTAAAACTGGAAAGTATATCCAAAGCAAAGGAAGGTCTTTTACCAACAAACGGGAGGGCTAAAATGAATAGACAATATGTTTGCTGCAGGTGCAGAAAACCTCAAAAGGCGCAAATATAATAACTTAATTGGGAGTTACATATTTGAGCCTTATGGCGTTGAAAAACTAGGTCCATGGGGTCCGAGAACACATAGCGTCTTTCGGGACATCAGCAAACAACTTTTCGACGGTTCACGTGACCAGAGAGTTGGGCTTTCCTTCGGCCAAAGAATCAGCATTGCCATTCAACGTGGAAATGCTGCCAGTGTTCTGGGCACTTTTGCCATTGACAGCGATGTGGATTATTTTTTTGATGCCCAATGATTTATTTTGTTTTTATACGCGTTTGTACATAATTTAGATTTATCATAAGTTTATGTATATAAAATCTTATATATAAAATTCTCGTGGCACAATGTTAGTTACCTTACTCCTCCGAAACGGCTTTACCGATTTTTATAAGCTATTCAGTTGATCTGAGAATCGGCTACTATCTATTTTTCATACCCCTAAATGATAAGGGTTGTCCATCCCTAAATTTTTTTTTTTTATTTTTGGACAAAATTTTTAATTTTTATTTTTCTATAATGTGGCAGTAAAAAATACATACCTAAATTTTCTACCTTTTTCCATCATCCCCTATTCTTAATAGCAATATTATCAATGAATAATGTGACGCAAACGAAGTTGCGCGGGTCAGCTAGTGTTAATATAAATATGGGAAGATGACTCATGAATATATTGTTAGTATACTTTTTGTGGTTGTAGCCTTTCTTATTTGAACTAATACGTGACAGAACAATGTATTACATAATCAGATAAAGTTATCGCAAGGATAACTTTATTAGTAAAATCAAGATTTATGCACCAAGGCCATGCAGGTACACAAATCATGAGTTTACCGATAGCGTTTTCCCTGTGATGATTTTATCGACACTGATTTGATTTTACAGCCTTTATTTATTTATTTTTATTTTCATTTATTGGCCAACCAACAATTGTTTACACTGATAACATTTAAAGTAATTATATAATATCCAAGGTTAGTTTAACAATTAATGACTGGTTAGCACCGCATGCCCCATAAACAAATAAGATGTGCCACAAGCACTGAACTATTATAAAACACTAGCTGACCCGCGCAACTTCGTCTGCGTCACATTTTCCATGATTGCTTCGCTCCTATTTGTCTTAGCGTAATTATACATTTTATATTGATGACATATAGCCTATAACCTTCCTCAATAAATGGGCTATCTAACACTGAAAGAATTTTTCAAATCGGACCAGTAATTCCTGAGATTAGCGCGTTCAACCAAACAAACAAACAAACAAACAAACAAACTCTTCTGCTTTATAATATTAGTATAGATTAATATTTGGGTACTTAACTAAAATTAAAATTAATAGGTATAACAAGCGTTTATTGGTAACAGTGACCGCGACTTCGTGCGCTCATATCCCGATTTTTCCTAGTTTCCATAGGGTATCACAGGAAAACCTCCCTTAGTTCTCCCTTACACTCTCCACGGAACCTATATGCCTTTCTTCGACCAGCAGTATCGGCTGTGCGTTGTTTATCGGTCATTCTTTTTTCTTTTTTTTAACCGACTTCCCAAAAAGGAGGACGTTATCAATTCGGTTGTGTTTTTTTTTATGTTTGTTACCTCATAACTCCGACAATTATGAACCGATTTGAAAAATTCTTGTTTTATCTGAAAGGATATACTTGCAGATTGGTCCCATTGAAATTTTATGAAAATCGGTTACGAACTTTGGATTTTAATCGAAATTGCTGGAATTCGTCTACTTAGATGATAGTTTTATGTCATCCAAGTAATCGAAATTGCGTATTTTGCTTTTCTGCGATTTTGCAGTGGTGTTGTTAGGTGTGGAGTACCAAAAAAAACACTACAAAGTAAAAAAATAACTTTAATTTCGGAAGTCGGTGTTTTTGTTAGTTTCTTCGTATTTGGACACCGACTTCCGAAATTAAAGTTATTTTTTTACTTTGTAGTGTTTTTTTTTTGGAAGTCGGTTGTATTTTTTAACCGACTTCCCAAAAAGGAGGAGGTTATCAATTCGGTTGTATGTTTTTTTTTTTTTTTTTTTTTTTTTTTTTTTTTTTATGTTTGTTACCTCATAACTCCGACAATTATGAACCGATTTGAAAAATTTTTGTTTCATCTGAAAGGATATGCTTGCAGATTGGTCCCATTAAAATTATATCGAAATCGGTTACGAACTTTGGATTTTAAATCGAAATAGCTGGAATTTGACTATTTAGATGATTCTTTGATAATCGAAATTGCGTATTTTGCTTTTCTGCGATTTGGCAGTGGTGTGGTAGGTGTGGGGCACCACTAAAAAGTGAAAAATAAAAAACTTTTTACAAAAAAATACAACCGACTTCCAAAAAAAAAAACACTACAAAGTAAAAAATAACTTTAATTTCGGAAGTCGGTGTTTTTGTTCGTTTCTTCGTATTTTGACACCGACTTCCGAAATTAAAGTTATTTTTTACTTTGTAGTGTTTTTTTTTTTGGAAGTCGGTTGTTTGAAAAAAGTTTTTTATTTTTCACTTTTTAGTGGTGCCCCACACCTAACAACACCACTGCAAAATTGCAGAAAAGCAAAATACGCAATTTCGATTATCAAAGAATCATCTAAATAGTCAAATTCCAGCTATTTCGATTTAAAATCCAAAGTTCGTAACCGATTTTGATATGATTTAAATGGGACCAATCTGCAAGTATATCCTTTCAGATAAAACAAAAATTTTTCATATCGGTTCATAATTGTCGGAGTTATGAGGTAACAAACATAAAAAAAAAAAAAAAAAAAAACATACAACCGAATTGATAACCTCCTCCTTTTTGGGAAGTCGGTTAAAAATAAAAAACTTTTTACAGTAAAAAATACAACCGACTTCAACTAACAAAAACACCGACTTCCGAAATTAAAGTTATTTTTTACTTTGTAGTTTTTTTTTTTGGAAGTCGGTTGTATTTTTTTTTGTAAAAAGTTTTTTATTTTTCACTTTTTAGGGGTGCCCTACACCTAACAACACCACTGCAAAATCGCAGACAAGCAAAATACGCAATTTCGATTATCAAAGAATTATCGAAATAGTCAAATTCCAGGTATTTCGATTTAAAATCCAAATTTCGTAACCGATTTTAATATGATTTAAATGGGACCAATCTGCAAGTATATCCTTTCAGATAAAACAAGAATTTTTCAAATCGGTTTATAATTGTCGGAGTTATGAGGTAACAAACATAAAAAAACATACAACCGAATTGATAACCTCCTCCTTTTTGCGAAGTCGGTTAAAAAGGGATGCTGCTTTCCGTCAAGTATAGCTCCTACTCTTTCTTACACCAGAAATATGATGGTTTAAAGTCTTCATAGTCACATCCATAATCCGATTACAAAAATTCTAGTGTATCTTTGACTAATAAAACCTTCACTATTGCTGAATGTCATAGTCTAGATTTTATCCCCACGTTTGGGCTCGGTTTCTGTGGGACAGGGGAGCAGAACCTTGGGTAAAGACATAATTGGATGGCACTCTTCAACCCGTTTTATAGAAACTTGGTATATGGTGACGGTCCCAACCGCATACACACAAAACGTTTGGGGAATACTTTTTGTACGTACAGCTAAAGAGAGGAAAATCTTGCCGAAGTGCGTTTCCTGGTGTGGGCCTTTTCTGTGGACTTATAGCCAGACACCCAGGCCTATAAGTCAAGATGAAATAGATTACTTCTAGGCAAGCGAGCTCCACCGTTGACCACAATCATCGCTTACCATCACAGAACATTTTCGTCAAACGCGATCATATCATAATAAAAAAAACTTGAGAGGTGTCAAAGGACCTTCCTTTTATTTATTATGTACAAAAAACCTGTATACACTCAACAAAAACACTAGATATTAGTATCTAATATCCTATGAATTTTTGACTTTGATTTTGACCTTGACCTTGACCTTGACTTTTTCCTTGATATTGACCTTGACCTTGACTTCGACTTCGACTTTGATTAACGAATTTGAATACTGGCATGCTTTCAATAAGAGAGAGAGAGAGAGACAGACAGAAACATACGCACGCCGCACGGCTTACAATAGCTTACTATAGCAAAAAGTGTCGTGCCAATTACTTTTCGTGAGAATTTTTTCCGTCTAGCCCCCTTTCACAACGCGCGATAAGGAACTTCGTTCCAAAAATCCGTTCTATTTCGTACATAATACCTACTACATACGGTATCACTCACGTACTGATTTCGTGTTTGCCCGAACTTTTTCGGACTCGTATCATGAGCCCATCACGCGATCAATTACCAAGTGACAATTCAAAACGACGATGACAACGAATTATTTTAAAAGACAGTGTATATTATTAATACGAGTACAATAGTGACATTGATGTTTATTTACATGTTATCGTAAGATTGGTAAAAAAAGACTTGACAAGTCACTGTTATATAATTATTATTATGGTTTTCCTCCTCAGAATGCAGATCATTGTATTAATTATCGCGCGCGTCTGGACGTTATCTTATATATCTGTGCCGTATATAGACTTGTGTTGCTGTACTTGTTGTAAATGCGTACGCGCCAGTAACCGGTACACCTCGGAGTGAACGCAGCGTCTCGTTGTTTGTAAAAATTATTTTAATACGAGTACTTCAATCAAGGTAAGATTTTTTAATTGACATTTCATTAGTTTTTAGATAATAAATTAAAGTACCTCGTTGGTATAATTTTTAAAATTCGCAATCTACTGTATTTTTATGTCAATAAACAAAACTGGCTCGTATGTTCTATAAATGTAACAAGTATTTTAATGAATCAAAAGTCCTTTAAAGATGGCCAATTAAGTTTGATTAAGACACAGTGAAATACATGGATTTTTAACAACAACTATTTACAACATTTGCATTTACCCCAAGAAAGTTTGTTCACATTTTGGCTTGATTGATCAAGATTCACACCAAAGATGCAATATTATTACAAAACAAAAATACAACCGCCGAATTGAGAACGTCCTCCTTTTTTGGAAGTCGGTAAAAAATATTTTTTAAAATCTTTGTAATATTATTTTTCTAGTGCTAAGTGACAATGGCTGAAGTCAAGGTGCAGCAAGGATGGTTGTCTGGAGAAATAGGGGAGACCATCACGGGAGATGGCAAGTACTACAGCTTCAAAGGTATCCCCTACGCTCAGCCACCGCTGGGCAAACTGAGATTCAAGGTAAGCCGTTGATGCAAAAACATGAATAAAGAAACTTACTGAACTCGGACGCGTAAAATAAGTCACAGATCGCAAGGCATTACGAATAAAGACGGCTTCAATTTTATATAAAAAATAATTTAATATTATTTTTGATGACAATAATTTTATAATGAATGGTTCATTATAAAATTATACGATGACAAAAATGGAACAAAAGTAATCAATAGGACTATTTGCACATTTACAAATACTACTATAGTATATAGTTCTTGGCATTGAGAATAAAATTATCTTCTACTAGCTGACCCACGCAACTTCGTCTGCGTCACATTTTCCATTAATGCTCGGCTCCTTTCAACCTTAGCGTGATGATATATAGCCTATAGCATTCCCGGATAAATGGGCTATCTAATACTGAAAGAATTTTTCAAATCGGACCAGCAGTTCCTGAGATTACCCCCTACATACAAACTTACAAACTTACAAACATACAAACTTACAAACAAATTTTACCTCTTTATAATATTATTATATATAGTATAGATGTACCTCTAAACGTTTGTTAGAGGTAGGTATAGTGGTTAAGATTATCTTCTAATAATTTTACTTGAATTCGTAAATCCTTGTAATCTCCATCATACCTTGTCCCATACTCTTCGGTTTAAAGATTCTTTATTTATTCTAAAAGAACATACATTGTTCACTTAGCGAATAAATACATAATTAAGGTTAGTGTAGTACGATATCGATATTGATATTTGTTGGTATTGTATATTAAGCGGCTATTACACGGCAGGTTTGACGGTCAGTTTTGCTGTCAGTTTAGCAACAGTCAAGGCTTGACTGGCGGATAGCCTATCGTGTCATGTAGTGACTGATGGTTGCATAAATCCTGACGAAAATCTGAATATTTCATTGGTTATGATTTTTGATTGATACATGACATTGATTATATTTTTTTGTCGTCCGTGTCGTTCGCGTATTTCGTGCAGCAGGTCGATTCTGTCGACATCTCACCGTGATCACTTAGGTGGAGTGAACAACAAGTGAGCTGTCATTCAATCTTGTTTGTATGGTTTGACAGCTCACTTGTCGTTCACTTCGACATGTTTACAGAATCGCACTGCTGATAATCCTAGTAATAAAGATAAAATTACAGCTAACTACGTGATCACTTCAACCAAGCCTTCACTTCGACATGTTTTCAGAATCGACCGGCTGTAGTTCTTCTTGTTTAAACGTTGATGTGGGCCCTGTTTTTAGGGAAGACATTTCGGATTCCATTTGTTGTAGCTTTTGCTCAGTTATATCACTTTTACACGCTAGCTGCGATAAATCGGACTTCAATATTTGTTGCTCAGCTGATAGCTTGTCCGCACATTGATTAATGCTCGATAAGTCGGTTCTAAGGTCACTCAAATCTTGCCGTATTTGTGACATATTGTCGGACTGAGTTTTTGAGATTTTCTCTAGGGAAGCAAAGATATCCTCACGAAAGTTGGATATTATTTCCTTATATTGAGTATTCACGGCATTTGTTTCCGTATTAAAGGCGAACGGCAGACTTGTAGGTATGGGAGTTTCGTAAAGCTAGTAAATTTTCGAGTTTTGGGATCGTGTTTGTTTTAATAGGTAGTTAAATACGATAGAAAAGCCCTATTTAAAATCTTAGATTTTTATATGTTGGGACGTAAAAGCTATACCCAGTTTAATTTTTTGTGGTTATGGACTAGTCTACCAACGTAGGTTGTAAAAGACAGGTCATTAACATGTTATGATGATAAAATAAATGTTCTAGATTGCTTGTCGCTCGGATCTTTGTTGTGTTTTACTTACTATTAAGTAGGTAGATTGAGATGAGGATCGTACCTACTCAGTGGGGCGCTATAGGAGATGCCTATTTTCTAGCAGCGGACAGAAACAGTTTGATAATAATGAAGTTCTGATGGACACTAGAGATTTTCATTACCGGTTAATAAATAATTGCGCAAAAAAAAAGATACTGATGAATTCATTCCAATCATTACTTACATCGTTTACTGTTCTAATTTTATGCAACAATTATGGGTCTATAATTATAATAGTATAAGTGTTTTATTATATTTACTGTTAAAACTATTTTTAAATAATAAATTGTCATTTCGTTGTTTGTGATATTTTACGTATGACAACTTCGAAAAACATAACTGCGTTTAGTTTACTGTTTTGTTTGGTATAATTATTGAAATCTTTTTATTGATAGTATTAATTAATCCCATGTTCTAAAAATAGTTCACTTACATTAAAATAAATGACTGAGTTGCCTTAATAAGTGGTACAAATTCAATAATCAAACAACAATAAAAGTTTGCTGTACGAATTTTGCCGTTCGCCTTTAGAAATCTACTCCTTGCAAGCTCAAGCTCAGCTCTTTTTCTTTTGCGTAAAGTTTTAAGTTAAGTTGCTCGTTAGGCGATCGCACCACACTCATATTAGGTTCAAAATTACTTGCGTTACTTGCTACAGTCATGTTGCGGAGTGCGAGCGGTCTCTTTTAGCCGAGGGGGTGAAGGGAGCCGCTTGTTGGCTACGCACTACACTGCTGCGAGAACTATGCGTAGGTACTGGAGCAGTATACAAAAGCCCTTTTTGCACGACAATTAGCACTGTCACTTTTCAATTTTAAGGTTCAAACTGGGGTGACTAGTATCTATACAAATATTATAAAGCAGAAGAGTTTGTTTGATTGATTAAACGTGCTAATCTCAGGAACTACTGGTCCGATTTGAAAAATTCTTTCAATGGTAGATAGCCCATTTAACGAGGAAGTCTTTAGACTAATAACTATATCGTCACGCTAAGGCAAATAGGAGCTGATCATTCATGGAAAATGTGACGCAGACGAAGTTGCGCGGGTCAGCTAGTTGGTAATAAATAAAATAAGCTATTAGTTCTTAGGATAAGTAACACGAATTCTTCTTTCATAATCCTCCTTCAACCATCACGCTATCAATATTTCCTTGTATACTTATTCAAACATTATTTTTAATATTTCCAGGCACCCCAACCAGCACTCCCTTGGGAAGGTATACGAAAAGCTACAGAACATGGACCTAGCTGCCCTCAGAAGTGTATATTCACAGACGCCATTATTCTTGGTAGTGAAGACTGCCTGTACTTAAACGTGTACAGCCCAGATATTATGCCAGCTTCTCCCTTGCCAGTCATGGTATTCATCCACGGAGGAGGTTATAAAAGCGGCTCTGGAAACGACGATAACTACGGACCTGATTTCCTTATCCCTCATGGCGTAATACTTGTTACTATAAACTACAGATTAGAAGCATTTGGTTTCTTGTGTCTGGACACACCAGAAGTACCTGGAAACGCTGGACTAAAAGATCAAGTTGCAGCTTTGCGATGGGTGAAGGATAATATTGGAAGTTTTGGCGGAGATCCCAATAATGTCACCGTTTTTGGTGAAAGCGCTGGCGGCGCGTCTACTGGTCTACATATTATCTCACCTATGTCTAAGGGGCTTTTTAAGAGGGCCGTTCCAATGAGTGGTGTACCTCTATGCGATTGGTCTGTGCCATTTGTACCACAAAAGAGAGCATTCATGCTTGGCAAAGAGCTTGGCTTTGAAACCAATGACCCTAATGAGCTTCTAGACTTCTTACAAGGCGTTCCAGCAGAGAAATTAATTCACACAAACCCGGTGGTGTTATCTTTTGAAGAATTTAACAATAATATACTTAAGCTGTATCATTTTACGCCAGTTATTGAGAAAGATTTTGGCCAGGAACATTTCTTGACGGAAGATCCTTTGGAGGCATTGAAAACTAAAAGAATAAATGATGTTGATGTCCTAATTGGATTCACAAGCGAAGAAGCTGCAATTGGAATTCCTATGTTTGAAAAATCAGTTTTGAAGCATTACAACCGTTATCCAGAACTCTTGGTCCCTAGAAAGATCCTAATGAAGAGTACTCCAGAGACAATTTTAGAAGTATCGAAGAGGATACACGAATATTATTTCAATGGGAAACCTCTCACTGTTGAGGTTATGAGAGAATTTATTACTTACGCTAACCATGCGTGTTTCGTCTACGACGTTACGAGATTCATTTCACGTTTGCCGAAGGTTGGCAATGGTCGGAGATACATGTACAAGTTCTCCTGTATTTCAAACCGGAATATCTACGCGAGCGGTGGCCTGAAGTACGACATTCAAGGAGTCGGCCATTTAGACGATCTGATGTATCTGTTGAATGCGAATAAACACAATTTGAAGGTTGAGAAAAATACTAAAGAGTATGAACTGATCAATTTTGCTTGTACCGTGTTTACCAACTTCGCAAAATATGGGTGAGTGATATGATAAGATAACCAAATTGTTTGATTTTTGTATTATGTTTTTTATCAGTGGATATTAAGATATCTATGTGCTTATCAAATATTCGGTTGAGTTAGTCAACATACGATCCTGATTCTAATTTTAGCCTATTACATAGATAAATAATATGGTAATGTAAACTCGCCTTTTGTACGCTTTTCGTTCATAATTTTGTTTTTAACAGACATTATTCCATCTATCTATTAGATACCAAGTTTCCTCTATGCCTCAGAAAGGTTAGGGCGTTGGTCCCGGCTGCCATTTTCAACAGCTTTGACAGTCGCGCCACGAGCAGTCGGAAGTCAGAAAATCTGACACTAGTCTTGCCAAGGGGTATAGCATTACCAAATTACTTGAATGTGGAGGTCTATAGAATAGGCGGTCGATCCTCGTAGAATGCAGGTGTCCGGATAGGCTGGACCCCAACAAAGATAGAAAAATCCTAGGCTGATATACCTGGCACACTTATTAACCTTGAACTCTATTTTTACAGCAACCCAACCCCTGACTCCTCTCTGGGCACCACCTGGCCGGAGTACAACAACTCGACCAAAGCCTACGTGGAGATAGGAGACACCCTAACTCCGAGAACAGCACCTGAAGCCGAAGCAGTAGCTTTCTGGAAGAGCATCTTTGAATATGCTGGACTGGAATTTTAAGACCTTCGAAAGTACATTATTTTTAAACATGGAACATGGAATCTGTACTGTCAAAATTGTTTATACATTCTAAGCGTGTCACTATATACTTGCATGTCATTGTTGTCATGTCCTAATGACGTATATAACCGGCCAAGTCCGAGTCAGACTATCACACGAAGGGTTCCGTACCATAAATTGAAATAAACAAGTTTCTTGTATGCAAGCCCCCTTTAATAGGGAATATGCATGTGAGTTTTCTATTTGCAAAATGAAAAATAATTATTAGCTCTAGTAAACAATCTTGAAATTACATTATAAATTACTTCAATAGAGATGATATTATAAAGCTTTAAACATTACAATTAGAAACAGAAGTTTGAAATGAACTTTGACGTCAAAATCCATGACGCCTATACAGCTGCCATAGAAAACAGCGTTTTCGCGAGAGGGACAAATATATGTGTTTTAAATTATTTTATTTTGATTCTATTTTCACTGTTAGTATTATTTTTTAGTATATTTTTGGATAAATTATAATTATAGATAATAATTATTTATTTTATGCATATTCTCTATTTAATATGTTTTTTTTTTTGACCAATTGAACTGTCTACTTTTTACGAATCTATAGATACCTACAGCCCGCTGCCAGACAGACCGATGGACGGACAGCAGAGGCTTAGTAATAGGGTCCCATAGGTTACCCTCCGGGTACCCATCCTAAAAACTAACCTATTTGAAAGGATAACAGAGGTCCTACGCTCGACGCACACTTTTGACGGCACGATTTTTAGGGTTCCGTACCCAAAGAGTAAAACGAGACCCTATTACTAAGACTTCGCTGTCTGTCTGTCTGTCTGTCACCAGGCAGTATCTCAAGAACCGCGATAGCTAGACAATTGAAATTTTCACAGATGATGTATATCTGTTGCCGCAATAACAACAAATACTAAAAAAATAGAATAGAATAAATATTTAAGGGCGGGCCCATATAACAAACTTGTTTTTTTTGCCGTTTTTATAGATAATGGTACGGAACCCTTCGGGCGCGAGTCCGACTCGCACTTGGCCAGTTTTTTAGTATTGCTGGTTCGCGGTGATTCCATGATCCGCGTTTAAAAACAATTATTACTTATATTTTAATTTTAAAGGCTGATTAACACTGTACAATTAATTTATAAGAACTTTTGTGTGTAAATAACATGTAAGTACGTTGGAACTAGAAAGACCAAAGGATCTTTAAAGTATTAATATATTATCCACCAGCGTTGCTCGAACAAATCATTTGATTTTTATGTACAGTTAGGTAAGTAGAAATGAAGCTTATGTTTCCATCTTTTATTGTTTCTTTAAACTGACACATAACTATTCTAAGATGTGATTTTTTTGTTATTTTATTTTTAGTTTTATTTCTTGTGCAAGCCCCAAATACAACTTTTAATAAAACAACTATTATTTTTTTATATAAAAATTGACGCTTAAATAAATGGAGCAATCGTTATATTCAACGTGACTTCGCAATACTTGATATGACTTGAAATAAGTTACGGCACTGCGCAATAGCATAACTTGTACATGCATACCTATGCAAGTAGCTACATACCTCCTATCTCGATAGATTTTACTAGTGCACAGGGAATTAACTGTACCAGATCGAGTAACGTGTTCCAGGCTTTACTCAAAACCTGCTTATGAAAAACTAAACTCAAGAAGTATTTCCCTACCAAGTAGGCCCGGACTACGCCAAAGCGGAGATGTGCGGAGATGCAGTCCCAAGCGGAGACGAGTAGATATGTTCCTCAGCTAGGGTGTATCTACCGAAACTGTGGAGATGCGTAGGTACCGGCAAGACCACACGGCACCACCACGCCACGGCTCTACTACAGTAGAGATATGTGCCGGTTAGGGTGGAGATGTTCGCTAAC
Source organism: Ceramica pisi (assembly GCA_963859965.1). Classification (NCBI taxonomy): domain Eukaryota; kingdom Metazoa; phylum Arthropoda; class Insecta; order Lepidoptera; family Noctuidae; genus Ceramica; species Ceramica pisi. The sequence goes on from OY982542.1 coordinate 2,638,603, forward strand.
TAGAGCGGAAACTCAGCTTGCGAGGCAAAGTTCACGTCTCCGCCTTGTACCACGGTCCAGCTCAATCTCTAGCGAGGACATCTCCGCTACCATCGAGCCATACAAATATGATACATGTCATCTCCGCTCAGTGGTACCCACTTAAGCTGAGTGGAGAAGAGATGTGTGATATTGAAATTCTATTGTTTTTTTTTTAAACAGATCCATGCTCCGCACGTTTTGTCTCCGCTTTGTGTGGAGCCAGGTCCTAACTCCTAAGGAAACCACAAGCCAGTAATAGTAGCGTTAGAGTTTGATAAAAAAAATGCCAAAGTGTTTTTAACTTAGTGTAATACAATACAGAGTGGTATGTTTGTTGAAACAACTTACCGCTATTCGTTTCGCTGGGTAAAAAGTAGATTGAAATCTGAAATAAAAAGTGAAATTCAATTTACGTAGTTTTCGGTAAAATTCGGTAAGAATACAATAAAATAACGGCCAAGTGCGAGTTGGACTCTCACATGAAGGGTTCTATACCTTAAACCGGAAAAAATAAATAATAATTAATTATTTACAATTAGGATTAATTGATTTGTTGTATACCTACTACGACTTGGTATTTTTAAGTCATAAGTTGACGAGTAGAATGGTTTGTTACATTAAGTCACAGATAATATAGGGTTATTTGCAAAACACCGACAACCTCTGTTATTAACATCATATCTTTTGTTCTGCAACTTTTAAAAATTCATCATATTTTAGTTCATCAGGTTTTCATACAAAAATAAAAAAAACATCTAAATTGAACGCTCTAAATTTTACGAAGTCTATGCGAAGCAAAAGAAAAAGAAAGAGCTTTCTTTAGTAACATAGTCTTGAGAGATTGTCGGTGTTTTACAAATACCTAACCCTGTATAATAATTGGAGGAGCTCGTAGCTAAATGATAACAGCCGCACAGGTCGATCTCCGAGGTTAAGCAACGCTTGCCGAGGTTGGTCTGAGGATGGGTGACCATCTTAACATACCGAGTTTCCTTCGTGCCTCGGAAAGCACGTTAAGCTGTTGGTCCCGGCTGTCATTTGGAGATCTTTGGCGATCGTCACGGATTTTCAGAAGCTAGAAAATCTGACACCAGTCTTGCCAAGGAATACCATGTTACCCAGTTAATGGGTTGTGGAGGTCTGGTAGGCAGCCGCTCCACGTAAAATGCTGGTATTCGGCTGAATCTGGTTGGACTGGTAGCCGACCCCAATATAGTTGGGAAAAGGCTAGGCAGATGAAGATGAATAATTGAGTCAACCCTGTACCAATACTGCACAGTAGTACATAACAGTGCATTTCAATAAATAAAGTATTGCCAAAACTTCTGTTGAACATAAATATCTGCTGTCAAAACATAGTTTTGTAGTTTGGTTGCACGAATGAACGTTTATAGACTCAACATGAACGTTCAAGGATTTATGCGCGTCGTTTCAATTAATGATGTTAATCACAATGACAACATAACATCTGCGTCAGTGATCCTATTTATAACCTCGAGAAAACATATGAAAATTGTAATGTTTTTGAAACGGAACCAAAACTCTTATGTTGTGTTAATCAGGACTTGTAATTTCTACAGCGCTAAGTGAAAATGGCAGAAGTCAAAGTGAAGCAAGGATTGCTGTTTGGAGAAGTGGTGAAAACAGTCACAGGTGATGGCAAGAACTACAGCTTCAAAGGCACCCCCTACGCTCAGCTACCATTGGGCAAACTGAGATTCAAAATAAGCGTCTAAATGTAAATCAGTGAAGAAACGCTAGTCAATACAATACTTAAAAATAATAATAAAATAATTCTGTATTTAAATAAAATAATAAGAAAATAAAATAAACACATCATTTCATCATCACAAGCTTTATAGATGGAGTGTATCTATAAAACCTATCGTGACAGTTTAACAGACATATACGCATACCCATCTATACGCACAAAACTTTTTGGGAATACATTCATTGTGCTTACAGCTAAGGAGTGGAATTCTCTGCCGGAGTCTGTGTTTCCTGATAGCTACAACCTGGGACTTAGACCGCATCATCGCTTAACATCAGGTGAGATAGCGGTCAAACGTATGCCTATCAATAGTAAAAAAAAACAAGACGTAACTTCAATGAACAGTCTATATCAGACCACTGCTGGACATAGGGCTTTCCCAAGCTGAACCACATCACCCGATCATCTGCGTCTTCCGCAACTACTCCAGCCCAAACAACTTTCAATTTAAATTAGGCTAAGAATCAACACTTTTACAGCCAAAATTAACATTAAGGGCCAGTTTCACCGGTTACGAATAAAGTTTCGGTTAGCCTATTAGGAACTTATCTGGCAAATGAACTAAAACTTTTAGTTTCACAGGTGTCGGATAGCGATATCTGGCAGATTTATTAAGTATTTGAGTATTACAAAGTATTATAGTAATATAAGTGTCGGTTAGTTATCCATCAGATAACTAACCGACACTTTATCCGTAACCGGTGAAACTGGCCCTAAGTCTTCTAAAAAGCCTACCAGTCACCCATTGCTTAAGCTGGGAATAAAAAGTGAAGCAACAAACTCCCCAATAAAAGGACAACTTACTCTACGCCAACTCTAAACTAAAAGGCTTAAGATAATAGGCCTGTTACGTAATGTATAACATAGCAGGCATAATAAGTTTTGATTAAAACTGTGCCAACTCAATATCGGTTCTACTAAAATTCAAAAGAGTACTTTCTAGTTTTCTTTATACAGAGCTGAGACGACACAAATGAGTCAAAGTAATCAGTACGAAATATTTGCTCATTCGCGTTTTATAGCTATCTTAGAACGTGTTGGCGTTACGAATTAAATAATCAAGACTCGTCTAGATGAGATTGCCATGGCAAACATTTACATCACTTGTATCGTGTATCATACAAAATTGCTCTCGTTAAAACATGTCTAAATTAAAAATGTGTTTTTTCCAGGCACCTCAACCACCTCTTTCATGGGAAGGTATTCGCAAAGTAACAGAACCCTAAATGCCCCAAAAAGTGCATTTCCACGGACGTGTTTGACCTAGGAAATAAGGACTGTTTATACTTGGATGTGAATAGCCCAGACATCATGCCGACTTCTCCATTATCAGTGATGGTGTTCATCCATGGAGGTGGAAAAAAAGTGACCTTAGTAACAACGAGAATTACGGACCACATTACTTAGTCTCCCATGGTGTATTAACTCTAAACTGTATTAACTCCATCTTCGGCCTAATCATCACTTTCCATCAGGTGAGATTTGGGCCAAGAGTTTCCCCGTTTTAAATAAAAGAAAAAAAAACTACAGATCAGAATTACTTGGTTTCTCATGTCTTGACACAAAAGAACTTCCTGACAATGCTGGATTAAAAGACCAAGTTGCAGATTTACGATTGGTGAGGATTAATATTGAAAGTTATGGCAGAGATCCCAATATCACAGTTTTTGGGAAGTGCTGGCGGTGCCTCTACATGTCTCCACATTATCTCACCTACGTCTAAGGGACTCTTAAAGAAAGCTGCTGCGTTAAGTGGTTTGCCTTGTAATGATTGGTCATTATCATTGGTGTCAAAAAAGCGCGCTTCCTTACTTGGAAAAGACCTGTGATTTGAAACGAATTATCATTATTATTTTTTTTTAGGGATGGGAAATCATCCAATGACTCCTCCCGCTCTGGGTGTAGCTGGAGGGAGTGTCAAACTTCTACTGACTAAATCCCATCCATGTTCCTTCAATGCCCTTTGTGTTCCGGAGCCACGGTGTCTCTTGCGAATAATCCCGCGACTCCGGCAGGCGTCGGCCCTTTCGGGCCCCTCTGTGTGCTGACTCTCTTTGAGGCGCGCGTGGAACACTAACGCGCCATCGACATGGCCTGTCGTCACTAGACGGACGGACGGCGAGCCACCCATAGCTCGCCGTCCTCAGGCCCGTGCCTACGGTGGCCGGAGGTCACCAGGTGGTGGCCCCCGACGCCCGCGGCGTCCACCACGGTGGCCGGGACGAGAGGGTCTCCTCTCAAACGAATTATCATAATCAGCTTTTCAATTTCTTGTGAAGAATTTAATAATAACGGACTTAAGCTGTTCCATTTCATTCCAGTTGCGGAAAAAAATTTTGCCCAAGAACATATTCATACAGACGATCCTTTGGAAGCATTGTAAAATAAAAGAATTAATGATATAGATGTCCTTATTGGATATACGAAGGAAGAAACCGCTGGTGTTATACCTACAATGGACGAATCAGATTTAGAACAATCCAACCGTTAACCAGAACTATTGGAACCGAGGAAGATCCTCAACAATAAACTCCAAAGACTGTTTTAAAAGTATCGAAGAGGATACACGAATACTACTTCAAAGAGAAATCTCTCAAATCTGATATAATGAAGGAATTTGTAACGTTTGCTAGTCATGCGTACTTCACCTATGAAGTCAACTGATTTGTTACGCATTTACCAAAGGTTGGTGATGGTCGGTGTACAAGTTTGCTTGTGTATCTGATAGAAACATCTACGCCGGACCTGGATTGAGATATGAAATTAAAGGAGCTGCCCATTTAGATGATCAGAGGGCCAATTCTACTTGTGCGGGGTGCAAGGTCATAGGTAATATAAAAGCACTGTTTGGATTTGGATTTAAAAGTTTTATTAAAAGTTCTTCAAACCTAATGTTAAATGTTAATGTTAAAATGTTATCGTTAAAATGTTATGAATGCACCCGGTCCGTTTGACGTATGGAAATGCACTGACATCTTCTTCTATCTATCTATCTATATCTATCTATATCTATCTATACTTATAATAAATCTGTAGAGAGGTCAATTCTGTACATGAAATATATTTCCAAAATAACTATCAGGGGGTGATTAGGGATCGATACTGATGCCAAAAATGCAATCTGTACAATTTTTGTCTGTCTGTCTGTCTGTCTGTCTGTCTGTCTGTCTGTATAACCGTTATAGAAACAAAAACTACTCGACGGATTTTAATGAAACTTGGTACAATTATTATTCATACTCCTGAGCAGGTTATAGTATACTTTTCATGACGCTACAATCAATAGAAAAAATGAAAAAAAAAATGAAAATGTGAAAGTTTGGTTGTTTGTTACTCAATCACGCCAGAGCGGCTTAACGGATCTTAATGAAATTTAGAACAAAGATAGATTATAGTCTGGAATAGCACATAAGCTACTTTTAATCCCGGGAACATGTTCCCTAGGGATCACGCGGGCGAAGCCGCTGGCAGAAGCTAGTTAGTATACATAAAATTGTTACATAGATACAAGTAAAATTGTTGTAAATTGCTGCGTTAGCAAGTGTACGGTTGCTTAGACCGCACACTACTAATTTTAACATTCAATCAATCAATCAATCAATCAATTTATTTATTCAGACAATTACATAGTCCATTAATTTTAATAAATTCGCATCTCAATCACAAACTGTCAAAATGTATGAAAATTAAGGCTTTTTTGACAGTTTGAGCTTGAGATGCGAATGCGAAAGTTGTTTAAAAATTAGTAGAATTGGCCCTCTGATGTATTTGTTAAACGGAAAGCACATATTATTATTTTATTTTTTTATATATATATATATTGATAGGCGTACGTTTGACCGCTATCTCACCTGATGTTAAGCGATGATGCGGTCTAAGGTGGAGCACACTTGCCTAGAAGTAACCTATACCACCACCACACACCACACACCCACCACCACACCATACCTGTACCTATTTATTTTTTAACTTAAAAATTTTAAGGCTCACTATTGTCTAAGTTTATTTTTCATTTCTCCTGTCGCAGGTCTGCTGGAAGAAATTTCATTGGAAATAAGCTGTACTTTTGTACTTGTATTTATAATGTTAACTTTTACTATTTTTCTGTGTGTACATAAATAGTAAAATAAATAATTTGAAGATTGAGAAAAAAATATTAAAGACTATGAGCAAATTAATTTAGTGTGTACAGTGTTTACCAACTTTGCAAAATATGGGTAAGTGATAAGATTCATTGTGATTTATTATGATTACCTATTTTATTCGTCACATATTTTATTTTATCAGGTGATTAAATTACAATTTAGTTATGTAACTAACTTCTTATCAAATTTATATCTCGTTAATTACGATATTATGGTATAGCCAATATCATAATATCGTAATTAACGAGATACAATCTAGTAGACTGCTGTGCAATGTGTATGCTGTAGTGGTGGGGGTGTAGGCGCTTGCCTGCGGACGTCAAACGATGGTTGGCTCGCCATCCGAAAAGCAACTGGCCCGGGACGGCGGCGGTGTTCTACATGCACCTTATAGAGATGACAGCATAATTGACAGGGCCCACTAGGACCAGTGCCTGCCAGGGTTGCGGAAATAGAGAATATAAATGCATTTTTTTTTTATTTGCAAAATAAAATACTTATGAGCTCTAGTAAACAATCAAGAAATTATTTTTGTAAAACCTTCATCAGCGGTGAAATTATAAAGCTTCATTATAATTAGAGAGAGAAGTCCGATATGGACTTTGACGTCAAAGTCCATGATGCCTATATACAGCTGACATAGAAAACAGCGTTTTTGCGAGAGGGAGAGATATTGTTTAACATAATTATATCTCGTATGTTTTTCGAGCAATTTTGATTCTTTTATCACTGTTAGTATTACATTTTTGTATATTTTTAAACAATCTGTATAGATTATAAATACTTTTTCATGCATATTCCGTATTGTTTGAAAGAGTTACCGCAGCCCTGAAATGCACTAGGCATTTGAAGGAACACGGGTTTGTTTTAGTCAGTAAGAGTCTGACACTACCTCTTGCTCCGCCCAAAGCGGGAGAAGTCATATGATGATTTTCCATCCATAATAAAATTCTAGCAATCTCCTTTAAAAATCAGGGTGACTTGCACAAGTACAGCAAATACCTATTATAATCTTGTGACATTTTTCATACCTTTTCTTACTCTTTTACAGTAACCCAACACCTGACTCCTCTCTGGGCACCAGAACTTTTCGGCCCCATCGATCATCTGTTCTGCGAGCAATGTGCCCTGCTCACTTCCACTTCAGTTTGACGACCCCTACGGGGCTACGTCGAAAACCTTGATTTTCTTGAGGATGTCATCGTTCCTTATTAAATTACGCTAGGAAACTCTGAGCATTGACCTCTCCATAGCTCTTTGGGTGACTTTAAGCTGACTCGTGAGGAGGATATTATTTAGCTACTAGCTCTTCTATTCTAATGTAAATATTGATAAAAAAGACCTACCCTCAGGAACAAAATATTCACACTTCAACGTGAAACTTGCCTGTTCTTATCTCCGAGGGTCCAGTAATTGGTAACATTTATCACTAATCTCGCGAACCAATATTGACGGCAAATACAATTTCAATATTTGCGGAGGATCTGTTTGTGTAGCAGCAGAAGGATCCAGGCCGAATTATGTGCCTAACTGAACAAACAGAAACCTTCGACCCTCATTGTCTTTACCTATTATTATGGAAAACTTACTCCTGATAGCGGCTTTGCCCGCCTGAATGTCATTTTTTTTACCAAAGGAACATACTCCTAGTACAAAAATAATCCTATGTCTATAGCCGCCACAAGAAAAACTAACGAAGCGGACTTTGTACAGACGCCAGCACAAGAAGCTACAACAATCTGTCAAATTTCTTCAATCGATTTTCAACTTTATTACTAGAGTTAAGGTTCAAGGTTGATTGGGAAAATTGGACAGTTTCGGGTAGCGTGATGTACTAGCGACTGTACCGCAGCGCCATCTATCCCGTTAGTAGTGAACTACTGAACGAAGTCCTGCATCGCGGTATCAGAGTTTTCCGTGCAATTTTAACATAATATACGAAAGTCTGAATATCAACTGTTGGGTGGTTGCCCACCAGACACAAAAACCGACCGGTCAATGGATCCTCCCTTTCCAATGGAGGTTTGCAAGACATTAACGACCTTGACCTTCGGAGTTTGAAGTGGAACGTGAAGAGCTAACAAACAGTCGGGCAGACAGACAGGGTACTATTCACATTTATCATATTAGGTAGGATGGAATTCTAAATAAATAAATGTCTTTGTTGAGCTTTGGATCCAGAGTTCAATCCCAGGAATAAAGGGTTATTCGGTTTTTGTAAATTCTCGGTAGAGGCTTGGTGTCTGGATTTGCGTCCTATTTTAGATAATAGGTACTCCAATTTTTCTTTTGATGTTCGCAAGTGTACATGCGAAACCCAAGGATTCTACACAAATAGAATATATATACTACAATGATTTAGGTAGGCCATGAGCACTTTTTTTGAAAAGCTTATCATTGTTTAATTTCTGCCAATAAACCATGAGATAGATAATGAAAATGAAAAAAACAAAAGTAATGTAAAGCATAATTTTTTTTTCATGAAATTATATCATTAAGTTAGTATATTGGTTACCTAATAAAAAACTTTTTACAAAAAAATACAACCGACTTCCAAAAAAAATCACTACAAAGTAAAAAATAACTTTTATTTCGGAAGTCGGTGTTTTTGTTACTTTCTTCGTATTTTGACACCGACTTCCGAAATAAAAGTTATTTTTTACTTTGTAGTGATTTTTTTTGGAAGTCGGTTGTATTTTTTTGTAAAAAGTTTTTTATTTTTCACTTTTTAGTGGTACCTAACAACCCCACTGCAAAATCGCAGAAAAGCAAAATACGCAATTTCGATTATCAAAGAATCATCTAAATAGTCAAATTCCAGCTATTTCGATTTAAAATCCAAAGTTCGTAACCGATTTTGATATGATTTAAATGGGACCAATCTGCAAGTATATCCTTTCAGATAAAACAAAAAAATTTCAAATCGGTTCATAATTGTCGGAGATATGAGGTAACAAACATGAAAAAAAAAAAAAACAACCGAATTGATAACCTCCTCCTTTTTGGGAAGTCGGTTAAAAATAATTATGACATTGACGGTGCACACCCGTGTAGTTATCGGGGTCATTTTAAAATATCTTTAAATATATCTTGTTTAATATATGTAACTAATCGACCGTTTTAACCTTGAAAACTCCACACAGCCACAAATATTTAAAAAAAAACTGGCAAAGTGCGAGTTGGCACGGCGAGCATAGGGTTCCGGTGAGTTTTTTTTTTTTTATACAGAACGGTGAAACTCTTGACCTAAATCTCACCTGATGGAAAGTGATGATTAGGCCGAAGATGGAAGCGAGTTTCACCCGGAATCCTCTTACACAGAGGAACTGGCTATCATACCTCTAACTGCCGGAACACAACAATGCAGCATTTTAACATTACAGACTTCTTATAGGTTTGCTGATAATTTATTGATCAATATTATCACACACAGAGACACGAAACACTCCCACATATTATTGCATGCTTCAGTTTGTTTTTAATTTTTAATTAATTTCTCATTGTAGATTTTCCGTGCTTATGCGTTTGATAATTATAATTTTGCCAATCTGCACATGTAACACGTACCAAACCCAATTAGTGCCGAGGGATTGAAACTGTGTCTCCTAAACACAGGCTATTTTGTAGCCTATCTAGGAGGACAGAGCTTCACCCACCTTATTGTAGAGATTCTGTGTTACCCGTTATTATTTCTGTAAAAGTTGTAAATCTACAATCTGTTATCTATCTATACTTATAATAAATCTGTAGAGAGGTCAATTCTGTACATGAAATATATTTCCAAAATAACTATCAGGGGGTGATTAGGGATCGATACTGATGCCAAAAATGCAATCAATACAATTTTTGTCTGTCTGTCTGTCGGTCTGTCTGTCTGTCTGTCTGTCTGTCTGTCTGTATAACCGTTATAGAAACAAAAACTACTCGACGGATTTTAATGAAACTTGGTACAATTATTATTCATACTCCTGAGCAGGTTATAGTATACTTTTCATCACGCTACAATCAATAGGAGCAGAGCAGTGAAGGGAATTTTTTTACTCAATCACGCCAGAACGGCTTAACGGATCTTAATGAAATTTAGAACTTTATATACTTATAATAAATCTGTAGAGAGGTCAATTCTGTACATGAAATATATTTCCAAAATAACTATCAGGGGGTGATTAGGGATCGATACTGATGCCAAAAATGCAATCAATACAATTTTTGTCTGTCTGTCTGTCGGTCTGTATGTCTGTCTGTCTGTCTGTATAACCGTTATAGAAACAAAAACTACTCGACGGATTTTAATGAAACTTGGTACAATTATTATTCATACTCCTGAGCAGGTTATAGTATACTTTTCATCACGCTACAATCAATAGGAGCAGAGCAGTGAAGGGAAATTTTTTACTCAATCACGCCAGAACGGCTTAACGGATCTTAATGAAATTTAGAACAAAGATAGATTATAGTCTGGAATAGCACATAAGCTACTTTTCATACCGGGAATATGTTCCCTAGGGATCACGCGGGCGAAGCCGCTGGCAGAAGCTAGTAATGAATAGATAAATATTATGAATTATGAATTACATTATTATCTGCTATATTATTTTTTTCAATTTTTAAAAGTGTTTCGGAGATAAGGGGGAACGGTTAATTTTCGTCTAATTTCTTGAATAACTTCAAATCTATTGTGGAGGCTTGTTATTAGCAATTTTTAAATTTTATTTAATTGCACTCTTTACGTGTTTGGTTTGTCAGTCTGTAAGCCTTCTTTAAAATAAAATAAATAAATAAACCTATTAATTTTTAAATTTTGAATACAATTTAATTTAAACCCCCACAATAATCTCTTTAATATGAGATGTCATATAGTACAACCTGAACAACATTTTTTTTAATTTCTAGTTTGTCCCCCAAATGTGACCCCCGCACCCAAAATTTATTTATTTACGTTACGTTACGTTTACGACAACATGAATGTTTCTGGCTTTGTTTAGTTTTTGTTTTCTTATAATTTTGTGTTTTAGTTGGTAATTTATATTGTTATTGTGTGTCGCTTCTGGCGGAATGAATACATTTTCTTTCTTTCTTTCTTTCTTCTTTCTTTTCTTTCTTTCTTACGTAACGCGTCCATGTTTAAGTTTGTAGCTAATTTCAATAGAATCGACCCATTCGGAGAAAATTTATTGTGACAGACGGATAGACACACCCGAGTGATCCTATTCGGGTTCCGTTACTTACGGATATTCGGAACCCTAAAACTATAATTAGGTACTAGTTCAGTTGCTGGTCCATCTATACCGGTATAAAAAGTGAAGTCCAAAGTTTTTTTACTCGGTCACATAAAAACAAACATAATTATAAGGAAAAAAATACCTATTTCCGTCTTCAGTCACGACATTTATATGAACAACAAGCCATTCCTGCTCAGCACAGCGATTCTTATTTATTTAAATTATTAATTTAATCTTACAATACCGCGTGTATCTGACATCGACGCACAAACGATTTCCATGGGTCCGGGGCATGATTCTGGACACCCTAGACTTAGAATTTTTCGTCGGCTTTTTTCTCATTTTTTCATTGTTTTCAATGGTTTTTTTTACTTTAGACTGCTCATAATCGTTATTCTGACCTAACCTAATGAGATTTTAAATAAAAAAAATATTAATTAACTACTTTCACTAAAAAGAGCAATCTGAATAAAACCACAAATAGATATCAGCTCAGCTGAGCTGATACTTTGTGATACTCTTGAAAAAAATGAGAAAAGAATCGAAGAAAAATTCCAACACTGGGGTGTCCAGAATCATGCCCTGGACCCATGGAAATCGTTTGTGCGTCGATGTCAGATACACGCGGTATTATACTATACGTAGTGTATTCAGTTGCGAACTGTAGCTAATTAAGAAAACAAACGCAGCTGTTTCTTTTGAGTTTTAATTATTGACAGAAACAGTAGTTATAATAATATGGGTGTATGTTAACAATTATGTAGTTTAAATAAGCAAATAAATTTTATCTTTAGTTATTATAACTGATTAAATATTTTTTAGATAGTAAATCATGAGTAGGGTCACTTTATTACTTTATATTTTTTTAATTCTTTTTTATAATTTTCAATGTAATGATGACATTCAAAAGTGCTTTATAATGGACTAATTTAAATAAACATTTTGACTGTGACTTTAGACTTTGATCAAATGACTCCTTCTGCTCTGGGCGGAGAAGGAAGTGTCTTTTACTGACTAAAGCGCATCCGCGTTCCTCCAAATGCCCTTTGCGTTCCTAGGCTGCGGTGATTCTTTCGAACAAATTCTGCAACCCTGACAAGCACTGGCCCTAGCAGCCAAGGGGGCTGCTAGGGCCAGTGCTGAACAGCTGACATAATCTTACCTATATTGTTATAGATACCTGAACAAATTATAAACTGTTCCAAACCATGGCAACCAGAAGCCAGAACGCATAGTAACTATCACCAGAAAAGCTCCGAGTGAAAGAAGCTCAATGCTAAGAACCATTCGAATACAAAGAAGAAACGATCACTTATAACAAAGCGTTTAGCTCGCCATACATTCCCAACCATTGCAACTTCTGAAAGCCAGAATCAACATGGCGATCACCAGAAAAACGTCCAGCTAATGAAGCCCGACGAACCCCTGAGAAACGATTTAGCTGTCTTGGATCCCGCAACGCAATTGATCCGAATAGTACAGGGGGAGTAGGAAAAAAAAAATCATCCGTTTGTTGCGCGATGTCAAAATATTGAGTTTTAAAGCAAGCTATTCTGGATGTCAATATTTCTGACTCAGTCAAGTTGACCGCAGACAACCCGAAAGCAAACTCATTCATTCATCTTTCACGGTGTTTCATTAATTATAATAAACTACTACTCGATTAATTATATATAACTAGCTTCTACCAGCGGTTTCGCCTGCGTAATCCCCAGACAACATACTCACTTTCAGGCTTTCTGACGTCGTCGGCGCGTTCGTGTTCCACGCGCGCCTCAAAGAGAGTCAGCATACAGAGGGGCCCGAAAGGGCCGACCCCTGCCGGAGTTGCGGGACTATTTATAAGAGATACCGTGGCTCCGGAACACAAAGGGCAAAGAAGGAACATGGATGGGGTTTAGTCAGTAAAAGTCTCCACCCAGAGTGGGAGGAGCCATTGGATGATTTCCCATCCCTAAAAAAAAAGGCTTCCTGACGTGAAAGAATAAAAAATAAATAAATAATTATTGACACAAATTATACATACATTTTTATAAATTCCCGAGCTCCTGCGCTATTGTTCACTGTATTACAGCAGCTAGTGTCTTACCCTAACAATGTTACATGTTATTTATGATATCCAAAGACTACAAAGATACAAAAGTACAAAAAAAAGTAGAGTAACAAACATCAATTCGAAAGTTTATGAGGATGGCCTCACAAACTTACGCATTCATAATATTAGTAGAATGACAATCTGTGTCTCATTAAAATCTACTTATGTCCAATCGCCTATCAGCTGAACCATTATGTATGTAAATTTAATGCTAAAGAACACACTTAATGTACGTAAGAAATTAATTAGGTAACTACACCTAAGTATACCAATGAAAATACTATGTAAATATATTGTGATTGTGCAGCTAAATGGATTTTTTTTGCAGAAGTCTGTGTTTCCTGATAAATAGTTACAACCTCAGAGTAATTAAGTCAAGAATGAATAGGTTACTTCAGTCTAAAGTAAAAAAACCCTTGAAAAAAATTAAAAAATGAGAAAAAAGCCAACGAAAAATTCTAAGTCTAGGGTGTCCAGAATCATGCCCTGGACCCATGGAAATCGTTTGTGCGTCGATGTCAGATACACGCGGTATAGTTTTAGATTTGTTCCTAAACTTATTGTGTAAAACGGTATTACTTGCCTAATAGTTCTAGGTCAACGGAAAGTATCCTATATTCTTTAATTCTCTTGAAATTGTCGAAATATACCTACGTTTTTTGCGGCATAAGCGGCCGTATCTTTTTTACGTTTAGAAGTTTGATTTTTTCACAGCTCCAAGGGGCTGGAGTGTATGGTTTTAATTTTAACTTGATACCTCCAGACGTTCCCGAGATAAAGGGTTTCGGCAGACAGACGGACGGACGGACAACAAGGTGATCCTATAAGTGTTCCGATATTCCTTTAGGTAGGAACCCTGAAAAGTGACGTGAAATTTTCTTAACTGAAGTTTAAACTGAACTCAGACGCATAGCAACCAATCATACTCAAAAATACACGCCCGAGTTAACAATGACATAATTTTTATCGAGGTCAAATTACATTTCAAAGTCAACAAGTGAGATTTTCGAAAAACAAACAGACGGAAACACATGACGAAGGATTTACTGAGATGATTAGCTACTGTGATGTGTGACGCCCATTATCTTTGTTGGCCAGTACATCATTATCTTTGCTGACTATAGTCTTTAGTCTATAAACAGGTATTATTGAGGTGGGTCATAACATAACTCATAAATACTGAACAAGTGTATTTAACAGCCTCATAAACACTTCAACTTCGTCAGCGGTATATTTTTATTTGCCCAGCAACGGACGCTCTGGCTGGAATTGATTCGTTACGGTGATAATTTAAATTAATATTTTAAACATACATAATCATTATTTGTTTTTAGCGTTCCGTCCACTGAAGGGAACGGAGCCTTACTATAAAACCTCCATGTCCGACCGTGTGTCTGTCAGCAAACTGTACGTCATAAACTCTTATAAATAAACCGTTGAAATTTTCACAGTGAATATATTGCCGCTAAAACTACAAATAGTAAATACAAAAATACTAGAAAAATGCCTCACTTTTTTCTTTATTAATTTTTAATAATATAAGAATGTGTTTCAATTTTTAAGTTTAAAGTACGGGACCATTCAACTGATTTTATTTTTTAACTAGCTGACCCGAGCAACGTCGTCTGCGTAACATGTTTAATTACTGCTCCGCTCCTATTGATCTTAGCGTGATGATATATAGCCTATAGCCTTCCTCGATAAATGGGCTATCTAACACTGAAAGAATTTTTCAAATCAGACCAGCAGTTCTTGAGATTAGCGCGTTCAACCAAACAAACAAACTCTTCTGCTTTATAATATTAACTAGCTGACCCGTGCAACGTCGTCTGCGTAACATTTTACATTACTGCTCCGCTCCTATTAGTCTTAGCGTGATGATATATAGCCTATAGCCTTCCTCGATAAATGGGCTATCTAACACTGAAAGAATTTTTCAAATCGGACCAGTAGTTCCTGAGATTAGCGCGTTCAACCAAACAAACAAACAAACAAACTCTTCTGCTTTATAATATTAGTATAGATAATAGTATATAGTATAGATTTAATTGAATATTAGAATTAGTATGCATACAGTCAGCTGTCGAGGTCAGTTAAGAGATCAACGTTCGAGAACCCATTAGTCAACCACAGCTCATAAATCTGGACAATTCGGAAATAAATTATTTCAAGTTTTCAACCATTTTTTTGGTATCTCGTTTACTATTTATGGATTCACAACCGAATTTCAATTCAGTTTAATTTATATGGTCACGGCAGATACTTGAAAGCTAAAGTCAGAGATGGTGCAAGTGAGAGTGAGTGAGGGCGTACTGGAGGGCGAGCTGGTGCAGAACGAGTACGGAGGGACGTACTGCAGCTTCAAGGGCATCCCGTACGCCCAGCCGCCTTTAGGCGACCTCCGGTTCAAGGTATGTCAGCCAAAATACATAAAGCTGATCCGTTAATGACTAAATGAACCAAGCGCGTTTATACTAGGAGGATTTAAGTAGTTATATAATGGACATGTGTCCTGAAAAAATCTAATTAGTCCGTCAGTTAGATTATCAAAAAATATTTGACCCGTGTTTTTTCTTTTGTTACGGGAACCAAAATTGTCGAAGTTACGATGCTTTTAAAATTCTCAATACGTCACACGTTCGCATAATTTTTAGTGAGTCGTGACGTCACGAGCCCCCACTCCCGAGTTTTGATGCGTTTTATCTTTGTCAATATTCATTGATTTACAAAAACAAAAAATACGTGTCCATTATTTTTCAATACTCTAACTGACGGACTAAATAGTTTTGCAATTTTTGGATGATGGAATCTAGCCTATTGTAGTGTTTGTATTTAACGTATTTTTAGCTAACTAGCTTTCACCCGCGACTTTGTACCCGCATATGCCATTTTTTCCCATTCTCGTAGGAATTTCGGGAAATCCTCTCTTAGTACACAGTAGCTTAGGCTGTGCGTTGATATATAAGTCAGTCAGTGAGTCAGGTTTGCCTTTTACGTATATAAATAAATCTTCTACTTTGATCCCTGATATTTTTTGTCCTCTGTCTGTACCACTCAGCTTCGAACAAAAAATAGGTCAATTAAAAACAAATTATGCATTTGTTTTTGGCTAAAACAGTTGCCTATTATCTAGGAAAAATAAATTAGGGAACTAGATTTACGAGGTATCAGAATAGAATAGAATAGAATACTCTTTCATCTTTCGTTTTTTTTTCTCTTTCTCTCTTTCTTTCTTTTCTTTTCTTTCTCTTTTTTTTTATTTCTTTTTCTCTTTTCTTTTTTTTCTTTTTTTCTTTTCAGGTATGTTTACTTTTATTTCATCTTTTATGAACAAATACAATATTAATTTCAGGCTCCACAACCAATTCAACCATGGCATGGCGTGCGCAAGGCCAACAAATTCGGCCAAGTTTGCTACCAGTACAACTCTACCAACCCTAGTCTTGGCAATATGAGTGAGGATTGCTTGTACCTCAATGTTTATACACCAGAAATTAAACCTAAGAGCCCCCTTCCTGTTATGGTTTGGATCCATGGCGGAGGTTTTGTCTGGGGTAGTGGCGATGATGACCTTTACGGACCACAATTCCTCATCAGACATGATGTAGTGCTGGTCACTTTAAACTACAGACTTGAGGTCCTCGGTTTCCTCTGTCTTGACACCGAAGACGTGCCTGGTAACGCTGGCATGAAGGACCAAGTGACTGCACACAGATGGGTGAAGAAAAATATTGCTAACTTTGGCGGAAATCCTGAGAACATAACAATTTTTGGTGAGAGCGCTGGTGCTGGAAGTGTTTGCTATCATTTAGTATCACCGATGTCAAAGGGCCTTTTTAACCGAGCAATTCCTCAGAGCGGAGCAACCACTTGTTTCTGGTCACTAGCGTTCGAACCACGAGAGAAAGCTCTTCTTCTTGCGAAAAAGTTAGGATGCGAGTCAGAGGATGACAAAGATTTGTACGAATTCTTTAAAAGACAACCTGTTCAGAATCTCGTCAGTTTGAATTTACCGGTAACACTTGCACAAAAACCGTACGAAATCCATTTCGGCATAGCAAACGAGAAAGATTTTGGACAGGAAAGATTCTTCTTCGGAGACGTCACTGATGCTATTCGAAACAAAACACATGAAGGTGTAGATATAATGACAGGGTACACCCAAGACGAAGGCCTAATAGCAATAGACATTGGTGGTCCTTTGGAAGATATCGTTGCCAAAGCCAAACGTTACCGTGAAATGTTTGCCCCAAAACTCATCCAGAATAACTGTAATATTAATGATCAGCTGAAATCTGCAAGGAAGATACAGAAATTTTACTTCAAGGATGAAGATGTATCAATGAAAAATTACGTCCAAATGATGAAGTTCTTAAACGTGGATATGTTTGTTTATGGAGTGATGTTGTCAGCTAAGTTGAACTCAAAGATGAATAAAGTGTACTTGTACAAGTTCAATTGTAAAACGGAGAGGAATTGTTTCAGTGGTGTATTTGGCGTCGATCACCTCACTAAAGATATGTCTGTGGTATCCCACTGTGATGATTTAACATACCTCTTCCCAGTACAGTTGTTCAGTAAGAAAGTCGACAAGAATTCTGACACTTTCAAGGTTATCGATAGAGTCACCAAGCTTTGGACGAATTTCGCGAAATACGGGTAAGTTAACAACTTGTTTTGTCATAATCATCATTAAATGTAGGTAGGTTTATATTGAGATTACCAGTGATTCATTTCCGATAAACTGCAAGGTTCAGTTCAATTTATATACCTAACATTTCACCGAACTAATTTTAAGTCTCCTTACCGAAATTGTTAATTGTAAACAATTGTTTTTTTATTGTTACTCCGATTTTAAATATTACTTATTAATTTAAACCTACCACAATAAAGCATTTTAACACAAAATTTATGTTGCGTTAAGTCCACCTATGTGCCACTGACTACTACTATACATGAGGCTTACATAGAGAAATCAATTTTATTTTTGGCGAAGGAATCCAAGAACAGCAAACACCCTTTCTTCCTTTGGCCTATTTTATATTTAATTATGTAACTAGACCAAAAACGTTATTTTTGGTCTAGTTACATAATTATTCTTATTTACCTATGATTCAAATTTGACATATTCAACCCTAATCTCTTCTAAGTTAGAGTGCAGGCTTCTTCTGGATAAGCTCATTCTATCGTCGACTTTGTCTCAGCAACTTCTGACATATACAAGTATCAAGAGTAAACATAACTCAAAAAAAATGCCCGTACCATTAAAAATCCTTTTTTTTTCAGAAACCCAACCCCAGACGAGAGCCTTGGAGTGAAATGGAAACCATATACCTTGACTGATCAGGATTATATGGACATTGGCAACCAACTGGTCGCTGGTCAATCACCGGACAAGGAGGAGACCGACTTGTGGGAGAGCGTGTTCCAGGAATATTTGCCTAAATATAGTGCCATTCAATAAAGAGGTTCTAATTTTAATCGTTCACCTTTAAAGTTATCTTAGTAGACGCATCATGATTATGCATTACGAAACAAGTATAAATTATTTCCTTTTTCTAAATGCTCACAACGTGTTTGGAGGTTAACAGGTAAAATCTGTCACGAACAAGGTAATGACGCCTTGTTTAATTTTTGTTTGTTTAAAGTTTTTAGTTTACATTTTACGTAGACTTAAAATGAAATTCAAGACATGAAGAATAATAATGTTTTATTAACCGACTTCCCAAAAAGGAGGAGGTTCTCAATTCTGTTGTATTTTTTTTTTATGTTTGTTACCTCATAACTCCGACAATTATGAACCGATTTGAAAAAAACAGTTTGAAATACTTTTTTTTATAGTTCGACCCCCAAAAGTGACCCCCATACTAAAATCTATTTATTTACGTTACGCGTCCGTGTTTCGGTCACAAAAGTCTATATGTATACCAAATTTCAACGGAATCGGTTCAGTAGGTCCGGAGAAAACTTGATGTGTCAAACGGACAGACAGACAGACAGACAGACAGACGGACGGGCGGACGCCCGAGTGATCCTATAATGGTTCCGATATTTAAGAGTGTGTATTCCGTCCACTAGCGCCGCCAATCGTTTTTTATTATTTGTGGTAAATTTAAGACACGTAGATAAAAAACCGCTCTGTAGTGCACTAAAGAAATGTATCTATTATTTTTTGACAGCTATTTTTAATACATAACTCATGGCTAAATAGCCAAAACGGCAATTATTGCTAAAAGTGGCCACTTTTAGCAAAAATATCGACTTTGGCAACTATTTATGTTCTAAAGTACAAAACATAACTCTCAAAACATAATAAATACATTTCTTTAGTGCACTACAGAGCGGTTTTTTATCTACGTGTCTTAAATTTACCACAAATAATAAAAAACGATTGGCGGCGCTAGTGGACGGAATACATGCTCTTCAGAATGAATTTGACTGCAATACCTTTCCGCGTGTGTTACCTACATTCGTATTCCAGATAAACACAATCCCGTATTTAGTTTTGTTTGACACGGAACACCTGGCCAATTAGTCCTTTGAACGAGACTATTTATATCGAACGTGTAAATGTGTGTTTGTATGTAAAATTCACTGTTTTGATCGTGCTACAAATTAGAGTGTCTACAAAAAAAGTAGTACATAATATATGTATACATAACTCGTCTGGGAAACTGGTTGGTATGTTTTCGTTGATTTATTACGATTAAGACTATCTAATGTAAGAATTAATGGTTATTGACGACATTTAAATCGTGCGACTTAAATGTAATAAGGAGTTTTCCATTGGAATTTGTAGTTTTCGTTTTTATGGATTTTTCTAGTCTTGAGTTCTAGAAAGGTTTAAGTTACTAATTGTAGTAAACGATCTTGATGTGATATTTTACACAAACACAGATCTAGATTAATATTATAATTGTTTATTTTATTTTTAGCCTATTTTGTTCCACTGCAGGGCAAAGGCCTCCCTTTCTTCCTTTCATTCAACTCGGTTCTGGGCTAATGTGGACCAATCTTGACGATAAGCAGCAAGCTCGTCATATTATAAAGAGGAAAGATTTGATTTTTTGTTACGATTTAACTCAAAAACTAATCTTTCAATTTAAAAAAAATATTTCTCCATTAGAAAGCTACCATCTTTGCTTAGTAACATGGGCTGGATTATATTTTCAAAAACATTAGAGATCCTTGCAAAGAAAATGCGAGAGAAAATTGTAATAATATAACCCAAAATTCACTAATACCTGTCCACCGAAGCGTAGCAAAGATTTTAATACAATTCCATCTATACTAATATTATAAAGCAGAAGAGTTTGTTTGTTTGTTTGTTTGGTTGAACGCGCTAATCTCAGGAACTACTGGTCCGATTTGAAAAATTATTTCAGTGTTAGATAGCCCATTTATCGAGGAAGGCTATAGGCTATATATCATCACGCTTAGACAAAGAGGAGCGGATCAGTAATGGAAAATGTGACGCAGACGAAGTTGCGCGGGTCAGCTAGTTGGTTAATATTGGCACAACTCCACTCCTCTCCTCTACACTACAGTGGACAGTCAGCCGTAGAGGCCCCTGCCGTCTAAAAATATATATAATATATATATATATATAATATATCCAATACTCAAAAAAGGACCAGCACAACAAAAAACTTCTTCTACAGTTACAATTTTAGAGCATTGTATAGACATTTAATCTGTTAGCTGGCCGCCCGGGGCCTTCGCCATTGTCGCGTAATTGTGCCGGGGAACGAAACGACCAAAGATTAATAACGACGAAACTGCTACCAATATCTTTTATGTGTGACATATTTTTTTACAATGTTCGTGGGTATTGGCGGCCTTCAGGTTAAATACAGGTGCATTATTTCTTCCCTCACGCTCATCGTGGTGGCAATCTGACACATTGAAGACAGAAATTTTCCTCTACCTAACAGTTTCTATGCTAGCTTGCTACAAGGAAAATCAATGTCTAGACAAGAATCGAAATAAAATGTATTGTAAATCCAGCTTTGGTGTATAATTATCTACTAATTAGGTATAGCTCTATTAGTCAATGTCTGCACCAACAGTCGCATGAATAAATACGTTGTAAAAATAGTCAGCTGATGACAAACAAACCAATAAATATAGTTTCACATTTATAAAAATACGGATATATTAGCATTATCTACTAATACATTTTAATATTAGTTTAAAAATGCAGATGCTGTTTTTTACATTATATCTAAATCCTAAATCTGTATTCTTTATGGGTTCATTCCATATTTAATTTTCACTAACCTGGCACATTTGTAGTTGGTACAAAAGTATACTAATATTATAAAGAGGTAAGGTTTGTGAGTTTGTGAGGTTGTGGGGGTAATCTCTGGATTTACTGACCCGATTTTGAAAATTCCTTTACCAATAGAAAGCCACGTTATTTGTGAGTGTCATAGGCTATACCGCGTGTATCTGACATCGACGCACAAACGATTTCCATGGGTCCAGGGCATGATTCTGGACACCCTAGTTTTAGAATTTTTCGTCGGCTTTTATCTCATTTTTTTCATTTTTTTCAAGGTTTTTTTTACTTTAGACTGCTCATAATCGTTATTTTGACCTAAACCAATGAGATTTTTAATAAAAAATAATAAATTAACTACTTTCACTAAAAAGAGCAATCTGAATAAAACCACAAATAGATATCAGCTCAGCTGAGCTGATACCTATTTGTGGTACTCTTGAAAAAAATGAGAAAAGAACCGACGAAAGATTCCAACACTGGGGTGTCCAGAATCATGCCCTGGACCCATGGAAATCGTTTGTGCGTCGATGTCAGATATTACGGTTCAACCTTTCGGTAATAATCATTTTCGCACAAAAGTCACGCTATATTTTAGCTACGCTGTAAATAATAAGTTATAGGATAGTAAGTAAACATTTTATAATGAATTCAAACTTTATCAACTTGTTAATGCATGCAGAACTTACCGTGTCAGATACCTCGTCTACCGTCCTATAAACCAGCCTTACAAACGTTTATATACAAAGGCTAACACAGAAAATAGTCCCCAAAATTCTATGTGCAAGATAATAATAATAGACTACAAGTAAACTCCATAAATTATTCATCAGTAACCTTTGAGACGGTGCACGATACCGTCGGAGTAAAACGTTTTAAATTTAAACCAGCCAAGCGTCGACTAGCCGAGATTTTGCTACGATAATTTCTGCAGGACATCGGGTTTATAGGAGAATTGATGGGAATTGAAGGAAATTTAGCTTGAAACATTTTATAGGATTTTTAAGAGGTTCATAGGCGACGTAAAACTAGTGGATTCTAAGCTTCACAGCTTGGCTGATCGCAGCACGGTTGCCTGCTTGTCATCCTTCTACAGATTGTACTTCGGTGAGTGTGCCCAAGAACTCCACGACTTCATCCCACCGGCCCTCTTTTACCATCGGTCATCTAGACGCACTACAAGTTACTATCCCTATTTTGTTGCTATTCCACCAATTCGCACTGTTTCCAAATTCCTTTTTAACCGACTTCCCAAAAAGGGAGGTTCTCATTTTCTCAATTCGGTTGTATTTTTTTTTTATTCTCACAGCAAAGGCGTGGAAAATACAGACGCAGGTAGACCATTCATTCATTTCCGAACACATTCAACTCTAATCTCTTCAAACATCATCTTCTGGGTAAACTCAAACACACCACCAAGGGGTGTTTAAAATTTTTAATCTTACTTTTATTTTGTCCTTTTTAAAGTAGGTATAAATATTAGTAAGGTATTTACAGTGATGTGTTAGTAGGTAGGTGGTTAGATCCCCTCAACAACTATTAAAGAGCTGATGATTTTTATTGCTTTATTTCTTTATTTAATTATCTATGACACAAAAAAAAAACTAAACGAAAATCGGATCATCCGTTTGGGAGCTAAGATACCACAGACAGATAGGTACACAGATAGACACATTAAACTTATACCACCCCTGTTTTTGCGTTGGGGGTTAAAACATTGTTGTCAGCATGTTTTTTTTTTATTTTTATTTAAAATGGGTTAGCTCTCGACTAATGTAAAATTAAAAATAATTGTTAGTACATACTGTAGTAGTTTTATGCTACTTCGCCTTCATATACCTCTACATGTTCTTGAATTAGTTTGATGTATGTAGTTATATGTACAAAAATGCCATTCAAAAGTGCCTTTGGTGTAGGTGAAATATTTTTGTTTTTGTTTTGACTTAGATTTTATCGATATCCCCACCACTAGAACCTAATGAATCGCTGGTGCTCCAATGGGAATAAAAAACATTTTTTATTGTATTCCGGATATAGCACCAAGCAAAAATATTGATTGGTGCTCTCATGGGAATAGTTTTGGTGCTCTAAATATTGGTGCTCTTAATTTTGGTGTTATAACGGGAATACTTCCCAAATTCCACGTCGAATCAAACAATCGAAAAATTCTACTCATATTCAAATTCGTTACAATTACAACAAGCTTTTTAAATTCAACAACCAAATTGCTACAGCTACAACCCACTACAAAACAACTCCGAAACTACTAAAACGAGCAAAAAATTAAAACAAAAACACTACCAATCTATTTGGTTAACACCCACTTTAATTTGTACCTAGTATGGCAGTATCTTAACATCGTAAACCGGTAATACCACGGCGGTATAATAACTTGGGGAGGCAGAACAATTTACTCTGTTTACACTGTAAACGAGTATCGGGGAGTTAAGGGGAGAGGGGGGATAGATAAACCAACGACATTCTAGTTTAATAGACGGTGGATGGATGGCCTTAAATCTTCAGCACTAAATTAAACATCATTTAATGAAAAGTTGGACAACTTTGTTTGTTAGTTGTAAAAATAAGTAATAAGTTAGAGTGAACAGGCTCCGTCTGGGTAAGCTCGCTCCATCGTAGACTTTGTCTTTGTTATCTCTGAACAAGACTAGAGTCAAGAGCAAACCCATCACAAATAAAATAAAAACCCGGAGTTTTGTCAGTGAAGTTCTAACAAAGTGTAAGTCACTTCTAGCAGTTTGAAAATGGATGCTATTAACAGTTTGGAAAAATTGACATTTTAGGAACAAAGGTAACGTGCTTCGTATCAACCCATCAGAAAGCAAAAATCAAACCAATGGTTCTTCCAAAATCCTTAAGATTGTCATCATAACTTCTTATAATATTATTTTGCAATCTAGCAAAGAAGCTATTTAAGATTAGGCACTATTAGAACTTTGTTTGTGTCAACCTGTGGTTAAATTAAAGTGAAAACTGAACTCACAACTTACGAATTATTTCAAATAAATATATTTTAAATTCTGCGTCAGTAAATATAAATTTGGAAAGTTCCATAACTAACTCGTTATAATAAATTAAATGATAGAAAAAAACGTAATTTATTTCCACCTTGTGATTTATTTAATAGACATATAGTCATATTCGGCACAAAATGAAATATTGTTCCAAGTTAATTATAATAATCAATCTATCTATATCTAATCTAATCTAATCTAATAATCAGTTAATCTGTCTATGTTCTACTCGGTTGGAGCTTAATATTAACATTAAAACTGGACATAATTATTATAATGACTATCCCACACTAGTTTTTGCTCCTGAAATACCCTGTTTTTCGTCCCCGTATTGCCTTGAGCCTTCCATATTTATTTTATTTTTATTTATTTTTGTGTCATGTAAATTTTAGAAGGAATTTTGAATTTTTGAATTACTTTGCATAATTAATTATTGTAAAATTCTAGTTCCTAAAACGTAACAGACAGTTGTGTGGCTGGGGAGTTTGTTGGCCACTTCTTCTCCACAGCTAAAACACTAGGAAGTGGTGACTGTCTTTTGTAAAACTTGACGTTCAAAAAGTGCTGGCCCTCAGCCTAATTTGAATAAATGACTTTTGAATTTTGAATATGAATGTGTAGGTATATCATGTACAAAAACAATTTTCCAAATCCGACTGGTAGCTCCTGAGATTAGCGCGTTCAAACAAACACACAAACTCTTTAGCTTTATTAAATTAGAATATAGAAAAACTAATATCATACATAGCGAGGTATTTTATTTGTACGTATGTGTGTAAGTTTATATGTTTCAAACGGTAATCCCTAGAAATTAAATAGGTACTTGCGATGCGATTACGAAATGTAATTCACAGATTGATCTATCGCTGAGTATCGTACAAAGGCTAAAATATAAATAGTAATTTCCTCAAACATGCTTGGAAATATGAGCATAATTTTGTCAACCTTCTTCGAGATAAATCGAAATTGATTATACTGGCTGAGCAGCGGCCGCTAAAAGTTGTATGAAAATCCATATGTGTCGTGTTTTGCGGCCAAATAAATTACACAGTAAACTCACATCTCTTGTGTACATGACAACCAAGGAAAGGCCAAAGGCCAAAGATGGCATCAAAGGTTTTATTTAAATTTCGAACTGGCTTGCAAATAGAAAGCTGTTTACTGAAATAAAAAATGAACACTTTTACGCGGGAATTATTATTGTTGTTGGTTGTTCGACATTGATTTTGAAAAGTAATTCTATTTTAACTTCCGCGCATTATTTGAAAAAAGTACTATACAAGCTTTGGCCACAACTAGGCATTGATGGACATACGTATGTGTGCCTCGGCGGCGACTCGGCCCACATTTACAAGTCGTCCATCAATACCTCTTTTGCTGGCCGCTGCAGTAATGTTTTAATGTACTTCTATTTCAGAAAATGCACGTTAAATATAAGGTAAGACAACAGATGGAGCCCTGGGTTAAGCTAGTTAATAATAACAAACCCAAGATTACATCACTTGACTTTTTTTTTATGGTTTTTTTTTAAATATGGTTTCTAGCGAAATCCATCAATTTGACATACCTACAAGCGTTTGTGTTGATTTAGTTTTTTTTTTATAAACAAAATTAATAGGCTCTTGTCCATTATTAACAACTGATGTTAAGTTATAGACCGATATAAATAGAAATATAGATATTAATGTGTGTATATATGTGGTGTAAAAATAATTGTCTTTTAATGTACATCAAATGGATGACACTAGATACTAGCCCGCGACTTTGTACGCACTTTTCCCGTTTTACCCGTTCCCGTGGGAATTTCGGGAAATTCCCACTCTTAGTGCTTCTCTACACTGCCCAAGGAATCTACATGCCTTTCAAATTTCTACAAACAATAGTTTCGGCTGTGTGTTGCCTGTTAGTCAATCAGTAACGAAAGAGTTTCATACATAAGTACAATGACGTATTATAAATAGACACGTCATAAACCAACATCGCGGCGCTTAAAAACGGCGAAAATACTAGATAGCTTTGGCTACTAATACGCATGAAGAAAGCAAAAGAAAATATGTCACCGTACGGCGGGATGCCTATTGCTAGAGGGAGATAAATATACAAATTCAGTTACGTCACAGGATAAGTAATAGTCAAATTGACGTCAAAACAAACGTAGTGTCACGCGACAGGTTGGTGCGTAACTAAGCGCGATGTGGCCAATTGGCTTCATTTCATATTGTCATTTTAGAGTGCGGACAACGTATCTATAGTTTTTTATATCATTGCATAAGTATCGATGATTTTATAATATAATTAATTGTTATCAAAATAAATGTTTTCAAAAACTGTGTAACGTATTTTCAATTAAAGTTTATACAAAAATTGAAATTAAATGCTGCACGATTTTCAAACGTTTATTTATTTAACTGAATCAATATTTGAATTCACATTAATACTAGTATCGTTCGCCAGTTCCTCTGTGTAAGAGGATTCCGGGTGAAACTCGCTTCCATCTTCGGCCTAATCATCACTTTCCATCAGGTGAGATTTGGGCCAAGAGTTTCCCCGTTTTGTATAAAAAAAATTATAATATCTATACTAATATTATAAAGAGGTAACATTTGTTTGTAAGTTTGTATGTAGGGGGTAATCTCAGGAACTACTTGTCCGATTTGAAAAATTGTTTCACTGGTAGAAAGCTACATTATTCGTGAGTGCTATAGGCTATAAATTATAAAGATATCATGCATATTAGTCGAACTATCTCAATTTTTGTCTATCCAGGCGAATAGCTCTTACAACAGAGTTATTTGCGTGCGCTGCCTTAACAGTTGTTTGAAAACAATGTACCTGGTCCGCCTAGAATAATTCTACAAAAAAGTCCGCGGCACCATATTTCTATCTTTTATATTTTAGCAGATATAGTAGCTTTTATGTGTTAAAAAAAGTATTTTTCGACGTACTTATCATTGGACGATTTTTAAACAACAAAATATTATTCCTTATCGAAAAAAATGTTATTATGATCACAAGAACATCATAGAGATACGATTTTCCCGAAACAGTATGTCAATTGGTTGAACAGTTTCAAAGATAATATAAAATTACTAAATCGCAAAACGCCGCCCGCGCCGTCCATTCACGAACCGCATTTTAGAACATGCTTTGTACGGACGTTTTATCCTTACCCATAGACGGCGTTGTGCAATTACGTCATTTTTCTGAATCGTGGTGTTAAGATTTTCCGCGGATTAATTTTTTTTTTTTTTTTTTTTACTTGGTATGGGTTTGCTCTTGACTCTAGTCTTGGTCAGAGATGACAGAGACAAAGTCTACGATGGAGCGAGCTTACCCAGAAGTAGCCTGTTCACTCTAACTTTGAAAAGATTAGGGTTGTAAGCATTCGGAAACACAAACGCAGGCAAAGAGTTCCACTCCTTTGCTGTGCGCATTATGAAAGACGCTTGGAAGCGCTTAGTGCGAGTTGGTGGAATAGCAACAAGGTAGGGATGGCAAGTTGCAGTGCGTCTGGATGTCCGATGGTAGAGGGGGGCTGGTGGGATGAGGTCGTGGAGTTCCTGGGCACACTCTCCGAAGTACAATCTGTAGAAGACCGACAAACAGGCAACCTTGCGGCGATGAGCCAAGCTGTGTAGCTTGGTATCCAACAGTTTTACGTCACCAATGAGCCTCTTAGCTCTGCGTTCCACCGAGTCAAGCGCGGCAAGCTGATACTTAGCTGAGCCATCCCAAAGGTGGCTGCAATACTCCATGCAGGATCGGACTTGTGCTTTATAAAGAGTCAAAAGCTGCTCAGGCTTGAAGTATCGCTTCACCCTATTTAGGATGCCCAGCTTTTTGGCCGCAGTTTGGGCTTTGCACTCAATGGTGGCGCCGAAGTTGAGACTGGATGACAGCTCCATGCCTAGGAGCTCGAGCCGATCAGTCACTGGAATAGATGCACCCCGAAAAATAGGAGTTTGGTTGAAACATCTCCTTTTTGCGGTAAAGAGACACGCCTGTGTTTTGGTGGCGTTAAAAGAGACCAGATTGTCGTCACCCCACTGGGAGACAAGGCTTAAGGTCAAATTTGTCCGCTCTACCATGGCCTCTCTCAAGGAACGAACTTCATCTCCGCCGGTTGTGGCGCCGGACAAGTATCTCTCTGTAACCGTACTGTCATCTGCGTACCCAACAAGACCAGGCTGAAGTAGGTCATTGATGTGCAGCAGGAAAAGAGTTGCAGAGAGAACAGACCCCTGAGGAACACCGGCATCAATAGCCATGAGGTCAGAGGAGCAGCCGTCAACAACTACTCGGATCGACCGTTCTCTAAGGAAGTCCGATATCCAGCTGCAAAAACCAGCTGGGATGCCATATGCAGGAAGCTTGCTGAGCAGACTTGCGTGCCAGACCCTGTCAAAAGCCTTCGAGATATCGAGAGACACAGCAAGTGCTTCGCCGTGTCTCTCGATGGCTTCGCCCCAGTAGTGCGTGACATACACAAGAAGATCGCCAGTAGACCGTCCCCGGCGAAAGCCATATTGACGGTCACTGAGGAGATCATTGTCTTCAAGGTAAGTCAGCAACTTACTGTTCAATACCCTTTCCATAACCTTGCAAAGGATGGAGGTAATGGCGATTGGTCTGTAATGAGCAGGGTCTGCGCGGTTACCCATTTTGGGCACCGGTTGCACATTTGCAAGCTTCCAGGATTTTGGCACCGTTCTTTTTTCAAGAGAGAGGCGGAACAGGCGTGTCAGCACAGGAGACAGTTCTGGCGCACATTGCCTTAACACTTTTGCTGGAATGCCGTCAGGCCCGCTGGCCTTATTCACGTCTAGACTGCACAATACTCTTCGGACCTCTATATTGTGGACTGCGATCTCCGGCATCGAAGAATCACAACGAGGTAAAGTTGGCGGTTGCTTAGAGCCAGCGTCCAGACGTGAATTGCTTGCAAAAAGAGATGCAAACAAATTTGCTTTCTCATTTGCAGAGTGAGCCAGCGACCCATCAGGTTTCATCATTGGAGGCAAAGTGGGTCGACAGAAGTTCGTTTCGACGGCTTTCGATAGGGACCAGAACTGCTTACTACCCGGGGGGTGTGATGCTAGTTTGGCCCCAATACGTCCAACATGGTCAAAACGTGCCCTTCGTAGAACCCGCTTGCAGAACTTGGTGGCAGAATTGAAGGCTCCCTTCTTCTTGCGAATCCTACGTGCTTTGACCTTTCGGTCGCGGGCCTTGATCCACGCTTGGTAAGCAGACTCTTTACGGGCCTCAGCGAGGGCGCATTCTGCATTATACCAAGGCCGCGATTTGTGACCGAGAGGAATATCGGAGAATGGAATAAAATACTCCATCCCCTGCCGAATCACGTCCGAAATCACGTCAGCACAGCACGAGGGGTCACCCGAGGAGAAGCACACTTGCCGCCAAGGATAAGACGCAAAAAAGTGCCGCATCTCATCCCAATCTGCTGACTCGTATCGCCATACTCGTCTAGTGCCCCTAGGGCTCTCATCGGGAGGAGAGCAGTACGATACGGATTTCACCAGACAGTGGTCAGACGTTCCTAGCGGAGCTGAGACCGATACCGAATGACTATCCGGATCAGTTGTCATCAGAAGGTCCAAGCAATTGGGTGTATGGGCGTCAACATCCGGTACCCGCGTTGCCACATTCACCAGCTGGGTTAGATCTAGCGTTAAAGCAAACTTGCGTGCCTCTAACCCGGCGTGGTCAGTTTTCTGGAACGGGAACAACCACTCTTTATGGTGGGCGTTGAAGTCCCCCAGAAAAATTAGCTTCGCTGTTGGGTATCGTTGTTGGGCTACGTCAGTCGACTCCACGAGGGAATTAAATAGCGCAGTAGTTTCCTGATCACCGCTGTGCGATCGGTATACGCCGATGTAGATTGACTTCTCCACGCCAGTGTCCACAAGCAGCCAAATGGCAGAAAAACGATTTCTCAAAGCAACGGAGACGACGACAACAAATGTCATCGCGGACGTACACACAAGCCCCATTAATGAGCCTCTCCAGTTATTATTTAACTTTTGTCGTTTGGTAGGTGAGGTGTACGTAGTTGGTTGAATGTTGTTGGTCTTTAAAATTGTTTTGGTTGCTCGGTTTCTCAAAACACAATTACAATATTACTTCGTTCTCATTCTTCGAGTTCGAAGCTGTGATATTTCTGTTTTTGGGATATCGGACAGTTTCAGCGATTGTTTATCATGCCTAAAAGGATATCACAACTTTCCCGTCAGACATCCCAGACATGAGACAAGAGCAGCTCGAGTACGCCGTACGGAAGAGCCTCTCGAGGAATAGAGAAAATATTTCGCAAGCAAACGCTGGGAAATCTAGCTCCAAGCGTTCACAGCGGCTTGCTAACCAAAGCTGGAGAACATCGCAGGTCCGTGCTCGGGAATCAAATGCTGAACGTGCGCAGCGTCTCAGTGATTTAAAGCAGCATGTCTCTGCAACAAGGGACAGTGAGTCTAACGCTGAGCGCTCGCAGCGGCTCGCTAGCCTAGCTACATACATATTATTATGCAATAAAAACAAAACCCTCCTTTTGGCCGTCAGGAAATAAATCATAACAGTCAGTACTAACCGAACCACACTCATAATTTCATCACAAGTTAAAATGTTTACCGCCCAACGAAGTGGGCACGGGTCAGCTAGTAATAATATATATTATATAGTTATTTAAAGAATAATATATAGTTATTCTGAAAGTATTTTATTGGAAATTAATATGTGCCACAGTTACATGTTCTCGTACATCGTATTTTATTTGACACAAAATGTTGACGACCTCTAGATAACCTTAAGATGAACCTATTAAAGACTAGCTGACCCGACAACTTCGTCTGCGTCACATTTTACATTATTGCTCCGCTCCTATTTGTGTTAGCGTGATGATACATAGCCTAACCTTCCTCGATAAATGGGCGATCAAACACTGAAATAATTTTTCAGATCGGTCTAGTAGTTTTGGAGCCTATTCAATTCAAACAAACAAATCTTAAGAATAAGAATATTTATTTGTAAACATAGGTAGTTACATGGTATGCGAGATGTCACAATATTAGATTGTTTCTCTATGTTTTGCCGAGAAGCGTACAAATATCAGATAATATCAAATTGAAATTAAATAAAACACACACCGTGGTCAATAAAATAAATAAATAAACAAAATGTCAAATCAGTAATAAAATCAAATAAAAACAATTAAACAGACATGTCAATGATAATTAAAAAATATTGTGATATTTTATCCTTTAGAAACTCAGTTATATTATAATAAAATTTATTTACAAGTAAGTTCTTTAAGTGCTTTTTAAATAAATGAATATTAAGCATTTTTATTGATTCCGGTACATGGTCATAGATATTTGTCTTCAATCTTAGTGTAGATAACCTGAAGACAATTTCGTCTGCGTAACATTTTTAGAGTTCCTTACCCAAGGGTAACCAACGGAACCATATTACTAAGCCTTGTTTTGCTTAATCAATGCACTTTACTAAGTTGATATGGCGCCTACCATAGTATATTGCCCTCTGATAGTCTTGTTTTTACTTAAGGCCGTACCCTGACCAAACAACCTTGAGCATTTGTTCCCTCAATACCAGCCCAAGAGATACAATAGCGAATACGCACAGAGTGTTGAATAAAATCGTTATAAAATCTAATAAAAAAATATTTCTACCGAAATGTTCATAATTAAATTGCCTATCCATTAGTTTGAGTACAAAATCAAAATAATCGTTAGTTTGCGAGAAGATGCATGTTTTCAATAATTATTTCCCATTTCTGTAGTTTCATTTTTTGTATGCTAAGTAATAAAATATAAAGAACTACCATTTTGAAGCCAAGATTATGTAGAAATTCAATGTATTTTTTATAAGTTTATATTTCTTTCGGATAAAGAGTATTTAGCTCCAAAAAAACTACACAAAAAACGGCTAGCGCTGCGTTTGCTCGGGGACGCGCCTTAATATAAAAAACAAAAGCGATTCACAAGTATTCTCCATTTATATTCAATTCCAATTCCTCATAAATACCTACGACTCAAGTGGCATGCACTCACGGAAACTGTCCTGCTACCTGTCCAGAGCAGTTGGGGACACTATTTCTATATCGCCAATTTTCCCCTGTTTCCTCACGCGTACGGGAATGTATTCGAAATGGTAGACAAAGAATCGAATTGCTTTGTCACAATACCTCGTTCTATTGTATGATTTGATTTACTGAAGATTCCTTTGTATAACGCTAGTTAGAGATCTGAAGAATTCTAGAATTTGTTAAGGATCAATTTTAGATAGAACCCGTTTTGCTTTTCAGACGTAAAGAATAGATAGATGAAAATGAATATGAAAAGATGGCTAGCAAGATGGATATCCCGTATTTTCGACGTTTCCCTTGGAATTTCGAGGAATCTTCTTTTAGTGCTCTCTACACTCCCCAAGGAACTTACATGCCAATTTTCAGCTTTCTACAACCAGTAGTTTCAGCAGTAACGAAAGATATTATATATTAGGACTAGCTGACCCGCGCAACTTCGTCTGCGTCACATTTTCCATTACTACTCCGCTCCTATTTGTCTTAGCGTGATGATATATAGCTTATAGCCTTCCTCGATAAATGGGCTATCTAACATTGAAAGAATTTTCTAAATCGGACCAGTAGTGCCTGAGATTAGCGTGTTCAACCAAACAAACAAACAAACTCTTCTGCTTTATAATATTACTAGCTGACCCGCGCAACTTCGTCTGCGTCACATTATCCATTACTACTCCGCTCCTATTTGTCTTAGCGTGATGATATATAGCTTATAGCCTTCCTCGATAAATGGGCTATCTAACATTGAAAGAATTTTCCAAATCGGACCAGTAGTTCCTGAGATTAGCGCGTTCAACCAAACAAACAAACAAACTCTTCTGCTTTGTAATATTAGTATAGATTAGTATAGATTTGTTCGGCTCGGGTCATCGGCCCACCTTTGGCGGGCCAAAGGCGGGCCTGCTCGTAAGAGTTTGGCCTTCCAGTGCTGTGTCTTCCGGCAGATACGGTCAATGAACTATTAGAGAACTATTCTGTATTTTAAAAAACAAATCGTGAGCACGTTTTCAGTTTAGAATAATTGTGCTGTCGATTTTTTAAGGATTTCACTTTCTTTTAAAAGTATAATAATTATAATAATAAAAAATTATGAAAACTAGCTTTTGCAGTTTATAAACCACTTTTTAAAACGATTTACTTTGTACAAATCAAAATGGACATAATTAATAACAAAACAGTTTCTGTAATTACTTACTTTAATTAGTTTGCATGAAAATAATTAACTACTACACGCAACGGATTTAATGTATGAAATTAATTTAAATTCTTAATAAATTTTATGATTGACTTGCTGTCTCGGTAAATTACCTAAGATAACACGTGGAGAGAGCAACTAAAAGTATTTTGTAAATATCAACAACTATAAATTAATCATACTATAATAATTCATTAAATGACGGTAGTAATACCTAATAGAATAATATTGAGGATAAGTTGTTACTTATAGGGTACTTATATTAATATAATTAATATTTTTTCCTTTTCTATCCACAGATCACTGAATAACATCTGGCTACAGATAAATGAATGTCACTACATTTTATAAAACAAAGTCCTCCGCCGCGTCTGCCTATCTGTCTGTTCGCGCAAAACTACTGCACCGATTTTCATGCTGTTTTCACTAATGAATAGAGTGGTTCTCGGGGAAGGTTTAAGTATAGGTATAATTTTTCAAGCGGGCGAAGCCGCTTGAATCAGTTAGTTTATGATAATTCACAAATCTGCATGGACAGAAAAACTTTACTTTGATTTTATTGCTCACATTTTTTCATCGTATTTTATTGCTCTCATTGTGTTCAATATTTTTTTAGAAATTTATCTTACGAACTAATTAGTTTTTTTTTTTGTTTTTTATCCTATTGGTCCTTTCCTATGGTGGGTGGTTTTGTTTTTTATTGTTGGTTATACACTTACTTGTAGTCTTTTTAACCGACTTCCCAAAAAGGAGGAGGTTATCAATTTGGTTGTATGCTTTTTTTTTATGTTTGTTACCTCATAACTCCGACAATTATGAACCGATTTGAAATATTCTTGTTTTATCTGAAAGGATATACTTGCAGATTGGATCCATTTAAATTTTATCAAAATCGGTTACGAACTTTGGATTTTAAATCGAAATAGCTGGAATTCGTCTACTTAGATGATAGTTTTATGTCATCCAAGTAATCGAAATTGCGTATTTTGCTTTTCTGCGATTTTGCAGTGTTGTTGCTAGGTGTGGGGTACCACTAAAAAGTGAAAAATAAAAAACTTTACAAAAAAAATACAACCGACTTCCAAAAAAAAAACACTACCAAGTAAAAAATAACTTTAATTTCGGAAGTCGGTGTCAAAATACGAATAAACTAACAAAAACACCGACTACCGAAATTAAAGTTATTTTTTACTTTGTAGTGTTTTTTTTTTTTTGGAAGTCGTTTGTATTTTTTTTGTAAAAAGTTTTTTATTAACCCAAAGGTTGACTGGTAGGGAATGCCTTGTTGCATTAAGTCCGCCCATGTATAGCATAGTCTAAATAAATAAATAAGAACCTCAATTGACTTTCAGTCAGCCCAATTATGTTAGAGTCGGCTTTCAAATTAACCGGACTTAGCAGGATACCAGTGTTGTCAGTCAAAATTTTATCAAAGTGTGAAATGAGGATCCCACATCCACCTGTCAAAATATATTAATAAGAGGCTTGCATAACAGTAAAAGGTGGACCAAATCCCCCTAGTGAGTCTCATAAGCTGCGGGCACATCGTAAAACACACCATGTTACGTCACGACCACAGTGCTTGGAACACCGCGACGGCAGCGATGCAGACGACTTAGCTAATATTATTGACCACAGAGTACAAGTTTCGAAAGTCATAGCCATTCTCAGAATCATCACAAGCCGTTAATTTCTACAAATAAACGGAATAAAATCAGCAAGTGATTGTTTCGTTCAGTTTCGAATGTTCGTGCATTTGAATGTTCAAAGACATTCTGTTAACATCAAGAATCTTCAAGAATTTTTTAAATCGTTCCAAGAGTTCATGAGTTAATTCGTTATAAACAAAAAAAAATACTTGAATCTTTCCTCTTTTGTCTAGCTGACCGGGCAATTGTTGTTTTGCAATACAAAACAAAATAGCCTACGAGCTATTCTCAGACCTACCAAATATCTATATTAATATACTAATCTATACTATATACTATAATATACTATAATAATATTATAAAGAGGTAACATTTGTTTGTAAGTTTGTATGTAGGGGGTAATCTCAGGAACTACTGGCCCGATTTGAAAAATTCTTTCAGTGTTAGATAGCCCATTTATTGAGGAAGGTTATAGGTAGTTATATATATCATCACGCTAAGAGAAATAGGAGCGGAGCATTAATGGAAAATGTAACGCAAACGAAGTTGCGCGGGTCAGCTAGTACACAATGATCTCAAAAATCGGTCAAGCCGTTTCGGAGGAGTTCAATAACAAACACTGAGATTAATATATTTTAGGTTAGTGTAGATTGACACCACTGACATATTTTACATCTAGACCCTTTTTTTTAACTTTGGATGAAAGCGTATATTATTTCACCGGAAAATGGCAAACGCCGTAAGATTGTAAAATATCGCGTGATATTGTAAACTATTTTTTTCTACAGAAGACACGGATGTATTGGAAAGTATTGAATTTAGATGGGATATATTATACACCAGAAGATTTTTCATAACATTTCCAGAAATTATAATCTAATCTAATTTATTACAATCTTACGGAGTCTGCCATTTTCCGGTAACATTTAATAATAATAATAACGGCCAATGGCATAATTTCCAAGAGCCCCGATCAACATCTGAAGTGGCTCTCGTTGGGCAGCTGGATCAAGGGCTTGATCCAGAAAGCAGTACTCCTGGACACGGCGCGTATTATTAGGAGGCTCCTCTCTTGGGAGCCCTGACCACCGGTAGCTTGGACCCTGTTCCCGATGCCGGTGGGCTACTATTTTTATATTTCTAAATGTTTTTTTTATATTAGTTTTATAGAAATATTTAAAAATGTAGAAGATATTATGTACAAAAAATAAATAAATGGAATAATAATAACATATCCATCTCCTTTTGACAATGTCGTCTCTAGCATTAGCCGCCCGCTACAACTCATCGCTCTGTGGCCAAACACAGCACGCGAGCTTTTGACGACTACCCTCTATATTAAAAGTGTAAAACTGAAATATTCTAACATTGTTCTGCAGGTAATATTTTGTACGGTAAATAAAGGAAGCTGTTTACTTTGCTGTCGTGTGGGAAAGTTACGGACTAGGCAAAACAGCGTTAAACTTAGTCAAATCTTATTTGAATGATAGACAGCAATTAGTTCACATAAACGGTGTCAATTCGTCGGGATCGTCCCCCAAGGCTCTATTTTGGGTCCTTTTTTATTTTTGGTTTATATTAATGATTTACCTTATTTATTGCAACAAAATCTTGATATGGTGTTGTTTGCTGACGATACCTCTTTAATTTTTAAGATAAATAGAAGGACGAACATTCATTCATTCATTCATTCATTTATTCATCAAACAATTTACATTGTGTTCGAATTTTACAATAATTACATTTAAATCATAATAATGTTAATGACATAAATAATGCCCTAATGCAAGTCCAAAATTGGTTCACGGCGAATAATTTAGTTCTAAATAAAAAGAAAACAAAGTGCATAAGATTTGCCTTACCTAATGTCAAAAGCAGTGATTGTGACATATTATTGAACAAGGAAAAACTAGAATTCGTCGATAAAACGGTTTTCCTGGGAATTACGCTTGACCCCAGGCTACAATGGGGCCCTCATATAACATCTCTTTCCGGACGGCTAAGTTCAGCAGCATATGCTGTTAGAAAAATCCGCCAACTAACGGATGTCGATACCGCGAGACTGGTATATTTTAGTTACTTTCACAGTATCATGTCTTACGGTATTTTACTATGGGGACGGGCTGCAGACATCGAGTCTATTTTTATTCTGCAGAAAAGAGCCATCAAAGCGATATATAATCTCCGCCGGCGCGATTCTCTCAGGGAACTGTTTAAGATTATAAACATCATGACGGTACCTTGTCAATACATTTACGAAAACATCATGTATGTCAGAAAGAATTTACATCTTTTTAGTAAAAGAGGCGAGAGACATAATTATGGTACTAGAAATAGGGACCAGTTAGTTCAACCAGGCTTCAGACTGGCTAAAGTAGCCTCATCTTTCATGGGGATAATAAGATACCTCCCCATATATTAGAACTAAATGAGACGAAATTCAAGTCTTGTATTAAACGCACACTATGCAGGCAAGCATATTATAAGTTGGGGGATTATATTGAAGATAAAAATGCTTGGCTGAATGCTGGTCCTGCTCCACAGCCACTAGGGAGCCCAAACTAATCTGTAAATATTTCGGAAACATTGTTGGACTGGTATCAGTTTTAGGTATGTTTTTGACTTGAATGTACCCTGGCGGTTGGGAGTGTCATGCTCACTCAAAAGTCTAGCTGATGGTGGCGTATGCGTTGGATCATTTGGCTCCCTTCAAAATGGTTGAGCCGAATGGTGCTGGCGCATGCGTCATGTTCGTGAACGGGCGCCGTCAGTCGGGACTGGTCATTTCTTAGCTGCCATGGTTAATTTTAATTATTTCTTTGAATTGTTCCTCTTTTATTCCGGACGCTTTTATCCTGCTCGTCTTTTACATCGTTCTCACATGTATGTATAATTTCAACCCGATGTAAATAAATCTTTGTAAAAAAATATTATTTTTAAAAGAGTGTCCTTGGAGGAAGATGCTCGGGGTATCTTGGACCGAATTCCGAACAAATGCCTCTATCCTTGATGAACTTCTCATAAAAGAACGCCTATCTACTCAAGTGCGAAGTCGGATCCTAAAATTCTTTGGGCATGTTAGTCGGCGTAGTAACACCTCCATAGAACGTCTTGTAGTTCAGGGGAAAGTGGAAGGCACAAGACCACGGGGAAGATCCCCCATGAGGTGGACAGATCAGATGAAGGCTGCAGTGGGCGCTCCCGTGCATGAGTGTACGCGATTGTCGGCCAACAGGCAGCGGTGGCGGGACGTCGTGCGGCGAGTACTGTCTGCTGCCCAACCTGCCGGGACGTGATAACCACGACCACTCTGACAAGAGTGATACGAATAAGAAGAAGAAGTCCTTGGAGTTTCTTGCACGTTCTTCTCCATAGAGATCTACGCTTTGGAACGTGCAAATAGCTTCAACTTTTTGGACCGACCGACCTTGACAATTCAAAAGTGCCTGTAAATGGTTTAATTGAAATAAATGCTTGAATTTTGAAATTTTTGAGTTATTTAGTTTTTTTTTTAGTTATTCAGTTTCGATTCCCAGCGGGGGAAAATTTTTTGCTCGGTTTGGTTGGTGGTAGGACTTAAGTCCGCCTGGCAAGCTACCACCATCATGTCTAAGTCTATCGCCAGAACAACAATGTTAACAGCATTGTTGTGTTCCGGCAGTTAGAGGTATGATAGCCAGTTCCTCTGTGTAAGAGGATTCCAGGTGAAACTCGCTTCCATCTTCGGCCTAATCATCACTTTCCATCAGGTGAGATTTGGGCCAAGAGTTTCCTCGTTTTGTATATAAAAAAAGATTGTGTGTTTTTTATGCGCTTTTTTTTATATATATTTTATTTTTTATAATTAAATAGAGGTGAAATGGTAATGTTATTAAAAGGTGGAACAACTTACCGTTATTCGTTTCGCTGGTTAAGAAGTTGATTGAGACCTGAAACAATAAGTGAAATTCAATTTATAGGTATGAACTTTTTCCATTAAAAAAAAAATGAATTTTAGCACTGTATTTTGCACTACTTTGTTTAGTTTTTGGGTAGTGCTGGTAAGAAACTCAAAAATTTCATTCAATTGATGAAGTGTTAAAAATATTCATCTGCCTTTTTCAGAAATGTACTGAGTGACTAAAAAGGCCACTTCAGCAGAATCAGGAAGCAAATCACGCTACCCGTGACAGCCATATTTTCACCTCGAGCCTAACGCGTTAGCGATAAAGATGAAAATGAAATTTATCAGATTTTTTGTGTGATTAATATTATAATTCTGACATGATTCTCCTAAAGTTGTCTTTTTAGCCCTGGGCTCGGTTTCCAGTCACATCAGAAACAGCTTACAACCAATATTTTATGCAGAGTTACTGCTTATCTAGACTCTCCACAGCCCAGTGACACAATAAGAAAACTAAACTTGTCAGACTTTCGGGAGTCCTTATAGGACCATACTGTTAAGGACTCTTGAAAGTCTGACAAGCAGGCCCCTCTTACCTACTGGGCACAGAGGGAAAGTGCCCAGGGCCTCACAATCAAACGGGGCCCTTGATTCTGTCAGATAACCTACGCACGCCTGACAAATATATAAATAATAGAAAAAAAAAGCAAATAACATGTATTTTTATTTCACTCGACATTAAATAGATTTTTAAGAAAACCTTGTAAATGCTAAAATAGTTTCTGTTCCGGATAGTATTTTTCATTTACCTTTTTTTGAATAAAGTCGAATACAAATCTAGAAATCCGTTTTTAGGGTTTTGTACCCAAAGGGTAAAACGGGACCCTATTACTAAGACTCCGCTGTCCGTCCGTCTGTCACTAGGCTGTATCACATGAACCGTGGTAGTTAGACAGTGGAAATTTTCACAGATGATGTATTTCTGTTGCCACTATAACAACAAATACTAGAAAACAGAATAAAATAAATATTTAAGGGGACTCCCATACAACAAACGATATTGTTCTCTATTAGGGGGTTTTGGTTTCCGCACTTAGTCCTGACGTTGGACCATTGTACGTGAGCCATGGCGGCCGTCACTCCAACCATCCAACCTCCCTCCAGAAACAGATAAGTTTTCTCGGCGTGTTCAGGATATCTGTGAGCAAGTTTGGTGACCCTATAGTTTGCTTCCGTATTTCGGCGACGCCCTCGCATTCAAGGAGTACGTGCGGTACCATTTCTTCCCCGTCCATGCATGCTCTGCATAGAGGGCTATTCGTTATGCCTATCGTGTGCAAGTGTTTATTTAATGAGCAGTGACCGGTGATGGTCCCCGTCACCATTCGCAGGCTCCGCCTATCCAGTCGCAGAAGGCGCCTGGTTAGTTTTCGGTCCAGGTTTGGCATGGCTTCCTTGGACTGCCTGCAGCCTGGTGCCAAGGCCCACCAGCGTTCCGCTTCTTTGTGGGTGTGTTCACGCAGCCATGTGCGCAGTTGGACGAAGGAGAGTGGTACTATGGGTTCGGGTCCAACAGCCACAGCACCAGATCCCCTCCTGGCCAGTTGATCGGCCGCGTCATTTCCCAGTGATCTGCTGTGCCCCTTTATCCACTGCAGCGTCACGGTGTTGCGGTTGGCCACCGTGACGTGTTCGAGTGCATTGTGGCATTCTTGTATGAGTTTCGAGGTAGTGTAGTTTTTCTTTAGGGATTGGAGGACTGAGGCACTGTCGGAAAGTATCCGGATGTGGGTGTCCGTGACTTCCCTGGCCTCTATGGCATGAACTGCCAGGATAATGCCCACGCATTCCGCCTGGTAGACGGTGTTGAGCTTACCTAGCGATCTGGATATTTTAATGTTGAGGTCATTGGAGTAAATTCCAACTCTTGTACCAGTGCTTGTCTTTGATCCATCAGTATAGATTCTTAGCTCGTTGGGACCTGAGTGGTCGTCCAATTCCTCTGCTAGGACTATGTCGTAATGTTTCTTAAAGTGGTGCGTTTTTTGAGCTCTGTCGTTGGGTGATGTCATCATGGGTTGTCGTTTAACAGCGTCTTCCATGATGCGCGTGTGCTTTATTCTAGAGTCTGTACCTAAGGTTCCAGATGCGCTGAGCCTGAAGACCGCTAGGGCCGCCACCTCTCGCACTATAAGGTGCAGTGGTGGTAGTCCCAGCATGGCCTGCAGGGCCGCAGTGGGTGCTGTTTTCATACTGCTTGTGATTGCCACACAGGCAAGACGTTGCAGTTTTTCAAGGTCTTTTTGTGCCGTGTTCAAGTCGGTCCGGGGCCACCAGACTAGAGAGCCATATGTGATTATTGGTCTAATAACCGTGGTGTATAGCCAGTAGGTGATACTGGGGCTAATCCCCCAGTTCCTACCTAGCATGCGTTTGCATTGCCACATGCAAATACTGGCTTTTGTGGTGGTGAATTCAGTGTGCTTTGCGCAGTTCAACTGCTTGTCCAAATAGACTCCCAGGTATTTGGTTTCAGTTGAGAGGCTTAGGGTGTTTCCGAAGAAGTGTGGTAATGCTAGTGGTAACAACTTCCTCTTTTTGGTGAAGAGAACTCGTTCAGTCTTGGTGGGGTTCGATATTGTTTCCTTTATTTATAGACTAACTGACCCGTGCAACGTCGTCTGCGTAACATTTTTCATTACTGCTCCGCTTCTATTGATCTTAGCGTGATGATATATAGCCTTCCTCGATAAATGGGCTATCTAACACTGAAATATTTTTTTTAAATCGGACCAGTAGTTCCTGAAACAAACTCTTCTGCTTTATAATATTAGTATAGAAGTATACGGAACCCTTCGTGTGCAAGTCTGACTCCAACCTAGCTGGATTTTTTACCTGTTTAGTCTAAGCCTCAATGTCGTGAGCCTAGGGCCTCTAATACTTGGTACTTTCTCCGAATAAACTATTAATAGCAAACAACATGATGCTTATAGACACAGAACAAAACATCCACAAATATTGCTATCACTTGCCAACGAAAACTAATGATACAGTCGTTAACCGAAAAACTAGCCAAGTGTGAGGCGGACTCGCATGCAAAGGGTTCCGAACCAATTTCATTTTTATAAAATTATAATATAACAATACAGACTTCTTATAGGTTTTCCTATAATCTATAAGTATAGAATTGAATCTGCATTTATTCAAAATATAAGGCTCAGGCGTTTCGGAGATAAGTGTGGGAATGGTCATTTTTTATCTAATATCTTGAATAACTACCAAACTATTTATTTTAAAATTATTAAAAAAATATATTAAAACTCTCACAGTAAGCCCTTTCATTTGATATAGCACAAGATACTATTTGAAAAACTTGTTTTTATTTATTTTCTAGTTTGACCCAGAAAATTGTTTCTATACTCAAAATTAATTTATTTACGTAACGCGTCCGTGTTTGGGTCACAAAAGTTCATATTTATAACCGAATTTCAACAGAATCGATCCTGTAGATCGGAAGAAAACTGGCTGTGACACACGGACCGACAGACAGACAAACAGACGGACAGACAGACACCCGAGTGATCCTATAAAGTTTCCGTTTTTCACCGATGTTGTGCAGACAGAACTACCGCCTAAAGCCCACCCTCGAGTAGGTACATAATATGTACATCGCTACACAATGAACAAAGGAATCAAAGTAGCCGCATGCCGTTACCGGCTAACAAATAAATTTATAGCGGTTGGGGACCGCCCAGCACTGTAGCAATGTTGTTAATTGACAACCACGGCCTTCAAACTAATACAGCCCACATTATTATTAGTATAATTTACAAATATGAAGTATTAACAATTATTTTCGAAACCGTGGATTCATTTTTTGTTAAAATAACATCATAACTATCACTACATATATTATTTACAACACGATTTTTTCATAATATATCGAGAAAATAAAATCTTATCAAAGTACTAGCTGACCCACGCAACTTCGTCTGCGACACATTTTCCATTAATGCTCGGCTCCTTTTAGTCTTAGCGTGATGATATGTAGCCTATATCCTTCCTCGATACATGGGCTATCTAATACTGAAAGAATTTTTCAAATCGGACCAGTAGTTTCTGAGATTACCCCCTACATACAAACTTACAAACAAATTTTACCTCTTTATAATATTAAGTATAGATAAACACTCAAAATAGAAAATAAAACTCCTAACTAAAATATGGCGTCAAAAAATTCGTCCCCATCGCTATCGACTGGAAGTGAGCCCAAAAGACTGGCTGCATTGCCACGTTGTATGGCAATGCTTATCCTCTGTCCAAGGTAAAAGCCAGCTCTTGGGTCACGCGAAGCTTCACTACCTATAATAGAATAACGTCCTCCGCCGCGTCTGTCCGTCTGTTCCCGATAAACTCAAAAACTACCGCACCGATTTTCATGCTATGTTCACCAATGGATAAAGTGGTTCTCGAGGAAGGTTTTTAGTATATAATTTGTCAAGCGGGCGAAGCCGCGGGCATAATGATAGTATAATGATAAATTATATTATATTAATTTGAAAAAAATAGAAACGAGTTCCAAACAAAACACTACTAACTATAAACCATAGGTACCTACTGGCTAACTATAATCCATAGGTACTGGCTCGAAGTCCACCGGAGTGCCAACCGACGTTAATTATTCAATGTGTGAATTTATTTTAGTTTGATTGATTGATTTCTCTATATGGGATTGGATGAAAAATATTAAATTAGAATACATTTAATTTAATTATAATTATATTGAATTGGGTTACAATAGATTAAATTAAATTGTTAGTGGTC
This sequence comes from Ceramica pisi, assembly GCA_963859965.1. NCBI lineage: Eukaryota > Metazoa > Arthropoda > Insecta > Lepidoptera > Noctuidae > Ceramica > Ceramica pisi. The sequence continues at coordinate 2,682,837 of OY982542.1, forward strand.
TGATTTGAAAAATTCTTTCAGTGTTATATAGCCCATTTATTGAGGAAGGCTAAAGGCTATATATCATCACGCTAAGACCAATAGGAGCGGAGCAGTAATGGAAAATGTGACGCAGACGAAGTTGCGCGGGGCAGCTAGTAAATTTATGTCAAAACATTTGTCGTTTAGGAATTCATTGATTGTGTAATAATTAATTGTGATACTTTCTGTATCAGTAATTCTTTGAGTGTGTATTTAAAAGTAGAGTTGATGTTTAAATATTATTAAGCTAAGGACTACTAGTTTATTAAATATCTTAATACACAGTTATATTTCAGACCAATTAGTTTGGTAACATATTAGTCCCCGCTTGTTTTCGACTGTGCGCCTATTTACTAGTATAAATTTCAACTTTGCCAGCCAACTAACGCAATGAAGACATTAAATTCAGAATAACAGAATTCCAAAGTAGTTGAGACTATCATGAAAACAATTCGTCAAGCAAAATTGAAACTAAACTGTCAAGCAAAATTGAAACTAAACTTTGTACAATGGGACCCAAGATTTCAAATGCGAAAGCACATAACAAAGCGACTAATGTTAGGGGACGATGAACGTCACTTAAGGATGTCCCATTGTGTCGTGAACTTGAATGGCTGAACAGCCTTGGTGTTTAGTAGTTTTTATACGTCATGTACGTAACATACAACCAAAAAAAAACTTGCCACGTGCGAGTCGGACTCGCGTGCAAAGGGTTCCGAACCAATTTAATTTTTTTTAACATGATATTCTAACACTTCAGACTTTTTATAGGGTTTTCTGTATTTATTAGGTATAGAGTCTGCCTTTATTTCAACGTTTTAGGTTCAGTCGTTTCGGAGATAAGGAGAGAGAATAGTCATTTTTGGTCTAATTTCTTGAATACCTTCCAAACCATTTAAAATTATGAAAAAATATAATGAAAACTCTCACAGTAAGCCCTTTTATTTGATATGTCACACGACACAGATTGAAAAACTTTTTATTTTTATTTTCTAGTTTGACCCCCAAAAGTGACCCCTATACTCAACATTTTTTACATAACGCGTCCATGTTTGGGTCACAGAAGTCCATATGTATACCGAATTTCAACAGAATTGGTCCAGTAAATCCGGAGGAAACTGGCTGTGACAAACGGACAGACAGACAGACACCCGAAAGATTCTGTATGGGTTCCGTTTTTTACGGATGTGCTGAACCCTAAAAACGAAATGACAGTTTATTATATAAAAATAACAGCCTTTTCTAAATTCTCATGAAAGTTTAAATTGTGCTTTATCAAATTAATCATCTTATAAGTTATCTGGCTGTTTGTTTGTTCCGGCTAATCTCCAAAACGGCTGAAACAATTCTGACAAAAGCTTCATAGTAAATTAAGCTGATGTTATAAAGAACTAGCTGACCAGCGCAACTTCGTTTGTTACGAATTTTTAAATAAAATTCTACGGCGTAACGTTATTATTATAGCTTCGTCGATTCATAGGCTATCAACACTAAAATAATTCTTCAATTCGAACCAATAGTTCCTGAGATTTTTCAAACAAACAAACTCTTCAGCTTTATAATATTACCAACTATAGAAAAGGACTAGGGTTCCATGCAAAACAAAATAAAACCCTAGAAAATATTTTCATGCGGGCGAAGTAGCAAGTAGAAGCTATTTAAGTAATAATATAGTTGGTGTTCACAATAGTGGGTGAGACGTCACAAACGTTGGCCTTCTCCGCGTGAAGAGTTAATTTGACATCAGAGAGAATGGTAATGACCTTGACTGAAACCATAATAGCTTTATTAGAATAGATGAGTAAGCATATTGCAGTTTTCAATGTTGTCCTTTGGTTTGACATAGCTTTTTAGTGTCTAACTATTATGTATATGAAACAATGCAATAAATTAGTCTCTCTTCAAATAAATGAAATCAAAATGTAATCTTATATATAAAATGGTTCGTTAGTCTCGTCTTCTTCTTATATATAAAAAATTATTGCTGTTCGTTAGTCTTGCTAAAACTTGAGAACGGTTGGGCCGATTTCGGTAATTCTTTTTTTGTTTAGTTTGCCAGAATATAGAGAAGGTATAAAAAAAATGGGTAGGTAGCCTGTTGACGGGAGCGAAGCCGCGGGGTACAGCTAGTTCTAACATATAAAAATCTCGTGTCACAGTGTTTGTTTTGAACTCCTCAGAAACGGCTTGACCGATTTTTAGAATTTCTTTGTGTATATACCTACGTTAGATCTGAGAATAGGCCGTAGTCCAGGGATGGTGAACCTATGGCACGCGTTCCAGTGGTGGCACGCAGCACAATAATTTGGGCACGCCTATAAAAGATTACTTGCATTTTTAATGTTAATACAATTTCAGTATAGTTTAGGTTGTTTGCTAATATAACAGAAGTCACCAAGTCCATGTCCACTTTTTGGGCGCCACGTCCTTGCTGCATTATTCTTATTTTACTGAAAACAGTACGCGCACCTAAAAAGGTTCGCCGTCCCTGCCGTAGGCTATTCTCTTTTTTGACAAAACTACGTTTGCTGAGTCATCTAGTCCTAACACCAACGAGGCCCAAGACTAGGTGGCGAGATGACCTAGAAGCCAAGGCTTCTTTCGGGGTAGTTCGGGAAAATGATGCGTGGAAAGAAACCATTGACCAGCTTTGGGACAGACGCTAAACAAAAACTTCAGCAATCATTACTTCCTCTTTTATTAATTTTTGTTTTATTTCAATTTACTCTCTGCACTAACAGTTATTACCAAAACGTGCAGTGCACGAGATTCAACATTTACACATTACACATCTACATATTATGAATGAAAGTCCTCGACTGCGTCTGTCTATCTGGTCGCGATAAACTCAAAAACTGCTGCACAGATTTTCATGCTGTTTTCACCATTGGATAGAGTTGGTCGCGAGGAAGGTTTTAGCATATAATTTGTGGGTATCAGCTATTAATTTTATAAATAACAATAAGTTAGAATTAAAACGCAGCCGGACTTTACACACCTAAACGACATAATTATCACGTTTATTTTATTTTGTTAGTTTATTCAAGATCTACAACGCTTAGAATATTTAATGGTATCTAAGGTTTAGTGCTATTTTCACTCTTCTAATTTAGTATTATTTTATTTTTTATTTTTTTGTTGTCGTCGCAAGTTCGGGGTGAGGGCCTGGTGATCCGTCACACAGGGTATCCTAGTATGGACTCCAGTCTCTCACAAAGGACATTCAATGGAAATCAAGGTCATTTAATGTTTATTTTTGTAAAATTCCTTTGTGGAGAGTGAAATAAAGAGATTTGATTTGATTTGATTTGATTTGAAAAAAAAATATACTACATGCTACTTGTTTTCAAAATTTTCACCAAAAATGTAAATGGATGCCTCAAATAGCATATCAAACTCGGTGACTGACAGGCACACTTATCCATTTGAACAGAATCAATCTTTTCATCGTTCCCCCGGGAAAGCAAAGCACACATAATATCGCCTGCATTTCGTGCTATTCGACAACATCTAATATTCCTAGCTCTCGCTGCAAAGACAACAAACAAACACTGACTGTATTCCATTTGCAACGTTATTTCTAGATATTATTAAAGGATACCACTGTTATTTCATAGCACTTGAAAACACTGTGGCGTAGGGTGCAGAGAGTGTTCCCCATCAAAAACACACCCCCATACTTCGGTTCATAGATAAAAATTAATGGACTATTTTATTTTTTTATTGCGCTCGGCGATATGCCATTCTTCCTAATGAGGTTGCGTCATAAAATGTCGATGGAAGCATTAATGGGAATTGTTGATAGTGGGTGTGAATGGATTTTATCGGGAATCTATTTCAGTCAGTTTTCGTGAATGCAAGGTTTTAGGATTATGAATACGATTTGAATGAACGCGTTTACTTATTACGACACGGTTGGCGCAGTGGTTGAGCGATTGACTGCTGCGCAACATGTCGCGGGTTCGATTCCCGCACGGAACAAATATTTGTACGACCTACAAGTATTTGTTCCGAGTCTGGGTGTTTTTCTATCTATAATATGTATATATTTACAAAAAAAATAAAAATGTATGTAAGTAGTTTATCAGCCATCTCGTTACCATAATACAAGCATTAGGTTGCTTAGCTTGGGACTATATGGCGTTGTGTGAAAATGTCCAAAGATATATATATATATATATATATATTAGGGTTCCGTACCCTAAGGAACAACAGAATCCTATTACAAGCGTCCGTCCATCTATTTGTCTGTTAGCGAACTGTAATAGGAAGACTGTTGAAATTTCCACAGAGTGTGTATTCTATTGTTACTATAACAACAAATAATAAAAAAAAAATAAAGGGAAAAAAACATGTCTAGTATGAGAGCCCAACCTGGTTATTTTTTCGGTTTGTAGTACGATTGAAGCCCGAAGCGCACATGAGCAGTTTTTTTTAATTACACATATTCTTTACCTCATTACCACAGAGTTCAAAGAGTATTTACGCAAATTCTACTTCACTATCGTTTGTAGTTGGGTCCCTCTAATAGTTTATCCGTGTTCATTTTTATCTCTCACTCTAAATCTCCCTCTCATTTTCACCTCGCTTCACTTGTTGCCACCCTCTTGTTGATCTACAATTTGTATGCCAGAATCAATACTGTCACTGTATCGTATTTAATGATTTCATTGCCAGTAAAGAAACCAACAAATCAAACTGTGTTATTGCGGTATTTGCAAAATCAGAAGCAAAATTCGAATGTCAGATTTTTTTTTGAAAAATATATTCCAACTGAACACACAATGGTAAAAAAGGTTTCAAAAGTAATAATCTATCAACTCCAGTTCAATAAACATATTTTAACTCTCGTATATCAATAAAAATATCAGTAATAATTTACATTTTCATTTTTTATCCACCACGTTACGCGTATTCTGCACGACCCTTGGTTGACTAGAAGAGAAAGCCTAAGGCATTAAGTCCATCATTGTACCTTCGCAAGAAGTTTTTAATAAATAAACACAAAAAAACAAGTCATTGGCATCCAACCAATCTTAATAAAAGTGATAAAAAGCACAAAGAGTGTCCACCACAGTCGGGATACGCCAGGATACGCCAGGATGTAGCGGGGTGCAATCTCCCGTGAAATATTGAGAGGGTCATCGCTCAGCGGTTCTCAAACTATCGCCTATAAAAATACTCGCGGCGATAGACTCGTGTTTCGTTATCGTTTTGGGATCCTTTTCGATGATGTTTGCGTGTGACACGTGTGTGAAATGGTTTTGAACTGTGAGAAAATGTGTCTGTTAAAGATAAAATGTTACGCCTGAAGAATATAGAATTTCGACACTTGTTGAGGTCACCTTGTAAAAAGGGTTTATATTTTGGACATCGTGTTTGTATTGTGAAACGAAAATAATTAATGATAGTCATAGAAGTATGTATGAAAAGTAATAAAATAATATTACGGTCGACCGACAGTAAAATACTAAAATGAAAAGACCAACATATGGCCGACCTAAATCCTACAAAAAAGGTCCAGCTAAACATTCGGCCTGGAAATAATCTGAGACCGTCCAGAATTCATGAAACGCCAGAACTAATATTTAAACACATGACCCTGTGTTAATTTAGGCACGACATTCGTCGGGATAAACATATATGGAGGAGGCTGCCAAATAAACTAGAGCTCGTCCCCAAAATACGATGTAACACACATGGAAAACAGGTAATTTATCAGCTTTACATCTCCATACTTTGATGTAAATGTGTTTTAATATTGTTCTGTTTTGCAAGAACATGTAAATGCTTTTATGGATAGATTTGGATCTCGGAATGAAAATATATTTTGTACATCGACCGATTTTTGTATATACATGAATTGTATTAATGTATTGCTGTCTCTGAATTCTAGACAAACTAGATTCAAGATTTAAAGTTATTTCAAATAAACCATTTACAGGCACTTTTGGATTGGCAAGGAAGGTCAGTCAAAAAACGTTCCAAAGCGTAGAACGCTCTATGGAGTAGAACGTGCAAGAATGGTATTTCTTGGTTTAATGTACTTAGTAGTTTGTTAAAATTTCCAGGAATAGTTTCTGCTTAACTCTCAAAAGAGTGGCGCAGTTTAAGTACCTGGGCCACTGTGTTACCGATACCCTCACGGATGATATAGATATTGAAAGGGAACGCAGGGCGTTGTCAGTCAGAGCAAATATGCTGGCCCGTAGATTTGCACGCTGCACTGGACAGCTAAAAATTACTTTATTCAAGGCGTAGTGTCAATCTTTTTATACATGCAGCTTATGGGTGAGGCATACGCAGAGGACTTACAGTGCCCTGCGTGTCCAATACAATAATGCGTTCAGGATGTTGATGGGGTTGCCACGCTTTTGTAGCGCATCAGGCATGTTTGCAGACGCTCAAGTTGATGGCTTTCAGGCGATACATCGCAAAAGAGTAGCGTCTCTGATGCGCCGCATACGCGGGGCAGCTCCAACGGCTTCCTGCAACTCATTGCTGGGAGAATGGATGTAGATTCTTCATTCATGGAGCATTGGACAAGACTACATGTACGGGTGGAGCGGTCCTGATCCAATGTTTATATTGTTTTGTGTTTTTGTGTTGTTGTAATTTATGTTTTGTATATTTTATGGATGGTTGCAATTGCTAAATGTGTTTGTAATTATCTGAAATAAATAAATTGAATTGAATTGAACTGAATTGAATTAACTGCGCGTCATGTTGAGCTGTAACTTTCCCAGAACAATTTCTTCACTATTTTGATTCCCCAATCAACGACAAATTAAAATAAATGGAACATTCCTGTTAATTAACATTCTTGTGATGAGGATGTTTGCGCCGCAGTTCAGCGAACAGCAATTGGATTCGATCTCATTGCGGTTGCTAGCTATCTGAGTACCTTTGAATGATTTATCTCGTTTTCCTGATCCGCAACTACCAATAAATTATAAATGTGGAAGTGGATACGAATTCCGATGATTTATGGGAGCGAGGTAATGTAATGAAATTCTAGAATCTAGAGGACGTAGAATATGAAAAACGTTAGGATTCTGTAAGTCTGTTTCATGTCGCCAACTAACCATATCTGAATTCAAAAATTGTAAGAGTTAGTCTAAAGTCCAGCGCACGTAAATAAAATATAAAATTACACAAAAAATATCCTAATAGAGGTACCTAACAAAACCCAATAAACACTTGAGATTATAAACTCAATCATTGCATAGGTCAAAGAAAAACAAAATAGCTTAGAAAATATTTTCAAACACGTCGATGCACCTCGAACTGCCTGAGACCAAACATCGTAACCAGAAGTCTTAATCCCCTCTTATCTTACCAAGTAACAAGACAAAAACAAAACTTAATTAAAACTCAACAAAACAATAACAAAACGCCACTTAAAACAATCTAAAACGTACACAAAGCATCGGCCATGTATCTCTTTATTACTCATTTCTTTAAGCGTTTCCTTTATAACTGAAAACTGTGGGAACTTGTCACTAACAGAAGGCTGTTGTAATTAAATTTTAATCCTCGACGAACTATTGTCTGAGACAAAACCAACAAAGATGAGGGAATGAAAGTTGGGAGCGAGAGGCTGTAGCTCGCGAGTTCGACAGAGTTATATGGCGCTGTGGGGTGCTGGCATGGTGGTGGATTTAGCGGGTTGAGCGAGAGGCTGTAGCTCGCGAGTTCGACAGAGTTATATGGCGCTGTGGGGTGCTGGCATGGTGGTGGATTTAGCGGGTTGAGCGAGAGGCTGTAGCTCGCGAGTTCGACAGAGTTATATGGCGCTGTGGGGTGCTGGCATGGTGGTGGATTTAGCGGGTTGAGCGAGAGGCTGTAGCTCGCGAGTTCGACAGAGTTATATGGCGCTGTGGGGTGCTGGCATGGTGGTGGATTTAGCGGGTTGAGCGAGAGGCTGTAGCTCGCGAGTTCGACAGAGTTATATGGCGCTGTGGGGTGCTGGCATGGTGGTGGATTTAGCGGGTTGAGCGAGAGGCTGTAGCTCGCGAGTTCGACAGAGTTATATGGCGCTGTGGGGTGCTGGCATGGTGGTGGATTTAGCGGGTTGAGTTGGTGGATTTAGTTACATAAGTTTGTGTAAAAAAAATGATGTGTGGGTGTGTGCGTTCCGTACCCAAAGGGTAAACAATGTAATCCTATTACGTCTGTCTGTCAGTGGGCCATATCTCTTGAACCGTAATAGGTAGACTATTGAAATTTACAGTGTGTATATATTTCTGTTGCCACTATAACAAAAAAAAAAAAAACTGAAATAAAATTAAAAATACAGTAAACATGTTTTTTCGGCTTACCCTTCGTAAGCGAATCGGACTTGTACAGATCTGTCAAATTACTTTAATAGAGTTTCAACTTTATCTCTGAAGCATTAGGTTCAAGATTGCTTGGGAATATTTGACAGTTTTGGATAGCTTGATGTGATGGCAACTGTACTTGGCTGGTTTTTGATATAATAATATTGTATATTTTTGTCATTTTATCAAAGACATGTCAGCCCCATCGTAGGTTTTTAGTAAGTAAGTTTTTTATTTGCAAAAAAAATGTGGTTAAAAGATGTTACATAAGTTTTTGGTGCAAAACACATCTTGCTATACTACGATAGCATGCAAATATTTATTCATCACTAAACAAAGTTCTTAATGATGTTTACTCAGAGTATCAAGTAACCAAAGAAAAAATCATTATCACTTTATTATAACAACATCGTCATGTCACATAAGATAAGTAAATAAAAACGAAGGAAAATTTAAAAAAATGAAAGATAAAATATTTTTCATGATTGTCTTACGTTTGACCAAAATATCACAAGATGAAAAGCGATGTTTCGACGATGGAGCCCGATTGCCTAGAAGTAACCTTTTCAATCTTTACTTAAATAATCCCAGACAGGCATTGGATAATTCCAACTTGGAACCAACGCTATTACAGGTATATTTAATTTTTTTATTTATCCACAATCACAATAAATGACAAGACAATTTTCAGAATTATTTTGCTCTGCCATAATTACATGAACGACAAACTAACAATCGTTGCGTGCTATTATTAATTACCCCGCCTTATATTATCACTTAAACAAACACAAATTTCCACTTAAATCGCCAGCCTAGTCGAATTCCTCGAATTAAATTAATTAGAGTAGAAAGATCTTCTATTCCGTAGGGCTTCAGAAAGTACATTAATTCGATACTCTAAGGTTTTAGCTGGTTACTTTATTTAATTCATTAGCCCTGTCCCTGGCTGTTAGGAGCTCGGGGCTAAAATAACAACAGCCGCACGGGTCGATCTTTAAGGTTAAGCAACGCTTGCCAAGGTTGGTCTGTGGATGAGTGACCTTCACATATCGAGTTTCCTCCGTGCCTCGGAAAGCACGTTAAGCCGTTGGTCCCGGCTGTCATTTGTAAATCTTTGGCAGTCGTTACGGATTGTCAGAAGCCAGTAAATCTGACTCCAGTCTTGCCAAGTAGTACCGTGTTACCTAGTTAATTGGTTGTGGAGGTCTGGTAGGCAGCCGATCCACGTAAAACACTGGTATTCAGCTGAATCCGGTTTGACTGGAAGCCGACTCCATTGTAGTTGGGAAAAGGCTAGGCAGATGATGATGACCCCTGTGCCTGGAATGACTCGGCCGAATCTAGTCAAGTTTCAACCAAAATCTCCTCCTCACTTCTGCTCGCCTCGAACACAAACCATCAAATAGTGTGTATTCCTATTGCTGCTATAAGTAACAACAAATAATTAAACTTAAATTAAAATTAAAGCGGAATTCATACAAGAAACGTGATTTTTTCTTAGTTTATGGTACGGGCCCTTCGTGTTAGAGTCCGACTCGCCGGCTGGCCAGATGTTAAGCGACTTCCAAAAAAGGAGGAAGTTCGCATTTCGGCGGGAATTTTTCGTTTTTTTTTTATGTATGTACACTGATTACTCCGAGGTTTCTTCTCCGATTTGTGTGATTCTTTTTTTAGTTCGATGCGACATACTTGCTATTTGGTCCCAGAAAAAATTGATTCAGTTTAACTTAGCAGTTTTGATTTTACGAGCATTTTTGCTCATTTCAATTTCTGCGTAGACGAAGACTTCGTCCAAGTATCACCTCTATAAAATTAAAAATAAAAAGCTTTTTTTATAAAAAAATACAACCGACTTTCCAAAAAAAAATACACTACAAAGTAAAAAAATAATCTTAGTTTTGGAAGTCTTGTTTTTGGTTTTGTATCTTGTTTTTTTAACACCAACTTCCGAAATTAAGATTATGTTATACTTTGTAGTGTTTTTTTTTTAACTTTTTAAGAATCGTAATATCTAATCGGAATATATGTGACTAACTCTTGAGTCTCTGGCCTTAAAATATTCGTAGCCTAAATCTCCTTCCCGCTTCTTGTACCCTAGTAGCAACCTAAGCTCTAAAGTGGCAGCGATCTTGTAATCGATATACTTATCTCAAGTTAAAGTTTACGGAGCAATGTAGATTCCATGTATGTAAAACTTGATCTTCCTTCAAAGTTATTTCAGTATTAATTCCCGGATCTTAAGCACAAAGATGAATTTATGTGTAAGGGACTTTAGGTCGTACCTTTTTTTTAAAGGATGGGAAATCATCAAAAATTATATCTTCTGTTCTAGGCGGAGCAGAAGGGAGAGTCAGACTTTTATCGATTTTAACCCATTCATGTTCCTTCTAATGCCCTTTGCGTTCCAGGGCTGCGGTGACTGTTTCGAACAAATTCCCCAAACCTTAAATTGTCAATCACAATAACAAAAGTTGTTTTAAAATTGTCTCTCACTATTTTTTTTTATAATATTTTCAGCCGAATTTATGGTCTAATGTTATTGCACTAAAACGCTTGTTTATTATTTTATTTTTCTCATTTAATGCAAATAAATGACTGTCTTTTCTTTCGTCAATAATATCACAGTATGCTTTTAAAATTAGCAACACCACTTTTGTTCAATTTAGCTAGCTAAGTATCCAACTCAAAGTTTTTAAAATCCAACGACGAAAGTAAACAAAAAAATGTTAACTTACTAAACGCAAATTAACACATAAAACTTTGAGCACCACTCACCTCGCTCCACCGTAGGTTATTCCGTAGCCATTTTGCAATACATTGTTTGTTCAATTTATACCCCCAGTTCTCTAGAGATGCGTTATTCTATTGTTGTACCCGCGAAAATACACGTCAACCTTATTGTGTATCAATAGAGTCTAGTTTTTACTGACACAGAAGAAATTGTTATGGTTGTTCGTTGTTTAGACATCTTGAGGAAATGTTACGTTTTCGGCACTTAGGAGTCAACGAACTTTGCATAGGGCAGTCAACACTCGAATGTAACTTGAAATTACTTTTGTGTTTGATGAAAAAAACTTCGGAATCGTAAACTTGGCGTAAAATCCGCAATATAACTTATTTGTCCCTGATTTATCGAATGAAAATTGTTTCTGTAAAGTTTAAATGGCTGTCGGGTGCAAAAAATATGCTTACAAATTAACATAATTATTTAATTTCATTGTATGCTATATACTTTGACAGATTACAAACAAAAACAAAATAGATAAGTCAAAATTTAAATATTGTAGCATTAATTCTTTTTTTAATGGCTTTTGTATTAAACATACAGCCAGCATTAAAAGATTAATCTTCGTATTATTAATTCCAAAAAAGTATTTATTCAAAACGAATGGTTCTAAAACAGCCAAGGTGCTATGCTCATAGATTATCTTGCCAAAATAGGAATGAAGTTAATCAGGATTAATTTATTTTACGTTGATTTTACATTCATTCGAAATACCTAAAAGTTATTGCTAGAACCGCAAAACAATAGAAAATTTGACAAAGGGTACCCTCCCAAATCGGCTGAGCTGCTCATATTTCAGAAAGCAAAATACCATCATTACGCATGAAGTACTTCACTTTGCCTTTAACTAAGTTGGCAATTAAAATAACTTTTTACAAATCAATTTAGTTGAAGCAGAAACGCCATTTGGGCGAACAAACTTTTAATGGTCGAATTTATGTAATCCATCCATTTATTCAGAAACTACTTAGTGAATACTAATCTACGTACAAAATACAATGAATAATTTAAGTTACGTCGAAGTTAAATAACTGTAGCTCAACTTTACAGACTTGATTACAAATTGCCGCGTTTGGAATTTTGCTAGGAATTTAATATTAATTGGTAAACGCATGGTTTTGTGGAGGTGCATGGGGGTGGTGGAGTAAGGGGTCGCAGTTCTCATTTCGCAAAACTATTGTTTTCCAAATTGTAATGTATTCAACGGACTCTAGAGTGAAGAGCTCTGCGGAAAACATACGAATAGAATTTGCGTTGCGAAACGTTTTTGAGAGTCAAATTATTGAAATAATCTTAGATGCTTGTTTGTGGGTTTGGTCATGTTGAGTAAAACTAGGAGATTGATAGAGGCAAATATAAACCTGTGCGTAAATGGAGTTTCTTGCACGTTATTTTCTATAGATAACTAATAACTATAGAACAATGGAGATACAGCAATAGCATATAACATACACGGACATTATAGGAACTATAATTACTGTACGTGGAAATTAAAACAAAATATTATGAATAACATATCTGACAGTGTTTTCTGAGCAAACATTCATCAGTCGTCTATCGGCGACACCAATTTATTTTTTGCTATAAAAAAATAAACAGGCACGTGTTATTTGTGTTGCAAACATATATGTATTCCAATATTTATTCAATGGACATGGCCGACTACCGAACTAATTAGATGGAACTGTGTGATAGGTGATCTTTTATAATGGACTAGCTGACCCGCGCAACTTCGTCTGCGTCACATTTTCCATTATTGCTCGGCTCCTATTTGTCTTAGCGTGATGATATATATACATATAGCCTATAACCTTCCTCGATAAATGGGCTATCTAACACTGAAAGAATTTTTCAAATCGGACCAGTAGTTTCTGAGATTAGCGCGTTCAACCAAACAAGCAAACAAACAAACAAACTCTTCTGCTTTATAATATTAGTATAGATAGTATAGATGAAAGAAATTTTCAAATCGGACCAGTAGTTTCTGAGATTAGCGCGTTCAACCAAACAAACAAACAAACAAACAAACTCTTCTGCTTTATAATATTAGTATAGATTAGTATAGATTTTCGACTTTACGTTCTAAAATGATGAAAACGCAATGCACATCATTTCAGCCAGCCGAAAGACGTTAGACATAGGCCACTCCTAAGCATCGCAACGTCAACAGGTCCTATGCTCCTCTAATCCAGCAGACTCTCACAGCTCTCACCTTCAGAAGCCTTCCAACGATACGTCTTCGAATACGCGGTCACCACTCCAAAGTCCACCTAAATTACTGATTGGAAGGCACTTCCTATAAATTGGATTGCGGAAGTAACTTTAGAGGAAAATCTGTCCAAAAGCATAATGTGGGTCATTTGGTAGTGTAGTGCTTATGTCACAGCTATCGTGCAAAACACGACGCATTCGGAACTAAATCCGCTGTTTATTTAGTGATTATTCAGAAGTACAGTCGTTGTATGGTCACAAGATGTCTAACGTATTCCAACAGCAACTGGCCCCTGATATAGCCTACTTGATGTTTGCTCATTTTAATAAACTCCAACAAAAAGTTTCAGTAAAAATTCAATGTTCTCGTCCAGTACTATCCTCACAATATTTCATCGGCGCATTAATTCCGTCGGGTTTATGCAAAAATAACGATCGCAGAGGACATTGCTAAATAAACAGTGCCTATTTCATTTGAATTCCCTTTTCACGGCCGGCTCCGGGGTATCCATTCATTTGGGAAAGCTCCCGAATTTACGGAATCCTAATATTACAAATGCTAAAGATTGTGAGGATGGGTGGATAGACGGATGGATGTTTGTTCCTCTTGTACGTCAGAACGCCTGAATGAATCTTCATGAAATTTAGCACAGAGGTAGATTATAGTCTGGAATAACACATAGGCTACTACTTTTTATCCCGGGAGTATGTTCCCTAGAGATCGGGCGAAACCGCTAGCAGAAGCTAGTAATAACTAAAAATGTAGTAACAAGATTAAAATTTCAGATGCAATTTGTGTGTTTTGACTCTGCTCAGCGTTGTAATGCATTTAAAAATTGTTTCGGAAAGAAATGGCTGTGTTGACTTTGGTAACGAAGTAGGAAGTAATTTTTAAGTGGTACTTTTACTGTTTAAAATTAATTGAACAACCTGTTTGTATTCGACATTATTTATTGCATTCTTTGCGTTGTCGGACAGATGAATGCCGTAACATATTATTTGAAGCAAACAGGAATTTTCTTTGATTGTTAAGGAATGTTCTCTATTAAAGACTTATGCAGCCTACTTATGCGTAGGAAGTTTCATTGAAATTTATTCTATAAAATACCGTATGTCGTAAACGCTCTTAACACAACGTGTGATTGATAACATATTCTTGATTTCCGAATTAAAAATATCTGTTCCTGTTGTTATTGGTTGTATTCCAAGCTAGTTTCAAAAACCTCAACAAGTATCAAAGGATGTCACCGTTTATCGAAATAAAACCATATCACGGTCCTATTTTTGTTACACTGACAACCAACCCGCATGACGTATAACTTACCGTGTACACGAAACAACTTCTCCTCATGCAAACATGTCTTACAACACCAACATAAGCTCACTCCATCGACTCTGTTTCAGGAGAAGTCCTGAAAATAAATATACAAGTAAAAGAGAGGTCACAAGCCGACCCTAATTAGCCATTGCCTCAACTTCGTAAGGAGTGTGTGTTGGGTAATAAAATGGTACACGTTAGGGATGGGCTGACTTGTCGGTAAAGTCGACGACAATCCGGCCATGTTTATAGTCGGCAACTAGTCGGTTATTAGTCGGCTAAAGATGAATAATGGTCTACAAGAAAACAGGAAAAATTGTCGTCACTTACTCTTCGTTTTTAGGGTGCTGAACATCCGTAAAAAACGGAATACTTATAAGATCACTCGTATTTCTGTCTGTCCGTCTGCCACAGCTAATTAGCTCCGGATCTACTGGACCGACCCTGCCGGTCGATTCTGTTGACATCTCACCGTGATCACTTAGGTGGAGTGAACGACAAGTGAGCTGTCATTCTTATCTTGTTTGTATGGTTTGACAGCTCACTTGTCGTTCGCTTCGCCTAAGTGTTCACTTCGACATGTTTACAGAATCGCACTGCTGTTATACATATGGACTTCTGTAACCCAAACACGCACTAAGACGCACATTTGAGGGTCAAAGTAAACAAAACGGTTTTTCAAACTATGTCTACTACTATATGTGTTTTTCTTTCTTTCTTTACCTAAAGATTGCAGGTAAACCTAAAAGAAATATGTAGTGTTAAAACAGCATGTTAAAAAAAAAAATTGGACCCTTAGCACGCGACTCGGACTTGCACTTGGCCAGTTTTGTATTTTTAATTAGTAACTAGTGTTTCACCACAATCTCACGTCACGACACGCGATCGACGATGAAGCGCGCTTGCCTTGCCTAGAAGTTACCTACTGACTCTTAGCTAAAACGTGGTCAGTGTCACCTATGCGCAGACCTACTCTTCCATTTTCAATTATAGTAAGTGACTAGTCGGCAAACTAATAGGTGAGTCGAGCGCTGATAAGTCGAGTTCAAAGTCGGCGCATCTCTAGTAGGTACTGTAGGTACACACGTAGGCGTAATAGTCGAGTATTCGATTAGTAGTCGATACTCTAACCGTAGTGTATCGTTGAGCCGTCCCCTTTATGTACCTGAGAGAGGGAAATGAGACAAGTATTTTTGGTACAGGTGGGAACAAAAACTTTTTTATTTTATTAGTGACTAGCTTCTGCCAGCGGCTTCACCCGCGTGATCCCTAGGGAACATATTCCCGGGATGAAAAGTAGCTTATGTGCTATTCCAGACTATAATCTATCTTTGTTCTAGATTTCATTAAGATCCGTTATGCCTTTCCGGCGTGTTAGCTTTAGGGAAGCTTAAAAAATGGAGTAACTTCTCCCGTTTTCCCAACATTTCCCTTCACTGCTCTGCTCCTATTGATTGGAGCGTGATGAAAAGTATATTATAACCTGCTCAGGAGTATGAATAATAATTGTACCAAGTTTCATTAAATTCCGTCGAGTAGTTTTTGTTTCTATAACGGTTATACAGACAGACAGACAGACAGACAGACAGACAGACCAACCGACAGACAGACAGACAAAAATTGTACTGATTGCATTTTTGGCATCAGTATCGATCCCTAATCACCCCCTGATAGTTATTTTGGAAATATATTTCATGTACAGAATTGACCTCTCTACAGATTTATTATAAGTATAGATAGATATAGATATCAAAAACTAAGTTTTAGATGATTTTATGTAAAACTTTACTATGGTAGGCGCCAGACAAACTTGCACTAAAGTACATTGACCTTTCCCTAATATCGCTCATTTGTCTGGTGTCTACTATAGGTACCTATTGGAAAAGTTGACTCCTATCGAAGACTATCCCACACAACGCTTCAACAACCAACCTCCAACACACAACGCTTGCCGAGGTTGGTCTGTTGATGAGTGGCCATCTTAACATACCGAGTTTCCTCCGTGCCTCGGCAAGCACGTTAAACTGTTGGTCCCGGCTGTCATTTGGAGATCTTTGGCAGTCGTTACGGATAGTCAGAAGTCAGAAAATCTGACACCAGTCTTACTAAGAAGTATCGTGTTACCCAGTTAATGGGTTGTGGAGGCCAGGTAGGCAGCCACTCCACATAAAACACTAGTATTCAGCTGAATCCAGTTTGACTGGAAGCCGACTCCAATATAGGTGGGAAAAGGCTAGGCAGATGATGACGGATGACAGAAAACCATCATCCAAGTAAACTAATTCCAGCTATTTCGATTTAAAAGCCAAACTTCCTAACCGTTTTGATCAAACTTAAATGGGACCACTCGACAAGTGTATCCCTTCAGGTAAAACAAATTATTTTTAAATCGGTTCATAAATGACGGAGTTATGAGGTATAACGGACATAAAAAAATACAACCGAATGGAGAACCTCCTCCTTTATAGGCAGTCGGTTAAAAATGTTAGAACCCGTCTTTTAATCGTGATTTTTCTGCAATTTTTTGCATTTTGTCCCGAAGAGCTATCAAAATGATACAATCAAACTAAGTTGGTGTGTTACATTTCAGTCGGGTATTATTATATTATTAGGCATATTAATTAAAGATCTGAATATGTTATCCTTTAACCTATATTTATCAGTATCATTATTGTGTTTATATCATAATTTGTCTTTAGTTTATTTCACTCGCTTATATGTACGAATTTTTGTATATTGTATAAGTTATGAGCAAACTGGAGTGATGCCAACAGATTTCTTGGACCAAAACTCTGCTGATATGACGAAAAATAAAGAGGTCAAAAAACCCATGCATGTTTGAACTGACAGCAATTTTTTAAAGAAGGGAAATCATTGAATTTTCGTTAGTCAATTACTCTTACTGATTAAAACCCATCCCTGTTCCTCCTAATGCAGTTTGCGTTCCAGGGCTCCGGTGACTCTTTCGAACGCGCATGAATGTTTAACCAACTTCCCAAAAAGGAGGAGGTTATCAATTCAGTTGTATGTTTTTTTATGTTTGTTATCTCATAACTCCGACAATTATGAACCGATTTAAAAAAATCTTAAGGAAGGATATACTTGCAGATTGCCATTAAAATTTTATGAAAATCGGTTACGAACTTTGGATTTTAAATCGAAATAGCTGGTATTCGTCTACTTGGATGATAGTTAAAAAATAAAAAAACTTTTTACAAAAAAATACAACCGACTTCCAAAAAAAAAACACTACAAAGTAAAAATAACTTTAATTTCGGAAGTCCGTGTTTTTATTAGTTTCTTCGTATTTTCACACCGACTTCCGAAATTAAAGTTATTTTTTACTTAGTAGTGTTTTTTTTTTTTAAATCGGTTGTATTTTTTTGTAAAAAGTTTTTTATTTTTTACTTTTTCGGTTTTCCGGTTGTATTTTTTTTTTAAAATGCCATGTTTTAGTTTTAATGTTTGTTTCTAGTGGATAAAGTTAGTTAAATATTTATTAAAACAGTTCTAAATATCTCTGTAAGTACGCTTGTTTTTATAAACGTTTTTATCCTGTACTTGTTATGAGGTGTACAATAAAGTATATGTAGGCGTCAGAGACAGCTGAGCGATAGCGCCATCATCGTTTGGGTTCGGTGGTATCAGGATCATTGTAGAATAAAACACTGAATGCAGTACTTAAGCTCTCTTTATTAACTGTGGCTGAGTGCTAGTACTTTACAAATAGACAGTCCCCCAAAACGCCCACCCGTTACCACATCCTAGTGTTTTAGCTATGGAGAAGACGTGGCCAACAAACTCCATCGCAACACATCTGTCTTTTGAGTTAGAAGAACTCGCATTTATAACATTATTAAAGAAGTCTGTTTAATTTAATTAAAATAGGTAAACCGACAGTTTCGTTCTGGACGAGTGTCCTAGTCGGTGTCTCGAGCCCAAAAGGTCCCGGCAAAGTCCCAACTCTCCAATTTATACGTCTCTGTCCACGTGCCGCCATTACAACTGTCAACTGACATCACGGCGTTTACCACTACCCACTACTACAATACTCAAAGCAGCAACTAATTATTAAATGATTTCTTTATCCACGACACGGCCAGAACTGACAATCACACGTCCTCGTGTGGAGGTGATAATATGGTATCTGTAACCAACGAAAACACTTACACAACTTAATAGTTGACTGCTGGCTCGGCCTACCTGACCAAGATCAAGATCATAAAATCATGAATTAAGAATTATAACTATACTGGTCCGGTCTCACTACTCTTCAGAATTATAACTACTGGTCCGGTCAAACGACCCTTCAGTTTTAATCTTCTGGTCCGGTCTCACGACCCTTCAGAATTATAACTACTGGTCCGGTCCTACGACCCTTCAGAGTTATAACTACTGGTCCGGTCAAACGACCCTTCAGTTTTAATCTTCTGGTCCGGTCTCACGACCCTTCAGAATTATAACTACTGGTCCGGTCCTACGACCCTTCAGAGTTATAACTACTGGTCCGGTCAAACGACCCTTCAGTTTTAATCTTCTGGTCCGGTCTCACGACCCTTCAGAATTATAACTACTGGTCCGGTTCTACGACCCTTCAGAGTTATAATCTCCTGGTCCGGTTATAACTAACCCTTCAGGATTATTACTGCTTGGTCCGGTCAAACCCTTCAAGCTCTTAATTCTTTTTTTTTTCTTTTGTTTTCCTCCTTTTTTTTCTCATCAGTATTAAAACTGGAGACCATTGTGCTAGACTGGAATATCCCTTTAGCCAGTGCTAGACCGGATATCAGTCCCTATAGCCAAACATGCTAGACCGGATTGCAATCCCTTTAGCTGAGTCATATTATTGGACCGGATTTTCCCTTCAATGACTCTTTCCTACATTTTTTACTTCCTACATTTTTTGTTATGTTAATTCTCTCATTTTTTGTCCCAAATTTTTTTTGTCCTACATTTGTGTTATGTTACTTCTCTCATTTTTTGTCCTAGATTTTTTTCACTTTTTTTCCTGTTTTTTTTTTTTTTTTTTCTTTTTAAATATTGCCCCAGCCCAGGAATCTATCCTGCATCGGGAGCGCGCTCACAAACACCCAAACTCACCCGCACTAACACTATCTATTTTGTTTTTTTTTTTTTCTGTTCGGGTCAAGCCCAACTTTCTGCGCCAACCGTCTCGTGTCTTTCAATTTAAACTATTTCCGAATTTGCTAGTCTGGACTGAACTTGTCCCTGTAGCTTATAAAATCAATTGTTGGAGTTCATTTTTTTTTTATTCTATGTATCAAAGTACTACTTGTCACAGCGTTAATTGGTTTAGGATTTAAAACCCTTCCGATGATGTAATACATTTTCTACTCAGTTACGACTCAGTGCGGCCAAATAGCCATGATATGTTCTCTATTGTTCAGTGGAGGTACTCTCCTAATCGTCTTCTACGTTAAACTTGTTAGAAACACTACTGAGAGGAAGCTTTGGTATGTGATCGTGGGCTACTTATACGTTATTTTACTATTTATGGATTTCAAAAGATAGCGACCGATATCAACTTATTCTAAAATTCTATCGACTCTCACTAACGGACTTTAGCATCCACATCTCTACACCAATAATAACGGTCTCGCAATTTTCCGAATTCTAAAAAGAAAAAAATAATAATAATCGAAAAGCTCTACAAATAAGACCATTTTCTTTTTTAACGCACCGTGTTGCGAGCTCTACTCTACCGATTGCGTTTCGCGACGATTTGCCACCCTTAATCTCTACAGCAATTCTCTACTAACTCTTATTACATGGAGCTATTCTTTATCTCCACTCTACTGACAAGTCAGTCACTCAGTCAGGCTTCTGAGAGTTCTAAAGCGGCTGTAAACTCTAATTGAACTAAATACCACGTACCACTCCATCGAACAAATAAAACAACAGGTCATCTTATTTCCAGTCGACAGCTATCTCATAGCTCAGCAAAACAATTGTTACACTCGCACTTCCTCATGGGAATGCCGAGTAAACCCTCTTTATTACACTACCTAGAGCTACCGTAACGATACCCTGATCTAGACTCTCCCGTCTATGCCATCCAGAGCTGCCGCCGGATACCTTGGTACAGTCACCGACCCACAGAACTCAGAACCTGTCACACAAACTAAATTGTTGCCAACTCATCATCTACTTCATAACTTCACAACGTCAAGTGATACTTGGCATCGAGCATCTTCTCGACAAAGAGATTTTAAAATATACCGACCGGTAATCTATGCACATCGGTGCTTACGAAAACAAGAACAACTTGCCTGCTAATTTTTGCGTCCTACGTTCCTGTGAAGAAGCTACGTTCACGAATTACTCTTCGAACATTGCGGTCACTGAATCAATCTTATTTTAATCTCACTAGGCTCGTATTACCTCACATACCTAGTAGGCAACCCAGTAGTGGAAAATGAAAAGTCTATTTAGAAATTATAAAAGCGTAGAGTTATTATCTGTACCCGCCAATCAATGTCAATAAAATCAAGTTAATGTTCATAATCGCTTACTATTGAATTTGCTAACTGTTAAACTGTCGTTAACACGTTATCATAAACGCCTAGGTCTAACTTTTCACTAAAATTGAAAAAAATCTAAGTCGAAACAAAACATGACCTTGTGGCAATCTTGCCTTACGATATCGGATTCAGAATTTCGCACTGAATATCATTTTGAAACTATTACCACCAATGGGAAACTGTAATTGCTATAGCTTCGTACTGAATATATCAAAATTACCTAGCAATATCAATCTAACCACTGACATGATTCGAAGATCTTTAAAGCTTTGAAAATCACAATTAAAATTAAATGGCAGCGGCTCACCGGGCACTTCAGTCGGCCTTGAACGCTTCCAACTCCACAGATGTTGACATAATGTACAGCTACTGCAGCCTTCAAACTGCTTGCGGACCTTCGATCCGTCACACTTAGAACTGCTCTGAAGTTGTAATTTCTCAGCAGCAATAGCTGCATGCAAACTTCTAGCGCCATGTGCTGGCTTCATCCAAGGTGATAGGATATCTGAAAACTGAAAAACACCACGAGAGTACAAGTCCAATCAAAGCTTTGGCAGGAGTATAGGCTTCAGATAAGCGTAGCAGCCACACTATCAAAATTAATTAAAATCTGAAACTAATCAGAACACTGGCACTAGCAAGAAAGTTTATGTCCAATAGTGGACAACCGCCCCTAAGATGACCCACTGACCCAAAGTTGGGCTATACATGGTTGCGATGAATGAAAATATTGCATTTACAATCATCTTAATTTTTAAATTGAACTGTTAGGTTGGTACGGTCTTGTAACTGTATCGCTCTAACGTCCAACAATAGCTCTGAACTGGTACTGGACTACATTACACAACCAGCGATAGCAGAATAATATTACCGCTTCATCAGCGTTATTTAAAACGCCTTTCTACCGATTATTAACGCTTAACTAGCAACACTTACGCTATAGCGCCTGAACTATTACTACACTAAATCGATAGCGAACGTGAAAATAATAGCCACTCTTTAGTATAGAGAACCAAAGCGATGAATCAATTAGCTAAAATGGATTATGGCTAATCATGAGACCATAGCCCTTTGTAGTCTGTCTCCACAGCATAAAATGTTCCTAGTGAACAATTTTTATTTTTTTTAAACAAAATAGAAAAATGTTAACGAACGAGCACATCAGTTTCACAGCAATAACAAAATGAAAATGACTCACCAGATTAACGTGAAGATCCTCACACACATCATCACACTTCCCCGTGACCTGGCCAGCTGTTTTGAAATTGCTTGCCTCCGTTCTGAACTAGTTTTTCATTGTTCAGGTTGATGAGGGTAGCCGCATAAAACTCGACGAGTAGGAATTTGACCTTGGAATGCATCTTTAATTGGCCACACGTTGAACTCTGATAGGTTATCTATCATAGGCATGTAGGCACGTAGGCACGATGCTCTTCAGAGCCCGCACAACACTGAGTCCTCGACGAAACATAGCACCGCGGTGACGCACAATGACCGCGCGTCGATCTTAGGTTTATTGGATCGATTTTCACGGCACACATCGAGTTTTAGGCGTCTGGATAAACACACGCGTTTCGAACACGAACCACAATTTTCACTATAACTGTCACTACGTATTTTGCATTTGAAAAGGAACCCGTCACGTAAGTATTTCACTAGCATTGCCACGAATCTTCATGTGGGCCACTTGAGTTGCATCACACTTCTGATGTAGGCGTCAGAGACAGCTGAGCGATAGCGCCATCATCGTTTGGGTTCGGTGGTATCAGGATCATTGTAGAATAAAACACTGAATGCAGTACTTAAGCTCTCTTTATTAACTGTGGCTGAGTGCTAGTACTTTACAAATAGACAGTCCCCCAAAACGCCCACCCGTTACCACATCCTAGTGTTTTAGCTATGGAGAAGACGTGGCCAACAAACTCCATCGCAACACATCTGTCTTTTGAGTTAGAAGAACTCGCATTTATAACATTATTAAAGAAGTCTGTTTAATTTAATTAAAATAGGTAAACCGACAGTTTCGTTCTGGACGAGTGTCCTAGTCGGTGTCTCGAGCCCAAAAGGTCCCGGCAAAGTCCCAACTCTCCAATTTATACGTCTCTGTCCACGTGCCGCCATTACAACTGTCAACTGACATCACGGCGTTTACCACTACCCACTACTACAATACTCAAAGCAGCAACTAATTATTAAATGATTTCTTTATCCACGACATATATAATCTATACAAATATTATAAAGCAGAAGAGTTTGTTTGTTTGGTTGAACGCGCTAATCTCAGGAACTACTGGTCCGATTTGAAAATTCTTTCAGTGTTAGATAGCCCATTTATCTATGAAGGTTATAGGCTATATATCATCACGCTAAGAGCGAGAAATAGGAGCGGAACAATAATGGAAAATGTGATGCAGACGAAGTTGAGCGGATCAGCTAGTAAATTAATTAATATGCCTACTTTTATTAAAATTTATTTCGTCATCACGTGTGTGAATTTGTAAAAGCTTTTGCACAGTGAATAACTCAGCTTAGATTCGACTTGGAGTTTTCGAATGTCCATTAATTAATCATGAGTTCTAGTTACAGAATCAGAAGCTTGTATCTTCACGCTGTGAATCGACTAACGCAGCGTTTCAAAGTAACTTGTCGGAGTCTCGAGACTGATGCTCGCCTGCCACTTTGATATTTGGGACTGATTCAAAGAGGATTCCATCAATTAAACTGATAGCGATCAGGCGCGCCTCAAAGAGAGTCAGCACACAGAGGGGCCTGAAAAGGCCGACGCCTGCCGGAGTTGCGGGACTATTCGAAAGAGATACCGCGCGGCTCCGGAACACAAAGGGCAACGATGGAACTTGGACGGGTTTTAGTCAGTAGAAGTCTGACACTCCCTCTCGCTCCGCCCAGAGCGGGAGAAGTCATTTGATGATTTCCCATCCCTAAAAGGGCCAATTTTACAAATTTTTAAACAATTTTCACATTCGCATGTCAATCGCAAACTGTCAAAAAAACCTTAATTTTCATACATTTTTGACAGTTTGCAATTGAAATGCGAATGTAAAAATTAGTAGAATTGGTTGATTATTGCGATCAGTACATCTTAACTGCGTTCAATATTCCACAGAAATTAATGACATTGACAGCTTGTAAACGTGTTTCAAATGCTGATCGTGTTCAGTTTTAATAATGAAATCCGGCCTCAATGTGTTAAATAGAGATTTTGTCGCTGTGTGATGAAGCGTTGGCGCTTTCCAGCCGTAGGCTATTTCTTCAAAAGACGCAAATATAGAAAACTTTTTGAGAACTAGCTGACCGTACCCTCTTCGTTGGGCGGATTTTTCGGGTTAATAGCCTATGACACTTACAAATAACGTGGCTTTCTATTGGTATTTTTTTAAATCCGTGTAGTGGATCCAGAGACCCCCCCCCCCCCCCTAAAACCTCACAAACTATTAGTTTTTCTTCGATTCAACAACCTTAGAAGAAACATTTTTTTTAAATATAAGGCTAATTAATTAAAAGTGATTTTTTATTCCTAAATAAATTTACAATTTATCGCTTTAGTCATTTTATTGTGAAAATGACTTTATTCAAGAAATCATAAAGATATTGGAACATTATATTTTATTTATTTTCAGGGGAAAAAAATACTTACAGCTTGTTACTCAAACATTTTACCAATATCCAGCGCACTACACTTTTCGCCCCGACTGTCCGCCCTCGGTCCGGTGGCTACATATTATTTAAACTGTTCCCCTACCCGGCTCCCCTTTGTACCAGGCGCACAGAAGTCTACAGGTACTACAAATAGTACAAATATACGAGCGACACTTTTCTATATCATTTACAACGGTTTGGACTGTTTGTGGGAAGGGATGCTGAAAAACGATACCCACATAATTTAGTTTGCTTTGTGGTCGTTGAAAAATGAAGACAGAAAACATAACCAATACTGGATACTGAATCAAAGCGATAAAATAATACGTTTTTCTTGACTCTGGATATATGTTCTGAAAAATATAACTGGGACATATTTTTTCATTTTTAAAACTTTCATGTATCATTTATTATCAAGTTCACTGGCTTGTACAAGAGTCTTCGCCCGCGTGTTAGACGAAAATTTAAAAAGAACTTACCAGTGCGAGCCGGACTAGCGTGCAAAGGGTTCCGAACTGTTTTTTTATATTTCTATGGTTCTGAATCAACTTAATTTTTAACACGTTTTTTTAACAATACAGACTTATTTTAATTTTCCTGTAATCTTTTTGGAATGAAAATATTATCTGCATTTTTTTCAAAATTTTAGGCACAATGCTTTCGGAGATAAGGTGAGAGAATGGCAATTCTTCGTCTTATTTCTTGAAAAACTTCAAAAATGTTTATTTTAAAATTATGAAAAAATATAATTGTAACCCTCGAAGTAAGCCCTTTTATTTGATATTTCACACGATACAGTTTAAAAAACTGGTGTGTTATGTAAATTTATTTATTTACATAACGCATCGTTGTTTGGGTCACAGAAGTCCATATATACCAAATTTCAACAGAATCCAGTCCAATAGATTCGGAGAAAACTAGCTGTGACTGACAGACAGACAGACACCCGAGTGATTCTGTCGAGTTCAGCTTTTCACGAATGTTCGGAACCCTAAAAATATCCTACGGGGTAACCTATTCCCGGAACAAGAAGTACTTACCTCCTAATGCCCTAAAAAAGATCTTAATAATCACGTGAACATAAAATCAAAAGCGTGATTAATAAAGAAACATCCAAACAAACAAACATGTAGTAGGAACTAAATTGGATTAACACTGGCAGCATTTAGAATTATTCTTTACTGTTGTGTTAATACCTTTAAACCAAAAAACATCCAATCAAACGGTTGCATCCACCCGTGTCGGATCCCGCTAGCCGAGGCTTACTCTGTTTGCTTTGCACAATAGACACAGCTCCCCGCACCGTGCACCGGGCTACTGACTCGCAAAACTTTAATAAACGCGCATTCTTCAAGCAACATCAATGTTCCACTACGGCGAAACTGAACAAAGCTACGCAAGAGAATGGATGCCACAAATACCACAATAGTTCAATAGAACTGGAGTTTAAACTGGAAAAAACAATCTCAAATTAAAAGGAAAATCCTGTCGTTTCTCCTTTTTTTTTTCTGAAAGCCGAGTGGTTAAAGCTGTATCTAGTTCTGCAATGATGAGAGACGCATTTATCAATGTTGGGTCTTTTGGTCTGGGGTAGTCTATTTTAGTTTTGAATTCGGAGCTGGAAATGCTTTCGCTACGATGTTGCTACGAGGTGCTACGAAGTAAAGTCCCCGCCACGAGAAGGTATAAGTTTTGTAAACACACATTCAATTGTTTGTTCCATGAGTCAGACTCGTTCCAGTACCACAAAACTTTAGACGACAGCGCTTTATATCGATCAAATATAACCCGACCAAGTGAAATTCCTTGTTAGTTTCGTATAACACGTATGTTACTTTGAGTAGATTTAATTTGGGATTATTTTCTGTCGCTACGTAATTTAGTAGAAGTTCTTTGTTTACAAAATTTATAGCTTCTGATGACGGTTACTTTAGAAGAATGTCTACGGCTCGTAGCAAAAGTGAGTTCAAGTGAGCTTGTGCATTGGTTATTAATGAATCTATATATCATCATCATCAATTAAGATGAAAAACGTAAACTGTTTAACACAGGCCTCCCCCAATCGTCGCCGTATCGACTGGTTCGTATCCAGCAAATTCTCGTGTCCATCACCAACTCATCGGTCTTTCTAGAATCTCTATGTATACGTTTCTAACAACGCGACTAATTAGCATACCAAGCATGTTAATTAACGTATTGTTTACCCAGGATAGTAATGCCGAGCGAGCGACAGGAAATTCCTCATACATTCACAAGTATAAATCAAGTTCTTCTATACGTCCATGCATCCCTGGTTACATAACTAGAAATCCACTCGACATACTGCCCGTAAGTAGGTTATTATCTCGAACCGGTTCGTTACCCCGGCCCAGTGACGTCACCTGAGCCGTCCACCGCATTACTTACATAACATATATCCACCCAACTTATGTGCTCCTAGTAGCCTGGTACTTTTGACCGACTCGTAAATGTTGGAAATTCCCTAGATTAGTGAGCTCATGTGGGACTGGACTGCAATCGGATTGCTAACGACATTAAACTATATTTATGGGACTCTGGATTTGAAAATAAAATAAAATTTTATGGACCGGTTGTTGTGTGCTGACATTTTTATTATGATTCACATGATAGAAATGGATTTTTACGATCTTTGCAAACGATAGGTGAGCGCGTTCACTTTAAATTGCGAGAAGAAATATTGTTTCTACATTCTACGATATTCTTTTCTAGGACACACAACAAAGGAAACCACTGAGATTTCTCAAGTAATGTTATATCATCTATATCAGGATCACATTTGTAATAGTCAGAAACATCTACAGCTCAACATACAGCTCTAAATAATACCTCTCCAGTTTCAATTATAATGCAGATTTCCCGCTGCTCAAATCAACATTCATGGAACGTCGAAACAATCATAACATTAAAATAAAATCACTCCCAAGTATCGTCGCTCACGTTATTCTTACGAATTCAAAATGAAGTAAATCCTCGGGTTTTGTAAAATAAAACAGTACAAAACCGTAAATGTGATTAGATTCCCGCGGTTAAGCCCGACGGCTGAATTCGATTCTATTTTATCTTTTTCAAAATGAATGGAAAAGATGTCTGGGGTTTGTGTTAGATTGTATAATGCTTTTAATGGTGAGCTGCACTTTATTGCGGAAAAGTCGGTAAATAACTGGGTAAGTGTATCATTAGTACAGTACGGTTGTGATTTTATGAAATTTTGTTATTGTATTATAAGTCCAGCGTTCCTACTATATCATACCAATGCCATCATTATTCCGTTGTGTGAGAGAGATGGGGTATACAGGACAAATAGCACTATCCCTGTTACACAAAGGATTTTACAAAATAAAAATCAGATATCGTTTCTTTAATAAGGCTGAGTGCCAGCACTTTTTGAATGACAAAGTTCTACATAAAGACAGTTCCCCTAAAAACGGCCGCCCGTCACCACTTCCTAGTGTTTCAGCTGGGAAGATGAAGTGGCGCAATTACCTCCCCAGCAACCTACAATATCACGTCACAGTAGGGTTGATATAGTTTTAGGTGGCATAGGTACAGCAAAAATAGTTCTGCAAAGTGCGGCCATAATTATTTTCTCACCAGCCAGTAAGTTAGAGGCCCTAAACTATGGGTATATAATGATGAAATACTTGTTACAAATTAGGAACGCAGATGAATTTTGATTCTACCTACACAGATTGGTACGCCTACACATCCTTCCGGCGAATTCAGTTATTCAGTTCTGTTTCACATACTTCGCAGAACCAAACCACAGTCCGGTAGCAAAAATAACGCAGAGGCGGCTAAAACTCATTTTTTGCGGTTTCCTCACTCGGAACTACAAAGCTTGTTTTAAAACAAACATTTATGGTACAGACAGGAAAGAAAAGATAAATACGAAAATTCCCATTTATCAAACAAAGGGAAGTTTCAAAGTGGCCGGTTTGAGTTACGGAAAAAAAGTTTTTTTTTTATGTTTTGCGTGTATATGGGTATCACTGGGAACAGCCCACGATGGGTTTCGTGTGTAGGTGGTAGAAAATAAATAAAATCAGGTCAATTATTTCCACATTTTGGATTTTGTAAGGACTTCCGAATCATTGAAAATGTTTGTAGAAACTGCTAACACAAAACAACGAATAAATAAATTGTAAAAATAATATAGGATCCGTTTCACCTGTAATATTGACATAAGAAAAAAACCATTTATTTCTCAAAAGAATGGAAGAACAAACGAATGCTGTCTCTTAGCGCCGGTCAACCAACAAAAAAATTGCGCGGCTCACGAAAAAAACCATTTTCAAATTACATTTATGGAAATTATTTATTACTAGAGGCCGCCCGCGACTTCGTCCGCGTATAAATTCTCGTTATCTCCGTGTAAATCCCGATCCCTCGGGAACTCCGGGACAAAAAGTAGCCTATGTGTTATTCTGGGTCTTCAGCTACCTACATACCAAATTCATCGTAATCGGTTCAGTAGTATTTGCGTGAAAGAGTAGCAAACATCCATACATACTCACAAACTTTCGCATTTATAATATAACTAGCTGACCCGTGCAACGTCGTCTGCGTAACATTTTTCATTACTGCTCCGCTCCTATTAGTCTTAGCGTGATGATATATAGCCTATAGCCTTCCTCGATAAATGGGCTATCTAACAATGAATGAATTTTTAAAATCGGACCAGTAGTTCCTGAGATTAGCGCGTTCAACCAAACAAACAAACAAACTCTTCTGCTTTATAATATTACTAGCTGACCCGCGCAACTTCGTCTGCGTCACATTTTCCATTACTGCTCCGCTCCTATTTGTCTTAGCGTGATGATATATAGCCTATAACCTTCCTCGATAAATGGGCTATCTAACACTGAAAGAATTTTTCAAATCGGAGCAGTAGTTCCTGAGATTAGCGCGTTCAACCAAACAAACAAACTCTTCTGCTTTATAATATTATATAGTATAGATAGTATAGATTTCTAGTGTGTTAAAAAACTTCGTTTGACACACGTCAAGACTAGCTTCATAAACTTCATAATCCTAATTATTGTTGTCCTTCAAAGTTGCTTAGTAAATAACTCGTGTAGCGCCGAGCAGAATGGCAAATTAATTCAATGTGCCATAAACACAGGGCTCGTGGCTCGAATATATTAGAGGTCTGGCCGCGATGGCCTGTCAGTCTGGCAGGATCTGACAGCCGGCTGGCAATCATCATTACTTTGTCGGCACATACATAATTTAGACGTTGTGAACTACGATGTCGAGTTTGACGGGAATCGATATGATGGCAATCTGCAGTGCCAGAATATTGAACCAGCAGCTTTGTATGATGACGCGTGACATATTCACGCTTAGATTTTATCGACTCTGGAATTAAGAGTTGACAACTTGTCAAAATCTACTTTAGTAGAAAAACTTGTTGAACTTAAGCATTAAAGTATGATTTAACAGGTTTTTTACTCTGAATTCCGTTGTCAATTTCGAACATGTTAGCTGATATTAAGTTACTGTTAAAAAAAGGGATTAAGAAATACTATTACTTTTAATTATTTCTTTTTTTCTTCATAGTACATCTATCATCTCAGGTTTTTTAATATGCTATAAAAACGCTTATCCTTATTTATACTAACTTCTGTAGCTAATTAAATGACACCATTATCATTGTTAAACGAGCTAAAAACTAAAGTCCCCGTCCGTCACGAGAAAGAACTTGGGACTAAATTCAAATTCAAATTCAAATTCAAAGCATTTATTTCAAATAAACCATTTACAGGCACTTTTGAAATGTCAAGGTCGGTCAGTCAAAAACATGAGGCTATTTGCACGTTCCAAAGCGTAGATCTCTATGGAGAAGAACGTGCAAGAAACTCCATGGACACTCTTTTAAATCATGTGATGTTTTACAAAAATCTTAGTTACATGTACTTGCTTCTTCATGTGAGGACAATGCAAAATAAAAAAAAAAACTTAAAGCAACAACTTAAATATAAAGATGAAAATAAGCCAGTGGTGGTTAAGAGATGACCAGTCTCAACTGACGGCGTCCGTTCACGAACCTGACGTATGTATCGGCACCATTCAGCTCAACCATTTTGAAGGGAACCGAATGATCCAACACACACGCCGCCATCAGCAAAACATTTGAGTGAGCATGACATGCTCTCGATCACCATGCTCGTTCATGTCAAACAAGTAAACTAATCACATAAATATTATGTAAATGGCCCCATGGTACTCACATTTACAAAATTTGAAAAAATGCTTCTACTTTACATAAAACTATGGTTGTCAATGACCAAGTAATGAAAGATGTATAACAAACAATTCAATTACTATAAAACAGCATTATTATAAAGAAAAAAAAAATTAAATTATTGTATTATGAGTACAAAACAAAAAAATAAAATAAACTACAAAACAAAAAAAGAGGGTGAGCATCTCTTCCAGGCATTAAAACCTAACTAGTGGACCCCCGCGGCTGTGACTGTGGAGCAGGACCGGCATTTAGCCAAACATTTTTATCGAGGATATAATCTTCCAGTTTATAATATGCTTTACTACATAGTGTGCGCTTTATGCATGCTTTAAATTTTCTCTCATTCAGTTCGAGAATATCAACTGGTATTTTATTATAAAATTTAACACAGTACCCCATAAAAGAAGTGTGTACTTTAGCTAATCTGAACCGGGGTTGATCTAATGTGTTCCTATTTCTCGTATTAAAATTATGCCTGTCACTAATCTTGTTAAAAAGATGAAGATTTTTCCGAACATACATAATGTTTTCGTAAATGTATTGACAAGGTACTGTCATGATGTTAATATCCTTAAACAGCTCCCTTAGGGAATCGCGCCGCCGGAGATTGTATAAGGATCTGATGGCTCTTTTCTGCAGAATAAATATGGACTCGATGTCTGCAGCTCGTCCCCATAATAAGATACCGTAAGACATGATACTATGAAAATAACTAAAATAGACCAGCCTCGCGGTATCTATATCAGTAAATTGACGGATTTTTCTGACAGCGTATGCTGCCGAACTTAGCCGTCCCGCAAGAGATATTAAATGAGGACCCCATTGTAGCCTTGAGTCAAGCGTGATTCCCAAGAAAACCGTGTTTTCGACGAATTCTAGTTTCTCTTTGTTCAATACTATATCGCAATCATTACTTTTAACATTCGGTAAGGCAAATCTGATGCATTTAGTTTTTTTCCCATTTAAGACTAAATTATTAGCAGTAAACCAATTTTGGACCTGCTGTAGGGCGTTATTGATGTCGTCAAGATTTATGGAACGCCTGTCTATCTTAAAAATTAAGGAAGTATCGTCAGCAAATAATACTATTTTAGGTTGATTTTTCAAAAGATGGGGTAGATCATTAATATATACTAAAAAGAGGAAAGGACCCAATATTGAGCCTTGCGGAACCCCCATTTTGATTTTTAAGCCCCGAGAATTGACACCATTTACTTGAACTTGCTGCTGTCTGTCACTTAAGTAAGATTTCACTAGACTAAGTGCAAGTTTACCTAGTCCGTAATGTCCCAGCTTTAAGAGCAAGGTTTCGTGATTTACGCAATCAAATGCCTTGGAGAGGTCACAGAATATTCCTATGGCATCTTGAGCCTAAAATTACGTATCCACAACAAATAATCCCAAATTCAATCAACTCAAAGTAACATACGCGTAATACGAAACTAACGACCAATTTCACTTGGTCGGGTTATATTTTAGCGATATAAAGCGCTGTCGTCTAGTGTTTTGTGTTGCTGGAACGCGTCTGATTCATGGAACAAACGTTATTCGAACAATTGAATGTGTGTTTACAAAATATATAGGTTTTCGCGACGGGGACTAAAGTGCCTACTAAATTTCACATTCGCATCGCAATCTGTCAAAAATTTATGAAAATTAAGGCTTTTTTGACAGTTTGCGATTGAAATGCGAATGTGGTTTACAATGTAGTAAAATTGGCTATCTGGTATAGGTACTTAATTTATAAGATATCACGAGCGTCATCATACCTACAAATGTAATAAGTCGCAGATAGTTTTTGTTTTTCTGAACTAAGTGAGTTTTCCTCTAACTTAGACTTTATTTGCCAAATAAATTTTGTCTAGGTTACCAGAATTTATGAATGGATTTAAATTTCAGAGCTTTTAGAACTAATAAATGTTCTTAAAGTTTTGAATAGTTAGTTTAAATCTAGACCTTAATTTGAATTAATAAATCGTTGTTTTAGAAATACAAATAAAAGCCAGTAACGAAAAACAGTTTCAATCAGAGTCAATGAATTTGTTGAATTTGAGCTATCAATTTTCTATATTGCCTGGACAAAGTGAAATATAATTAAATCACTTAGTTTCAAATTTGTCCTAATTTCTAGTGAATAATACAATTATTTATATAATCCTAACTAAAAAATGACTAACTGGAAAATGAGATTTGTTTTTTTTTTCTCTCTCTCTTTGTCTCTTTTTGTTAGTCTATAAGTCCTTTTCTTATGTTAAATTATTGTCTTTTGCTGTGCCCAACAGGGTCCATAATTGTGTCTCAAAAATTTTCACCTACCACCTAAGCATGTACATTGTGGAATGCAATAAAGAATTGAGTATTGAGTATCTTAACGGCTGAAGGACGGATTTGAATTTAACTTTGCACATAATAAAAAACCCTTTATTTGACCAAGCTACAATACATCTTAGTTACTTACTACATTAATTACTTATTATTTATTAATACTTAAATTTGACTTTTTTTATATGAGTTTGCTCTTGACTCTAGTCTTGGTCAGAGATGACAGTGGCAAAGACTACGATGGAGCGAGCTTACCCAGAAGTAGCCTGTTCACTCTAACTTTGAAAATATTAAAGTTGTAAGC
The DNA here is from genome assembly GCA_963859965.1 of Ceramica pisi. NCBI lineage: Eukaryota > Metazoa > Arthropoda > Insecta > Lepidoptera > Noctuidae > Ceramica > Ceramica pisi. Next base: position 2,716,586 of record OY982542.1, read on the forward strand.
GTTCGGAAACACAGACGCAGACAGCGAGTTCCACTTCTTTGCTGAGCGCATTTTAAAATTGCACTTGGAAACGGTTAGTGCCATTTTTCTTTCTTTTTTTTTTTAGGGATGGGAAATCATCCAATGACTCCTCCCGCTCTGGGTGTTAGCGGGAGGGAGTGTCAGACTTTTACTGACTAAAACCCATCCATGTTCCTTCATTGCCCTTTGTGTTCCGGAGCCACGGTGTCTCTTGCGAATAATCCCGCGACTCCGGCAGGCGTCGGCCCTTTCGGGCCCCTCTGTGTGCTGACTCTCTTTGAGGCGCGCGTGGAACACTAACGCGCCGTCGACACGGCCTGTCGTCTAACTAGACGGACGGACGGCAAGCCACCCATAGCTCGCCGTCCACAGGAACGCTTAGTGCCATTGGTGTCTTTCTACTAATAACTTATTTCTAGTTCTTATTAAAGGACTCCAGGTTGGGTAAAGGCCTCCTTCAAAGATGCCCACTTCTATCTATACTGCGCTATTTGCCACCAGCTTGACACATGTGTAGACTATAATCTTGAATTAGGTCATAGCATTTGAAATCCCGGAAGTTCCCAGATAATTTCCGACATTTACATGGTTTAAGCCACGGGCGGTTGTTTGTTTTTTTATAGAAATTTGTGACAACCGGGAGCTAAAGTACCAGGTCACTCGTTTTCATACAGAGTACTTCGCAAAAGTTCTAACCACTTAAATTGAACTGTTTAACCACCACAAGTTCTTGTTACGGCGCTCCCTAAGCGGCATTAAATCATAAAGACGCTGCCCAAAGCTCTCTAAAAGACATTAGGACTTGTGAAGATCTATTACAAACAACTTAATACGCAAACACATTACCAGTTCAGTTACGAGGACCGAGGACCCAAAGAAATAGTAATCATCTCCTTTATTACAGGCTAAGGCTGTCTGTTCAGCGTCAGTGGCTGAGCGAGGAAGCTGAGCGGAGCAAAGTACTATACGAACCAACTAAGAATAAGATCGCGCTTGCTGTCAACTTCACAGGAAAGCTGTCGAATTAGTACAGCCAGCAAAACGAAACTGAAAAAAAATTGTTGTATTCTTTCATTCATAGATTTCATTATTATTTTTAATTCAGTTTTATAAAATATTATTTCTTGAATTCCATAAATAGATACTTTTGGATACATTAATAATATATACGGTATACATTAAAAAAATGAACCAATAAAATAATATATTTTTTTCAACATTATGTTTTTCAAATCCATGATAATTAATTAACAAAATAATTAAACTGAGTATATTTTTCTTTATTAATTTTTTGCACACCTTACGCTTTGGTAATGAAGTTCGCGAATATTGCGGAACAAAATGGCGTCTTGACAGTGCTATTCTTAATTGGCTCGCATAGTAGTAATGCAGAGCGGATTTGCGGACTGTCTCTGTGCATTGATGAGCTCACACGATGCGTTATTTAAGCGGAGCTGCCTGTTTTTTCTGCTACCCCGCTCCACTGCTTCTATTGGTAAACATGAGCAAAGCTCCGCTCCACTCATCTCTTCTTCGCTCTATTGGACGCTTAAACAGCAAAAAATCCCTAATCTTACAGCCGTTTAGTAGCTATTCATCTCAAGTTAGATTTACTATCAACCTATAAAATGATGTCTTCATTATAATATTAACAATCAGTTAGTATTGTGGACTTGTGGGGTCGACCTCGTCATTATGATAGTTCCTTCCGATTCTATACAAAATATCTCCATTCGGGGAAGTTGAATGGGCTGAGAAATGGGTACGAATTCGTAACTACATTTATAATCTTCGTACTGCTTCCTTGGGTAATGTAGACGGGGTTATAATAACAAAATAGATGAACCCACAAAACATGTCATTCAACGTTTATTTGCATGTGGAGTCTATTCACTAAGAGAGTATTTTTATTTTCTGCGAAACGTAAAACTGGCTGGTTACTTGCATTGCGAATGAAATACAAGTACCACTATATAAATCATTGATATGTGTCTTCTGAAATTAAGGATTATTTGTATTAAAAAAACTGGCCAAGTACTAGTCGGACTCGCGCAAGAAAAGTTTCTATAAAAACCAGCAAAAAACATTGCGTTTGTTTCAATACTTATTTCATTCTATATTTTAGGATTTGTTGTTGAAGCGGCAACAGAAATACATCATCAATCAGTACAACTATGTACCTACTTATTTGATGCTGGAAAGTGCACTTTAATGGTTCTTAACACCCACATTATCCTATCAATCTCCCAGCTAATTAATCCATAGGATTATTCAATGATTGTGCCCCTTTCTCTTTAATTCGTACTAGGACAAAAAGAACACTATGTAGGTATATTTAGAGGCGTATAAAAATACAACCGACTTCCAAAAAAAACACTACAAAGTAAAAAATAATTTCGGAAGTCGGTGTTTTTGTTACTTTCTTCGTATTTTGACACCGACTTCCGAAATTAAAATATTTTTTTTAATTGGTAGTTTTTTTTTTTGGAAGTCGGTTGTATTTTTTTGTAAAAAGTTTTTTATTTTTCACTTTTTAGTTGTGCCCCACACCTAACAACACCACTGCAAAATCGCAGAAAAGCAAAATACGCAATTTCGATTATCAAAGAATCATCTAATTAGTCAAATTCCAGGTATTTCGATTTAAAATCCAAAGTTCGTAAACGATTTTGATATGATTTAAATGGGACCAATCTGCAAGTATATCCTTTCAGATAAAACAAGAATTTTTCAAATCGGTTCATAATTCTCGGAGTTATGAGGTAACAAACATAAAAAAAAAACATACAACCGAATTGATAACCTCCTCCTTTTTGGGAAGTCGGTTAAAAATACAGTCCGGTCCAAACTACGGGGCGAGCTATAAACAACGTCATGACTTGTGGTCCGCACAGCGCTTGTCGCAGATAAATCACTGAGCTGCCTCTGATTGGCAGTGTCACTGCATTGCCAGCACACTAGTATGTGCATTGTCGAGCTGGGCTGCCCTTTACACTGTACTGTTGTTGATTACCTATAAACTCAGGAAATGACAACCCGAACAGATGTTTTCAGTGATTCACATTCACTGTCCGCAAAGCAGACATAATAGTTAAACAATCAGCATGAACCACATGTGGTTCATGGGACTGTGAACCGGTTAATTTAGTCACGTTTCAGTGTTCGTGTGATTTTGACCTTGACCTGTTGCTAAGGTATAGAAATATGTTGCGTGTGGGTGATCAATGAATTTAAATTATTTTTTAATACAGTTGCTCAAAAAGTGGTGTATTGCAGGGACGTATAGCGTTCGGGATGTGGGCTATTACATACTAGTGCTTCTTTTTTACCTTTCCCGAACTCGTGCGTTCTCTTTCCCAACTGTCAAAATAATGTCTATTAAAAAGAAAAACCAACCATGAAGTTTATACTAAAGTCTTTTTGTGATTCATACAAATACGTATATTTCTTAAAAGAAGCTACTAATTTATTTCAATATCAGATTTAATTGAATGAGTTAGGTTAGGTTTCATTTCATTTCACCTCATTAAATTTCATTTTTACTTCATATCAATAAAAAAAATCTACTGAAGACTAAGCTGTATGGATAGTTCCCTTTGCCTACCAAAACGGGTGAAGAAAAAAAAACTGCTTATATTCTACGGTTGGCGCCATTTTCCAGAAATTTTCTTTGCGAGTTTACGTGTTTGTTGTGTTATTATTATTTTATTAAATTGCTTCATTTTTTTGCAACTGTATTAAAAATAGTCGTTCAGTACACCTGCGGAACCGTCATTGCAACTTGTTCCGACTGTCAACCCTCGCCTTCGGCTGCGCCTCGGCTCGGGTAGACATTTGTCGGAACTCTTTGCAATGACAGCCTTTCCGCACTTGTAATGAAATATACTATTACGAGTAAAATATTACAGCATGGAAGGAGCTCATACAAGACTTTGAAAGAGAAAGAAAAAGGACCTACTCAGAATCGATTTTCCAATACCCGTTTTTTTTTACCTAAAAAATAAATATGAAGAAAGAAAGAAAGAAAAAGAGTTTATTTGCGGCAAGTATTATCGTTGGACATATCTTAATCTATCTATATGTATGTCACTGAAAAATGGCAGCCTCCGTAAGATTGTAATAAATCTTGATTAGATTATAATTTCTCTATTTTTCATAATATACATATTATGTATATTATGAAAAAATCGTTTTGTATAAATATTATATCCCATCCAAATGCAATAGATTTCAATACGTGTCCTAATAAGAAAAAATTGTTCACAATTTCACGCGATATTTTACAATCTTGCGGTGATTGTGTGTGTCATTTTCCAGTGATATATAAAAGCAGAAATTAACTGGCTGATCGATCAACGCACAGCCGAAACTACTGCTCGTAGAAAGCTGGAATTTGGCATGTTGCTCCCTTATACTTCGTAGGGGCTCACTAAGAGAGGATTTCCCGAAATTCCTACGGGAACGGGAAGAAACGGCATATGCGCGTACTAAGTTGCGGAAGTTAGCTTACAAAAAAAGTAATCAGATTAACTATTAATAAACTTGCTCTTATATGTAGAAACTAGCTGACCCGTGCAACGTCCTCCTGCCGTAGGCTATACGCGGGGGTCGTGCGGTCCATGGCCCTTTACGGGGCCCCGGTGTGGGCGCGTTCATTGAGGCAGCGTGCTGCGAACCACTTGAACGCGCCCCAAAAGGTGGTGGCCCTCAGGATGACCCGAGGGTACCGCACGATCTCGCGCGAAGCGGCGGGTCTCCTTGCCGAATTGCCGCCATGGGATCTGGAGGCGGTGGTCCTCGCGCGCCTGCATGATTGGCGCGCGGAGGTACTAAGCCGGGGGGAAACTCCGCTGACGCGGCAAATTGTCGCGCAGTGGACGGACTTCCGGCGCGATCTCATGGCGTCATGGAGACGACGACTATCGCAACCCAGCGCAGGGCACGCCACAATAGTGGCGATAAGTCCCCTCTTTGAGGAGTGGCTTGAGAGGCGCCACGGCGTCCTCACCTTCCGCCTGATGCAGGTCCTCACCGGACATGGATGTTTCGGGAGGTTCCTGCACCGAATTGGGCGGGAGGAAACGCCCGGGTGTCACCACTGCGAGGATCGACCGGAGGACACGGTAGAGCACACTGTGCAGGTGTGCCCCGCTTGGGCGGCGCACCGCCGTGTCCTCGAAACGGCGATTGGCGGCGACCTCTCGCGTCCGGCCCTGGTCCAAGCCATGGTCCGGAGCGAGACGGAATGGGACGCCGTTGCCTCCTTCTGCGAAGCAGTCATGCTAGCGAAGGAGGTGGCGGAGCGGGAGAGGAGACCCTCTCGTCCCGGCCGCCGTGGTAGACGCCGCGGGCGTCGGGGGCCACCACCTGGTGACCTCCGGCCACCGTAGGCCGTGTCGACGGCGCGTTAGTGTTCCACGCGCGCCTCAAAGAGAGTCAGCAACACAGAGGGGCCCGAAAGGGCCGACGCCTGCCGGAGTCGCGGGATTATTCGCAAGAGACACCGTGGCTCCGGAACACAAAGGGCAATGAAGGAACATGGATGGGTTTTAGTCAGTAGAAGTCTGACACTCCCTCCCGCTACACCCAGAGCGGGAGGAGTCATTGGATGATATCCCATCTCTAAAAAAAAAAAAAAAACCTGTGCAACGTCGTTTGCGTAACATTTTTCATTACTGCTCCGCTCCTATTGGTCTTAGCGTGATGATATATAGCCTATAGCCTTCCTCGATAAATGGGCTATCTAACACTGAAAGAATTTTTCAAATCGGACCAGTAGTTCCTGAGATTAGCGCGTTCGACCAAACAAACAAACTCTTCTGCTTTATAATATTAGTATAGATATAAATCTTGAAAGCCTTCAAAACTTATAAACAACGGTAGCCAGCTAAGTAACTACGTATCCAAGTAAAATGATCAACATTTTACACCTGAATGGACGTCCATAAGTAAATTACATCCCAATCGATATTCAGATAACATTATTAATGTAATCCCGATACAATATAATATCACAGTACCTGGTCTAACAATAACGGTCGACCGTTGGGTCACATTCCAATCAGACCGTGAACCATGATATTCCTCTATTGTGGTATTACCCATTACTATACACACGTGATCTATCTTGAAGATATTATAATTATGATACACCAGACCTTTTGATCAGAAACTATGTACTTTTATTTTTTTCTCAAGGTTGATTTTATATAGGGTCATCCAATACCAACTCATTAACTTTACGATATCTCCATCCTTCTCTTTTACTTTTACTTTTGTTAATAATTAAAGTATCATCTTATTACATAAACATATTAACGCCTATTTTCCCTGATGTTCAATAAATCACCAGTGGTTTTTCTTTTTACTATTGATAGGGTTTCTACACTAACATACCCAGTTATCAGCGGGTCTAAAAAAGCTTTTGTAGAATCAGCCAGCGATTCAAGCTACCCGAAGCTGTAAAATTTTCCCAATCAACCTTGAACCTTATGCGTTAGCGATAAAGATGAAAATAAAATTTGACAGATTGTTGTGTGGTTAATATTATGATTCTAATATGATGCTCCTAAAGTATCCTTATTAACTACCCAAGTCTTTTGATGAGAAACTATGAATTAGAGCTATTTCATTTTCGTGGAACTATAAAAGCTTTTTTATTAAGCTTGTTATTATAAAGGCCGATCCAATTCCAACTTACTAACTTTACATCTGCATCCTTCTCTTTTACTTTTATAACAAGTAAAGAGCATCTTATAACATAAACATTTTTTCGTAAATGACAAATATTTTGACCAAAAATTTATTCATTTGATATTATACTAATGCTTCACGAAAAATGACAAATAAATGTATAATTTACTTGTTTTCTCTAGTGGTAAATAGTGTAATGTTTCCGTAATTAATCATTTTTGTGTGTGTAATATGACAATTTATATATAATATGTAATTGTAAAAAACATTGTACACCTCATGGGTATGTTACAGAGATACATGCTACAATTATAACTTTAACCCACTTATAACTATCGTCCTTTGAAAAGGACGGCGCATAAACAAAAATCTTGTGATTAATGTGGGTAAAGTAAACAAAAAATTTTGGTGACGTTTGAAAGTTGGATTGTGTGGCAGTACAATATAAGTATTGTGAGTGGTATAACGCATTATTATTAATCAGTTTTAAAGCTTTTATTTCACGTTAAATTTATCATGAGTGATATGAGGTGAGTTATTTTTATTATTATTAAAATTCAGTTTTTTCGACAATGAATAATAAAACCTTCACTTCTCTTCTAGGTGAATTGAATGAAATATAAGTACCAACTGCCATTTTTTATACTTTTTTTTGGCAAAACTTTTGGTGTTCTTTTTAAAGCCCAATAGTAATATCTACTACTAGTTGATACAAGAAAATGATTTGTTTTGTCAGGAGATTTTTTGGAAGAGGATAGGAGTCGCAACTGCATAACATCATGGACGAATTGTAATTTGATGAGGAAGCTCCTATTCCTGACCGCATCACATTTTTTCCACCAGAAAATTGTAATGCTGATGTCACCGACAAAGATTCTGGGGACGAAAACCAAGTCCACATAAAAAAATTACCTGGCACTCAGCTTACTTAGGACTCCAGCTCAAGTTCATTATATGAATTTGACAGACGGTAGTGACAGTGAAGACGAAATAAGTCTAGCTGAAGTTGCCAAAAGAATGCGCATCAGAATTTCCAATCCTTCGATTGAAAATCAGTTACCTGACGACGAACCAACAACACCCTCAACTTCCACAAGCGTCACAATACCAAAAACTAAACAGTATAACTGATAAGAGAAATACAATAAGAGATATACGTCCAATGTTTAGACCATGGGCCAGAATGCAGCAAGTTGCAAGACAGCAACAAGAGCTGAAGAAATTATTGTGTGTAAGTGGAATGATAATAGTGTTGTAACAGTGGCTTCTAATGCTGCTAAAGTTTTACCACTGAGCAAAGTAAAACGCTTTTCACAACATGAGAAAAGATATGTACAAGTCGACCAGCCAGCCGTGATAAAGGTGTATAATGAAAACATGGGAGGTGTAGACAGGTCAGACCAAAATATTGGTTTATACCGAACATCGATACGAGGAAAAAATGGTATTTCCTATTGAAATATATGTCACGCACTAGACATGGCAGTTCAAAATGCTTGGCAACTATACCACATCGATGGCGGAGATTTCGATCATTTGCAATTTCAAAGAAATATTGCAACTTCCCTTCTAGAAACATATCGTAGAACAGAAAACAGAAAATCAGGTCGCACTTCACAAAATTATCACCAAAGTTCTCAGTATGATAAGAAGAAGCATCTTGTAAAATAACACGAAAAGCAGTCGAGGTGTGTGATTTGCCACAAAAAAGCCAATTTCTCGTGTAAAACGTGTGAAGTTCAAGTACATCCGAAAGAATGTTTTGAAACATACCATACGAATTTTTTTTTTTTTTCAAGTATTTATTTAATATTTTCAATATCTTTACTTTTTTCATGATTTTAAGTAATAAATAAACGATACTAAAGACACTTCGTCATTTATTTTGATTTACTTGAACAAAGTAGTACATATTACTAATGTCCTTTTAAAAGAACACCAATTTCCCGGTTTCCCAACAGGTAATTATTTTTTTTGCATTTTTCGTAGTGATCTGATTATACAAGGATACATATATCTGAATTTCATTGCAATCAGATACAAAAAGTCTATTCAGTAACAAGTGGGTTAAGAACTGAATTCCCACCTGTGACAAGCAATAAATAAATCTGAATCTGACATATTCACGCTTATTATCCCTAATGGGTTTGGCACTAAGTTAATGTTCAATAAATCACCAGTGGTGTTCATTTGTTTCTACACTAACATATCCAGTTATCAGCAGGTCTAAATAGGTCACTTTAATAGAATCAGCTTGCAGTCCAAGCTAGCCAAAACAAAAGGAAACTCAATACTTGAATAGGTACACTAGATGAAATACATTTAAGCATAATAATATTCAAAGAACAGAATACAATTGTGCTCTGATAGTAAAAGTTTAACTGAAGGTTAAGTGCATCCGCATGGAACACAGTAATAGTCTATTTCCGCCATTTTCCATTCCAGTTGCTTCAGATTGTTATCTATTGAAGAAGATGCTTACCTACATACTTCTTTCTATTCAGTTTCATATGGAATAGGAAACAATTTTAAATGTGCTTATGCCACTATACATTTTTTATTATTAGGGTTCCGTATCCAAATGGCAAAAAACGAAACCTTTATAGATTCGTCATGTCTGTCTGTCTGTCTATCCATCCGTATGTCACAGCCACTTTTTTCCGAAATTATAAGAACTATGCTGTTGAAACTTGGTAAGTAGATGTATTCTGTGAACTGCATTAAGATTTTCACACAAAAATAGAAAAATGACAATAAATTTTGGTGGTCCCCATACTTAGAACTGAAACTCAATTTTTTTTTTTTTTCATCGACCCATACGTGTGGGGTTTCTATGGATAGGTCTTCAAAAATTATATTGAGGTTTCTGATATTATTTTTACCAAACTAAATAGTTTGCGCGAGAGATACTTCCAAATTGCTAAAATGTGTGTCCCCCCCCCCCTGTAACTTCTAAAATAAGAGAATGATAAAAATAAAAAAATATATGATGTACATTATCATGTAAACTTCCACCGAAAATTTGTTTAAACAAGATCTAGTACCTAAGTAGTTTTTTTCTAATACGTCATAAATCGTAAACCGCAACTTTTGCTTGTAATATACCTACAGGTTTGTACGGAACCATCGGTGCGCGAGTCTGACTCGCACTTGGCCGGTTTTATTATAATGAATGGCCAATGTCACCTAATGGAGAGTAAAGGCTTGGTCGACGATGGACCACACTTACCTGAACGCAATTAGCTAATCACTTATGATTTAAATACTCCCCGGTTGTAGATTTCAGGAAATACAGACCCCGGCAGGGAATTTTACTCCTAAGCGATTCGTAGACTGAAACTAGGCCCAAAACCACATCCATGTGTCCACAGTAGCCAAATTAAACGACAATGCACAAAAAATCATTTTACAAAAAAAAAACGAAAATCGGTGTCAAAAACAAAGCCACCAAAACGCCGACTTCCGAAATTAAAGTTATTTTATTCTTTGTAGTGTTTTTTATTTGTAATTCGGTTGTATTTTGTTGTAAGAAGTATAGGAAAAACTTTCAAATCAAATCAAATCATTTATTCGCATAGAATGTGGGTATTTAACAAGAAGTTGGTAAAAAAAATTATTGGCCCGTGCACATTCTGCCTGAGTATTGGCATGCAAAATTTAACAAATTAAGTTTCAACTTTAAATATTAAGGAACACCAAATAGATTTAATAATTTCAAAGATACGTTTCAAATTAAAATGCAGTTGGTACACTAATAAAATAATTAATATAATAATTTCAAAATCAAATTTTAAACTTCAATACATAATAATTATAAATTAAGGAAAACTATTAAAATAATTAATATAATAATTTGTATTTGTAAAACTTTGTATGTACCTATATTTTTGGGTTGCCCTCGATTTTCCTGGGATCCCATCATCAGATTCTGACTTGGTGACAAAGGGACCACCTTAGGAGTATAGGTTTATCGAATAAAAAAATAATTTTGAAAAATGGTCCAAAATTGCATAAGTAGCACTGCTTAAATTTATGAAGTATAAGAGATTTATGTACGAAAATGTTGAAATGTCATTTCGCTTTGTCTTGTCTTAATTTAAAACAACAAGACTCAATTAGGTACAATTGTGTTTATTGTTTTAAATAAAGACTAGAATAGACAAAACATTTCATAAATCTCTCTCAGAACACCTACAAAACAGATTTCCTAGTCTCAAGTTACTGTAAGGTAATACAAATACAACAATACACTTTCTTGAGTACTTTTAAATTTAGCGATAAAGCCGCCCACTGTGTCGTAATATGAAGTGTTTTCTTCTTCTTCTTTCCGAGAGTATTCTCATCATCTGCCTAGGGTCGGCTGTATGGCCAAATATTAATTTGACTCAGCTCAAAACACTATCATAATTAATAAGCTAGTAATACATTATGTTTTTATGATTTGTTATTATGAAGAGACTAATCTCTTCATTAATTTCTCGTAAGGAATGAGCGGGATCTTTGATAAAATCGAAGGAGTCTTGAAGTTATGAATTCTTACAACCCTAATCTCTTCAAAGTAACAGTGAACAGGCTCTTTCTGGGTATGCTCACTCCATCATAGACTTTGTCTCTGTCATCTCTGATGTAGACTAGAGTCAAGAGCAATCCTATCTCAAATAAAAAAATAAAAAAAATAATAAATAAAATTCATTTATTTCGGGTAACTAGGCCCATAGAAGATAATTACAAAATATTTTACCATTACATAATATAATATTAAATAAAACAATTCATAATAAATATCAAAACAATCAAAATAAAAGCAGAACAAATTAATAAAACCGAATCGTTTTCTCAGCACGGAACGCATCATCTTAAATTTCTGATCAAAATCCTTCATAATAACCTCCTCGGTTGAATGGTAATCGCTGTTCAGCGCGATAAGCTCTCTAGACGGTCCATTCTGTACTTGATCACAAATTCACAAGCTATCTCATGCACAACTCATAAAGTGTTACTCCGGCGATCTAGACCAAGTTCCCAAGGAACAGTCAACAAGTGAAGTTCAGTAACTTCATCGGAATCGATATTACCAGTTTACCACGTTATCTTGGGTCTCTACATTATGTTGTACAGAGCAACGGGACTGAAGCTTCTTTGGCAAAATTCGACATACAGAACTTACAACTTGTGGGATTGGAATTTCAATTTAATGAGTTCATATGACGATTCGTTGAATTCGATGTTCAGTGGGCGACTTTCGGCTAAATAATTCAAAATAAATATTATCATAATCATAAATCTATACAAATATTATAAAGCAGAAGAGTTTGTTTGTTTGTTTGGTTGAACGGGGTAATCTCAGGAACTACTGGTCCGATTTGAAAAATTCTTTCAGTGTTAGATTGCCCATTTATCGAGGAAGGCTATAGGCTATATATTATCACGCTAAGACCAATAGGAGCGGAGCAGTAATGAAACATGTTACGCAGACGACGTTGCACGGGTCAGCTAGTTTTAAATTCTTCCGTTAATGAGTGACTGATAAACAACGCACAGCCGAAACTACTGGTCCTAGAAACTTGAAATTTGGTGTACAGGTTCACTGGGGAGTGTAGGAGAGCACTAAAAGAGAGAATTTCCCGAAATTCCCGGAATGGGGAATAACGGGATACGCACGTACGAAGTCTGAAGTCAAAGTCTGTGTCTGTGTTTCCTGATAGCTACAACCTGGGAGTATTTAAGTCAAGAGTGAATAGGTTACTTCTAGGCAAGCGTGCTCCACCTTAGACCGCATCATCGCTTAACATCAGGTGAGATAGCGGTCAAACGTATGCCTATCAATAGTATAAAAAAAAAGTCGCGGACAAAACCTAATATAATCCTGGTTCAGCACTAGTCAGTGCATGTCCAACTAGCTGACCAGCGCAGCTTCGACTGCGTCACATTTTTCATTAATGCTCCGCTCCTATTAGGCATAGCGTGATGTTCCTCGATGAATGGGCTATCCAACACAAACTAATGTATCAATTAGAGCCAGTACTTCCTGAGATTAGCGCGTTCAACCAAACAAACTCTTCAGCTTTATAATCCGCTGCGTATAAAGCTTCGCCTGCTTGACAAATTTTATACTAAAACCTTCCTCGAGAACCACTCTATCCATTGGTGGAAACAGCATGAAAATCGGTGCATTAGTTTTTGAGTCTATATTGCGAAAAGACAGACAGAAGATCGCGGCGGAAGAGTTTGTTTTATAATATGTAGTGACTAATGTCACCTCCTAATAAATCCTACCAGCTTCTGCCAGCGTTCTCGCCCGCGTGATTCCTAGGGAACATATTCCCGGGATGAAAAGTAACCTATGTGTTATTCCAGACTAAAAAACTACCTCTGAGCCAAATATCATAAAGATTTTATCAGGCGTCCTGACCTGAAAGAGTAATAAACATCCTCAAAAACTTTCGCATTTATCATATTAGTAGAAAGTTGGATTAGAAGGACTTAATTTTTTTTTTTAAACGTTGCCCCACACTAGGAATTTCTCCTGTATCGTGGGTGCGTTTGCAAACATACAAAATCACATATACAAACAGCCAGACCCGGAACAACTATCTGTAAGCCATATAAATATTTGTTCCGTGCGGGAATCGAACCCACGACACGCGGCGCAGCAGTCGATCGCTCAACCACTGTGCCAACCGTGCCGTCAAATACAGATTCTTAGTCGTTATTTTACACCGATGAAACCTGAAAGCTATGTAATGTAAATCCTATAATATACATATACACAATATTAATTCTGACTTCCAGCCTAACCTAAGGATATCGATATCCTGCAGTAATTGGGTTTCGCAGAATATGGGAAATACTAATATTCCGCACCTGGTAACTTAAAGCCTATAGCAATAGTCCTGGGAAACGGTGTCGATATAACTTAAAGTTATGATGATTATTTCTCATAGGTATTGAATGTTTAAAATGGATTTGATAAATTGGGTGTTAGTGATAACGTTCACGCTTTCATTATTCACGCGAATTCTGTGTCATCAGCCATGCATATGACACAGAATTTGCGTGACACAGAATGACACAGAATGGAAGAAAAAACGTGTTGCGCCAACCCTAAGTAACATGGGATAAGGGCAGGAAGATCATGATGATTTTAAACATAGATACGAACGGTTAACTTTAAACAAATTACGACATTAAAGCATGGTTGCTTTAATCTCTTAACTTGCTTAAATTGAAAAACAAAAGAGTTAAGACAGTTTTTCAGCGATCGCTGTTGTCACGCCTCTATCGGGATAAAAACGATGCAAAATGCATACACAGAATAACAAATTTCAACAGAAAAGGGTGACAAATTACTAGCCACACAACCACCATGTTAACACGAATAGGTACTGTCATATCACTTCACACTTATAAAAAAAGCTGAAATTTAAAAAATGTAGCTCCAAAAATATGTAAACACTAAAGTGGCAACATGATGAATGATAGCGAGCCTGTGATTAATGACGTTCATCATTGGCGCCCAGAATTATGTTATATGTTATACCTAGCACTACGTCAACCTACGTAGGGACGGGAAAATGAAACGTCCAAGCTTCTCTCCAATAATAATGAAACACAAACATGTGACGAGGGGTGAAAAGTTATTTCTCTGCCGCTAAATTGCTTGAAATGAAACACGTCCGTTGTTTTCTAACGACGCGATGGATTGGCTGGCATTTCTTTTTTTTTTTGTACGGTTTATGTTGAAGACTCAATAATGTTCGAGTATTCTTTAAAGCAGTACCTAAATATTAGAATAGTTAATATCGGGATTGCTACCATGTACCTTTTTATTTGCGAGTTTCCGATATTTCGGCACTGTTTGAAGCGCCATGATCACGGAGTAACTGAAGATCTTGCGGATGGGATGTGCTACTGTGTGTAACTATTCTAATGTTAATGACCATGAAAGTTTAAAACAATATATAGTACCTAAATAGTTCATTATTGGATTCTAGTATCTTCTGAGAGTTAGAATCTACAGTGGCGACCAACCGAAAAATGTCGAGTCAATGAAGCTCCGCGACTACCGGAGAAAAGATTCAACTGTCTTTGATCTCGCACCGAAATTATGATAAAATAATAGCTGAGGAGTAAAATATACATACCTATTAATCAAGGAGCTATTTGTCAAGACCCACTAACATAGAAGATTCGAGAAGTTTTCCCTACCTCATCGCTCCACCTCCCCAGTGTCTTCAACCGGACGTAGTTTCCAAAATACTTGAATATTCTAACACCTTCGACTTAGAACATGGAAGTTCATACAATATATAAGTTATTTCAGTAGTAACATTTTACGTGTGCACAATGTACCAGCACGGAGGTCCTGGCACGAATGTTTTGACGTATAGTATCAGTATCGTTAGCGTAAGAGAATTTTGAATATAAAAGCTACAACCCCATAAGATACACATATTTTTTTGTGTCGTGAATTTATTTAATTCATTATTTTTATAATATAGTGATAGTTATACTGGTGCCAAATTTGAAGATTTTAAGACTGCTAGAAGTACCTTAGAATTTTGATGATCGGTCAGCCAGTGAGTGACAAAATGTTGTAACTTTGATCGACCGTAGCTCGTAAACTATTAAGAGTCCTATTACGAATCGTCAATGCTCGTTTGCAATAGACGAAGTTACGTTGGTCTGCGTTGGGAGTACATCTATAGTCCGCGAAACAATTTTGATACTTACTAGTCTGAATAGGATTATAGTTTATTTGGGCGCTCGCGCGAGACTGAGGAGCGCGCGCGCTGAATTGATGAAGAATATATAGTACTTTAATTGTATTTATTGTAATTTTGTTTAATTATATTGACAAACGAAAACTAATTAAACGTATTCATTGTAGATTGAAATTTTATATCATATTAATTTATTTGATAAAATTGTTTTTATTTGGAATATAATGGACGCTGAATCAAGACATTTCTGGCTTAAATTAGGTTTTCTTTACTTGTTTTTCCGTGAAAACTCAAGGAATTTAAAGAAATTCTAGAACTCCAATAAACAAGTAAAACATTCAACTTACCTTTTAGTAATTTCAGCTTTTAAAAGAATTGATTGTAACAATGTGAATTTGACCGTCAAAGTTCCATCGCCGACATTTTTTCTTGCAAACTGAGTTCGTAAAATATTTATAGTAAATTACACGAAAAGAAAAATGAAAATGTGTAACTCTAACTTACAAGAAAGAGGCACTATTGTTATTCAGGATCAAATAATTAAAATATCTTACTGCTGCTGAAAACTACAGCGTCAAAAATCATGAATTTCCGTAAAAAATATAATAGGACTCTTAATTCAAATGAAATGTAATTAGAAGGTTAAACTTTTTCTGATACCTACTATTGGTCACCGAAAATCTAAATCCCTAGCTTTTTCCACATCGAAGATATAGGAGGGGGGGGGGGGTGAATTAGCCGCGAATGGCTTCGAGAAAAAGATGGTACGGCCGTGTCCGATACAATAATATATCGAGAAAATCTAATCCAATCAAGATTCATTACAATCTTACGGATTCCGCCATTTTTCGGTGACATATACATTGAAATAAAAAAACTCTTAACTACTCGTAACTAAAACTAAAAATAATGTAAAAATGTCCCGTCGAAAAATTCCTTCGCATCGCTAGCCACTGGTAATGTGCCCAAGGGCTGGCTCTTACCTCGGCCAAAGGATAAGCATTGCCATACAACGTGGCAATGCTTATCCTTTGGCCGAGGTAAGAGCCAGCCCTTGGGTCACGCGAAGTGTCAACTAAGCGTCTTGACTGATCTTTAAACAAGTTAGTTTCATAGTATTTTGGTTTCTACTAAATCTCTACGAAGCAAATGAAAGCACTTTATTTTTCTTTTTCTTTTGCTTCACAGAGACGTAACATTTAGAACGTTCAATTTAAATATTTTTTTTTATTTTTGTATGAAAACCTGATGAACAAATAAATTGTAAACAAATAAAATGAATCCCTATTACCCTTGGTCATCGCATCACGCGTTAACGGCTGGGCCGAATTCTCTATTTTTTTTTTGTTGTTGTGTATTTGTTCCTGTCAAGAGAAGGTTCTTATGAAAGAAAAGAAAAAGAAAGTTGCAGTTGACGGGAGTGAAGCCGCGGAAGCTAACTAGTACACAATATGTATCATACAAAAATATAGTATCGAATTCAAACAAATATTAACGAAACTAGTATATTTACAGTAAATTATACGTCAAAACATTCGTGCTAGGTCCTCTGAGGTAGGAGTTCCTGATCGATACTACGGTATGTTTGCCCCAAGCTCCATGTTATCAAACAAAACAAAACACGCTCGGTGCACGGTACTCGTTCAATTACTAAACAATATTAAATGAGGGCAGGAGGAGGGAAAGGCAAATGCCAATGCTAATTAGTAGGGAGGTCAGAAATGTTAATTCCTTGGAGTGCTTAAGATCAAATAAACACAAGATCCTGGCGTTTGTTACTGGCTGTACTGACCTGGGTATTAGAAAGGCCACTTTAGCAGAATCTTAACATTAACCACACAACAATCTGTCTTTAATTTTCATCTTTATCGCTATCGCATTAGGTTCAAGATTAATTGGGTTTGACAAAAACAGGTAGCGTGATGTGCTTTCTGATTCCTCTGAATTGGCCTTTTTATACCCCCCCCCTCCTGCACGTTATTGCAAGCCAATCCAGCCATCAAATTTTTAGGGCTCGGAACATCCGTAAGAAACGGAACCATTATAGGATCACTCGGGTGTCTGTCTGTCTGTCTTTCCGTCTGTCACAGCCAGTTTTCTCCGGATCTGGATTCCGTTGAAATTTGGTATACCTACATTTCGATTTCTGTGACCCAAACACGGACGCGTTACGTAAATAAATATTTTTACATTATGGTATTAAAGTTTTTCAAACTGTATCGTGTGACATATCACTTAAGGGCTTACTGTGTGGGTTTTAATAATATTTTTTCACAACTTGAAATTAATCAATTTTGAAGTAATTCGAGAAATTAGGCAAAAAACTACCATTCACTATTTCCGAAACTACTGAGCCTAAAATTTTGAAAAAGATGCAGTCTGTAGTGTTAAAACATCACGTTTAAAAAATGGTATCGGATCGGAACCCTTTGCACGCGATTCCGACTCGCACTTGACAAGTTTTATTTTAATTTTTTATGAAGCATGCTTTTCAATATCCTGCTTCATAAAAAATTTATACATAATTATACATACAAATATTTAAATTATTGTTATATTTGTGTCCATCGTTCTGCCTACCTGTTTGTCATCTTTTCAAACCTAAACTCCTGAAACAATTGGTTGAATTTTGGCACACGCATAGACAATGTATTGTCTTGAATTAGGACATACAATCACAATATGATTTATCTTGGAAGACGGTCCAAAAAAGTCCTTAAACCATGAACTACACACACGACACACGTTGACACACGATGACACGTTTGGCGCAGTGGTTGAGCGATTGACTGCTGCGCAGCATGTCGCGGGTTCGATTCCCGCACGGAACAAATATTTGTACGACCTACAAGTATTTGTTGCGAGTCTGGGTGTTTTTCTATCTATAATATGTATGTATTTACAAAAAAAAAATGTATTTAAGTAGTTTATCAGCCATCCAGTCACCATAACACAAGCATTATCTTGCTTAGCTTGGGACTATACGGCGTTGTGTGAAATGTCCAAGGATATTATTATATTATTATTATTATAACTGTCCAATTTTATCGAAACAAATAACAAAACTTTATCATAGGTACCGTATTTGTCTGTCGCAGACTTGCAGGAACCCTTAAAAGTTGATAATGAGACTCGACAATTAATAAAACTATTGGAGAAACTATAAAAGTAAGTCTTATCGTATCTTCTAACACAATTAAGCTGTCAGTTCATGAAGGCAGCCCAACAAATAACTAGGGGCACATACCAACAGTAGGTGTCAACGACCCACACGCACGTAAGGTCGCCAATAAAGCGATAAGCTGAAGCCTTACAGTACACTTGCGTATTGATTCGCTAGCGGCTAAGGCCGCTATCCTACTGGCGTTTTACAAGCGTCGGCGTTTTTCCAACGTCTATGCAGCGTCAACGCTGCGCAGATGCGACGTTGACGTTGCAATTTTTGGCAACAGGAACAATCACGCCATCCCGTCCGCCCCGACACGGAAATGGCGAAGTGGCGTGATTGTATCTGTTAGCAAAAAAGCAAGGTGAACGTCACGTTGCGCGTTGACGCGAAGTTAACGTTTGCCACTACAGACTTGGACGTTGGAGAAACGCCAACGATCGTAAAACGCCAGTGGGATAGCGGCCTAAGAACCTTAACTGTTCACTCGCTTACCTTTATGGCGAGTTTACATAGTGCGAGCTGCTGACCGCACAGTAGACATTTACTCGGGTTGTCTACTCGTATGCCAGTAGTTTGGCTCGCCTTAGCTGTCTTCACGATGGTAGTAGCTGCCCAGTCACAGGCGAGGTGCAGCCCACAAAAAAATACAGGGTGTCTAGCAACTGTCTGGTTGACACTACCAAGCGAGTAACTGTCACGTGCAAGTTACTGTCGTCGATGAGCAAAGCGAGTCATCATCATCCGCCTAGCCTTTTCCCAACTATATTGGGGTCGGCTTCCAGTCAAACCGGATTCAGCTGAATACCAGTATTTTACGTAGAGCGGCTGCCTACCAGACCTCCACAACCCATTAACTGGGTAACACGGCACTTCTTGGCAAGGCTGGAGTCTGATTTACTGGCTTCTGACTATCCGTAACGACTGCCAAAGATCTCCAAATGTCAGCCGGGACCAACAGCTTAACGTGCTTTCCGAGTCACGGAGGAAACTCGGTATGTTAAGATGGTTACCCATCCACAGACCAACCTCGGCAAGCGTTGCTTAACCTTGAAGATCGACCTGTGTGGCTGTTATTATTTAGCCACGAGCTGTGTGTGTGACGTGAGCATGTTGAAGTGACTCGGGTGCGAGTAACTATCCAACTCGAACGTGGCGGTAACTCGTAAGATACGTCAATACGATGCGTTACAGCACTGCAGCTACTCGGCAGGCTAACTCGCACGCCAGCTCGCACTGTGTAAAAGAGCTATTATAGTAAGTTTTTCTTTTGAGGCACTTCTCTCCAATTTGAATAAAGAATCGCATTTCCGCGAAAAGACTGTTGAGACTGTTTTTAAACCGCGAGGGAGTTATACCTACTCACTTCAAATTACTTCATCTAAATGTACATAATTTTAGGCAATTTTATCATATACGTAAATTAATTCATAACCTTTCATGAGTGTCGGAAAAAGCCAATTAGATTAATTACTTTGGCCTTGAACTTTAACTACGCAGTTTGCAAAAAATGCTTTTTCAGACTCTAAACGAAGATTTAATATGAGTTACACGTTTTATATTTCGTTATAAAAAACCCTCATTGTTACATCTGACTATGCCAATGACGTTGTGATTCAGTTGTGAAAAAGGGACGGCCCTATGGTTACATAGCTTCGTCTCCCTCCCTCACCACAATCATGATGGTTTTAAGACATGGTTAGAAAACGCTGAAGACATTACAGAAGGACTACTCCCTATTGTAAGTCTTCAGCGTTTTCTAAAAAACTACGAATAACAACCAATACTAAATTCAAGGGCCTATTTATTTGTTAGAATTATGTAGTCAATGATTTTGGTGCCCGTTAAAACTCTAATTAGTTTATGTTGTTCGCCCATTGTGTCACCCTATGAAATGTTTTCGTCATCTACATATTTTTTCTGTAGCTTATATGGTGAACATAATAAAGAGTATTCTATTCTATGTATGTGTATTTGAATTAATAAATAAAATAAATGAATAAGATTTTGTCCTTATTCAATGACAAAAGTTACATTTTATCTTTGAAGTTAAAACTATACGTTCCCAAGCAAAATTTTTCATTCAGAAACTTAAATGATCTTTGTACTTAGTAAATTTTCAGTTATGAAAATATTACGAGCACAAAGCGGCGTGCGGTCGCGTGCACGTTTTTAAAACCCCTGTTTATGACTGTTTGCTGTATCAACCTTCGCTTATAATTAAACCCACTATATATCCTCCACACAGCCTTATAAGTCACGAATGACCGCAATTATAGGTCATGTTGATAAACATCTACTGCCAAGTGTTTCTAAGTTGCATGCATGCAGAAATAACTTTGCAGACCGATATACAAAGCTACACCTGGTAGCTTCTAAATGGCTTCTAATAAGGTTTAGTTGGAAGAAAACGTTGCCTTTTTTAATGCAATTGAAACTTATGGCTGGTTCACACAGTGCGAGCTATAAGTTCAGTAGAAAGTTACTCGGATCGTCCACTCGTAAGCCAGTAGCTCGTTTCGCTTTTGCTGTCTACACGGTGATCGCCAGTCTATTTCGAGGAGCAGCACCCAAAAAATATAGGTTCTGCTTGCAATCACCGTTCTCACACTGGCTTACAGCTTCTGCCGAACAGTGCGAGAGTAATACTGAAATAACTCTGGTGCGAGATACTGTCTAACTCGCAAGTGGCAGTAACTTGTATGGACTTATCCATACGATGCAAGTTGCTATACTGCAGCTAATCGGCAGGCTGACTCGCGCGCTAGTTCGCTCTATGTAAATCAGCCATTGGGGTCAAAAAGCTAAGCGTCAAATCTTTAACGCTAAAGAATATAAAATACATAATGCAAGTCAACGAACTTCCAATGAAGTTTCACCGTAACGACAGGAAGGACAACACTATCTTAAAGACTTCACCACCGTGAAAGGGAAATGATCCCTTTAAAAGTTTAAACTACGGCAACACGACGCCGGTCATACCTAGCAATAGAAAAGAAAAAAAAAGCTCAGACACCTCGCCCGGCTAAATGACTTCACCTTTCAACTTTAAAGATTGCAGAACACAATCTTTATCCACAATCTTTGAAATAAACTCAATAAAACCCAGACCAGACGTTGCACTGCAATTCTTTTCGAAGCTTATTTGTCTGTTGAGCAAAACAACAAACATGGCCGGACATGCCACATGGCAATGAATTATAAGGATGAGCACACGAACTGCTCCGTCATGCCACCTCGTCACGCGACCCGTTCACGAAACTTCCTAGAAAACGCTATGGGTACGAAACTATCAACGGCTATTAAATCTGTGGGAAATTGGGAATGAATGCAATGACAATTGTGTTAATCTAGTTCCCGGAATTCTTCTGAAATCTATACATACATACAAAATTGGAGTGTCTGTTTGTAATATTGAAATAACCGTTTTTTACTACATGTATATGAATATATAATTATACGGTACATACACCAAAATAACATTTTATACAATTTTTTTCTGTCTGTCTGTCTGTTTGTTCCGGCTAATCTCTGAAAATCGGTCCAGCCAGGACCGATTTCGACGGGAATTTTATTGGCAGGTAGCTGATGTAATAAGAAGTAAGTTCGGCAACGTTTACTTAAAAAAAAAAAAAAAAATCGACTGTTCGGCGGAATGAAGTTCGCTAGGTCAGCTAGTTGTTAATAAATTGCTGTGTTTTGGTACCGGTAAACTAACTCACTGGATGTTGTGTCTTTAGGTGGATAATATTTAGCTACAACCCTTTAAGTCAAAGAGTGAACAACTTACGTCTTGTCTAGGCAAGCGTGCTCCGTCTTCTAAAGGAGAGGTAGTGGTCAAGCGCCAATTTATGCTCATATTATAATGATCGGTGTACATACATAAAAAAAATATGCCCGCCGAATGAGAACCTCCTCCTTTTTAAGAAGTCGGTTAAAAAGATAAAGTTTGTGAGGTTGAAGGGGGTAATCTCTGGATCTAAAGAAACTATTTTGAAAATTCTTTTATTAATAGAAAGCCACGTTATTTTTGAGTGTATATTAACCCGAAAAACACCGCCCAACAAAGCGGGCAATGGTCAGCTAGTCAAAAATAAAATAATCATTGAAAAATATCTTTAAACGCGTTCCACATTTTTGTGGAGATGTCATCAGTAGATAGCCAATGTGACATCTTCATTCATCTGCCTGCCTTTTCCTGACTACATTGGGGCGGCTTCCAGTCAAACCAGATTCAGCTGAATACCAGTTTTTTACGTGGAGCGGCTGCCTACCAGACCTCTACAACCCATTAACTGGGTAACACGGTACTTCTTGGCAAGACTGATGTCAGATTTACTGGCTTCTGACAATCCTTAAAAAGATCTACAAGTGACAGCCGGGACCAACGGCTTAACGTGCTTTCCGAGGCACGAAGGTAACTCGGTATGTTAAGATGGTCACCCATCCATATACCAACCTTGGCAAGGATTGCTTAACCTTAAACATCGACCCGTGTGGTTGTTATTATTTAGCCACGAGCTCATTAAACTGTCTAATAAATACATTCAAATAAAGTCTATGACTTTTTCTCGTAAATAATCTCTTGGCCTTCCTAGAAGGAAGAACCCCTGAACACTTTTATTACTTCATCAGCCCTCCCTTAGTCCTAAGCCCTACCCTTACCACAAATCCATTGGGAACAATTAAACTATCCTCTAATCTTTATCGTGTGACAAACGTTTAAAATAAATACTGTGAAATTGTTAGAGGGTGAAAATTCTCAAGAAAAATAACACTGAATTTTCTTACTTTGATCTGTAATACGTGATGATAGCAGTCTTACCATATTTCGAAGGCAGTGTGAGAGTAAAATTATGTAACTTTCAGAGAAATGCCTCATTATTTGTGTAATTTCATATGTAACATTGTATTTAGGAGGTAACTAATGAGTTTCGAGAAGCTTGTATACTAGTTAAATTACTACAACCGTAACAAACCTTCTGAAACATGTTTTCATCCAGCCGCAAAAACAACTCCACGCACATTGTATACGACACAAGTACTTGTCGTGGAAAAAGATATCATTTATTAATTAGTTCCTGATTTGAGTATTGTAGTAGTGGGTAGTTGTAAACGCCGTGACGTCAGTTGACAGTTGTAATGGCGGCACGTGGACAGAATCGTATTGGAGAGTGAGGACTTTGCCAAGCGCACTCATAGCGCACTTTGGCTCGAGACACCGACTAGGACACTCGTCCAGAACGATACTGTCGGTTTACCTATTTTAAACTAAACAGTCTTTCTAAATAATGTTATAATTAATGCGAGTTCTTCTAACTCAACAGATAGATGTGTTGCTGTGGAGTTTGTTGGCCACTTCTTCTCCACAGCTAAAACACTAGGAAGTGGTAAAGGGCGGGCGTTTTGGGGGACTGTCTATTTGTAAGTTTTGACGTTCAAAAGTACTAGCACTCAGCCACAGTTAATAAAGAGAGCTTAGTACTGTATTGAGTGTTTCATTCTACAATGATCCTATTACCACCGAACCCAAACGATGATGGCGCTATCGCTCAGCCGTCGCTGACGCCTTCATACTTATAAAAAAGACGACGTAAATTTTTCTACTAATCTGTTACGGCACAAAGTGGAGGCAGTCCAAGCGAACAATTCCATACGTCAAATCCGTCTCAATGTCGCTCGCGTTCAACTTTTTCTTTACTGCCCCTAAATCAGCGATATCGACCACTTGAGCGAGGTGTGTCCGGTGAAATACGAGCGCTTGCCGTAGACCTACATTTTGAATTAACTCCACTTCGCCTTCAAAGAACGCTCTTCAAAGAGAACACAAAGTAAATGGAACGAACGTCTGTTGGGGACATCTCAACACATTACGACTAGAACGATTTGAAACCAATGAAGTCGAGTCTTTGTTCGACAATTTATCGTTCAGTTTTGTTAGTTCATTTGGAAGCGCCTGACTCAAAAACAACAGAAAGTTAACTTTAGGAGAAGAAATTTTGCTCTCATTGTTTATGCAGGCGTTTTTACTTCGGCGCTAAATTGTGTTTCAGAGAAATATGGAATCGTAATAGAAAAAATGTTAGAGGAATTCATTAATACAAGAGCCATAAATATTCGCATTACTTCTTGGGGGGTGAGTAATAAATTCGTAATAAAGATGAAGAGAATTGTGCGACGATAAAGGCACCCTCGCAACGACTGCGAGCGATATTATATATCGCGCGACGAATTCGCAACGCCCTGATTCTTATACACGGTTATGACATCTCTTTACATAAAAATGTGGTTTTATACAGGATTGGTGCGTATACGCGTGAATACAAGGCTAAAATCCCGGGATATAAGTGTGGGACGGATTTGAGATATGTTTATTTTGTAATTCCCGTTCCACCTGTCACCTATATGTCGGGGCAATCAACCACAAAATTTTACGACACACAAACCGCCGAGCCGCTGTAAAGTGCGGTCTGAAAACATTGCTATCACCATAAAAATCGAATTATATAGAAAGTGTGCGTAAACATTAGTTTATTAGGGCATCATGGCGTCGATAAACAACGAAGGTTTATGGATACAGATAAAACACTGCCGAAGATTTGTCGTAAAGGTTTTTTCATCACTGAACGAATGTCTATACTTAATATTATAAAGTCGAAGAGTTCGTTCATTTGGTTGAACGCGCTAATCTCAGGAACTACTGGTTTATTTATTTATTTATTTAACACTTTAAGCACAAGTACAGAGGCGGACTTAATGCCATAGGCATTCTCTACCAGTCAACCTTTGGGCGATGCATGTAGAGACAAATAGTGGTAGGTGCAATATGGAGAACAGAAACGCGATTGATATTTATATACAAAAATAAACAGAACATCAAAAAAATCGAATAGAAAAAATCTCTTAGTATTAGATAGCCCATTTATCGAGGAAGGCTATAGGCTGTATAATATCATGCTACGACCCAAAGGATAATAAAAAATATGTCGCAGACGAAGTTGTGCGGACCAGCTAGTAATACATATTATATCGACAAAGACACAAAGAGAAAATTGAATATCATTTGCTAGTGGTTGGTGGATTAACAGGTGAATGACCGCAGATGGCAAACAAGCTATGGTAGATATTCATGCGAGACTTAAAATAATATGGAATAGAATCGGTCGGATAAGTTTGTTTAGGGCTCGAACCATGTTAACAGAGTTTATTTAAAGCCCAAATGGATGTTTATTGTCCGTTCGGCGTGTTTAGTTTTACATACTGCGCGATTAATTAGCATTTTCGATGGATATGAGAATTGGATTGTGAATAGTTCTGTTTATAACAACGGGAAAAGTTTCCCTGATTACTTTACTTTTCCTGATTACTTGTAATCAGGCCCAGATTCTGAAAGAAAAAATGTTAATGGCTTTAGTTTTGGACCAGGGCGTAAAATCTCGAACACCTTCACGAGACACAACACCCGTGACGTCATCATCATCACTTCCTCAAGATAACCAGCAGTGCGATTCTGTAAACATGTCGAAGTGAACACTCAGGCGAAGTGAACGACAAGTGAGCTGTCAAACCATACAAATAAGATGCCATTACAGCTCACTTGTTGTTCATTCCACCTAAGTGATCACGGTGAGATGTCGACAAAATCGACCGGCTGGTCAGTATACCCGTAGAAGCAGACAGCATGTTGGTTAATTGGATTTTGAACGATGAAACGCATCACTTGACTTGCATGTAATGTCTGACACGTCAGTAATTTCTTTCTAGAAACAGAGGTTCAGAGAATCTACATAACATTTTCACGGATCATCTCAATTTGTTTAGCAAATCACACCCTTATTCGAAAGCCATAAGGCGAAAGTGCCATAACATTAGAAATTTTACGATAGCTACCGTCACGAACGTCCATTATTTCCTTTGCGATGTAATTCGCGCGACGCCCGCTAGCCCCCTAGCGGGCGTCTCTCGCCGTTTTATAATGAAGTTGAAAATGTTTGACAACCCTTGCTGGAGTGGCGTCGCGTACAAATTATTAAGGCGTCGGTTTCAGGGCTGACACAATACTGTTTCTACGTGGTTCTTTTATTTGTTACAAAGGTTATATATATTGTACTTACGGAAATGTTCTGTTCCTTGATCTGAAAATAATAAAAAAAATCATTATGAGTGCTTAGTAGTAAGCTTTATTTATTTATTAAAATACTATAAAACACTTACATCGAAAACAATCAGAACAAGAATAGTAAATTAGACTGACAACCAATTACAGGTACTTATAAAATACAGAACAAAAGTAATTCTATGAATATATATCTATATTCGTTCACACCAAATTACAACTAAATAACTAATATACTACAGCTTATACAGTTATGTCCACACGTCAACGAAAAACGTTAACCAAAATACGTAGTCCAACAACGAAATATGGAAAGTAGCGCAAAGAAAGTAATATGAAACAAGTCAAACGGAAACAAGGAAAAACTTGTTTGTTCTTAGTAAGTATAAGTTAAAGTTTAAAAGTGGCAACACGCCCGGCCAGTTCGCTTTGACTCCACAAACGTACGTAACAAAAACTTTACTTTTAACTAGAGACCGACTGAAGGTTCGGTTTCGGCTTCGGTCACTTTCGGCCTAAAAATCTAGTTTCGGCCACAATTTCGGTTTCGCCAAAAATTAGCCGAACTTTCGGCCTCGCTGAAACTCGGTGTTCTTCTTTGTTGTATAACAGGGTTATTTGTAAAACACCAAAAAAAAAAAATTATAAATGAATGCTCTAAATGTTACGAAGTCTATGCGAAGCAAAATAAATCTCTTTCTTTTTTTTTTTTTTTTTTATTCGCACTGGCTTCGTAACATTTAAAGCGTTCAATTTACATATTTATTATATTTGTATGACAACCTGATGAACTAAAATATAATGTATTTTAAAAGTCATAGAACAAAAGTTGTTGATTATGATGTTGGTAACATAGTCTTGACAGGTTGTCGGTATTTCACAAAGAACCCTGTATATTATAATTTTTTTGAGACTGATCTTCTTGATTAGTACAAGATTAAGAATAACATTGCTTTTTGACCATTTTACTTATAAGAGTTAGTTTTTAACACGTTTATTATTTATATGCATGTTAAGTTGTTATAATAACCTAAATAAATCATTAGCTTGGGAACTTTAATTATGTTATTTTATTTTATTATATTATTATGTAAAAAACAACTAGATTATATAAATAAATTTTAACATGTTATAAATAAAAATAATAATTGATATTAAACCGAAACCGAAACTTTTATAATCATTATAAAAGTTTCGGTTTGGGGCGAAACTGAGATGAGAAGCGAAAGTTCGGTTTCGGTTTCGGCTGAAAATCCTGTCTCGGTCGGACACTACTTTTAACATTCAACCATTTACTTTTATAGAAGAAAAGTTTGTTGTATTGAATAGTTGGCAATATAAGTTTAAATAAACTTAATACTGGTTTAAGAAAACATTACTGGACTAACGTAGAGTTGAGTTGTAATTAGCCTAGTTTTCTTAATGTTCGACTCGGTTCTTAGTCCAGTTAGTTTAGAAACAAGACTTGGAAGCATCAATATCTAAGGTTTTAAATGTTTTTTCTTTCTTTATAGATAGACTCGTGTTTGCCCACAATTGCCCACGGAAAGTGATAACGCGGTCGACGATGGACCACGCTTGCCAAAAAGATCACGAACAACAAGAACCTAATCATAAAGTCGCGTCTAAAGTAAGTATAATGCTGACCACAATATGAAAAATCATACATGAGTACAGCAAAAGTTCACAGTACACTTTTTATTGCACTTTCCACAACTTTCGCCGCTCATACAAAACACAACACATAATTATTTTAAAAAACCGGAACAGATAATATAATGCCACATTTATTTCTTCCACACACGCTACAAAATTAGTTGTAATCTTGTCCGCATTAAATAAAAACGTATCAGTCACGCGACAGCCCTACGAGGGGCGACCCTTAGTTGTAAGGGTGATTCCAGACGAAGTACAAGTAACGAGAAGTCACAGTTTTATAAATTTGAGTTATTACGGCGCTTTGTCAAGAGAATTGGACTCCATTTTGTACCTGATGATTTTTTTGACAAGCGTATTTGTTAGAGCAGGGCTGTGGTAGTTTTATGGTTTAACTTTTTGTCATTTGTTTAGCTAGTAGATTGAAATTAAACAAGTCTTTTTTTTTTTGAGTCGAATGAAATTGGTTCAGTTTTAACTCGCACACACGAGACGACGTTTTGTACTATTTATAAAAAAGCAGGCCTTCGCAAAAAAATAACCACATTTAGGTACTTGTTTGTTTTTTTTTTTGTAATTTTCTAAACATACTTAGGTATTCTTTAATCAAATCTATAGAACGTTTTGAATCTATAGAGTTCGTGGCTAAAATAACAACAGCCGCACGGGTCGATCTTCAAGGTTAAGCAACGCTTGCCCAGATTGGTCTGTGGATGGGTTGACCATCTTAACATATCGAGTTTCATCCGTGCCTCGGAAAGCACGTTAAGCCGTTGGTCCCGGCTGTCTTTGGCAGTCGTTACGGATTTTCAGAAGCTAGCAAAACGTGTCTGATAAGAACTCGAATTTAGAATCCAATAATCAGTAGGTATTATAAGCAAATCAACTGCATGTTATTTTTACTAAGGCAATTTTAATTAAGTAAACAAACTAAGTAAACCCACATTCAAGTACAATTAATTCTCATCTCGATTAGTATTCTAGCACTTACTTAGGCAATTAAATTATGACTTGAACAAAGCTTCGTAACGACTCGTTTCAGAACACAATTCAGGTAGCCATTGTTGACCAGAAATTAATTATTCAGCTCTAACATGCTTGGATCAATAGAGCACTGACCTACCGCAATCGATTAAAAAAAATACTGCACCCCTAACTAAATAATGCATATGGCCGCGAGTGTAGCAAAGCAAAGAGTATGCATGTGTGCGAACTTTTAATTTTGAATCTATGACCATCAAATTAAGTATCGAATTTGGCATTGTATATTTAAGTCACGATTTGTATTAAAAATGTCCTTTATGGCAAATTGAATATTAGGCAGTTAATGGTGATAAAGAATTATTACCTTTTAATGTATAGTATAAAGATTTTCGTTCCATAAATCCTTTTAATTCTGTTTTTTTTTTTAATATTCAAATCGCTACGCAACTGAATTGCAATGCCAAATGAATTTTGCAATAGATTCGCTCATTTTTTTAAAAACTGGCACTTCGCCCGCGACTTTTTGCGCTGTTTTAGTATTGCAGCTTTCTAACAGTAAAATAATTTTTAAATCGGTCTTGTAGTTTTTGAGTAAAATCGTAACAATCAAAAAGTCAAATCTTTCCTCTATAAAATACTTATTAGTTACCATTGAATAAATCCTGTATTTAAAAATCTAAATCGGTTCTTAAAAACACTGGCAGTATATTTTCAACACTTCGAAACGGTTTTTTTTTCCTTAATGATATTTTCTATGCCATGTTGGCGTTATTCTAAACGAAGCTACTTAGAAATTGTAATGTTTGTATGTGTGTGCATGTATTGTGTATGTGTGGTGCAAGCGAATCGGGAGCGCCGCCAAAATGCGATCACGTCACGCGAACTTAGGGCTGAATATTGATTCATCCCTAATAAAGGGTCCTACTGTCGGTCCGGCGGGACAGATTACAGTCGTGTTTTATTAGCATGTGTTAATAGGTAACTTTGTATATTGACAGCTGGCTACTCATTTATTCTTTATCAAGATTTATTTTAAGCGTATAATTTTACAAGCAGTCAACAATGGAATGTGATTCCAAAGCCTTTGCACAAACTTAACCATTCATTGTTGTATCTTGACAGTCTACTGTCAGCACCTATTTTATTAGTATTATTTTGTTTTAAAGTGATTTTTTTAGTCAACGACTGGAATTAAAGTTTTCTTATAGAAATAACCTATAATTTTTAGACTGTTAAACCAACCTTGTTAAAAAATTGGTACACACAACTATGGTATCTATTTATACTACGCTAAAGCGCAACAGCGTGATATATTTCATCCGTATTTAATTTATTTATTTAAGCTTAATGTGCAGTAGTGTTATACAGGCCAAGAGTAGTGTTATACAGGCCAAGTTAGTGCAACAAAGCATTATCTACCAATAAACTTTTGGTTTAAAAATAAGTACGAGTATACCTATTTAAACCCGTCTTTCTTATCCCAGTAATACGACTGTATGCAGAACTCAACTACCCATATATTGTGTAAAATAATAACCCGCCAGTAAAAATCTGTTATCCCGATCAACAGTGGCCATCAGTCGCACTGTGCATAGCGTGCTTTACATCGCCACCCCATGGTTATCCCTACACCTATGGTTTGCCCAATGCTACACCTTATAATTTACGATCACGGCTCAACCGACCCCTGGTGCCCATAAAATGCAACATCTATGTCTATGGTCAAAGTTAACTATGATATTTGTGTACTTAATGAATTCCTGTCTTATCATATTCGTGTTTTAAGTAATTGGTGGACACCTAATGGATTAAACACATTTTTGTGTAGTCGTTACCGTGAAAATATCACGCTTTTGTGTCGTAACAAAGTCATTATTTGTAAATAGTGGTATTATGTTGTGATTTATGTAATAGTGGTAAAATACCAGAATAATAATGTGCTTTTTATATTTTTTGAAATATGGAAATTTTACAATAAATTCAAAATCTCGAAAAAGGAATGACAAGAGAGTCAATTCTACAAATGTTTTAAACGACGTTTGTATTCGCATCTCAGTCGCTGTCAAAAACAACTCAATTTCCTACTTTATTGAAAGATAATTGCGACTGCCATGCAAAAAAGTTTAGATATAAAGTCTATTTTAATATTTTTAATTGCAAGACAAACCAAAGTTATTATTGTTAGAAGTGTGATGTTAATATGTTTAACAAAACAGCAATTTCATAGGCACCCTAATATTTTAACAGTTAAATTGGTACTGCTAGAGGAAACCAACCAACATGATATGAAGCAATGAATGCTGTCACAGCGGTGAGTGGAACCGGCGAGAGATGTCGTGCGGTGTCCCACAGGGTTCGGTTCTGGGGCCGCCCCTGTGGAACATCGGTTACGACTGGGTGCTGCGAGCCGACCTCCCTAGCGGCGTCAACGTCATTTGTTACGCTGACGACACGCTGGTGCTGGCACAAGGGGGGTCGTACGCGGAGGCGGCCGACGTAATGACACGCGGGGTTGCGATAGTCGTGGAGAGGATCCGGCAACTGGGTCTCGAGGTGGCGCTGCACAAGTCCGAAGCCATGTGTTTTCATGGCCGAGGCATTGCGCCACCGTCGGGATCCTTGCTGACGGTAGGAGGGGTTTCCATCGGCGTCGAATCGACGCTGAAATACCTGGGGCTCGTCCTAGACAGCCGATGGAACTTCGTGGAGCATTTCCGACGTTTGGTCCCCAAACTGGAGCGGGCCGGGGCTGCTTTCAGGCGGCTCCTGCCCAACCTGGGGGGACCGAACGCCTCCTGCCGTAAGCTATACGCGGGGGTCGTGCGGTCCATGGCCCTTTACGGGGCCCCGGTGTGGGCGCGTTCATTGAGGCAGCGTGCTGCGAACCACTTGAACGCGCCCCAAAAGGTGGTGGCCCTCAGGATGACCCGAGGGTACTGCACGATCTCGCGCGAAGCGGCGGGTCTCCTTGCCGGAATGCCGCCATGGGATCTGGAGGCGGTGGTCCTCGCGCGCCTGCATGATTGGCGCGCGGAGGTACTAAGCCGGGGGGAAACTCCGCTGACGCGGCAAATTGTCGCGCAGCGGACGGACTTCCGGCGCGATCTCATGGCGTCATGGAGACGGCGACTATCGCAACCCAGCGCAGGGCACGCCACAATAGCGGCGATAAGTCCCCTCTTTGAGGAGTGGCTTGAGAGGCGCCACGGCGTCCTCACCTTCCGCCTGACGCAGGTCCTCACCAGACATGGATGTTTCGGGAGGCTCCTGCACCGAATTCGGCGGGAGGAAACGCCCGGGTGTCACCATTGCGAGGATCGACCGGAGGACACGGTAGAGCACACTGTGCAGGTGTGCCCCGCTTGGGCGGCGCACCGCCGTGTCCTCGAAACGGCGATTGGCGGCGACCTCTCGCGTCCGGCCCTGGTCCAAGCCATGGTCCGGAGCGAGACGGAATGGGACGCCGTTGCCTCCTTCTGCGAAGCAGTCATGCTAGCGAAGGAGGTGGCGGAGCGGGAGAGGAGACCCTCTCGTCCCGGCCGCCGTGGTGGACGCCGCGGGCGTCGGGGGCCACCTGGTGACCTCCGGCCACCGTAGGCGCGGGCCTGTGGACGGCGAGCTATGGGTGGCTCGCCGTCCGTCCATCTAGACAGGCCGTGTCGACGGCGCGTTAGTGTTCCACGCGCGCCTCAAAGAGAGTAAGCAACACAGAGGGGCCCGAAAGGGCCGACGTCTGCCGGAGTCGCGGGATTATTCGCAAGAGACACCGTGGCTCCGGAACACAAAGGGCAATGAAGGAACATGGATGGGTTTTAGTCAGTAGAAGTCTGACACTCCCTCCCGCTACACCCAGAGCGGGAGGAGTCATTGGATGATTTCCCATCCCTAAAAAAAAAAAAAAAAAGCAATGAATGCTTACAACCCTAATCTTTTCAAAGTTAGAGTGAACAGGCTACTTCTGGGTAAGCTCGCTCTATCGTAGACTTTGTCTCTTTCATATCTGACCTAGACGAGAGTCAAGAGCAAAGCCATATCAAGTAAAAAAAAAGAATTAAATCAAAGGTCAAGGTCGTTAAAGTGCAAACATTTATCACATACAATCCTCATGAGAAAAAAAGAAATAGCGGTCTGTTCACTGGCAGTGAATCACATATTTCAGCGCCACAACCGAGAATGTCTAACGCAGTTACAGATCATTATTTATTGAAACTATACGACGTATCCTGTTCCCATTATTTTCTAATAATAGTAAGAAAATATTTATGAAGGCCCTGTCCGCACTGCGATTTATATTCGCGCGGAAATAAATCCGCATCGCATCATCACGTACATCAAATCATATTTTTTTCCGCGTGGATATGTTACCGCCAGTGTGGATACTCGTATAGGATTCAATGTGTTACAGAATTGCGGGAAAAAAACCGCGCGGTGAAAAATCGCAGTGCGGACCGTATAACGTTGGTACTAAAAGTAACAACCATGTTTTTTACTTAAAAGACATCCAAAGGGCAATGGAGAGGGCAATGCTTGGAGTTTCTTTGCGTGATCGAATCAGGAATGGCAATATCCGTAAGAGAACCAAGTATAACCGACATTGCCCAAATTGAAGCCAAACTGAAGTGGCAGTGGGCAGGGCACATTGCTCGCAGAACAGTAGGCTAATTCACGTAACTAAATAAGTGCTGCTGCAGTGCAGTTTAAGTTACGTTTCGATCAAAACAACGCTTTTCGTATTCTCTACCGCTGTCAGACACGCACGCGTCAAGTGCGCGTCACGCGAGCGCAATAATGGCATTCTACTGTTACGCGTCTTTGGTGTGTGTTTCGGAACGCAACGTGATCGGTATTCTACTATTTGTTTGACGTCCCAAAATGACAGCATATAGTTTTAATTAAGCACAAGTTTAATTTTTAATATTATAATAACGTCTATATTCATTGAAATTTATTCGTTTCTAGTCCATTATTTAGTGAATAATATTTTTTCTCTCTACCGTCAGTAAGTTTGGTAGTTTGGTTGTCGTGCAATTGACGTGCAGTTCACGCGCAGTTTACGCGCAGTTCAAAGATTACAAGAATACAGTTTATCACTCGAACTTAAACTTAATTGCAACTGCACTAAAACTTAATCGGTGCGTCATAACATTACGTGAATTAGCCCTCAGATGGTGATGGTGCCGAAAAGTTCAAAAAGTTCTGGAGTGGCGATCGCGCCACTCCAGAACTTTTCGGCACCATCACCATCACCGTATCGGAAGACACAACGTTGGATTGCCTGCCAATATGATGGACCAATGACTGGGGGAGTGTCGCAGGAAGCTGATGGATGCGAAACGCACATCCCCGGTTGTTGTAGCGACATTTGGGGGAGGCACATGTCCAGGAGTGGACGGCTGACATAATGATGATTTTCTTAACAGCACAAGCAAACATTCAGGACAGATTTAACAGGATGGAACGAGACACGTATCTGAGAAGTGTCTCTCCAAGCTAAAAGCCTTTAACGGATATAAAATATCAGACAAAACAGTGGCTTATTGTTGTGTACAAAAAGTGTGTTGATTGCCACGGAGCAGATATAGAAAAAAAAAAAACAAGCAAACATTATCAACCAATACCCTTATGATTGTTAATCCTCATGTGTTGTTTAATTACCCGATGTCAGAGAGAAACGGATACATACAGGACGAAGTAGCACTATCTCTTTTGCACAACGGGTTTGTGATGCCAATTGGCATGTCACATTAGATTCGAAAGTAGAATTGATATTTTGCCTACTACGTCATTTGCTAAGGGTTATTTACAAGATACTTATTTAAATAAGTATAGGATAGTTTCATGTTTTATTGTATTACAAATTTTGCAAAGGCCAGAGTAAATAAAAGCTTTTATTTTTATACTTACGAAGTGGTGACGGGCGGGCGTTTGGGAGACTGTCTTCATGGAGAAGTTTGACGTGCAAAAAGTGCTGGCACTCAGCCGACTTTTGACTTTGACCTTGACATCCATGTCGATAAAATAGTTTGGAATACGTAGAAACATAAATTCAATTTATATTCATATTGAATTAATAACTCAATCCATTTTGATTACTAATATCTTTCTGAAAGCCGTTTTTATTTATGTTCTGACTGTAAAATGTTCGTGTAATTGGAACAAATTCTCGGAACGGTTGAGTAATTTGTGTGGAAGGTCGCTGGTCAGGCTTGGGCGGACGGGAATTGATTAAAGACTTCGTTCTGAGTATTTTTGTACGAGTTAGAAATGGCCTATTCACTTTGGATTTTCACTTAGGTCTAATAGTCAAAAATTATATAATGAACCCTATATACAAGACCATAGCCTGATCCAACACTTAAATATTTATGTAAAATATGACAAGTTTGTATAGAATAGAAGTGTCTCCCTATTTAGTTTTTACTACAAGATCTTACTTTCCTTCATAATTTCATTCACGCTGCAACATACTAATTTAAAAAAGCTCCATTCAAAAGTGTCTGAAAATTGACATGCATACAAATTATAAACTTGAGTTTTAGCACGTAATGAAACTAGTAAAAACCAATATTACGAATAACTTTCCAGCTGTACTAAACTAAGTAAATCAACTATAGTTAATTAACCAAAAGCTTCATTGTCACACAAACTAGATCTTAATAGTGCTAATATGTTCTTTCACAACTACAACCCATTTCTACAACCTTATGTATATACTCAACAACCTAATGACACAATAACTTCCCTAAACAGTCGACTCCTGAACCAAATAGCCCGTATCTATCACCATAACAATGCTTACGGAAAACTTCTTTCAGTTCACAAAGAATCACCGCAATGAATACTTTACTACACCAGAGGCCTCACCTTTCAACCCTGCGGGTAATATTGAGGCCGAAATACACTCCTAAGTAGGGATGTTACGAAGTTTCGACTCCGACTCCAATGAGTCAGAATCTCAGATACTCCTTTGGTTCCGAATTCGGCTCCGAGACTTTTTATTCAGAGGTTTTGACGTCGAAACATAAGTCGCTGCTTTTGGTGTTAATTCATTTGATAGAACACATGTTGCTCTCCGAACATAATAAATTAAATTAAATTATAAATTAAAATTATGACTTTAATTTGCTAACTGTTATTGAAAACTTGATTAATTTTAATTTCACCATTCAGACATACCTATCTATATTTTTTTTATATTTCTTAAAAAAAGACATAAAAAAATATTCAAACCACCAACAACCACAACCAGTAACAACAGTCACATTCAGTAACCTCTGTAATACAATTTTGTTAAATAAAATAAAAAAAATATGTAAAAAATTGTCATCCGCCGGTGTCGGGAGCAGGGTTAAAGCTCACGGTGGTTAGAGCTCCAGAGAAAGGAACCTCCTCACAATAATAGCCGTATCGAGAATCGAGGAGTACTGGCTTCTGTATCAGGCCCTTTACCCAACTGCGTAACGCCAGCTTCGACAGGTGATCGTCGAAGTAGGTTTATTATTATTTTATTGAAGTTAAAGAAGCTGAGGATTTTTTTTTGTTACTTAGTATTTTATTTGTTAGTTCTACCCTTAACACAATCTATCTTCTCGCAGCACGCTCGACTCCGACAAACCAAATTAAAAAACTCCGACTTCGTTTCCGATAAAACCACCTCCATAACATCCCTTTACCTAAGGGACATAAGCTACGCAAAGGGTTGTAATTTGAGGAAAATACGTCAAATTCATAGGTTACCTTGTAAAAGGTAAACTAACCATATTCGGGGGCACGTTTTCGCGATGTAAAGTAATGAAATGAGTGTATTAATGTGTGTTTTAGAAGGGTAATGGCTAAGATTTGTAGAATTTAGGGGTAATGGCGGCATTTAGGGCCGTTTCGGATGACCCATGGGTTAATTGCTTACATAATTATGAGCCAGATAATGTTTGGTCGGTGGATCAAGGGTAAACAAAAATATGTCGAAAGTTAGGCGTTTTTACTGTTACAAGTATGATTTCAGTAGGATTCGAAACTTTTCCAGGGTTGCTGAATTCATTCGAAAGTGTCACCGCGGCCCTGGAACGCAAAGAGGAATACGGATGGGTTTTAGTGAGTAAGATTCTACACTCCCTTCTCACTCTGCTCCGCGGAAAGCGGGAGGAGTCTTTTTTTTTTCACTTTTGATAGGCTCGATTTTGACCACTATCTTACCTAATGGTAAGCGATGATGTGGTCTAAGATGGAGCACGCTCGCTTAAAAGTAACCTATTCACTCTTGACTTGACTCCCAGGTTGTAGCTATCAGGAAACACAGACTCCGGCAGGGAATTCCACTCCTTTGCTGTACGCACAATGATGTGTTCCCAAAACGTTTTGTGCGTGTGGGTGAGATGTCCACCAAGTACCGCTGGCGCATCGCCGCTCGTCTTGTGGTCCGATGATGGAACGGGCTTCGCGGAATTAAATTATGCAATTCCGTCGCACATTCCCCAAAATGCAACCGGTAGAAAACCGACAGGTTAGCAACTCGGCGTCGATGGTTTTGGTTCCCTTGACAAGATGTCATATTTCCTGGATCCTGACTACATAATAACGACTATCAAAGATCTAGAAATGACAGCCGGGGGGCTAACAGTTTACCGTGCTTCCACCCATTCAGTCACCACAATTTTATGCATGCCATCATAATTTGGTCCTCAATCGCTTGATTATCATTGTGTTAGCCAGTCCGTTGCCCGTCTTCAGTTGCTGGAAACACAAATAGTTTCCAACGCTAACGTCATAAGCCTAGGTACTGATGCATTGTAGGCAATAATCAACTAAGGGAAATTGACGGCTGCGGTCCTGTTGGCCGACGGCTTCCGGCCAATCAGACTAACTACATATTAGTTATGGCACGCTTTGGTCGTGCGGTTTTGTTGCAAATCAACTGGTAGATGGATTTACAAGCGCCCTTCAATAGACTTTTAGCTTGGTATAACATGATTAATTTGGAGGATCGTTGTATGACGGGTAATCGCTGAGTTTCCATTTTGGATAAGAAAATTTACGAATTTGTAATAAGCTTGGCACGTAATGGGTACATCTTCTCTTGGAATAAGACATAAAATTTCATTTTGCCAGAAAGTAGCCTGTTAATATGGGATATTTGTGAACTTCTGGTAGCTAGTATTATAAATAACATCTCAGCTGTATCCCCCTGATTGAGCAGAGATGTAGGTACTTAACCAAAGTAGGTACAACTATACTTACATTGCCATTTACGAGTATATTTAAATTCCAAGTAAAGCCACCTTCTAGTCTTTTGCGATAAAAGTGCATAAAAGTCTAGACCTAGATTTGCTACTAAGAAATTCCAGATTACAATATAGTAATCTGGAATTTCTTAGTAGCAAATCTAGGTCTAGACTTTGATTGTTTTACCTACGCTGGCATGGAACCTAGGACTTCATGTTCAGCAGAGACGCTGGTGACCCAAGGCAGTAAACAATGTCCGGAAATAATGGCGATAGAACAGAGTAACCAACAGACGTACCGTATTACTTATCTGAATTCTAACGTGAGGCCAGTTGGTTGCTCCTTCCTGCTTTTACGACTTTTGCTTTTACGACTGCACTTTGTACAATGGTGCTCGAAACAATGCAATTTATACAACAGTAAGTACCAGTAGCTCATAAAGAGTAGGAGGTTGAGTTACAAGTACTTTGTAGTGTCATCATCAAAGATCAGTGTGAGATCAGCTGCAGTGCGGTTTTGAAAATATGTCGAAGTGAAGGCTTGGGTGAAGTGATCACGATGTGAGCTGACATTCCATCTTGATTGCATGGAGTGACAGCTCCGCTTTGACATGTTTACGGAATTGACCGATTGCAGTATTGAATGTCCGTCAAATAGTGCAATTGATAAACCTATACCTACCAGGAGATCATTAAAAGAGGGTGGCTAGATAATGTTTTCTAAGATCAATAAAAGTGAAGGGACGAGCAATCGATCACACTGAGTGAAACAATGCAATAATTTATACCTGACTACCAGGAGCCCATTAGAAGTAGGTGGC
The DNA here is from genome assembly GCA_963859965.1 of Ceramica pisi. Lineage (NCBI taxonomy): Eukaryota > Metazoa > Arthropoda > Insecta > Lepidoptera > Noctuidae > Ceramica > Ceramica pisi. The sequence continues at coordinate 2,755,984 of OY982542.1, forward strand.
TACTAGTTAAGTGATATTTTTTTTAATATCAACAGGGATTTAACTGAGGGATGAGCAAATTGATGCAAACATTGCAATTTATACAGCTACCAGGAACCCATAAGAAGTAGGTGGCTATTAAATAAGTGATACTTTTTAATATCAACAGAGGAGATAAGAAGAATCGAACGCTGTTACTCAATGCATTTTAAACAGCTACATACCAGGAGCTCATAAGAAGTAGAGGCTACTGGCTAAATAATGCTTTGTAGTTATTATCAACAGGGATTTAACTGAGGGATGAGCAAATTGATCGCAGTCAAACATTGCAATTTATACAGCTACCAGGAGCCCATAAGAAGTAGGAAGCTACTAGCTAAGTAATACTTTGCAGTATCAACAAGGATAAGTCAGAGATGAGTAAACGAATGTCAATCTCCATGATGGATGCTATTGGTCAGTTGATGCATCCTCACGCTTGTTTGTTCCCGGTCTATCATGATAGGTTGCGGCTTGACCTTTCACGAACGCTTTAGCTTTTATGTTTTCTTTTAGAATACTGGCTAAAAGGAATGTTTAGGCCTAAGTTAAGGGTGCAAAGGTCAATGGCAGTCTAGTGGGATTTCAGTAACACGCAACTTAGGTAAATCGCGAAAGCTAACTGGCTGTGTAAATAAAGGTTTTGTATGTTACCACCCCGTCTGGTAGCTTGAACTGTTTTTGAGGAATTCTAGGGGTTTTTAAATATTCAACAAAAAGTAAATGAATAATAATTCATCTTTACCAATCACATCGGAGCATTAAAACTAAATAGATAATAGCAAAATCCTTTCAGAAGAGCGAGCGGGGGCAGTCACAAACTGTCAAAACGACCTCTAATTTCCCTATTTTTTGACAAGTTTTTGATATTGATTGACGTTTTAAAGAAACTGGAAGAATTAGCCTTCTTGTAGCAAATCAAAAAGAGTAATAAATTAGTATAAACGCAGGCCGACGAAAATGTAGTAAGACCACCAGTCCAGTTAAATATTGCAAATGAAATGGCTAACTGTTAAATCTATTAATTTATTATCTGATTTTGCAACCACCTTTTTTCTCGTAGAAATCTTTTCCGAATTTCATTTTACCGAAAACTAAAGACCGACATCTTGTTTTCTAGGTGCATTATTTGACATATTTTTAGATCATCGAATTATCATGTGTCATAGGTATTATTTTACCTAACTACATTTCACCAATTTACATAATAACTTAAAGAGAGAGCCCGCGACGATCAGACGTACGGTTATTTATAAAACCTAAAAGTTTATCTGTGTATTGTCCCTAACATAGGTATGAACGATCCCCGACTATGAAGTTTGGATCATGGTAACTTTGGCTGAAAACGTTGGTTTGCCTTCTTCGATAAGGCACCTTATTGGCAACTATATTTTTGAGCCGTTTGGGGTTGAAACTCTTGGATCGTAGGGTCCGAGTGCTCACGTGTTATTTAAAGATCTAGCAAAACGCTCAGTTGACGCTTCGCGTGACCCAAGAGCTGGCTTTTACCTTGGACAGAGGATAAGCATTGCCATACAACATGGCAATGCCGCCAGTCTTTTGGAGTCACTTCCAGTCGACAGTGATGGGAACAAATTGTTTGAATATTTCAGTTGAGTTTTATTTTCTATCTTAAGTGAATATAGTTTTTCCTTTTAATATATGTCCCCATTTTTATTTATTTAACGACTTATTCGACTTTAATGAAAATATGGTAATTAAAACAGAGAAATGAAACGCCGGGATAGTGAAAAAACTTCGATGAAGTAAAAAAAAAACGAAACGAAAATAATTGAAAATTTTGAATTGTGAAATGAAATTCGGTCAAATATTTTTCGACCATATGAAAGGTACCCAGTAATAAGGTTGTTGGTCAAAAAAAATATTCGATATCGCACTGTACTGGCCAGTACCCACCAATCGAATGTCATTCGATGTCGTCCAACATTCGATATTCAAAAACAAATTGAGCATACGCAGCGACATGGCACACATTGGTACACCATCGAATTGCCTTTATAAAACTACGGCCGTAGATGCGAAGTCTTTCCATCAAAAAAGAAAAAAAACGCCAAAATGAAGACTATTGGCGTGAAATTCGATTTTTCGGCTTCAATCGAAACTTTCAGTTCGTGCTAGGTCATGAAAAAGGGTTCAATTTAGCTGCTTTTTGGCAGTTTGACGGCTCAGAGTTATTACTGGGAAAGGGATAAGGCTTTGACGTTTTCACATAAGTACTGGCATGCCTACCATGGATCGTATAAATAAAGGTTCTGCAAATATGGCGGTAAACAGTCAGAGCGACCGCAAATTAAAAGAACAATAGTAAGACAATACAACTTTGGCCCAATAGGTCTTATGGGCGTTGACAGGTCAACAACAACAACAACAAATTAACTCCGACATTAGGTACAAGTCTTATCTAGTGATGTTGAAATTATGGAAGTTATGACATGTTGTTAGGTAATTAATAATAATAACTGAAAACGAAACAATGCAACCACGTAACAGAAAAAGTAAAACAGCCAATAACAATTTTTTTAATGAAATTTTATGTTTTTATCGCGATTTGCCTGATTCATAATGGTCAATATCAAGACGTTTCCGTTGTTCTAACTACACTGATTGATTATTTTATAGTTAAGACTGTGCGAAAGCCTTAGCTGCAGTGTGATTCTGTAAACTTTTCGAAGTAGACTTGGTCTCTGTGGCTAAGAACTCCCGGAGCGATTTTCACCCCCGACCGCCGCGTTTGCGGACCCGCAGCTTCTGTAGAGGCGCGGGCGTAAATCGCGTCGTGAGTTGTGCTTTAATTTTTAACATACATAACTGCTTTCTACAGAAGCTGCGGGCCCGCAGAGAGGGTACTCGCTCCGTGAGTTCTTAGCCTGTCATTTCTGACCAAGACTAAGGTCAAGAGCAATCACATCTCAAATAAAAAAAATTTAAAAAGTGTAGGTGTGGGTGAAGTGATCACGAAGTGAGCTGTCAAACCATACAAACAAAATGGAATGACAGCTCACTTGTCGTTCACTCCACCTAAGTGAACACCGTGAGAAGTCAACAGAATAGACCGGCTGTTCTCATATACCTGTCAACATTGAACTTTGAAGACGACCTCCACCACTTTACCGGTACATTTTAATAACAGTTTTCTCCACTATTTCATAACATTATATGAGCAATAAACACCAAATAAACCCTGCAAATGGGCAGGTTGTCCAACTATAAACACAGCGCTCTCTCAGTAACCGCCGAGGGGTTAACTCTAAAGTTATAACGCGCAGTTATCCGCCTAATGACTTAAGTGCCCAGAGACATATCTGCGAGGTCCCACATGCTGTTAATTGTGGTCTCAGCATGAATACTGTTTAGTTGTTTATAAGTAAATGGTGGAACTGTATCTTGAGGGAGTAATGCGTCTTAGATTATTATAAACTAGCTTTTGCCCGCGACTTCGTACGCGCATATCCCGTTTTCTCCCGTTCCCGTAGGAATTTCGGGAAATCCTCTCTTAGAGCTCCCCTAAACTCCCCAAAGACCCTACGTGCAGCTTCATACGACCAGTCAGTAGTCTTGGTTGTGTTGTTGCGTTATCTGTCAGTCATTCACTCAGTAACGGAAGAATTTTATATACCAAATGAAAATAAAACTAAAACGTAAATGAAAATAAAACTAATATAAAAAAGTGAACTTAAATTAGCCAAATCTTATAAACCTATCGGTATCTAAAAATCTATGCGTACCTACTACTACTTCACCTAAAAAAAAAAAAATGTAAACTATTAATAATTTGTAATTTGAACGAATATTTAAACACTACCAATACCTATTTTATAAAATAACAACAAAAGGAATCTAAAAATAAATTATCAAAGACTAAATTAAGTATTGTCTGTCAATAAGGTCGAACGCTCTGAACGTCTATTCGCATCAACTGGCAAAAATTGTATGAAGCTCGCGCTTTTTTTATTTTTTTTTTATGTGTGGCCTCTCGCAGGTCAACCTGAGAAGATTGGCTTCAGCTTAACCGGACTTGCCTGTGAAGGCCTTAATATAGTAATAAAGCCTCCAGCCAGGCTTTGAAGCTCGCGCTCGGACGCCCCGCCTTTTTATACCTTCGGCGCGGCGACCACAGGCGGCGACCTCGAACGATTCCGACCGATTCTCGAACGTTCGCGACCGGCCGCACCGCGCGCTTTGCGCCTAGCTGCTAGGCCGGTCGCGAACGTTCGAGAATGTTCGTTTTACGAAGCTACTCGCCTGTGCGTTCGCGACCTTATACAAAAATAATCCTTATAGCATGATTCAGTATTCACGCGCGATGGCTTATTATTAGCGTATTTCATGTATAACTTTTGTGTTTCTATACCGATTTCTATGATTCTTTTTTATGGAATAGTACTAATGTTAACTTTTTTAATTAGGGATGACTGAGAGTGTTATAAACGTAAGAGTAGACGAAATAATCAGAAAGCTTCGAACTGCTAAGCTATCGGGAGTTACACGTGTTATTGTGAGTCAATCATAAAAGATAGACATATGCTGTCGTGGGATATCTTTTATATAATTTTAACCCTAGATTCATAAACTATATTTTTGGTAACATAGTTCATAAACATACGTCTCTGATACACCTTACTTTTAATGTCACCTAATGTAATTATTATAGGAAATATTGCAAAAAAAAAACAATGATTAATTTGAATGAACTTTTATTAAGAATTAAAACATAAAAAACATTTAAAAAATATCAATCCGAGCATTCTAGGCACAAACTACTACGATGTTCCATACACATGTAACGTTTGCAGGACGTGCAGATAAATCTAGTGACAAGTTTTTTTTTATAACAGCAAAAGTTGCATAATTTTCTGGATTGATTTTCGGGGTTGACTGGTGCATCAGGCAAAGTATCACCTAAAATAGCATCGATGTTCCGTTTTAGGCATCGCCTCAAAGTTGGTGTTTCCACTGTTGCCACTGTCCAAATCATTTGGAAGATCCACTTCTTCCTCGTTATCCACTCGCGATAATATTGCACCAATTTCATCGTCTTTCAAAAAAGCCATGCTGGAAAACAATAACACACAATAAGTATTTGATTAATAATAAAAAATAAGTATAACTACGAATTGATACATAGTAAAACAGTTTAATTAGTAAAATTATAACAACGGCAATAGATAACATTGTTTCATACTAACAACTACTTTCCTAAAATATAATAGAATAAATACATACCTTTTTAAAAAAAAAATCTGTGCGTTCTTTCGTTTTATAAGGCAAATAGTAAAACCGTCCAATATATAAAGTTGTTACACTAATCATAAACACACGTATCTCAGACACCTCGTGCTCGGTATATTTAAAACTATACGTTTACGCGCCAAAACTGCTGGCGCCGTACTGAGCTCTCGTCGTTTTATGAAGGTACTGAGAGGCACGTATTTCTATCTCTTTCGCGCTGCGCGCTGCGAGTGTTTTACTACTTATGGGTGTATGCGAGACGTATGTTTATGAATCTAGGGTTAAGGAGAACATTTCCGTCATACTTACATGATTTCTGTGTAGCTTTAACCATTATGGTTGCACACGCGACGGAAGCTTAAAAAATGGAGTAACTTCTCCCGTTTTCCCAACATTTCCCATCACTGCTCGGCTCCTATTGATTGTAGCGTGATGAAAAGTATACTATAACCAGCTCAGGAGTATGAAAAATAATTGTACCAAGTTTCGTTAAAATCCGTCGAGTAGTTTTTGTTTCTATAACGGTTATACAGACAGACAGACAGACAGACAGACAGACAGACAGACAGACAGACCGACAGACAGACAGACAAAAATAGTACTGATTGCATTTTTGGCATCAGTATCGATCCCTAATCACCCCCTGATAGTTATTTTGGAAATATATTTCATGTACAGAATTGACCTCTCTACAGATTTATTATAAGTATAGATGTCCTGATACCGTCTCTTGTTGTGACAAGCGTCGTAAAAAGAGCCGCACAGCAAATGAACTGTACATGTGAGGACCTTATGACTTCGTCAGCGAGTGGTATTACCGTTTCTGAATACTGGGCCAAGTCATCATCATCTGCCTAGCCTTTTCCCTACCTTGTTGCTATTCCACCAACTCACACTAAGCGCTTCCAAGCGTCTTTCATAAAGCGCACAGCAAAGGAGTGGAACTCTCTGCCTGCGTCTGTGTTTCCGAACGCTTACAACCCTAATCTTTTCAAATTTGAACAGGCTACTTCTGGGTAAACTCGCTCTATCGTAGACTTTGTCTCTGTCATCCTTGAACTAGACTAGCGTCAAGAGCAAACCCATTTCAAGTAAAAAAAAAACTTTTTACAAAAAAATACAACCGACTTCCAAAAAAAAAAACACTATAAAGTAAAAAATAACTAAATTGTATTTTTTTGTAAAAAGGTTTTCATTTTTCACTTTTTAGTGGTACCCCACACCTAACAAACGCACTAGTTGCCCATACGATTTTCGAAAGTTTCCCTCGACTTATCTGGGATGCCATCATCAGATCCTGGTTTCCTTATCATGGGACCATTTGGGAAGTATTCCCTTTCCAACAAAAAAATAATTTTTAAAATCGGATGCCAAGCGACGGAGTTATGCCCGAACAAACATTAAAAAAAAAATACAAACATCCGAATTGAGAACCTGCTCCTTATTGGGAAGTCGGTTAAAAAAACCTATACTGGGGTCGTTTTCCAGTCAAACCGGATTCAGCTGAATACCAGTATTTTACGTGGAGCGGCTGCCATTGACGTCGGTGATTTAGAAACTCTGACACTATGGTCTGTAGGATTGTTAGATCTTACTGTCCATACGATAGGAAGAAGAATAATTTGACGAGAAGATATGGGAGATGAATATCTTGCAACTTTGATTATAACATTAATAAATGTTATATTTATTATTTTGCCATGGACATGCTTAGAAGAAGCATTCGAAGAAAATTTATTTCTTTTTTTTTTATAAATACAAAACGGGGAAACTCTTTGCCCAAATCTCACCTGATGGAAGTGATGATTAGGCCGAAGATGGAAGCGAGTTTCACCCGGAATCCTCTAACACAGAAGAACTGGCTATCATACCTCTAACTGCCGGAACACAACAATGCTGTTAACATAGTTGTTATGGCGACAGACTTAGACATGATGGTGGTAGCTGGCCAGGCGGACTTAGAACAAGTCCTACCACCAACCAAACCGAGCAAAAAATTTGCCTCCGCTGGGAATCTAACCCGGGACCTCTGGGTCTGAATCAGGTGGTATAACCACTAGACCACGAAGGCGGTTAGTGTCACCTGTTTAGCACCACCCGGGGACCATGTGTAGGGATTCGCTGAAGGGTATTCTCCTACGGACGCGGGTGACTCGGCCCCCAAATTGTGCTGCATTTGAAGTAGTGCCATTTTGAAGTGAATATCTGTTTGGTAATTTATTGAAATCTAAGTTATGCTCCTTGATATCCTGAAAGTGGTTAAAAGTATTGACTGCCGTATATAAATAAGAAAACGCAATCGTTTGAAGAAAAAAAACTATCTCCATCATCGAGTGGTTTAGTTAGGCGTTTGCCTTGTGACCTTGCCTTGATCGTGGGATCGATTCCCACGGGAAGTATACTTTGTTAAATTGTTTCCAGTTTTGCCAGAATATTGCAGGCTTAGATCACTTGATTTTCTGACTCTACATAGACATAATTCTTATCTTCGAAACCCGAAAGAATTGCATCTTTAGCATGTTTTCAATTCATCATAGGGCTTCCTAAAGTTTTCACAACCTAAGTAATTGTTTCACTGTGAGCCATTTACGAAAATAACAAATCAACAAGCCAAGTAAATTAGTCCTATTTTCCCATCTGGTAAGAAAGCACATTATTATTTCAACTCTCTTCTGAAGCGTATCTACATAACACATAGTTATAACGTAACATATCGGTATATATAACACTTGAAACCGATACTATGAAGTTCCAGCGATGCTTCACTATTCGTGACACAGTGGTTTCCAACCTGTGGGTCCTCGAGAGCAAAAATAAGGTCCACAGAAGGTTTTAAATTTCACTCTACTTAGAAACTTAGAATTTTGCGTCAATGTAATTTTTGAGGTTAAAAACCTCAAAAATTTGATGCAAAATATGTTTAGATACATTGACGCAAGTTATTTCCATCTTTATTCATTATTAAGTTTCCATCAGAAATGTGTTTTCTATGAGAACGTTTGTTACTTTTGATTTCAAAGAATAGTTATAAGTTATAAATATCCATATAACATTTTAAGTTTATTTTTAGAAATTAAAATTGAACCGCATGTAACGCATGTAACTATAAGAGTTATGAATATAAATGTGGATGGATGGAGGAGAGGATGGCCAAAGGAAAGAAATGAATATAAGAAAGAAATAATATGAAAGAAAAGGGAGTCGGTGATAGGACAGGATACAAAAATAAAACGTGTTACGCCAACCCCAAGTAACATGGGATAAGGACAGGAAGATGATGATATATTTATTTCCAGATTAACAGAGTTTGATTTTCTTCTTTATTTCTGGCAATATTAAAATTAATGTGGTCCCGGTCAAATAAAGGTTGGGAGCCACTGCACTACACTAATACATTCGCGGAGGCATATTTGATTACAAGGACATAAGGCTTCAATTGCGTTACGTACAGAACTGTCTACACATAAAATTGATTTTATGTTCGCACTTTTGTAGTTACGCGTTCCAGTATTTGCTGGTATTAGGGGTATAAAGTTCTAGGGTTTCGTCTTGGAGTACTTGAAATCGTAAATCTTGTTCCCTTTTCTCTTTATTTTTTTGAAGATTTAAGAGTCCTTCGAAGTGACTATTTGTTTTCTTCAATGTTACTACAGTTCTTATTTATTAATTTAATTTTGAAGAAAGCTTGCAGAGGAACATAGATAACGCATTTTGTGATTACAGGCTTCTACATTTATAGGTACCTACAACAAACTAGCTGTTGCCATTGACTTAGTACCCGCATATACCGGTTTTACCGTTCCGGTAGGAATTTTGGGAAATCCTCTCTTAGGTACACACACACACACTACACTCCCCAAGGAACCTACATGACTGTCAGTTTTCTACGACCAGTAGTTACCGCTCTGCGTTGTTTGTTAGTTAGTCACTCAATCAATCAGTCATTTAGTACTGACTAAAAAAGGAATAATTTTAGTATATTATATTGATGATTGATTGATTAAGAGTGATTTGCGTCGACTTCACGCACAGAAGTATCCTAATTTTCCCAATAATTGATTACTTACTTTGCATTTAAATGAAATGAACATTATTTATTTGCCAGAATATAGGTACTCGCCTGCCGGAGTCGCGGGATTATTCGCAAGAGACACCGTGGCTCCGGAACACAAAGGGCAATGAAGGAACACGGATGGGTTTTAGTCAGTACAAGTCTGACACTCCCTCCCGCTACACCCAGAGCGGGAGGAATCATTGGATGATTTCCCATCCCTAAAAAAAAACAGAATATAGGTACTTCATTAAAAAAATATATAATTATACTCAATTAAAGAAAATGTTCGATAAACTCACTTTATCACCTCGTTTCTCAGCGTGGACGCGAAAAATTTGCCGCTGGGATATTCACCTCTAAGATTATCCAGAATTGCACAATTTTATTTATGCAACATGTAATCACACCAATACTTAATTGTTACCTTGTATATTATAATTGAGTAATTCATGTTAATATTCCTACAGATAGGTGTTTCGGGTCTGGCTGCTTGAGTAAAAAAAAATAAGGCGGAATCCCACCGCGGTGCATGGAGAGGATTAATCTAAACCATAAATCATTCTAAAAGTAAAATGTAGGTTACTTTTATTATTTTTAGTGTTTAGATTTAACAGTCCCAACAATCGCACCAGGATTTCTGAACCGAATTAACTTATCAAGTAATTCTGTACGGTTTCATCGACGAAAATATTTTTTTTTTCTGCTTATTCTGTAACCTACTTGACGCTTACAAAGTGCGTCATACTTTAGTGTTATAAAAGAATACGGCTACCGAATTTAATTATAGTGATCTCATATCATTATCTATGTAGCTATCAAACAACAGTTTACTGAGAGAAATAATCGTCTCCTACTCAACGTCTCTAGCTAACTTAAATAAACTTAAATAAACTTAACTATTGCTTCTCAGTGGAAAGTGGTTCTTCATACTTTATATGAACTTACAGACCTTCACGAAAAGTCAATGTACGGAGTTATCGACTACAACCCGTACAAATTGAATACCACAAAAGCGTAAATAGAAATCTCAATAACCAACTAAATCATTCCATGTTTTGTCAGTAAAAGTTCTTCAAGATCCCAAGTCCCTAGGCCAACAGAGTCGAGACTCCCGACCAATGGTGGATCCAGGATTGTCGTTTGGGGGGCTTGACTCCGCTGAGGATAGGTTTTAGAAAAATAAACACTAAAAAGACATAAAAAAATTTAACGCTTAACAAGTCTCCATAGATTACTTTTCGTAAATTCTTCTATGACTTCGTTGTAGACTACCACTAAAATCTCGGTTTTCCGAGGTGCTGATGCAGATAAGCCCCTCTCTACTGGATCCGCCAATACCCTATTGTGGAGAACTTGCGTCCCTAACGTTTACTGGAACTTCGGACGGCGAACGACGAAGCTAATCAATGTGGAAGGATCTAGTTCCTAGCTTATACCTAATTTATACTTTAAATGGCTGAGACCTGAGTACATGCTGGTTTAGCTAGATAAAGTTGAGAAGAGATTGTCTAGTCTGTGTTGTTTTATCAAGATTGTAAAAGGATACCTTCATGAACTTATGAGTACAGTAATACCCCGCTTTACGCGAGGGATACGTTCCGGAAAAAATCGCGTTAACTGAAATTCGCGTATATCGAGGTTTATGATTAAACATAGTCAAAATTTAATACAAAAAAATATTTCTGTACAGGCGGCATTTTTGACGTAGCGTTAAATTATGTATGTATCTCCAATAAATGTACACAACACAAAACACGACTGCCAGCCGAACTAAACATGACGGAACAAACGAAACTAACGAGGGAATCCCCATAGAACAAAGTCGAAGGAAGAATGTTCAGAGGAAGCGGGGATTCCCACGACCATAGAGAAGTTGATGACTACATTATGTTTATACGCACACTTTCGCATAATGCGAGGCATTTGAGCGCGAAATTTGAAATTCGCGTTATAGTGAAACCGTGCATAACGGGGTCGCGTAAAGCGGGGTATTACTGTACTTACAAAATATTTTTTTACCTGTAGTCCTGTCACCAGATTTAATACTTCTTACGCAGAATTTTAAAGCAGATACCTCATGTATGGAAGTCGGTGTTTTTTTGGTAGACGATTATATATTTTTTTTATAATGCGCACAGCAAAGAAGTGGAACTCTTTGCCTGCGTCTGTGTTTCCGAATGCTTACAACCCTAATCTTTTCAAAGTAAGACTGAAAAGGCTACTTCTGGCCAAGCTCGCTCTATCGTAAACTTTGTCTCTGTCATCTTTGACCTAGACTAGAGTCAAGAGCAAACCCACTTCACGTAAAAAAAAAGAAAACTGATTTTGCTAAAGCGGCCTTTTTAGACCCGCAGGTACATATACAGAACATAATACTCAATGTGTCCATACCTCCTATACTGTGACTATTACTTTATATGTAACACTTCAGACATAATCAGACTTATCCCATACTTCCTATCGTAGAGATACTGCAACTGTTATATTCTACGTAACACGTCAGACATAAGCCCGAAGTCCGTAGTTTCGGGCTTGGTTGCGGGCGTATTATGGTCCGTATCACCTATGGTCTTAAGATAAGTCACGAACCCCAACAAAGAATGAATGACAACACGATGTGACTGTAACTGACAAATCGTGTTGTCATTAATTCTTAGTAGTTAGGTGATACAAAGTAAAATACGCCCCCGACTAAGCCCGAAACTTCGGACTTCGGGCTTAAGAGACCTATTACATTTTTTACGGAAATTCATGATTTTTGACGCTGTAATTATCAGCAGCAGTAAGATATTTTAATTATTTGATCCTGAATAACGATAGTGCCAGTCTCTTTCTTGTAAGTTAGAGTTACACATTTTCATTTTTCTTTTCGTGTAATTTACTATAAATATTTTACGAACTCAGTTTGCAAAAAAAAATGTCGGCGATGGAACTTTGACGGTCTAATTCACATTGTTACAATCAATTCTTTTAAAAGCTAAAATTACTAAAAGGTAAGTTGAATCTTTTACTTGTTTATTGGGGTTCTAGAATTTCTTTAAATTCCTTGAGTTTTCACGGAAAAAAACATAAAGAAAGCCTAATTTAAGCCAGAAATGTCTTGATTCAGCGTCCATTATATTCCAAATAAAAACAATTTTATCAAATAAATTAATATGATATAAAATTTCAATCTACAATTAATACGTTTCATTAGTTTTCGTTTGTCAATATAATTAAACAAAATTACAATAAATGAAATTAAAGTACTATATATTCTGCGTCAATTCAGCGCGCGCGCTCCTCAGTCTCGCGCGAGCGCCCAAATAAACTTTAATCCTATTCAGACTAGTAGGTATCAAAATTGTTTCGCGGACTATAGATGTACTCCCAACGCAGACCAACGTAACTTCGTTTATTGCAAACGAGCATTTACGATTCGTAATAGGACTCTTAAAGAGTAGCCCCTCTGACTCGTGGCGCTACGAGCTACGCAGCCTCGTAGCTAGTACGTAGGCTACGACGCGGCGTAGCGAAGTAATTCTTGCCAGTGCCACTCGTCAAAACTTTTCTGCTGTTATGTTGGGCCAAGCGTTGCTTTGACTTTAATTCTAATTACCCGTAGCACTACTTGCCGAGTTACACAACATGCTCGCACTTTTAATGTTTAATAAATATTATTTTTTGTAGAATTACAATTTTAAAATTGAAATTGAACTCGTGGCTAAGAAGCAGCCGCCACACTGGTCGGTCTTCAAGGTTAAGCAACACTGGCTAAAGTTGGTCCGTAAATGGGTGACCATCTTAACATACCAAGATTCCTCTCGTTTCGGTCCTAACTGTCATTTGTAGATCTTTAACAGTTGTAACGAGTAGTCAGAAGCCAGGGAATGTAACTCTATGGCAGTCCTGGCAAGGGTTATCGTGTTACTCCGTTATTGGGTTGGGTTGTGAAGGTCAGATATGTAGCGGTCAGATATGGGGCGAGTCACGCGCGTCCGTAGGAGAATACCCTTCAGCGAATCCCTACACGTGGTCCCCGGGTGGTGCTAAACAGGTGACACTAACCGCCTCCGTGGTCTAGTGGTTATACCACCTGATTCAGACCCAGAAGTCCCGGGTTCGATTCCCAGCGGGGGAAATTTTTTTGTTCGGTTTGGTTGGTGGTAGGACTTGTTCTAAGTCCGCCTGGCAAGCTACCACCATCATGTCTAAGTCTGTCGCCATAAAAACAATGTTAACAGCATTGGTGTGTTCCGGCAGTTAGAGGTATTTTTTTTTTTTTTTTTTTTTTTAACACAATACGGGGAAACTCTTGGCCCAAATCTCACCTGATGGAAAGTGATGATTAGGCCGAAGATGGAAGCGAGTTTCACCCGGAATCCTCTTAAACAGAGGAACTGGCTATCATACCTCTTACTGCCGGAACACAAAAATGCTGTTAACATTGTTGTTATGGCGACAGACTTAGACATGATGGTGGTTCCTCTGTGTAAGAGGATTCCGGGTGAAACTCGCTTCCATCTTCGGCCTAATCATCACTTTCCATCAGGTGAGATTTGGGCCAAGAGTTTCCCCGTTTTTTATAAAAAAAAAAAATAAAAAAAAATGTAGTCGCTCCATGTAAACTGCTGTCCGTTTAAACAGAAAGTCGATTCCAAGATAGTTGGGAAAATACTAGGCAGAGATATCTATCTAGATAGAATTACACTTTCAAGCCAACAAAAACAAAATCTGATCCCAAAACACTAAAACATCTTGCAAACCAACTCATAGTTAAATTGCCTCCCCAGTAACAAAGCCAAACCATTGATCAAATGACAAAGGATCTCCAATCTCACAGTTAGTTCATCGGAGTTCGGGACAACTCTCAAAATACATCGACGTTTACACTGGCTCGATTAGAAATCGATGAATCAACACTATCGGATATCTGGGCTCTCGACTAAATTAATCTATCAAGTAATGCCTTGCAGAGTAAATTGAAACTCAATATTGAATCGTATCGATACTTTAATTCTCAAGAATCCTTGTTCGTTGGTAAATAGGGTAGTTTAAGGAGGGATACTTGGAATTGGTTTTTGGTTTAAAGTCAAATAGTTAATATTGAAAGTCCGGAGCAATATTCGTCCAGACAACATCTTTATTCTAAGTTCCACTGAAGGAAATTTCCACCGCTCTTCAGCTCTGATATCGGAAAACCCCTATAATATGCCCTTTCATTTCATATATCACACGCTAAAGTTGTTTTTTTTTTCTAGTTTTTCCTCCAAAAGTGACTCCCATACTCAAGATTGATTCACAGATGCTTATATGTGTACCAAATGATAAATAAATAAATTTCAAAAGAATCGGTCCAGTAGATTCGAAGAAAATTGGCTGTGACAGACGGACAGACAGGCAACAGAGTGATCCTCGACTAAGAATAAATGGTGAGTCGAGGATGAGTCGCCTTATCCCATGTCACTTGGGGTAGGTGCAACACGATTTTTTTTTCCTTTCTGTTCTGCCAACCGTCATGTTTTCACTGACTGCCTTGTTTTTCATATCACTCCTCACACAATCCTTCCACTATTTCTTTGGCCGACATGAAAATTCATATCTCTTTTTGTTACATGCGTTTCATCCTTTCCTTCACATGCCCATACCAAGACACGCAATTGCCCTTCAACTTTTCTGTCACTAGCTCTACTTTAGAACTGACTAGAGAGTATATATGTGTTAAATAAAAATCTTCGTTAGCCACAAAAGTTCAAGAGTCTTGTGGGTTTAAGTTCAAGTCTCTTGGAGACAAAATCTTTGTGTCGTGATATATGTCACGGCCTCGGGGGGGGTTCAACGTGTAACGAAGTACTGTGATAAACTGCAGACCGCGAAGTAAATGTGTGCTAATGATGCGTCGCGATGAAGATGTAGTGTTGCTCTGTTTACTTGGCAGTGTACTTAATTGTGAATCCAGGTGTGTACTTAATTGAGGATCTTAAGTAAGAGAATTCCGTTTCTTGGCACATTAAATTAAAACATAAAATAGAATAGAAAACATTTATGCGACACAGACACAACACTACAGCAAAAAAAAAACACATTATAGAGAAACAACCAAAACATAAAATAAAAAAAAACCGGTCAAGTGCGAGTCAGACTCGTACCGAGGGTTCCGTACAAACATGTAGGTAAATACCTATAAGCAAAAGTTGCTGTTTACGATTTATGACGTATTAAAAAGAAACTACTCAAGAGATCTCGTTCAAACCAATTTGTAGTGGAAGTTTACATGGTAATGTATATTTACATCAAACGTTTACATCATATATTTTTTTAGTTTTATCATTCTCTTATTTTAGACGTTAAGGGGGGGGACACATTTTACCACTTTGGAAGTGTCTCTCGCGCAAACTATTAAGTTTAGAAAAAAAATTATGAGAAACCTCAATATCATTTTTGAAGACCTATCCATAGATACACCACACGCATGGGTTTGATGAAAAGAAATATTTGAGTTTCAGTTCTAAGTATACCCAACAAAATAAAATTGTTTTTTTTTGTGTGGAAATCATAATGCGGTTCACAGAATACATCTACTTACCAAGTTTCAACAGCATAGTTCTTATAGTTTCGAAGAAAAGTGGCTGTGACATAAGAACGGACAGACAGACACACATGACGAATCTATAAAGGTTCCGTTTTTTGCCATTTGGCTACGGAATCCTAAAAACGATAGGCACAAAAAAAATTGTGCTGAGCGTGCCGATTTCGAAAGGTTTACCATCTCAGACACCCAGCTTTGGTTTTCAGTTGGCACCCTTAAAACACTTAATTAAATACTTTTCCCAACTTTTTTTTTATGTAACAATTTTGACCACCTTCTCACCTGATGGTAAGCGATACTGTGGTCGAAGATGGAACGCTTGCCTAGAACCATGTCGGGACCGGTTTTGCAATCTAATCCGATGCAGCTAAGTACCAGAATTTTTGCATGGAGCGACTAATCTGACCTTCACAACTGAGTAATACTGGTGTCAACTTCTTGGCTTCTACCCGTAACGACTGCCAAAGACCTTGAAATGACAGCTGGAACTAACAGCTCAGCGTGCTTTCTGAAGTACGGAGGAATCTGGGTATAGGTTAAGAGGATCACCCATTCAAGGACTTTTCTCGGTAAGCGTTGGTCCGTGGATGGAAACAAAATGATATTTCAACACAACAAGACAAGTTCGTTGAGCTCCTTTAAGTTCTAAGTTTGACCTACATCACACCGAACACTGACAAATGCTTGCACTGTCTGGACAGGTCCACTCAAATCTATGTGGTACTTTTCTCAAAATGCCACTTCAGACATTAACCTACATGGTTCTCATATGATTTGACCAGTACGATTGTATGGACTTTAAAAGAGACTTTGACCTCTGAGTTTGTTTCGGCGTTTCTTCTCAGAGCAGTCAGCTAGGAAACGGCCTCATCTAGTTTAAAATGACCAAAAAAGATTGACGTGTAAAAGTGTTATTTACAACCTACTTACAAATTAAATATCATTTATCATTCATCTTCTACAGCTCGTATAAATATGTATGTATAAGTGGAGGCTTCCTAACGATATATTGTTATCCTATCTCAACATGGCCCCTTTTCCGTGGTATTATCGTAGATACATGTTACCTACATCTTAGTCGTTAGAAGCTCGAAATTCTGACACCAGTCTTGCTGGTGGATATAATTTTGTTACTGCAAGACTGGAATTCAGTTGAATGCGGTTCCACTGCGAACTGATCATGGTTGGTAAAAGACTAAGCAGATTGGTAGATATTGAAATTTTGTATATATGATTACAGCCTTCTACAAACTATAATAATATCACTGCGTTTTCACTAATTATAATAACATTGATGTATCCCTTGTTATTTTAACGAGATACCGCAAACGCTACATTGTACGAATTTTGTGTAACATTTTCCAAAAACCGGCCAAGTGCGAGTCGCACTCGCGCACCAAGGGTTCCGTACAAACCTGTAGGTATATATTATAAGCAAAAGTTGCGATTTACGATTTATGGCGTATTAAAAAAAAACTACTTAGTAGATCTCGTTTAAACCAATTTTCGCTGGTATTTTACATGGTAGTTTACATCATATATTTTTTTTAGTTTTATCATTCTCTTATTTTAGAAGTTACAGGGGGAAACATTTTACCACTTTGGAAGTGTCTCTCGCGCAAACTATTCAGTTTAGAAAAAAATGATATTAGAAACTTACAGTTTCGGAGAAAAGTGGCTTTGACATACGGACAGACAGACAGACAGACATGATGAAACTATAAGGGTTCCGTTTTTGCCATTTGGCTACGGAACCCTAAAAACCATGTGCTTGTGTATGTTACATGCTTGTATATATGTCACCTTGTATATATGTCCCCCGGCTAACGGCCAGGTGTTCACTGGACTAAACAGAGTAGTTTTTAATTGGAACGCTACTGTACTTCGGTCTCTGTCCCGGCCAAATTGTTTCCACAAAGCAGTGTGCACCCTCTTTATTTCGTGTTTGTGTTATCAATTTTAAGATAGTGCTACTTTTTTGTTAACTAGCAAAAACTACACCTAGCCCTTGAAAAAACAAATATATTGTAACGTGTGAGTGTAGTTTAAGATTTTCAGACCTCCTTTCGAAAAATCAAACATTCAATACTGAAAATGTCTTAGAAAATATATAAAAACTACGGTAAACTAGCAAAAGATATTTCAGAACAATTCCAGTTATTTCAAACAATTATACAGCGCTAAATAACCTGAGATTGACGATTTAACGTGCCCCTTATAGAATAGCTTTAAGACAGGGGTTACAATACGAAGGGGTCATATATACAGAATGACCGCCGCAAAATACAACACAATGCCCTCACACCCCTTTTAAAGTTACCGTAACGAGAGCCGTAGCACATCCTGATTTTATTTCACACACCGCTCCATCCGACAATTTTTTTTGCAGTGTCATGGCCACTATTAATAAAACCCGACTCTCAAAGATTGAACATAATCTCAGAATCCATTATTTCTTTGGAAATTCCAAACAAAGCATTTTTTGCGCTCTTTTACAGTCTACTTGTCAGCCTGAAAATGACGTGGAGTTTTATAGCAAAGGCTTCAGAAAATAGGCTTTCGATTGGCAAAAACCTATGTTACGATCGTATGATAGCTCATCAGGCAGGCGGTAACTCGATCGTATGGCCACTCGATTTTATAGCATGTCATGGATGGAATTTTGTTATTGGATACGTTATTATAAGCTCAATTTTATGTTCAATTCAAAATCTTATGAAGCATTTAATTTGAAAAAGACTGAGCGTAATATTTTCAGGCTCATTATATTTTATATTTTCAGTAAAAGCGACGGAAATTTAAAAGCAGGCAGGAGTCATCGCATAGATGAACACCGGATATTAACGAAAAATATCAAATCCGTCAGCAGCACTCGAATAGATGGCAAGTTTCCATTAATCAAAAGACAAATAAAATAGCAATTTTAGAAAAATCCTCACTTTTTTTGACTATATCAATCTTTTAAAGCGACAACAACACTCGGATTACAGTTTAATAAATTGCTGCTTTTTATTTAACGCACAAATTATGAAAAACGGAACGCTTAAGGTGAGAAGGGTCATTCAGGAGCACTGCTATTCATGGGACATAAATTTACCACTCAACTTAAAACTCTTTGCTGTACAAAATAAGAGCCATGAGACTAAAAAGCTTTAGGTATTACGTTAACAAGAACATTTGGAGGTTAGTCCATGATAATATTTTACTGTCTAGGAAAACCTTGCGCTAGATACTCGAATTGGGCCAAGAAAATGTTGGCATAAACATGACAACATAAAAACCTAAATGGACAGAACCGACATGTTTTGCAAATTCACCTCTAAAATAAAACTAACCTAAAAATGTACAAAGAAAAAAAGAAAAACCCGCATAAAATTCATCATTAATCAAAGCTTACCTACCGTAGTTTGTAACAACGACCATCGCGAGATTGGAATAGCACTGAGGCATAACAATACCCAACAAGGGTCTTTCTTAAAAATAAATAAAAAAAACAGTGTAAAAAAAATATGAAACGCTGTCGCTGAGGTTGACAAATTATAGTACACGCTTAAAGAAATAAAATATTTTTGGGTCGGATTAGGCATTTTGCAAAGCAGCCAGCAAATGATATACCTTACTCATGTAGGAGGCATTCTAAAGCACAATAGTTCCCTTCCTTCCGCAGTAAAGTGGTTACACCCACAAAATCATGGAAGCGATTTAAATAATATTTAAGTGAATAATTGACAGCACGTTGAGCTGTTGGTCCCGGCTGTTATTTGGCAGTTGTCACGGATAGTTAGAAGCCAGAAAATCTGACACCCGTCTTGCCAAGAAGTACCGTGTTACCCAGTCAATGGGTTGTGGAGGTCTGGTAGGCAGCCGTTCCACGTAAAATATTAGTATTCAGCTGAATCCGGTTTGACTAGAAGTCAACCCGAAATTAATGGGAAAAGGCTAGGCATATGATGATGATGAATTGACAGCACAGGATTGGTTGTTGTGGTGACACTTGGAAGAGGCCATGTTTAGCAGTTGACGTCTTTCGGCTGGTATAATATGATTATAGGAACGCTATCTTAATATATATAAACTAGCTGACCCGTGCAACGTCGTCTGCGTAACATTTTTCTTTACTGCTCCGCTCCTGTTGGTCTTAGCGTAATGATATATCTATAGCCTTTCTCGATAAATGGGCTATCTAACACTGAAAGAATTTTTCAAATCGGACCAGTAGTTCCTGAGATTAGCGCGTTCAACCAAACAAACAAACTCTTCTGCTTTATAATATTAGTATAGATCTCGTGTCACAATGTTTGTCCTCAATGGACTCCTAAACCACTTAACCGATTTTAATAAAATTCGCACACCTTGTGCAGTTCGATCCAACTTGAGAGATAGGATAGTTTAAATCTCAATTTTTTGTTGCAATATTATTTAGGAGCGGAAAATGTGACGCAGACGAAGTTGGGCGGGACAGCTAGTTGAATTATAAGTGTTTGTTCCAAGCCTTTTGCAATATGCATGGGTACTAAACTTACCTTTGCCGTTCTTAATTCTTAAATAATGTAAGAATGGAAAATACTAAATGAAAAAATGACATTTATTTTGTAAGTAGGTGTGGTGGTGTTGTGTGGTGTGGTGTTGTTGTTGGTTGTTGTTGTTGGACACTTTTACACGTCAATCTTTTTTTGTCATTTTAAACTAGATGAGGCCGGCGTTTCCTAGCTGACTGCTCTGAGAAGAAACACCGAAACAAACTCAGAGTTCAAAGTCTCTTTTGAAGTCCATACAATCTTACTGGTCAAATCAGATGAGGTTAATGTCTGAAGTGGTATTTTCGGGAAAGTACCATAAAGATTTGAGTAGACCTGTCCAGACAGTGCAAGCATTTACCAGTTATCGTGTAGCTCAAACTTAGAACTTAAAGGAGCTCAACGAACTGACGAACAATACCAAAGTAAAAGTAAAAAATACTGTTCTAATTTTTAAATTAGATCGAAGTAATAAGGATCCTGAAAAGTGTCTATGCCATGCAAATAAAGTAACTGTTACTATAATGACGCTATATCCAGTTACAAGGAAGTACCAGGGCCTCATAAACGTTAAGGAATTCGCTAACAACATTCCACTAACAAATCGTCTATTGACACATCATCTCGTCATTCATACACGTCTCCCAAACTACACGATATTAATTTGTCTGATCGCAAATTACATGTTTGTTGACGTTTCACTAAGAACACAGTGTAATTGTGTTAGCCTGTCAAATGTGCGGATGTTATATAATATAACAGTTTAGTTCAGTATGTATATCGTTAGCAATTACGTCTTGGTATGTAGATGAGATGGAAGATTTCGGAATCGTGGTGAAATGTTAATTTGTTCCTTTCAATTTATGTTTGTGGTAGGTGTTTAGATTCAGTCTAAATATTTGCTACTCCGAAATCTACTGGAATATCTTGTTCATCTAAGCTGAAGACCAAGTTGCTATTGACAGGTGAAATTATTTACATAACTAGAATCAACTGGTACCTAAGCCTATTTACTCCATAAAGAATAGAAGTCTGAAGTAACTTCGATATAATACTAATCAACACAACTGTCTTTCCAATTCAATATTCTTTAGCTTTAAGGCGGGGTTGCAGTACTTTTTAAGATTTTTGAACGTCTGAAAATCTAATTAATTATGAGTTTTTTAATAAATAAAAATCATTTCATAAAAATTGAACATACCCTCAAGTAAATCGTAAAGATAGAAACGCGATTTAGAATGATTGGCTCGATACTTTTTTTTATCAAACATGACACTAAATTACAGTTTTAAACGTGTACTGCTAAGAGATTTCATCACGAATATATATAAATGTTATATTAATAGATAGAGCTTTTGATTTTGAAGTAAATGTTGAAACCATGTTGTATAATTTCTTTATCAGTTTTCGCCAAGAAGAAAAAACAATCAAAATTTAGGCATTTTTTCGCTCGCCGGACAGTCGCTGTTGTTCGTCAAAACACACAGTACTGCAACCTCGCAAACCTGAGAGTGAATTTGACGGCACGGTTGGCGCAGTGGTTGAGCGATTGACTGTGTGATTGGATGAGCGGCTGCGCTGCGTATCGCGGGTTCGATTCCCGCACGGAGCAAATATTTATAATGGCCTACAGATAGTTGTTCCGGGTCTGGTTATTTGTGTATGTGAGTTTGTATGTTTGTAAACGCACCCACGATACAGGAGAAATTCCTAGTGTGGGGCAATGTTTTTTATAAAAAAAAGACTACTCATTTACAGATTCCGTACTCAAAGGGTGCCCTTTGGAACTCTGTTACTAAGCCTCCGCTGTACGTCCGTCCGACCCTTCGTCCGTTAGTCAGCAGGCTGTATCTCAAGAAACGTAATAGGCGAACACTTGAAATTTTCACGGATTGTGTATTTCCATTGCCGCTATAACAATAAGGTAATAAAAACAAATAATCAAAAATAAGGTTTATGGTTCGGAACTCCTTGTCTGCGAGTTTGACTCGCATTTGGCCGGGTTTAAGCAACGTTAGCATTCTAATCTCAGTCGCCTAATTCTCTCTCTCTGCCACTCTGATGGCTATTTTAATCTGTCAGGTTCCACGATGTAACATTAAACTAAGCTCTTCCGAAATAGCACACTCAAACGAGAATTATTACAATCACGTATCACCCCCATTGTCACTTAAATCATGGTTCTTTCTTTCAATATTCCAGCAATTTTCCCGCTTGCTATCTGACGGAACGCTCGAGACGAATTTATGAGATCGCTCCATCTATTTGGCGACCAACCGCCTTCCAAATGTCCTCCAACCGAACTTTCTGTTGACTTTTCAATTCCAGGGTTTTGCTTCAGAAGGGATTTTGTTTCGAGAACATGAAGGGGATTTATGATACTTAATTTTGAATTTAATTGGTAAAGATTTCTGTGTCCAGTTTTAGTGTCGTGGTCACATCTGCGAGCCCCGGTTATGGCAAATATGTAAGTACGTGTACGGCAAACAGATACTTTGCTACCCTTTCTGCAAAGGATCTAGTTGTTGTTCTAGTATTTGCACAAAATACATAATTGGATCATCTGCTGGACCAAAGAAGTGCCTATTAATTGTAGGTGGAGACAAGATAAGAATAAATGCTAACACTATGGTAGGCACCAGATAAACTTACGATAAAGTACCTACATTGACCTTTCCCTATTATTCCATCGTAGATACCCGAACAATAAATTATGAACTGTTTTTATTACTAGAGAAGCTTAATGTCTTTATTTCTGTTCTTTATAAACAAAGTCATTGAATGTATGTGGGTCAATGACCGTCAATTTATCTGGCGCCTACCATACGTGCTAAACTGCCAAAGCAGTTTCTTCTTGCTTTGAGGCGTATCTAAACGTTAGAATAGAATAGAATATAACATTTATTTGCATAAAAAATGGTATAAAATATGTTGCAAAATTAAATTTACATGTTTTTGCTTAACATTATAAGCGTGCAAAGAACAGTGCCCACTTCCCATACATTTAAAAACCTGATAATGAAAGTACATGTATAGTTATAAGGTATAGTAGAAAGACTACCTTTAAGTTTAGAAAATAACGTCCAACAGTCATTTTTACGATTTAAACGCCACGAATTCCAAAAAATACGTTGCAGTTTATGCAAAGTATACGTCGAATTTTTGGTATAAGCGGCATTGTCAAGAGGTTTACAGCGGTATGGTAAACAAAGGTCGTCGATGAGGAATATATCGAGGTCCAGGGGCGGTAAACATGGTCATAAAAAGAAAAAACTCACACAAAATGGCACATACACAACGAAACGCAAGCACAACAACCACAGAGTACTTTTATACAACAACGAAGGACTGCGCCAATGTCAATTGCAGAACTGTCAAATGTCAAAACAAAGATCCATTTCACTCGTGCGATCTCAATTATATGCTGCGTGATTAATTTATTTAATTATTATGTTATTTTTAAGTAGCCTTCATTATAAAAAGACTAATAAAAATACTTTTTGATAAAATAAAACGTAAAATAATGAATAAAACTCTGAAACAGAGTTGAATAAAGTCAAGTATCAGTGTGTAAAATGGAACGTCGTAAAAAGGCTATTTGAGATGCGTTCAAAACATTGTAATACGTTAACCCTTGAGGAAGAATAAACATAAAGAAAAACTAAAAAATATTTTTTTCTTGCGTTTCTTTTAACATTGTGATAAGCGTATCTAATATACAATTCAATAAACTGAATTTTAAGATTTATTTCATTTCTATACAAAGTCAGGTCAAAAATGGGCATTCTTCTTTTTCGAACATACAACTAAGTCAGTTCTTTAATAGATAACGCCAGGATCCGCCCAAACAGAGTATTTCTAAACAGTAGTTACCTAACAACAACCCTCCCGAATACTGAAAGCCTGCACAGACGTCCCCAAAAGCAGTAAAGCTCGCATACCAAAACCTGAAGCTTTCCAATATACATAGTCCTTCTATGTCAATCTATGTGGACGTTTGACCTAGTAGCAAGGAATACTGAATAGTAGATATACTCGGAGTTACGGCTCTGAATTTGAATAGAGCACACAGAACACATAGGCACGATAGGTCCATTCAACGCCAAACATTAAGTAGATAGATGTAATATAAAACGGGGTAAGTAGAAATGCAGGGGTGAATAGAAACAAAACTTTGAATGGTATGTTTACTTGAACGGGCAGTCGGCCATATTAGTGGTTTCTAAAAAAATGAAAATCTTTTAAACCTAAAATTGATTTAAAATTGGAGTCCTTAAATGCTGCAAGCAAAATTTAAATTAATTTAAAATCTCCTTCAAAGATTTGTTTCTACTCACCTCTGTGTTTCTTTTCACCCCGTTTTACGTAAACAAAGTAATAGCAAACGACATAGACAAATAATAGAATAGAAAACATTTATTCGACAAAGACAAAACAACAAACAGAACAATACAGTACTACAGAATAATAAAATTGCGCTAAACATGAAGAATTTCGATGAAAAATATTGACTAAAACAATATTCAGTTACTGCCAATTAATAGAAATGAAAAAAATGAATGATACAAACATTTAGTTCCGACTCGCACAGACAAGTTTACAAACGATGGGAAGCAAGAAAATTTACTGAAAATGAAACAAAAGGCTTTGTCTAAAGGCCTAAGGCGATCGCATGAAAATGCTGCAGCATAGCGTTTTAGAGAACTCGTTAAATTGAGTAGGTAGGTACTAGGTATTGTTGTTCCATTTTGCTCTAAACTTGCTCGAATTTCTATCAAATTCGCTTGACAACATGAGATGATTTTCAGCTGCACTTAACAACTTTATCGGGAGTTATACGAATACACGGTGTTTCAAAAATGTGTGATTGTATTCGAATGAAAATACTTTTTCTGAATCCTCACTATAGTAACTGCCACCTGCACCTGCTCGTGGCTAAATAATAACAGCCGCACAGGTCGATCTTCTATGTTAAGCAACGCTTGCCGAGGTTGGTCTGTGGATGGGTGACCATATTAAAATGCCGAGTTTCCTCCGTGCCTCGGAAAGCACTTTAAGCTGTTGGTCACGGCTGTCATTTGGACATCTTTGGCATTCGTTACGGATTGTCAGAATCCAGAAAATCTGACACCAGTCTTGCCAAGGAGTACCGTGTTAGCCAGTTAAAGGGTTGTGGAGGTCTGGTAGGCAGCCGCTCCACGTAAAATACTGGTATTCAGCTGAATCCGGTTTGACTGGAAGCCGACCCCAATATAGTTGGGAAAAGGCTAGGCAGATGATGAGCAACTGCCACTTGTAAAAGTGATTTGATTGGATACTTAAATTGTATTCAGCGGTCGCTTTTTTGAAAAAGTAAACAAAATGTTTTGTTATGTTGCCCGTGACTTCGTTCTCGTGTACGCAACGTTGGAAGGCCTCCCATAAGGTGGACCGATAAGCTAGTGATGGATGCGAGACGCAACATTGATTGACCCCTCTTAGAATAGGCTAGATTTCATCATCCACAAATTGCAAAACTATTTAGTCTGTCAATTAGAATATTGAAAAATAATGGACACGTATTTTTTGTTTTTGTAAATCAATGAATATTGACAAAGATAAAACGCATCAAAACTCGCGAGTGGGGGCTCGTGACGTCACGACGTAAAAATTATGTGAAGGTGTGACGTATTGAGAATTTTAAAAGCGTCGTAACTTCGTCAATTTTGGTTCCCGTAACATAAGAAAAAACACGAGTCAAATATTTTTTGATAATCTAACTGACGGACTAATTAGATTTTTTAGGACACAAGCCCATTAGGAATTTGGAAAACTGTTATGCACTGGCTGTATCACCTATTCAAAATGCCGTCTTGCCCTAGTATACCAGATATAGACCACTACCCTAGTTTTTCGTAAACAGTTAGTCGACTCTTCATGTGAACTGGGTTTTCGTTCGGTCAAAGATACTGAAGATAAATTTTTGAATGTTTTTTTTTTTTTTAGGGATGGGAAATTCATCCAATGACTCCTCCCGCTCTGGGTGTAGCGGGAAGGAGTGTCAGACTTCTACTGACTAAAACCCATCCATGTTCCTTCACTGCCCTTTGTGTTCCGGAGCCACGGTGTCTCTTGCGAATAATCCCGCGACTCCGGCAGGCGTCGGCCCTTTCGGGCGCTGAGGCGCGCGTGGAACACTAACGCGCCGTCGACACGGCCTGTCGTCACTAGACGGACGGGCGGCGAGCTACCCATAGCTCGCCGTCCACAGGCCCGCGCCTACGGTGGCCGGGGTTCACCAGGTAGTGGCCCCCGACGCCCGTGGCGTCCACTACGGCGGCCGGGACGAAAGGGTCTCCTCTCCCTCCCCGCCACCTCCTTCGCTAGCATGACTGCTTCGCAGAAGGAGGCAACGGCGTCCCATTCCATCTCGCTACGGACCATGGCTTGGACCAGGGCCGGAAGCGAGAGGTCGCCGCCGATCACCGCTTCGAGGACACGGCGGTGCCCCGCCCAAGCGGGGCACACCTGCACAGTGTGCTCCGCCGTGTCTTCCGGACGATCCCCGCAGTGGAAGATACATTTTTGGATGCTCAATTACCTTTTTATACGCGTTTTTAGGACATACAGTTTTTTTATTTATCTAGTTGTTTATTCAAAATCTAGTCTAGTATATATTGTCGTCTATTTCAGACACTAAATTCGTAATTCTACTAAACCTTTGTGACGATTTATGTAACCCTATAAAAATTATCGGCCCTCAACCGTATCTAGTTTACAAACGATTCGATTTCTTAGAATCTTCTCTGCGCAAACCAATTCTGTGAACGACGTGCTATACAGAGAACTGTTACAAAGGCTATATATCCTCTCAAGAATCTTAACTTAAGTAAAAGCAGCCAAGTGAACCCAGGATCGTAAGCCTGTATGCTTGGTTTGTGTACTTATGAGCCCGTTAAGTTTACATAGGCCTGTTTAATTAAAGCTTAAGTGCGTGTTGCGTATGTGAAGGTTGTAAACACATAAATAAAGTCAAGATAACTGACTTTATCGGAGTAAGGGTTTCTGTGTTTACAATGACAGTTCAAGAAGGTCTAATGTGATTCAATCATTTATTAAACACTAGCGGCACTGTCGTAGCTTTTTAACCGACTTTCCAAAAAGGAGGAGGTTCTAAATTCGGATGTTTGTATTTTTTTTTTTTTAATGTTTGTTCGGGCATAACTCCGTCGCTTGCCAACCGATTTTAAAAATGATTTTTTTGTTGGAAAGGGTACACTTCCCAAATGGTCCCATGATAAGGAAACCAGGATCTAATGATGAAATACGGGGAAGTATATAATATAGAGAAGTCGAGGGGAACTTTCGAAAATCGTATGGTATCTATTTTGCAGTGGTTTTGTTAGATGTGGGGTACCACTAAAAAGTGAAAAATAAAAAACTTTTTACAAAAAAATACAACCGACTTCCAAAAACAAAACACTACAAAGTAAAAAATAACTTTAACTTCGGAAGTCGGTGTCAAAATACGAACAAACTAACAAAAACACCGAGTTCCGAAGTTAAAGTTATTTTTTACTTTGTAGTGTTTTTTTTTTGGAAGTCGGTTGTATTTTTTTGTAAAAAGTTTTTACACGGTTTTATATTGGCTATACAAAACTTTGAGATATGCATAAGTATCAGGTTTAATAAATCTAAAAGATTTTCAAGTAAAATTGTATGATTACTCTCTTACCTAGTTATCGTGAACACCGCATCAAGATACCTACATAATTTAGAAGAACAACACGGGCCCACAAATAATACTCAAAAAGCTACTTTAGATATTTTATGAATACCCAAGTACTCTACTATCTCACTGATACAATAGCCAAAACGTATCAAGTGATTGAAAGAAAATAAAAGCCAAACCTTAAAGTTCAAAATAACATCACGATCTCAAGTTTGGTCACCCGTTCCCGTTCAAAGCTCCAAGGTCTTTAACGAAAATGTCTGTAAAGCTTTCCTCATACAAAATCACCGGAGAAACTGTCCAAAATTCAGAACAGCATATCACTACGTTATTTATGTATTATGTCTTGGTTAGTGACCGCAATGCAGTTCACCAGTAAACTGCTGACATTTACGGACCCTGGCCATAATAGGCTGTTATCCGTCAAAGACCGCTTCCTCAGCTAGACACTTGGAAGCGTATGTATCACAGTTGACTATGCATTTGTAGGCACAAAAATAGACTTTGATAACTTGAGTTCCTTTGATTATACTTTAAAGTATTTATTATAAAAATGTTGAACATTGTGTCAGTGATTTTAGGCGGTGAAGAGGCATTTTTATGTATGTTACAGGTTGTTTTTACTATAGGACAAGCACGTCCCACTATCCCCATCCGTGGTAACTCCTGTGAGCCAGAAGTAATAGTGAACACTACCAGAAAAATGCCGAGGTGTCTTTTAATGGAAAGACATCTGCATTTCTGGCCTTGCAATGCAATATGCAAGGCCAGAACGTAGCCATAGGAAACTGGTCGCGTATATCAGAAAATAACGGCGGATGAGTTAGAAAAACACAATTTTTTCACACATGTAAGAGTTGCTATACTCACAATTATAAAGAAAAAAAATATTACCACAAATAGGATGCAAGCGCAATTATATTCGAACGCTGTATTCTTCTCTCTCCAAAATAAAATCAAAATAAACCGGTTACCAATCAGCGTATCAGTTGCCATCACCACGAAACAATAGCCATAGCCGCTGATAACAGGGATATAAATATATGTACATACATGGTAATAATTGTTGATAGGACACGGTCTGTTTCACCCCTTTGTTGAAACGCGACACCGTGACGCGAAAGCTCTCTCTTTAATGTGCCAAAAATATCATATATTATAAATATTGTATGTATGTAAATTTGCAGTAAAACAAAGGCCTTTTTTTTTTTAGGGATGGGAAATCATCCAATGACTCCTCCCGCTCTGGGTGTAGCGGGAGGGAGTGTCAGACTTCTACTGACTAAAACCCATCCATGTTCCTTAATTGCCCTTTGTGTTCCGGAGCCACGGTGTCTCTTGCGAATAATCCCGCGACTCCGGCAGGCGTCGGCCCTTTCGGGCCCCTCTGTGTGCTGACTTTCTTTGAGGCGCGCGTGGAACACTAACGCGCCGTCGACACGGCCTGTCGTCACTAGACGGACGGACGGCGAGCCACCCATAGCTCGCCGTCCACAGGCCCGCGCCTACGGTGGCCGGAGGTCACCAGGTGGTGGCCCCCGACGCCCGCGGCGTCTACCACGGCGGCCGGGACGAGAGGGTCTCCTCTCCCTCTCCGCCACCTCCTTCGCTAGCATGACTGCTTCGCAGAAGGAGGCAACGGCGTCCCATTCCGTCTCGCTCCGGACCATGGCTTGGACCAGGGCTGGACGCGAGAGGTTGCCGCCGATCGCCGTTTCGAGGACACAGCGGTGCGCCGCCCAAGCGGGGCACACCTGCACAGTGTGCTCCACCGTGTCCTCCGGTCGATCCTCGCAGTGGTGACACCCGGGCGTTTCCTCCCGCCCGATTCGGTGCAGGAACCTCCCGAAACATCCATGTCCGGTGAGGACCTGCGTCAGGCGGAAGGTGAGGACGCCATTGCGCCTCTCTAGCCACTCCTCAAAGAGGGGACTTATTGCCACTATCGTGGCGTGCCCTGCACTGGGTTGCGACAGTCGTCGTCTCCATGACGCCATGAGATCGCGCCGGAGGTCTGTCCGCTGCGCGACAATTTGCCGCGTCAGCGGAGTTTCCCCCCGGCGTAGTACCTCCACGCGCCAATCATGCAGGCGCGCGAGGACTATCGCCTCCAGATCCCATGGCGGCAATCCGGCAAGGAGACACACCGCTTCGCGCGAGATCGTGTGGTACCCTCGGGCCATCCTTAGGGCCATCACCTTTTGGGGCGCGTTCAGATAGTTGGTAGCACGCTGCCGCAAGGAACGCGCCCACACCGGGGCCCCGTAGAGGGCCATGGACCGCACGACCCCCGCGTAGAGCCTCCGGCAGGAGGCGTTTGGTCCCCCCAGGTTGGGCAGGAGCCGCCTGAAAGCAGCCCCGGCCCGCTCCAGTTTGGGTGCCAAACGTCGGAAATGTTCCACGAAGTTCCACCGGCTGTCGAGGACGAGCCCTAGATACTTCAGCGTCAACTCGACGCCGATGGAAACCCTTCCTACCGTCAGCAAGGATCCCGACGGTGGCGCATTGCCTCGGCCATGAAAACACATGGCCTCGGACTTGTGCAGCGCCACCTCGAGACCCAATTGCCGGATCCTCTCTACGACAGTCGCAACCCCGCGTGTCATAAGGTCGGCCGCCTCCACGTACGACCCCCCCTGTGCCAGCACCAGCGTGTCGTCAGCGTAACAGATGACGCTGACGCCGCTAGGGAGGTCGGCTCGCAGCACCCAGTCGTAACCGATGTTCCACAGGGGCGGCCCAAGAACCGAACCCTGTGGGACACCGCACGACATTTCTCGCTGGTTACACTCACCGCTGTGACTAGGGTAGATTACTGCCCGGTCGGACAGGTAGTCCCCGACCACACGACGAAGGTAGGTCGGCACCCGATGATACCGGAGTGCCTCCCCAATGCAGCTCCAGGGCATGGTGTTGAAAGCGTTGGCGATGTCGAGAGACACCGCCAAGACAACACCACCCCGGGAGACCGCATCCCACGTCGTGAGGGCTCTGACGCGCATGACGGCGTCCACCGTAGAGCGCCCCTTACGGAAACCAAACTGGTTATCCGCAAGATCCGGCCCCGTTCCCGCTAGGTGCCCGGCGAGGCGGTCCGCAATGACTCTCCGCACTCTCTCTCAAAGAGCTTGCCCACCTCGTCGAGCTGGGAAAACAAAGGCCTGGATTATTGATATTAAGGTTTCTCCCATGGCCTATCCTAATGAAGTAGTCTATGATATTCAGTGATAATGTAGGTTTATGGTCATCATCATATCGGCCGAATGATGACAACCGGTCCTGTGAGTCTCGCATCCCAACTAACACCAAAGCTTTAAAATAACCTATACCGCGTGTATCTGACATCGACGCACAAACGATTTCCATGGGTCCGGGGCATGATTCTGGACACCCTAGACTTAGAATTTTTCGTCGGCTTTTTTCTATTTTTTTAATTTTTTTCAAGGGTTTTTTTACTTTAGACTGCTCATGATCGTTATTCTGACCTAACCCAATGAGTTTTTTAATAAAAAAATAATTAATTAACTACTTTCACTATAAAGAGCAATCTGAATAAAACCACAAATAGAAATCAGCTCAGCTGAGCTGATACTTTGTGGCACTCTTAAAAAAAAAGAGAAAAGAACCGACGAAAAATTCCAACACTGGGGTGTCCAGAATCATGCCCTGGACCCATGGAAATCATTTGTGCGTCGATGTCAGATACACGCGGTATAAGAATCGTATATCAGTTGCATTTGAGTACGAAATTGTTAACCCGTACCTCTACAACACAGTTAGAGCATGCTCAAACTCAATTATAACCACGAAAGAGGCCCACAGTTTTACAAGTAAGTGATATAGAAAACCTATAGTACGGTGATACAAATGTGCCAATGCAATTTCACACGAGCGTTAATTAAGTGACAGCTATTACTTTAACCGGTATTACTGTTGTAATATCGGTTTGGTAAACACTATAGGTGGTAGGAGAGCACCGGATAAGAAACCTTTGCCGCTAAAACCTTTATTAGACCTATTAAGAATAGAGTATTGTTACCGTGACTCTTATTAGTTATCTATAATGGATTCCGGTAAGTGTATTATCGCTTCTTGACAACATTATAAATTAACTGTAGAACTTTTAGCCTACGTTAAGATTTAAAAAGCCTGTAACCTTACTAAAATTAAATCTGTTCATATTAATCGGCTACCCTCTCACCAGGGGCCCGAGTCTGCTATTACAATACTGTCAGAATGGTCGATCACTGATTTCAAAATGGTTGATTTTGACAAGTTTGGTAATCTACTAACATAATAGCATCTTAATGGCGTCAGTATGACATTCCAATGATCCACCACTGACACGCCATTGAAAGAAAGCCATATGAATGGTAATCTCGTACATAATGACAGATTTAGTATTTACGAACTTCTCACTACTTCAGATTGCTTATAACACAAATAAATAATTCGGATCGCTACGTGTCTGCGTCTGGGTGCTCCTAGCGGAGCCCCACATCGGTGTCAATGCGGTGAACCAGTCGACCGCCTCGGACACCATGGCCTGTCTTGCAGTAGGAGCGCTGGTCGGCTAGCACGGCATGCCAGCATTAATGACATCATCCGTCGGGCTCTTGTCACCGCCGGGGTGCCAGCTGTTTTAGAACCCCACGGCTTGGCACGTGACGATGGGAAGAGGCCAGATGGGATGACCATAATGCCTTGGAAGGTGGGTAGGCCTTTGGTGTGGGATGCAACATGTGTTGACACCCTTGCGCCATCCCATCTTCTTAGCACGGCGGGCTGTGCTGGGGCGGCTGCTGCAGGTGCGGAAAACCTCAAAAGGCGCAAATATAATAACCTTATTGGGAGTTATATATTTGAGCCTTTTGGCGTTGAAACACTAGGCCCATGGGGTCCGAGTGCACATAGAGTCTTTCGGGACATCAGCAAACAACTTGTCGACGGTTCACGTGACCAGAGGGCTGGGCTTTTCTTCGGCCAAAGAATCAGCATTGCCATTCAACGTGGCAATGCTGCCAGTGTTCTGGGCACTTTTGCCGTTGACAGCGATGTGGATTATTTTTTTGATGCCCAATGATTTAATTTGTTTTTTTTTATGCGTTTGTACATAATGTAGATACTGTAAACATTGTAATAAATAATATAATTATGTAAAACTAAATATAAATAAAATCTGGTATGAATAAATGCTCAAATTTAGCTCGGTTTTATAATAATGGCAATACGGCATTCCTACCGCAATTCTATTACGAGACCATTGAGGTGCCAGTGACCTGCCACTGACGTGCCAGTGACCGTGCCATTATGAATTTAGCAGATTACGAACTTTTAGCAAAATGACAATGGCATGACAATGACAATGGCATGACAATGACATCGTGTCGGAATGACAAATTTATAAAAATAGCAGACTCGGGCCCCAGGTTATCGGTTCCTCTTGTGAGAGACCTTCCAACGCTGCGTTTTCCTGTACACGGTCGCCACTCCAAAAAATTTCGGCCCCATTAACCATCTGTTCTGCAAGCTTTATAGTAGTGAAAGAATATTCGCAATCAAATCAAGGGGGCTACTCTCTTAGCCTGATGTCCGTAGTTTCGGGCTTAGTTGCGGGCGTATTCTTGTCCGTATCACTTACGGACTTGCTATAAGCCCCGAGCCCGAACTAAGCATGAATGATATCATGATTTGACGGTAACTATCAAATCGTGTTGTCATTAATTTTTAGTACTTAGGTGAAACGGCGTAGAATACGCCTGCAACTAAGCCCGAAACTACGGACATCGGGCTTAGAGAGTAGCCCCCCAGACCTGCCTCTTACAAACATACTAACAAAATGAAACTTTTTAATTGTACATAGATGTAACGGTAGCAAAACAAAAGGCTTGAATATTGATATTATTCTAAAGAATAATTCAAAATCTTTTGACAAGTTGACGATCAAATAATGAGCTTGCCTTTGACTTTGACTTTGTATTTTGATTTAAAATATTCTGTCTGAACTTCACAATATAATAAAGTCAGATCCGTGAACAAAGAAAGTGTTTCTAAGTAGATGTCATAATAATATTTTGCTATCGTTACAGAAATCGATAAAATAGAAGTAAAGAAAACTTGATGGAATATCCAGTGAGTGTATAATGAAGAAGCGAAGACAAAGGAAAGAACAAGATCTAAAACCTACGTGGGGTCAGAGGGCTCATAACTTGTTTAAAGATCTGGCAAGACGCTTAGTTGACACTTTGCAACCCAAGGGCCAGCTTTTATCTCGGACAAAGAATATAAGCATTGCCATACAGCGTGGTGCTACTGACCTTTTGGGCACAATACCAGTGGCTAGCGATGCGGAGGAATTTATCGACGCCTTATTTTAGATTATTAGTTTTAGTTAGTTAAGAGTTATTTTGTTATTGAAATGTGTACATATATAGTAAAAATTAAACAAATAAAGGTTTCCCATTGCTATGATAAGTAAAATCTACACCAAAAACTATAATTAATTTAAGCATTTTTTAATAAAGTTGCTGATATTAAGTAATGTTCTATTTCCATGGCTACACAAAAGAGATGGAGAGGCAGGCTATAGACAATATGGATGACGAAAGTCAAAAAAGACATGAAGGAATATGACCAGTCAATAGAACATGCTAAATAAATGGCGACTCAAGATTAAAAAAACAACGGGTTGCACTCCGGAAGTGCCGGCAGAAGTGAAAACTTGAACATTAACGTTGTGCATTCTTGAATCATCCGTCTTACGGATTTTCGAACAGGTCACGTGTCCTGACGTCTTACGAATTTTCGATCAGGTCACGTGATCTGACGCGAGTTTAACATTTAACACCCATCCCAAGAAAAGTGCTCAACGCCGCGAAAGAAGTTTTCACTTCAAAAAAGCCAGCTCCATGTAACGGGACAAGGCGAGGACGAAGAAGACAGGCCCACTGACATATATTCGCACCGACACACCTAGTTACTCGTAACGCCTCGTAATCTATGTAAATGCATTCAATTTTTCCCGGGGGCGTTTGTGCTTGACGTCTTTGAGCGTCAAAGCCTCTCGTTTGCAACACAAACACGCTTCAAATAAAACCAATCACTACGGATTTGTTCGCAATTCTTATCACAGACGAAAAGAAAACTATTGAAGAGCTGACATAGAAGATACATATATATCTTTATGATTCTATCTTTTAAAATAGGTTTCTAGTTTTTCATTATCATCTGCATTCCTTTTTTAGTGTTCCTTACCCAAAGGGTAAAAACGGGACCCTATTACTAAGAGTTCGCTGTCGTCTGTCCGTCTGTCTGTCACGCTGTATCTCAAGAACCGCGATAGCTAGACAGTTGCAATTTTCACAGATGATGTATTTCTGTTGCCGCTATAACAAAAAATACAAAAAACAATAAAATAAATATTTAAGGGGGCTCCCATACAACAAACTTGATCTTTTTGCCGTTTTTATAGATAACTAGCTGTCCCCCGCGGCTTCGTTCCCGTCAAATGTCAATTTTCTTATTTCTTTTACATATTTTTTTTTCCTGATTATAACAAACGCAAAAAGAATTAGCGAAATCGGTTCAGCTGTTCTCGAGATTTGCGCTCAGCAACACATTCAGCGATTCATTTTTTTTTTTTTTTTTTTTTTTTTTTGTTTTTTTTTTTTATGCCTTGTTGCATTAAGTCCGCCCATGTACCACTATTGTGCATAAAGTCTAAATAAATAAATATTATTACGGAACCCTTCGTGCGCGAGTCCGACTCGCACTTGGCCAGTTTTTCTAATTATATTGGGGTCAGCTACCAGACGAACCTGCCGATGCCGGTCAATTCTGTAAGCATGTCGGAGTAAAGGCTTGGGTGAAGCGATCACGAAGTGAGCTACCGGTTGATTCTGTCGACATCTCACCTCGTTCACTTAGGTGGAGTGAACGAGAAGTGACCTGTTATTCCATCTTATTTGTGTGGTTTTACACACTCGTCGTTCACTTTGCCTAAATGTTCACTTCGACATGTTTACAGAATCGCACTGCAGGGCCAAAGGAGCAGTTATGTCTCAACCACTACCTTTTTTCCGCGACTTCGTTCGCGCTTTTCCTGTTTTTCAGACTCTCCAAGGAAGACGACCAGTAGTTTTGGCTGTGCGTTGTCTTTCAGTCACTTATCACTCAATCAGTAACGAAATAATTTTATATATTAGGATTTATTGATGGCAATAAAAAATCGAATACGATTATCAAGTTTAATAAAACACTGAGAATTTCTACTTTCAGTGTCCAAGCTAATAATGTCAGATAATAAAATAGTCTAATGACACAGATCCAAAAATAGTCCGTTTTGTCCTAGATTCGTTATTACCTCATCAATAATAATCACGTCGGCCGCCTAGTGGATTAATGTTCATTAATATTATATTGTAGCTGGAAACTGACATTGTAATCCTTATCATTTCGATTATTTAAAGAGTTACTTATCGTTACAATGTTGAAAAATTCTTATTTACTCATAAGCATTTTTCAACATTGTAACGATAAGTAACTTTGTATTGATATTTCTTTATATATTTAAACTACAGCATATTTCAACTTTGTTTATTTTTTATTGTGTTTGATTTGGAGCCTATTTGATAAATTTAGAACATAACACAAGCAGTGGTATCCCTAGTACATACTAAAATCCACATTTATCCATGTTTTAACATAGAAATTCCAGTTATGAAAACGCAATAACGCTTTACTCGATCCGGGAATACGCGACGAAAAAACGCAAAAAAAATGTGAACCATTCATGATTTAATAATCAAAACAAAACTTCGTTTGTCTTCATCTCAATGTTGGTAAGACTCCGAAGATTCAAGTTCGTACATTGTTTATAGGTCCTATAACCTAACTCCCAACAATTTAGATTAGAATTTTACACACCCTTGCTAAAAGGAAATGGAGCGTGATAATGAGTAATAACCGCAGGAAACCGCCTGTAATAATTCCCGCTCAAACGTTTTAGATCTTCTACCAAAGAAATTTTTATAATGAATATTAAAGAATAATAGAATTAACACTGTTATTTTGTTAGGCTACTTTTAAAAGGTCGGCTGAAAGAAATTGGTAACTTAATTTTTTGGTTTACGAGAAACTAGGCCAATTAGAAAAAGCTAGATAAACGTGTCTCGAATCTGAAAAATGCCTACGATGACTTTTCGTAGAACCCGCTACGACGCGCTACGAAAACTCGTAGACTTGTCGTTTTCGTAGGCTTTGATCTACGGCGTAGACCGTAGCGGATATTTCGATATTTTTTAACAGCTACCAAGTTATCCTTATCCCGACCTGACCACAACTACCTATTTTATATTTTGATATCGAAAATAAATTTTAATGTAAGTTAAATAATTTTTCAAGCCAAAAATGTGAAATATTTCAAGTATGCGGAAACCCGTGCCGCTTGCAAACTATGAGCCATAATGACAAACTATTTTTACCTTAAAATAGCTTTAATTCAAGACGTCAGGAGATCAGTCATGTTAAATACTGGTATTTAACTGGATCTGTCTAAAAAGATGCAGTTAAATATCATTATTTTGTTAGGGTTGCGGAATTTGTTCTAAAGAGTCACTGCGGCCCTAAAACGCAAAAAGCATTAGGAGAAACCCGTATGGGTTTTAATTAGTAAGAGTTTGACACTCCCTTTCGCTCCACCCAAAATACAGGGTTATTTTTCAGCCTATGATGTCCTACTGCAAGGCAAAGGCGTCACGTAGTCCCTTTTTTCAAACTGACTTTTGCATCGACGCGACTTCTTTGTCTGAAAAGACCGGCTAAGCCCATTGATAGTGAACTTAAAAACTGCACAGTGCAATAAACGCACTAAGCAGGGCATTTGCAGCGCACAAGAGCCGGATTACGTCTACTTAGACAGAGGATACTTGAGACATGATCCCCGGATCCCCCTCAGTCATCTACCTTGTACTACGTTTGCCTATACATAGTAAAAAGCCATGGTGAGAGTTTTACTTAACGTAAGCAATTAAGAATATATTTACCTTGTTTTTTTAAGTCTGAGATTACATACATCAACCTCAGGGGCTTTAAGTCAAGAGCTAATAGGTTACTTCTAGGTGAATGCGCTCCATCAACGACCACATCATCTCTTTCCATCAGCTGAGATTGTGGTTAGTAGCGAGTCTTTCAATGAAAAAATATCTTCCCTGGTCTGGTTCTTATTTGTGGTTTTATTTATTTACTAGCTTCTGCCTCCGACCTCGTCTGTTTTGAATTCAGATCGGGGTGAAAAGTTTTATAATGTGTTAATACAGGTTAAAAACTATGTATTTGCCAATGAGTAACAAATTCAAAATTCAAAATTCAAATTCAAAATTCATTTATTGCTTGTTACAGGTGTATGGTCAGTTCTTATAATTATTTGTATCTCTGTAACATACCCATGGGGTGTACAATGTTTTTAAAAAAATAATAACTAAAATAAAATTAAATACATCACTGGTCATAATTACACTTACTACAATATTCAAATGTCATTTTCAAACACCCATCCATCCTTCCTTAGAAACCTACACATTTATTATATTACAGCTATTCTAACCTATAGGTAGTCCCTGAGATTACCTACCAGTACGATAGCAGGAAGTGACGCAAACAAAATTACTCAGGAATTTTTAATATCCTAGCCATTTTCTACGAGTCAACTTTGTTTTTACTATGTTTCTAATTACAACATCTTAATCTTTAAAGATCTACTAAGATAACTTTTCAAAGCATTTGGGAATACAGTATCGCCCAGATTATTCTGAAACATCTTACTAATGAACTAACTTTGCCATCCGCCCTATCTGTATATACTAGCTACCCTTTTTACTTCACAAATAGCAAACACTTTCTGTTGCGAGTTAATTGCGAAATACAAACAGTTTTATGCAATGAAAAAAACGCCAGTAGGCGAAAAACTATATCTATGAGCCATTTTTAACAATCATTTTATAGTAAATAATATAATGCTTACAAGACGTTATTCATTTTTCGAGTGTTGAAAAACGTCGTTTGACGCACGTGTGCATTTGTCATTGCAGTTTTTCGGCTTAATATCGGCCTCTGCCTAGTTGTATCAAAATGTACCTGCGCTTATAACCTGGTAATGCCAACTATGCCAACTACACAGACACATTCAAAATCTAGGAGGCACTCGAACTCACGACCATGAAAACGATTGGCAAAAGTTCGTCCCAAAAGTGACATGCCATTGTATGGTGGATACAGTACGCGGTTCTGTAGTGCGTCGAGCATGTTCGCTGAGGCGAGAATGCTGGACTTTCATGCAGTTATTCGCTCGTGAATTGCATCGTTTTCGAGCAGGTTAGAAAAATCGGCCAATCAACTAATGAGGGTCGTCAGTGAGGATTGGTGCGGTCCGATCCATAGGTACTGGCTCGAAGTCCACCGGAGTTCCAACCGACGCTAATTATATTGTGTTTTTAGTTTTTAGTGGATAATTGCATTTATTTATTTATTCTAATTTTAATTATTAATTTTGCATTATTTTAAATTGAATAAATTATATTGTTACTTATATTGTGTCTTAATTTAATTTTTCATTTTAATATTGTGACTTACTGTGCCTTAATAAATACAACTTTTATTTATTTATTGTTATTTAATTTATTATTTGTGCGTACAGCTAAGAAGTGTCATTTCCTATCGTAGTTGTGTTTCCTAATAGCTACAACCTGTAGGACTTTAAGTCGAGAGCGAATAAGTTACTTCCAGGCAAGCGTCCAACATCGCTTCCCGGTGAGATAGTGGTCAAACAGCAACCTACAAAAAAATTTAAAAAATAAAAATCCTAGACGCCTTCCCTAAATGTCTGCTTATCCTCAAAGGTAAAGTATGAGCGTTAATAGTCGCATTATGGCTGCCAAACGTTTCGGAACGCATTACAACATCTCGCCCTCTGAAGAAACGCAATGCCACCGTATCTTAGGTAGGTAACGTAACTACAGCATTTTCAGAACAAAGTAGGCTTTCAGATACAATTAAAAGAAACTTTTTTCTTCCTGCCCTTGAGGGAAAACTTTTTAAATTATAGCATCATTTGTTCCTTAGATACCTTGAGCTTTTAATGTAATGAAATCCAATTCTGTTTTTTTGGCGAGTTCCGAATCAAAGGAGTTTTTATGATTTCGAGTTTTAAATGGGTCGAAAAACCAAACTGTTCTAAAATAAAATTGCACCCATTTAAACCTAAGGCTTTTAAGAGACATCCGACATTTTCTGC
This sequence comes from Ceramica pisi, assembly GCA_963859965.1. Taxonomy (NCBI): domain Eukaryota; kingdom Metazoa; phylum Arthropoda; class Insecta; order Lepidoptera; family Noctuidae; genus Ceramica; species Ceramica pisi. Next base: position 2,796,391 of record OY982542.1, read on the forward strand.
AACTTACTTAGTTGACATAAAAAGCCGTAAACCAAATAAGCAGCGATACGTTCACCACTCTGGCTGTTGACCCCTCACACATGGACAAACAGGGATAATAAATAAGTAAGTTGTACAACCTACCTTTTACTTACAACTACTCTACTCCAGCGACCCAATTCGTCCTTAATCGAATCGACTTCAGGCCGGCCTTCAGACAAATTGCCTGTTAGAGCTCTCACTTAAGTTTTTTCAGTTGAAATACACTAAAAGCAACGATTATTTCGCTTCACGAAAACTTCAAAGGTTACCAATGAAAACCGGAAAGTCAGACGCCATTCTATGATCTTTCCAATTATAATAAATTGGTTTGTACGAGGTAAAGTTCAAAGGCCCGTAATCACTAGAACGAATTTTTATCACGGTTAATAAAACTCAGATCAAAACGCAATGCAGTAAATACTTACGTAAGTTCGCTAAATGCGGATGTCCACAAACTATACACCAACACACGCCGAAAATATAATTACAAACAATACAACACTTTACGTGATATACAAGAAACACTAACAACGGTTCATAACGATCAGAAAAACAAAAGCAAATGGAACACAAGTTGAAATTCGAATTGTTTTGAATATTGCACTAGTTCGGGAAAGATCGCGGTGTTTTCGCAGCGGAGCCGGCGAGCGACAAGCGGCCACAGTGCGGGTGGATCGCGAACTGATGATTGTTTCCACGAGGGACGCGGGTATTGGGGTGAAAATAGGGTGAAGCGGGGGCGTACCGCCGACCGGGCTTGAATGGACGCGCCGGCTACGCAACGCATGACGGTTTTCCGTCCGACGATCACAGAAACGCTCCCCCGACGTTTCGCAATGAATGTTTCTCTAATTATTACGGGTTGGTATTTCGAATGTTTTCTTCTTGGCCAACAACGCGAATGTCGGAGATAACGATAATGACTTTGAGACTTGAGAAGCGTAAAATAACAAAGTTTAGGACGACATGGGTACGTTTAATAAGTTTTGACTGCGGGAAATAGGCATTCAGCCTTTCAGGCTATGAGCTTAAACGTGTTCTATTACTTGTGCCTAAAGTCGAGGACCTTTGTCGTTGAGAGCCTTTGAATATTACACTCGTTCATTATCTATAGGAACCTTATAAAATGTTAAAGCAAATTAAATTAATCAGTGGTCTACAATCAGCAATATTGTCAGTAAAAATCGGATGAATGTGTTTCTTTTTGGACTGTGCTGGACGATATTAAAAATAAACTTGATTCACCACCATTAGTTTTATAGTCGGTGTTGTTGATTTTGATTCAAGATAGGTTTGTACTAGGAGTTTACCTGGGCTGGTCGGCATTTCAACCGGTAGAGATGATACAGTACTCTGCATTAGGTACCCTCTTCCTATATTCTTAATTCTGAGAGAGATCAGAATACGTAACTGAACGTAGATTTTGTATAATATGCAACACATCACATCATTTTCCGACGTTCACGCGAACGAAGTCGCGGGCACAGCTAGTAGGAACATAAGAGAGTACTACGGTATTTGTGCATTCATACACTGGGTATTAAGTAGGTATTTTACAAAATACAATATTTTGTAAAATATCTACTTAATACCCAGTGTGAAAACATTCGAAATACCAACCCGTAATAATTAGAGAAACATTCATTGCGAAACGTCGGGGGAGCGTTTCTGTGATCGTCGGACGGAAAACCGTCATGCGTTGCGTAGCCGGCGCGTCCATTCAAGCCCGGTCGGCGGTACGCCCCCGCTTCACCCTATTTTCACCCCAATACCCGCGTCCCTCGTGGAAACAATCATCAGTTCGCGATCCACCCGCACTGTGGCCGCTTGTCGCTCGCCGGCTCCGCTGCGAAAACACCGCGATCTTTCCCGAACTAGTGCAATATTCAAAACAATTCGAATTTCAACTTGTGTTCCATTTGCTTTTGTTTTTCTGATCGTTATGAACCGTTGTTAGTGTTTCTTGTATATCACGTAAAGTGTTGTATTGTTTGTAATTATATTTTCGGCGTGTGTTGGTGTATAGTTTGTGGACATCCGCATTTAGCGAACTTACGTAAGTATTTACTGCATTGCGTTTTGATCTGAGTTTTATTAACCGTGATAAAAATTCGTTCTAGTGATTACGGGCCTTTGAACTTTACCTCGTACAAACCAATTTATTATAATTGGAAAGATCATAGAATGGCGTCTGACTTTCCGGTTTTCATTGGTAACCTTTGAAGTTTTCGTGAAGCGAAATAATCGTTGCTTTTAGTGTATTTCAACTGAAAAAACTTAAGTGAGAGCTCTAACAGGCAATTTGTCTGAAGGCCGGCCTGAAGTCGATTCGATTAAGGACGAATTGGGTCGCTGGAGTAGAGTAGTTGTAAGTAAAAGGTAGGTTGTACAACTTACTTATTTATTATCCCTGTTTGTCCATGTGTGAGGGGTCAACAGCCAGAGTGGTGAACGTATCGCTGCTTATTTGGTTTACGGCTTTTTATGTCAACTAAGTAAGTTGCAGAAAATGTCGGATGTCTCTTAAAAGCCTTAGGTTTAAATGGGTGCAATTTTATTTTAGAACAGTTTGGTTTTTCGACCCATTTAAAACTCGAAATCATAAAAACTCCTTTGATTCGGAACTCGCCAAAAAAACAGAATTGGATTTCATTACATTAAAAGCTCAAGGTATCTAAGGAACAAATGATGCTATAATTTAAAAAGTTTTCCCTCAAGGGCAGGAAGAAAAAAGTTTCTTTTAATTGTATCTGAAAGCCTACTTTGTTCTGAAAATGCTGTAGTTACGTTACCTACCTAAGATACGGTGGCATTGCGTTTCTTCAGAGGGCGAGATGTTGTAATGCGTTCCGAAACGTTTGGCAGCCATAATGCGACTATTAACGCTCATACTTTACCTTTGAGGATAAGCAGACATTTAGGGAAGGCGTCTAGGATTTTTATTTTTTAAATTTTTTTGTAGGTTGCTGTTTGACCACTATCTCACCGGGAAGCGATGTTGGACGCTTGCCTGGAAGTAACTTATTCGCTCTCGACTTAAAGTCCTACAGGTTGTAGCTATTAGGAAACACAACTACGATAGGAAATGACACTTCTTAGCTGTACGCACAAATAATAAATTAAATAACAATAAATAAATAAAAGTTGTATTTATTAAGGCACAGTAAGTCACAATATTAAAATGAAAAATTAAATTAAGACACAATATAAGTAACAATATAATTTATTCAATTTAAAATAATGCAAAATTAATAATTAAAATTAGAATAAATAAATAAATGCAATTATCCACTAAAAACTAAAAACACAATATAATTAGCGTCGGTTGGAACTCCGGTGGACTTCGAGCCAGTACCTATGGATCGGACCGCACCAATCCTCACTGACGACCCTCATTAGTTGATTGGCCGATTTTTCTAACCTGCTCGAAAACGATGCAATTCACGAGCGAATAACTGCATGAAAGTCCAGCATTCTCGCCTCAGCGAACATGCTCGACGCACTACAGAACCGCGTACTGTATCCACCATACAATGGCATGTCACTTTTGGGACGAACTTTTGCCAATCGTTTTCATGGTCGTGAGTTCGAGTGCCTCCTAGATTTTGAATGTGTCTGTGTAGTTGGCATAGTTGGCATTACCAGATTTATTCTATGATCTTTCCAATTATAATAAATTGGTTTGTACGAGGTAAAGTTCAAAGGCCCGTAATCACTAGAACGAATTTTTATCACGGTTAATAAAACTCAGATCAAAACGCAATGCAGTAAATACTTACGTAAGTTCGCTAAATGCGGATGTCCACAAACTATACACCAACACACGCCGAAAATATAATTACAAACAATACAACACTTTACGTGATATACAAGAAACACTAACAACGGTTCATAACGATCAGAAAAACAAAAGCAAATGGAACACAAGTTGAAATTCGAATTGTTTTGAATATTGCACTAGTTCGGGAAAGATCGCGGTGTTTTCGCAGCGGAGCCGGCGAGCGACAAGCGGCCACAGTGCGGGTGGATCGCGAACTGATGATTGTTTCCACGAGGGACGCGGGTATTGGGGTGAAAATAGGGTGAAGCGGGGGCGTACCGCCGACCGGGCTTGAATGGACGCGCCGGCTACGCAACGCATGACGGTTTTCCGTCCGACGATCACAGAAACGCTCCCCCGACGTTTCGCAATGAATGTTTCTCTAATTATTACGGGTTGGTATTTCGAATGTTTTCTTCTTGGCCAACAACGCGAATGTCGGAGATAACGATAATGACTTTGAGACTTGAGAAGCGTAAAATAACAAAGTTTAGGACGACATGGGTACGTTTAATAAGTTTTGACTGCGGGAAATAGGCATTCAGCCTTTCAGGCTATGAGCTTAAACGTGTTCTATTACTTGTGCCTAAAGTCGAGGACCTTTGTCGTTGAGAGCCTTTGAATATTACACTCGTTCATTATCTATAGGAACCTTATAAAATGTTAAAGCAAATTAAATTAATCAGTGGTCTACAATCAGCAATATTGTCAGTAAAAATCGGATGAATGTGTTTCTTTTTGGACTGTGCTGGACGATATTAAAAATAAACTTGATTCACCACCATTAGTTTTATAGTCGGTGTTGTTGATTTTGATTCAAGATAGGTTTGTACTAGGAGTTTACCTGGGCTGGTCGGCATTTCAACCGGTAGAGATGATACAGTACTCTGCATTAGGTACCCTCTTCCTATATTCTTAATTCTGAGAGAGATCAGAATACGTAACTGAACGTAGATTTTGTATAATATGCAACACATCACATCATTTTCCGACGTTCACGCGAACGAAGTCGCGGGCACAGCTAGTAGGAACATAAGAGAGTACTACGGTATTTGTGCATTCATACACTGGGTATTAAGTAGGTATTTTACAAAATACAATATTTTGTAAAATATCTACCTACCTAATACCCAGTGTTTCCACACTCGTTATACATAAAATTGCTCTCACTGCGTCTCTTAACTTTTTTCTCTCGTTCTCTTTCTCGTTCTAAATATCTCGTGTTCCTTTGCGTATCAAGCTTTATTAAGATTGGTTCAATTATTTCCAATATCCTTATGAGTTCGTTTGAAATTTCGAGAGGAAATATTAATTCCTTCATTTTTGATTGAACTCGGAATCCTGTTAACTACCTACTAGGAAATGTACCCGTTTGCTAATGATAAATGAAGTTAGTGAACTTTCCTAATTATATTTCGAGAAATGTAGGCACGTGTTTGTTAGCACCCATGTTAGGCTGTAACGAAACTTGGCAGTCATGCGAGCATTAAGGTCAGAGAAGGGCCCGACTGACAAACATTACTGACAAGCTGTCGCGACTAATGTTGTACTTACTCAACTCTTTATTGCGTGCGCGGTTGGGAGGTGTAGGTGATCAACATGATAAGTTGAACTTTAAATTCTTTTAAAAATATATGTCATATTCGCTGTTAACAGTGTTACGATGCATTCACATACCGCAGTTAGTTTTTGTGGAGAAACGTTTCCAAGTGTTAGTGGGCAACATCCGTTTCCAAAAAGGTGACCAAAAAGTCAAAATGTTGAAGAATGTTTCCTAATTTTATCGTGCTGCATTTTGTTGCTACACTTAAAGTAACTGCGGTGTGGATGCATCTTTAGACTACACCTGTTACTATAATCATAAGTGGGTAAGTATATTGTATCGGTGATGGGAAGAAATTAAATTATTACGTGAATAATGAAACAAGTACCTATATACTATTGTTTAAGTCAAGTAACCTGATTGCTCACAGAAGACTTGATTGAGATTTTAAAATGTGTTTTTGTTAGTGAATGCTCATTAGATGATAATGCTTGTTAGGATGTTATACACATATCTATTTAAATTACTACTTTAATAAGTTGTTAGCAGTCAATTCAAGTAAGGTTTCTTATGAAATTGTATAATTGTGAACTTAATTTTATTTTAAGTAGGTAACTTATTTTTTTTTTGTTTTTTTGTTTGATTAGTAAGAAGGATGTTACTATAATCATAAGTGGGTATATTGGTATCGGTAATGGGAACAAATTAAATTATTAAAAACGTCAGTCATAACTGGAGCTTGTTGTTTGCATCACGTACCTACCAACCTAACAACACCTACCGACGTACATACCTATTTAACTTAGGGCTGATTTTTCAATAGTCAGATAACTTTTATTGGAAGTATAAATAAATCATATTGACATAATTATTTTCCATACAAAAGCTGTCAATCGGCCATTTTTATTCCTCGTGTAAAAGTTATTGGACTATTGAAAAATCAGCCCTTAGATAACTAATGAGACGAATCGGAATCACAACTCTATGGTTACATTTTTGGCACATGGGCGTAATATTATCTACGTAGGTTTGTGATAGATTGCAGAAAACGGATAAGTAGGTAAAATTGCATCGTTAAGAAACTGATCATCATGAATGTAAGTAGATCCATGACCATGAATCTGAGAAAACCCAATACCTACATATGTCATCTGCTTTTGTAGTTACAACTTGAAATCCTACCAACTTATGCAACCCTACGGTTAACCGGGATACCTAACCACGGGATACCAGAGGGTAATATTTGGTGCCTAATCCTAGAAAAATTAAATAAGCTCCACCTCTCATACTTCCCCCCTAATTAAACTAAAAGCCCACTCTGATTTTCTAATCCCACTAAAACAATCCACTAATAAAACAACAAGTAAAAAAAAAGAAACAAAAGAAGGGATCATGTGGCGCCATTCATAAACCAACTTAAAAAAAAAACCCGCCTAATATTTACTAGAGATGTGACGTTGTAGGGGCCAAAGAGCAGTATTCAAATGAATTAAAATCGATAATGAGTCCTCCACTAAATCTAGACGGCGCGTCGCGTCGCGTCAGGGGTTGTGCACCGCAGATAGCGAGGGGTGCTACACCCTCGTAAATTGCGCCCTCTTACTAGATTAGGTGCTTTGTTTCCCATTCTAAATACTACAAGTGTAGGGACGCTACCTATAGAAAGTGCCTGCCTATACAAATATGTTGTGACTACTGAACTGCGAAGTTTCTTACAATATTCTCTACTAAAATTCTGTATTTAATTTTAATTGGGGCTAGTGGGGTCTTTTTGTACTTTGTTGCTTGCTTCATGGTTGATTTTAAAAACTTAAATTAGTAAAGGTTTTTCGACTTTTCTTCCATCAAAGTTTTAAAGTTTCTGGGAATCAACTCTAATGTACCATTAACTTGCAGACTACTTGCTTAACCTGCAACCCGCATCTAACAAGAACTGAATTTATCACTTTTTAGGGTTCCGTAGGTCTTTGAAAATGATATTGAGGTTACTAATGTCATTTTTTTCTAAACTGAATAGTTTGCGAGAGAGACTTCCAAAGTGGTAAAATGTGTGTCCCTCCCCCCCCCCCCCTGTAACTTCTAAAATAAGAAAAGGATTAAGCTAAAAAAAATATGATGTATAATACCATGTAAACTACCAGTGAAAATTGGTTTGAACGAGATCTAGTCATGTAGTTTTTTTTTAATACGTCATAAATCGTAAATCGCGAATTGTGCTTATATTTATTTTTTAAAAATAAATAGATTTGAAGTTATTCAAAAAATTACACCAAAAATTACCAATTCCTCCCCCTTATCTCCGAAACTACTGAGCCTACAATTTTGAAAAACCGGCCAAGTGCGAGTCGGACTCGCGCACCGAGGGCTCCGTACAAACCTGTAGGTATATATTATGTAAGGAATATTAAAAAAATTGAAATATTCAAGTTTGACCTCTAAAAGTGACATCATACTCAAACAGTTATTTATTTTCGCTACACGTCCGTGTTTGGGTCACAGAAATCCATATGTGTGAGACAGACAGACATCTAAGTGATTCTCTAAGAGTTCAATTTCTTAGGGATGTTTGGAACCCTAGCAAGTTACACTCCTACCTACACCAGTCCAATCTAGAGTTCAACAAGGTAGCGTCTATGACCTGTATGTCTGTGATAATAGACTAGGTACCTTAGAATATGCGTTATTATTCTAAGCTAGGTACCTAATATTACCATATAAGTACCTATCATCAGTCATTACGACCTACCGTCTTTCTATCTGCGTTCCTGCGTTCCCTTTTCTAAAAAGGATGGAGATGCAACTATCTGTCATGTCACCCGAGTACCCAATTCGCAAGTTCGCATGGCTTCACTAATATCGATCAGTGCCATCTGTCGGCCGATCGAAATTCGGAGACAGAACGCAACCAGGTGAGATAGGTAGTGCAAGCAAAACCGGAACTAAACGTGTTCGTAACATTGTAAATACAGGTGTTACGGGCTACGGCAGAGAGAAGAATTTTGGTAGCTATTCCATAACGGACCAAAAAAACTTCACGGGCAGATGGGGCAGGTATCATTGTGTGAACATCTGTTGTGCTAAATTAAGACGATCTCATAAAAAATATGGAGAGCTGATGATGATCTAGTAAATAGCGTTTTTTGGGAATCTACGCTGCCGTTCCTGTTTCTCTGGGCGATCAACAAACCGGAACAACCATATGAAATGCGTTGCACATAAATCGCCTTCAAAATGCCTGGAATTTATCAAGCTTACACAGCTTTATTTAAATATTTTCCAGTTAAAAATTACCAACACATTTTTTTTTTTTTGTTTTAGATCTGCTTGGAACCACTAAAAAGTTATTTCTCCAATAAAAAAATAATGCATCTACGTTTAGTTGTCTTACGATGTGGCTTTAAAGGAATTTAAAACGAATGAGAGTACTGTCATTATAAACTTAAAGTAAGTAAGATAAGTAACAAAAATATTAATAACAAATTCTCATTTTTTACTGTTTTTCATTTTATTTTATAGGTTAGCCACCAAACAACAGTTGTTAATAAAATTTATACTCTAAAGTTGATGCAGTAACGAAACGTTCACTTCGTTATGAGTTTTCTCAGCCGCTGTGTGCTGTTTGGTTGATCAATTTATTAATTTTTAGTATCGTGGAAATGTGTTAATAGTTATAATTCGCCTTAAACTAATTTTGGATATATTTCTGATCTAAACATTAACAGAAAAGGTAAGATGTTCTGCAAAAAACTTGTAGAGGAAGTCTTCCACTAAAACGTTACACCTTTCGTATTGTAATAACATTTTATCGATCTTGAGTAAATCATCAAAATACTGACTTTAATATCATTATAGTGATTAGGATTTAATGTATTCTCTCTTTTGCCCCACATTGATTTTTTATTTCAGGTTATTATCGACCTGTCAAGAAGACATTTTTTTCGTGAAGCTGTACTTGCAAAATTCGCAAAATAGGAGACGAAAACCCCTTCAAGTTTTCAAATTTCATATCGAATCTGCCACCAATAGTAAGTTACATCAATTTTCATTGATTTAAACTAAAAAAGTAAATATTTAAATCCTTATTAGGCAATATATTTGATCTTTGAGGTGTGTAGGTAAACATTTTGCTGATTCCATTGCTAAGGATGGTTTATTATTATAAGTTATCGATTGTATTGTATGTTTGTTGGCCTTATAATCAGCTTTACTTCTTTAGATTGTATATTATCGGAGTGTAGACACGAAAATTATGTGTATAACCTCTAAATGCTTACAATGCATCCTGGATCATATGTTTCTGTCACACCCAGCTGTTTAGATATCTAAATCTCACAAGGTCATATTTAAAATTAAAATTCTACATATTTGGGTGACAATTCTAAGAGGTTACACCATTTGATGGAGTATTGTACATTGTCTTGCAAAGATAAGTGGAAATAAACTTTGTATTGTCAACAATAGCTGTGTGAATAGTAAGCAGTGTTTACTGAAACATATTAATCAAATGAAACATTAAGTTGTCATTTAATCACAAAGTAATGGCCTCATAACAAATGGAATAATCATGTTTATATAGATGACATAGGTAGTTACATAAATTATCACAAAATTAAACTTAAAGCAAAATTTTAAACAAAACTGTCCTGACCACAAAAACAATGAGTAAAGTTAATACTTGAAAACAATATATGTATAACAGTTCAAGTATGTTGTGAAGGAAACTTGTGTAAAATGACATGCTGTGGAAAGGCACTGAATATTGCTGAATTACTTTTATCTTCAACTGTGTCACAATCATTATGTTTGTCAAGCAAAGAAACTAGTTCTGCTGATGAATACTGCTGCATAAATTATTCAGCAATTAGTATTTATTAATCAACAATCTTTGATACTGAACCGCAATAATTACTCTTTACATGATTCAAGATTAATTAAAAAACATTATTCTGCCTAAAAAACTTGATGGCCTTTAGATTTCAGTACTTATCTTAATAGATAATCTTGGAAGTGGCATTGGGGACAAAGTACGATTTTCTGCTGAGCCATTCATAAATGCCTTCCGTTACTGACTGAGTGACTGGCTGAGATAAATTATCTGTCATTTATCTGCCTGTTAACCACAAACCAACCAATGGCTTTATGACAAATAGTGTTAAACAACTGATAAAAACCTCAAAAACTGCAAGTGACTGACAAATTACACACAGCCAAAACTACTGATTGTAGAAAGCTGAAGCATGTAGGTTCCCTAAATTCCATAGGGGAGTATAAAAGGGGATTTCCAGACATTCCACAGACAGGAAATAAACATGTTTCTATTGATGCTATAACAACAAATAATAAAAATTGAACTAAATCTATACTAATATTATAAAGCAGAAGAGTTTGTTTGTTTGGTTGAACGCGCTAATCTCAGGAACTACTGGTCGGATTTGAAAAATTCTTTCAGTGTTAGATAGCCCATTTATCGAGGAAGGTTATAGGCTATATATCATCACCCTAAGACAAATAGGAGTGGAGCAATAATGGAAAATGTGACGCAGGCGAAGTTGCGCGGGTCAGCTAGTTAAAAATTAAAAGGAAATTCCATACAAGAAAAGTATTTTTTTCGATGTATGGTACTAGACCCTTTGTGTGAGAGTCCTACTTGCACATGCCCAGTTTTTTATTAAATCAAATAAATAAAAAGTAAACAAAATACCGGATATGCATGTGCACAAAACGGGTATAGGTATACAGTAAGCCAAAGTCACAGTGCTGGTTTTAAAATTTTGCCACAATATTTTAGCTTCAGCATACTCATCGAGTCGCCTTTATAAAATTCTTAGTCTATCTACATACTATAGGAAGAGTCCAATTGTGTGCTTATTATGGCTGAGTCTAGCATGTCATTTACATGAATTCAAAAGGACTTCATATTTTTTCCTTTCTGTTATGATTTATTTGATAATCTGACTTTGGGGACACGCAGGAGCCAAATGCAGAGGCTTTATTAAACATTTCAAATGGAATGGGGCAAAAACCAATGATAATCCCAAAATGCGGTATGAAGATACACCCAATGACAATCCTCGGTTAGTGCAGGTTGTTTAAACAGGCCACTTTAGCAGAATCAGAAAGCACACCTCGCCACCCTAATCAAATTTTCCCTATCAACCTTCAACCTAATGCACTAGCGATTAAGATGAAAATGAAATTTGACAGATTGTTGTGTGGATAATATTAGGATTTTAATATTTAAATTCTGCTAAAGTGGCCAGGACTATAGGGTGGATTAGTGGACTGGTTATCTACACTAATATCGTAAAGAGGAAAGATTTGTTTTTTGTTTGAATGTAATAGGCTTGGAAACGACTGGACTAATTTGAAAATTATTTCACTATTAAAAGCCTACCCTGTCTATCCCTGGTAAACATAGGCTAAGTATATAATATTTTTTTTATAGTTAGGGATCTGTATGAAAAATCCGATAATGTAACTCAAGGTGTGAAAAAATTACAAAATAAGATCCTTATGTACTGCGGAAACTATTTACCATAGAGCAAAGTGATGCACCACAGTTTTATAGGGGACATCAATATCTACATAAAAGTTCGCGGGGATAATGTAATATTACGTAATGTAACTATTATGTTTGTCACAATGTCCGGTTATTCAATCTAAACCCGGGTGAAATGAAATAACATTGATTTTAGTATAATGATATATTATCCTTATTTATTTAAATTGTTTAATAATTAAGATAACCATGACAAGAAATAAAAATGTTAAGATACATAACCATGTACATGTTATGTACCTTAATATTATTACACTTCAAAAGTTTCGATGGGTATAAATGTACTCGTAAGTAAGAAAAATGTTGCAGTTTGAGCGAACTACATTTAGTCTCTTAATAAGTAATTTACACATTACCCTTTATGAGGGTAGATGGGAGATGAGTTTGTGGAGTACCAACTAAACCAGTGCGAAAGAAGTCGCGGTTGAATTGCTAATCATTTATACTATGAAAAATTAATTGTCCCTTGCCCAACCACTGAGGCTTTAAAACTCCATGATTTACTATAATAATGTGTATTCAAAGAAACAACAACACTTATATTGTTGAAGTTTGTGCAGGTTTTAAATGAATTTATACATAAATAAACACTGATTATACCAGTTCTTTCACATTTAATGAAAACATCAAACAACAATATTGTCAAGGCCAATGGCAATAATGTAAATAAGTTATTTATTACTGCATAAATATGTGACAGAATAGCTCAGGAACATTGTATTCAACATGTTCATAATGGAAAATAGATGGGCAAACCTTATCGTGACTGTTATTAGGATAGATAACAGGAAACCAATGTTAAAAATTCAACTAAATATTAGGCTCATACAAATCTGCTTTTGATAACAACAACGAAATATTTTGGTAGCTTTGATTTCATGTTCAAATGGTATCAATCTAATTTATTACCTAAATGTTTTAATTAATATTGACACAATATACATATACTATTAACATCTTTCTTTATTGCTCTTGCTTCTCGCTGTCAGAAAATGAAAATCAATAAAGTAGATATGATTTACATTGCCAGGGTTGAGGAATTTGTTTGAAAGAGTCACCGTGCTCCTGGAATGCAAAGGGATGAATTAGGAAGAACACGGACGGGTTTTAGTCAGTAACAGTTCGACACTCCCTCCTGCTACACCATATTACTTCAACTTAACAGCAAATCCATGCATATCCTAGGGGTAAACACTTTTCATCGAAGTCAATAGTCATTTAAATTAGGCTTAATGCAAGATGTGTACATAAAGATGGTCCTCTAAAAACACGCCCGTCACCACTTCCTAGAGTTTTATCTGGTAAGAAGTGGTCAGCGAACTCCCCAGCAACACAATCTGTAAAGTTTGAAGAACTAGAATTTGTACAATAGTATGCATCAATTGAGCTATCCATCTCCTTGGTTTATCTATTTATTTATTTATGTACACACAAGAAATAAAAAAATGTATATAGAAAAAAGGTTACAAAGATACTGCTTATTTCAAATGAACCAATTAACAAATGAACCATTTCAATTAACCAATGAGAAATAAAAGTTTCTAGGATCAAGCACTAACTATTATTACATTGCAGGATTTATTATTTTTAAATTTTAATCAGTGCAGTATATTTTTAATTAAGCTTTTATTACATTCTTTATTGTACACAAAAGATGAAACAACTAACAAAAAATTATTCTCTTAATGTGTATTATGATGAATCTTGAAATGGTTTAAATAGGTACTTTAGTATCCTATTACTTATCGGACAGGGTGGTAGAACGATGCCACGCTGCAGTAAACGCACACGGAGCGGCGCTCCCGCGAGCGGGGGCGAAGTCCTGCCGGGGGCGACCGCTATCGACGAACACCATCATCACAAGAGATCCAGAAATAGCAGGTAAGATCTTGCAGAAATAGCTGATGAGAATGGGAGTAACGGCCCTTTACCGCGGCCGCCCAGTTCTGCGGGAACGGTTTAAAAAAAAAATTGCCTTTCTTCCTTTTTTTAAACGTTGCCCCACATTAGGAACTTCTCCTGTATCGTGGATGCGTTTACAAACATACAATTTCATATAGGGCCATTCAAGTATTACAAGCAGAATTTTAGACAGTTTTAACTCCCCGTTGGGAATAGGTTTTACTCGCGCGTGCCCTATTTTCCCCATTTCGGTTATTTCTTACTTAACTATGAAACATCGCATGAGAGTAAAATACAACTAGCCATGATTATGTCAAATCGAAATTTACTAAGACTTGCAAACTAAAAAATGTAAGTAAATATTGCTGACTTAATCACCATTTAACTTACTGCTTACGTAATACTTGAACGGCCCCATACACAAATAGCCAGACCCGGACCAACTATCTGTAGGCCATACAAATATTTTTTCCGTGCGGGAATCGAACCCACGACACGCAGCGCAGCACTCAATCTCTCAACCACTGCGCCAACCGTGTCGTCTTGCCTTATCTTGTAGATCAGATAAAGGCAAGCAAAGACTACAATCGACCCTTTTAAACACTCTTAGCTTTACATAATATCTTATGACAATGTCTGCGATCTTACAGCATTTATTCAAGTAATGTCTATTTTTTTTATTCATTTATTTGTTGGTCTATTTCAGTTCACGCCGACATTCCAAATCAGAAGATACGAGTTTTAGTGTAAAGAAATGTCTAACATGGTTTAAAGAATACACAACAGCCCTGGACCCAGAAGTGCTGGGTGAGTTACTTATTATGCATCATAACTTTCAACAAAAGCAATCATGTCACGAACTTACCAACTGTTTGTTGATAGGAACAAATGTGTGTGCTTCTTGGGTTGCACCAATCTCATATAGGTTCGACCAGAGACAACAGAATTTTTTTTCTACAATTTTCACAGCCAGATTTCCGACATTCCTACTTTCATTGCAGGCCATTGATTTCTTTACGACTGTAGTCTAGTCTTTCTGCTTTTCTCCTGTACACTTTTTCTAGACTTACTATTAATTTTAGAAGTAATACCCAGCCAACTTTTTGAGGATGTCAGACCATCTAAGTGGGGTCGTTTCACGCTCTCTTAAGAAGACGAAGCATTCGCTTGTCAGTCACAAAAATTAGTAGAATTGGCACCCAGGTTGCTAACTTTGCATGGTCACCTTCAACAGTCAGATAATACAAGTTTGTGTTGTTTCTTTAGGTCCAGAAGGCATGGAAAAGTTTTGTGAAGACATAGGTGTGGATCCAGAAAACGTCGTCATGTTGGTCATTGCATACAAAATGGGAGCGAAACAAATGGGCTACTTCACACAAGAGGAATGGATAAAAGGTACTAATTATGTTGGTCTTGAAGATGTGTCAATGTTAAACTTACAAGCCACACACGGTATTTTGATTCGGCAGTTCAACCATTGCCAATACCTTTGCATTCTTTTTACTGAACTTTGGAAAAGAAAGGTTTATGAGTTTGCCGGTCACTACAGACCCGCTCCGGTATCGTATGGGTGCCATTATGATACACAAAACTGCCTTGTTTATAGCTCTTTCTGTTAGTAGTAAACTGTATAAAAATCCAATGCTTGGTTTAGAAAATATTTGCAGAAAATAATTAATTATAATTATAATTTAAAATTTTGAGAAGCATCACTGTGTCAGTCTATGGAATGTCGAGTAACTATTCCAATGATCAATTTCTTACAATTTTTCTTCAAACTGTTTCAGGACTAACGGAGCTACAATGTGACAGTGCACACAAATTGCAGAACAAACTAGAATACCTTCGCAGCTTACTCAACGATCCCTATATGTTTAAGGCCATTTACAGATATTCTTATGATTTTGCTAGGGTGAGTACATAATTATCATATGATTTTCTATCAAAAATATTCACAAAATTAATAATGAACACCCATTTCCCATGTATGTGTAATTATGTATTGCTAGCTGCCAGTCTTGTATGTATGTAAATCGGGCTGGTTTCCGCAACTCCACGACTAAGCGCGTATTTTGCGTGTAGGTGGGACACATGCGTCATTCGATCCACCCCAGCTCCCCAAGGAAGGCCAGCAACGCCTTGAGTGCTATAGCTGCCAGTCTTTTGCATGGAGCGACTGCCCATTATATTTCCACAATGCGGTGACAGGGTAACAGACCTATCCTTGAATAGACTTGTGACAGATATAATTATACTGCCTTATGACTAGATACCCGTAACTATTGTCAAAGATCTACAAATGAAACAACAACTTAAAATGCTATGGAGGAAGCTCTGTTAAGATTTATTTATTTATTTAATGCACAACACATCCATTGACCCACCTCAGCAAGTATTTTTTAATGTTGGAGATTGTCTGTGCTACTGTTGTTTTGTAGGCGTTTTCTACAATATTAAAACATTTCACTGCAACTTTTTCAATCAACAACTTTTCTCCATTTTCCAGGATAAGGACCAGCGCTCACTGGACACAAGCACGGCCCGGGCGCTGCTGGGAGTGCTGCTGCCTCGCTGGGCGCTCCGCCCGCCCCTGGCCGAGTTCCTGCAGCGCGAGCGGCGGTACCGCGTCGTCAACCGCGACCAGTGGTGCAACATCCTCGAGTTCAGCCGGACCGTGGACACGCAGCTCAACACATACGACGCCGACGGAGCGTGTGAGTACATTGTACATACCCTGGCCGAGTTCCTGCAGCGCGAGCGGCGGTACCGCGTCGTCAACCGCGACCAGTGGTGCAACATCCTCGAGTTCAGCCGGACCGTGGACACGCAGCTCAACACATACGACGCCGACGGAGCGTGTGAGTACATTGTACATACCCTGGCCGAGTTCCTGCAGCGCGAGCGGCGGTACCGCGTCGTCAACCGCGACCAGTGGTGCAACATCCTCGAGTTCAGCCGGACCGTGGACACGCAGCTCAACACATACGACGCCGACGGAGCGTGTGAGTACATTGTACATACCCTGGCCGAGTTCCTGCAGCGCGAGCGGCGGTACCGCGTCGTCAACCGCGACCAGTGGTGCAACATCCTCGAGTTCAGCCGGACCGTGGACACGCAGCTCAACACATACGACGCCGACGGAGCGTGTGAGTACATTGTACATACCCTGGCCGAGTTCCTGCAGCGCGAGCGGCGGTACCGCGTCGTCAACCGCGACCAGTGGTGCAACATCCTCGAGTTCAGCCGGACCGTGGACACGCAGCTCAACACATACGACGCCGACGGAGCGTGTGAGTACATTGTACATACCCTGGCCGAGTTCCTGCAGCGCGAGCGGCGGTACCGCGTCGTCAACCGCGACCAGTGGTGCAACATCCTCGAGTTCAGCCGGACCGTGGACACGCAGCTCAACACATACGACGCCGACGGAGCGTGTGAGTACATTGTACATACCCTGGCCAAGTTCCTGCAGCGCGAGCGGCGGTACCGCGTCGTCAACCGCGACCAGTGGTGCAACATCCTCGAGTTCAGCCGGACCGTGGACACGCAGCTCAACACATACGACGCCGACGGAGCGTGTGAGTACATTGTACATACCCTGGCCGAGTTCCTGCAGCGCGAGCGGCGGTACCGCGTCGTCAACCGCGACCAGTGGTGCAACATCCTCGAGTTCAGCCGGACCGTGGACACGCAGCTCAACACATACGACGCCGACGGAGCGTGTGAGTACATTGTACATACCCTGGCCGAGTTCCTGCAGCGCGAGCGGCGGTACCGCGTCGTCAACCGCGACCAGTGGTGCAACATCCTCGAGTTCAGCCGGACCGTGGACACGCAGCTCAACACATACGACGCCGACGGAGCGTGTGAGTACATTGTACATACCCTGGCCGAGTTCCTGCAGCGCGAGCGGCGGTACCGCGTCGTCAACCGCGACCAGTGGTGCAACATCCTCGAGTTCAGCCGGACCGTGGACACGCAGCTCAACACATACGACGCCGACGGAGCGTGTGAGTACATTGTACATACCCTGGCCGAGTTCCTGCAGCGCGAGCGGCGGTACCGCGTCGTCAACCGCGACCAGTGGTGCAACATCCTCGAGTTCAGCCGGACCGTGGACACGCAGCTCAACACATACGACGCCGACGGAGCGTGTGAGTACATTGTACATACCCTGGCCGAGTTCCTGCAGCGCGAGCGGCGGTACCGCGTCGTCAACCGCGACCAGTGGTGCAACATCCTCGAGTTCAGCCGGACCGTGGACACGCAGCTCAACACATACGACGCCGACGGAGCGTGTGAGTACATTGTACATACCCTGGCCGAGTTCCTGCAGCGCGAGCGGCGGTACCGCGTCGTCAACCGCGACCAGTGGTGCAACATCCTCGAGTTCAGCCGGACCGTGGACACGCAGCTCAACACATACGACGCCGACGGAGCGTGTGAGTACATTGTACATACCCTGGCCGAGTTCCTGCAGCGCGAGCGGCGGTACCGCGTCGTCAACCGCGACCAGTGGTGCAACATCCTCGAGTTCAGCCGGACCGTGGACACGCAGCTCAACACATACGACGCCGACGGAGCGTGTGAGTACATTGTACATACCCTGGCCGAGTTCCTGCAGCGCGAGCGGCGGTACCGCGTCGTCAACCGCGACCAGTGGTGCAACATCCTCGAGTTCAGCCGGACCGTGGACACGCAGCTCAACACATACGACGCCGACGGAGCGTGTGAGTACATTGTACATACCCTGGCCGAGTTCCTGCAGCGCGAGCGGCGGTACCGCGTCGTCAACCGCGACCAGTGGTGCAACATCCTCGAGTTCAGCCGGACCGTGGACACGCAGCTCAACACATACGACGCCGACGGAGCGTGTGAGTACATTGTACATACCCTGGCCGAGTTCCTGCAGCGCGAGCGGCGGTACCGCGTCGTCAACCGCGACCAGTGGTGCAACATCCTCGAGTTCAGCCGGACCGTGGACACGCAGCTCAACACATACGACGCCGACGGAGCGTGTGAGTACATTGTACATACCCTGGCCGAGTTCCTGCAGCGCGAGCGGCGGTACCGCGTCGTCAACCGCGACCAGTGGTGCAACATCCTCGAGTTCAGCCGGACCGTGGACACGCAGCTCAACACATACGACGCCGACGGAGCGTGTGAGTACATTGTACATACCCTGGCCGAGTTCCTGCAGCGCGAGCGGCGGTACCGCGTCGTCAACCGCGACCAGTGGTGCAACATCCTCGAGTTCAGCCGGACCGTGGACACGCAGCTCAACACATACGACGCCGACGGAGCGTGTGAGTACATTGTACATACCCTGGCCGAGTTCCTGCAGCGCGAGCGGCGGTACCGCGTCGTCAACCGCGACCAGTGGTGCAACATCCTCGAGTTCAGCCGGACCGTGGACACGCAGCTCAACACATACGACGCCGACGGAGCGTGTGAGTACATTGTACATACCCTGGCCGAGTTCCTGCAGCGCGAGCGGCGGTACCGCGTCGTCAACCGCGACCAGTGGTGCAACATCCTCGAGTTCAGCCGGACCGTGGACACGCAGCTCAACACATACGACGCCGACGGAGCGTGTGAGTACATTGTACATACCCTGGCCGAGTTCCTGCAGCGCAGCCATCCAAGTGTATTAACTAAAGCAAAAAAAAGCCACAGAAAAACGTTATTACGTCTTACTAACTAGATCTTCCTCTCATCCCAGGGCCAGTAATGCTAGACGAGTTCGTAGAGTGGTTGCGAGCGGAGCGCGCGGGCGACGCCGCCATGCCGGCGCACAGCTGAGGGCGCGGGAGCCGAGCCGCGCGCGCGGGGCCGCCGGCGCCGACACTGTTGTGAGCGATCGTAGTAGGGCGCGAGGAACTGTACACACATGGAGTGCTAGAGACCTTCGTAAGGCGCCATATGCATGAGCGGCAAGTTGTCAACGGCAGAGGCAACTGCAGCCGTCGATACCCGTCGACTGCAGCTGTCAACGCCTTTTTGCTGTCTATTGACAAAATGGCTGACACAAGAGGCTACAACTGCAAGCGTCTAACATAGTGAATAATGGATGCATTGCTGCAAAAACTGACCAATAGTCGTTAGACAGTTACAATAACTGTCTTAACGACTATTGGTAGTAGTACTCTTAGTCAACTGACCATTACCATCCCATACCTTGAGATTGGCAAAATCATCAAATGTTCATTCATCTATGAAGCGATATCCTTAAAAATGAATTGAAGTGCAAGAATCACCGACTACCGTCAATGTCTAGACGGCTGCAGTCGCCTCTATCATCGGCAAAGTGATCTATCAGTGGGGTATTTACGTAACAAACTTACAATACTTGACATTCATCTCAATCGAGTTGTTAGTGTTTTCAAGTGTTTGCAATATACACAGAAGATTATGAATTCCTTCAAATTAGTGGATTATGACAGAAAGTGTATTAGAAAAAAATAGTGAACTCGCCTGCAATTTAGCGGAAGATAAGATAACAATATTGGATGTAATAGATTGCATTATAAGGTTTGTTAGTCAATACTGCTGTTTGTTGAATAAAAATTTGCCGTGTACGACAGGCATATTGCTAATGCTAGCTCTATGTTACATTTTGGATAAGTTTTTGCGTACCTACTAGCACTCCATTTGTGTACTACTCCAAGGAATAATCATTATTGTCAGGGTTGACTAAACTGTGGATAGGTTATCTAATGAAATGGCCAATATAAGGAAAGTGGAAAAGACTTGATTAGGAATGAAGGGTCTAAATCAGAGGGATGTTAGACCTAGGTTAGGAAATGTTCTTTATTGGAAGAACAAGGAATGTCGCTTTCTCACAACACAACGGTAAGTCGGAACCTCCAGTGAACCTCCTTCAGTAGACATGACATTGATACTAAATAAACACAGGAAATTAAACTTATTTATCGCCTTTTGGCTTTAATTTTAAGCGGATTTTGATGGTTTCAGTGTTAAAGTCTGTATGGCTAGGAATAAAAATATGCAGGTTTTGTATATTGCTGAGTTTGGATTCCATTAATGATTTTATACTTATTTTTTGAATCGCGATATTTACGTCACAGTATTGATATAGAGTAGTGATGGCGGTGACAAATCCTGAATATAAATACTTTCGGAATCAGTGTCATGTCTATACAGTTGTAAGCCTTAAAACATACCAGATATTCCCATAGTGTACTGTGTTATTTAACATCTTACAAACTCACTCTCTGATTTCTTTAGTATATGATACTTGAGCCTTAAGGGGTCTGTAATGTAATTTATTAACAGTGACGAAAGCAGGGAATTTAAATTAATATGTCAGTAATATTTATCGCGGGCGATAATCGCGTTACTTTACTGTGAAACTCGAAACATACAGTTTTGTTTAAAGAAAAAACTATGTGTATAAAATGAACTATTGTCTGGCTTTTTACTCTAGTGTTGTCACGTTAATTTTAACTTTATTTGTCATGGCACCTCATCGATTTATTTTATTTCTAACAATGCTAGCGTAGAAAGAAGGCATTCTGCCACTTATGCCAAATTGTGGGAATGAGTAAGGACATTTTAGTGTGTTTGTTTGGTCCATGAATATTTTTATTAATTCGTAAGAATGCATGAGAATGCTGTAAATTAAATGTACCCATTTATGTTAAAAAAATAAAACAAGCAGGTATTGTTTATAACAACAGTAGTTTTTCTTTGTAACAATCTTGCTTGACACTCCCTTGTGACTATCTATCTACATACTTTCATTATGCAAAGCATGCTGCAATATTTCCATTATCATTATTTCACAAATTATGTAAATATAAAATTACTTACGCTATTGGTTGGCCACTCGAGGAGCTTCATATTTCAATGGTCAGTAAATAATATTATGTATTATTTTGTCTTATTAACCCAGTAGACATAAGTTTACGTGTATATTTTTAGCATTTATTTATGATGTATGTATATTATGATTTTGCAATGCTCCTCTGATATAAACACTTAAATAATTTAAAGGATAAAATACGCAATCTCATTCTATATCAAACCTGTTGAAACATATTGAATATTATATTAATTTGCCCACCGAATGTTATTATTATGTTTGCAATAGAACAGTACAAGCAAGGAGAATACTTTCATTTGATCAGGAAATGTGGATATTTATTTTGAACCAGTAGCCAATCCTTGGTGGGGTTAGTGTAATGTATTACGATTCAATAAAATGCTTATATTGTCTGGTATCTACTCCAGATGGCCTTTCGACTGATTTTGAACACAATGCCTAGGATAACTGTAACTTGAATGTGCGATTGACATCTCTAGCGTTACTCTCAGATATTCTTCTGTCCTTAGCAATATTTGTTTAAACAGAATTATCTGCTATTTATGTATATTATCTTAGTCTTAACAAGTGTTTAGAGTAAGTCCTTATTATTTTTGTAAAGATTCTTGAAGACTAACACTAGACATGTGCCGCACATTCACATAAACTAAAATAGAATAAATCCATATACACCACAAACTTTAGACTGGACTACTGAGGCCACTTCGAATCATGTTCCAATAGACTAGCTCTTATGTCTAGTCTAAACACTAGGTTTAGGTGTAGATATCGTTTTATATAAGATGTGTAGGTAGTTTATTCAAATTCTCTGATTGTAAGTAATTTCTCTGTAAAATACCGTGTATCAAAATTATCGCAAATCGTTTAGGCCATTGTACCGGAGGTTATTACATGAGGAATAATAAATAAAAACTTATGAAAATGACTTGTGTTTTGTGTTCTATTGGTTTATTGATTGTAACTTTATGTAACTGCTCTCATTAAACAATTTGATTACTGAATTTGTAGTTAACATTTGTGGTGTTATTCATACATTGCATGGTAGAGAATATAATACATTTGTAAATTACAATGTTTACAGTATCTACATTATGTACAAACGCATAAAAAAACAAAATAAATCATTGGGCATCAAAAAAATAATCCACATCGCTGTCAACGGCAAAAGTGCCCAGAACACTGGCAGCATTGCCACGTTGAATGGCAATGCTGATTCTTTGGCCGAAGAAAAGCCCAGCCCTCTGGTCACGTGAACCGTCGACAAGTTGTTTGCTGATGTCCCGAAAGACTCTATGTGCACTCGGACCCCATGGGCCTAGTGTTTCAACGCCAAAAGGCTCAAATCATAGAGTATATAACCACTAGAGAGCGTATAAGCCGATTTCTTCTAAGTACGCGGCTCACTACAGCGGGCCGGGGGACGAGGAACAACGCGCGGCTGCAATTGGTCCGTTCAAGGTCAAGTTGCATAGGTAGCCTATGGTTAGTGGTGGCACTACTTGATTAAAGGAAAATAGTCGATATCGATAAAATGGATTTTAACATTATAAAAATACTCAATCCAAACAAACAGCACTATATCTTGTTTAAACAAAGTTTCCCTATTAACCTTATCTTTCCAATTTTATTTTAATTCTGAAATCTTCGAAAATCTAAAATGAAAACATGTATGTCAAACACACAGATGAAAAATCTGAGACCCTCCTCCTATTTTTAAAGTAGTTACGTGTATAATGTAAGTATGTGAATTGATTAAAAATTGTATTAGTTGTAATTTTATGATCATCGATAAATCGACTTCAATCATTAAACGTAACAGCACAGATTTTCACGATAAAAATACAAAGGGGAAGAAAGGGATAAAAATATAAGTATTTCCTAATGAAAGAAAGAGACTTTTCCAAAAGACATCAACGCGCGCTTCTCACAGTGTGCTCGTTCACCTAACCACCATTTTATATAGACCCCTGCAGTGGCTCATCATCTGATTCAAATCAAAAATATTTTGCGTAGTCTTTACTCTCCGATGAAAAGTTATGCCATCATTTTTGTAACAAAAGGTCTAGGAATGTTTCCCACACAAATTCACCGGGTATGAAGGCATTTTTATGCGTTATAAATTGCATAAAAATTAAAACGATTTGTAAAAACTTAGCATGCCCACAGGTCTAACAATTGGTCACAACTAAAATGGTTACTAGTGCCTGCTGCCTAACATCTGAGCAAAAACACTAATAGTTTTCGTGCGTCGGGGCACTGTATGCGCAGTCAAGTGGTTTAATAGTCTTTGGCTCAAATATATAAATCCCAATAAGGTTATTATATTTGCGCCTTTTGAGGTTTTCCGCACCTGCAGCAGCCGCCCCAGCACAGCCCGCCGTGCTAAGAAGATGGGATGGCGCAAGGGTGTCAACATTACATTTGTTGTTGTTGATAGGCTCATCTGTGACCACAATATTACTTCTTCAAATCTTGCACAGTTGCCTTAGCACAGTCACACGTGACTTAAGCAGTTTCTAAGGTTTTATCAACTATCCGTAAACACTTTTAACGCCACTGGTTGGTTAGTGGTTCAGGGATAGATAAAAGGTGTTGGGGGGCAACTCGTCCCACGCGAAACTGGGCCCTGGGCCCAGTTCTACCTTAATTTAATTGTAGGCAACTGGGCCCACGTGAGTTTAGCTATTATCGGACGATTTTCGCTACTATCCCCCAGGTCCCAATAAAGTTTTCTCTGTCCCTGAAATATTTTTTTATTAAAGTGTCTCCAAATGGTGTCTCCATTTTTTAAATGCTCCAGGAAACCAGAAACATCGAAAAGTATCTCCGGTGTTGGAATTGTGAGCTGTTAGGATTAAAAAGTACCAGGAGATCAGAAACATATTGAAGCAATTTCGTGGCTGGAATATATGAGTGCTAAAGATTGGGTCCTATTGCCTACTATCATATTAGAAAAGCTAGAAATAGGCTCAGGGCCCAGTTTCGAGTGGGACAACCAGTACCTCAGAAACCAGATATTACAAGACTATCCCAGGCTTTAGTTATCTGCAGAATAGGCTTATCAAGTTAATCTTTCATGTGTAATTGAAAACAATGTCTTACTTAGAACTCTCTATTTACATATTCTACATGCTATTTACAGTATCTGTCAGCCTTCATCTTACTCCTTCGATCTAACAGTGTCTCGTGGAGGTTCCCTTCAGTCTTGGCTTTCTTTAGCTCTGAGACACTGCCATCATTCAATCGAAGCTTCTTGTCTTGAAATTTCTGGAACTTTTTGCTGAAATCAAAGTTTTGATGTCTTTACTGTTTTGTGAAACAGAAATTGTGTCTCTTGACAGCGCAGCGTTGTGCTCTGCAGCAAACAAATCTATATTCATTTACCATTGATTGTTTACAAGTAAATTCTCAATTTACCAAACAAAAGACAAGTTCAACCATTGTACCCACAGATATACATCGGTAGACCTAGATAACGCAAGTATCAAGATCTGTATGAAAACCAAACGTGCCATTTGTTGGCTACCTACTATAAGACGTAGCACTATTTAGTGATGAGAAAATCAAATCGATTCAAAGACGACGCCCACCTCGCCCCTCCCCCCACCTTGCACCAGCGCTCACCCAGCTGACGTCCGACTAGCGCTATACACCGATGCAGACTGAGTGCAAAAGTGGCCATGCGAAGTAGTTGCTCTTGCGTTATCTATTTCTATCTATCTATATCTGTGATTGTACCCTATGTGGTACACATGGCACAGTCTTTCTAAGTCCATGTACTCTATGCTGTATACATTCCCAATATAACTATTGCTGAGGGGACTGTTAGGTGCTCAAGTCATAATTTTGTTATCTTGTGATCCAATTACATAAAACAAATAATACTCACACATAATTAACTTCAACCTGCGACAGATCAGCCTGCTCCTCATCAGGCAGTACAGACTTGTTGACTTCCTTAGTCTTGTTGCTTCGGATGTTACAGAACTCATCTGCTCCAGCGGCTGTGCTGCGGGCTACCACTGCGTCATCTTCAGGGTCCACTGACATAAACTTGTTGAGAGAGCTCAGGATTGCTGTTTTGCCTGTTGATCAAGAACTTAATACAATCTTCCTAAACAAGTAGTATTTCAAAAACTTGGTTTTTGGGAAAATCATGGAGCTGTATCAACAGTGGAAAGAGAGTCCTGTTATGCTTTTACACACCTTCTGAATACACATGATGAACATTAATATTTTAGTTTAGCTAGGTAAACTAATCAACAATGGTACCTTTATGACATGACAGTAAACCTGAGTTTCGTGATACATCAAAATTGTAAAACAGATCTCTCACCCTCTTGCCACACAGGCTCCCACTGCTCCATAGCCCCCACCGCATCAGATCTTCCAACAACCGTATCCTTCACAACTCCCAAATACTTTCCGTATCCTGACTTCAAAGCAAACTTGTTTTCTCCAGCTGGAAATGCAGTAAAAATCTCTTCTGGGGACGGACCTTCCCCGTCTCCATGTGGAGCACCGAGAGTGAACAGGCCATTATCTAAAGCTGATACGTAAGCATTCTTTCCAAACTCTATGGATATAGAACCAGTTATGTCTTCAACCTTTTCCACCTTCCACCAGCCACCGTGCTTGATAGAATCCTCATCTACGTTAGAGTCTTCAGAGTTTTGTTTCCTCTTGTGCTTCCGTTTCTTTGCTCTGAAAATGTATAGTAATCTAACAAACAGAAAACAAGATAGATACAAATATTCTACTATACCTATTTGCTTAAGGTGGAAGCGCCACGCTAGCCCGCGAAATTCAAATATTTTTATGTTTTTGCAATTTGCCGGTCAGTGTGAAGCTGTATGTTGAACCAAATACAATTCGCGGCCGTAACGCATATGCAATGACTTTTTCACGAAATAACATTCAATCGAGTTCTATGAACTTAGAAGGTTATATTGATGATTCAAATGGTTATAATCCTTTAGATAAATGCTCTTTACGATCGCGAACCGTATTTTGTTCAACATACAGCTTCACACTGACCGGCAAATTGCAAAAAACATAAAAATATTTGAATTTCGCGGGCTACCCTGGAGCTTCCACCTTAATCTTCATATTAAGGATTGGCAGTTTCTTTCTGGTTTATATAGGAATTTTTGAAGTAGATAGACTTATTAGTACCGGAAAATTTCTATCGGAGTCCTGACAAGATCAGAATAAAATAAGAATATGATTTCAAAATAGGTTATGTGATTTATACAGTGCAAATACTTACTTGGGTTTTTCTCCTTTTAAAATCAGTTTGCCACGCTTAACAGCCGCATACTCATCAGCCATAATTACTCTTTATCTTATTCCAAAAACGCTTCTCAGTTCAATAACTTGTATTCTTTTGATAAAGGTGATTGATTCAGGGTGCACTAGCTCATATTCGAAGTAAGTTGTCTGTAAGCGATAGTGTCTAAATTAATAGCTTAAATAACTAAGTTATTGTCTTTAGAAGGTTTTAAACAAATCGCTCGAGCGCTTCAATGAGAAATTAAATAATTTATCAAAACTAAATGACTTTGCCTTGCAAATGACATGACTGATGAAATGAAATGACATTTAGAAAACAACACAATTTAGTGTTGTAACAAGTAATTCAATGTTAGACTGCGGCGATGGTTAGAAATCATACAATGCGATTCACAAACGAATAAGATCTTAAGATCGACTTAGCGCCTGTGCTGCATAGAGTACTACATATAAATTTGTGCTGTCAATTCAAACAAATTAGGTAGGGTGAGCAAAGCAAGATTATTTTTCATTATTATTTACAAATATTGAGTGAAATAAGTGTAATGGTATCGTTTAAAATAACTTATAATGCCTTTAAAGATTACATATTTACTAATTTACTACTATAAAACGTTTTTATTTAAATTTTAAGACTTATTCAAACAAAATAAATAAACCGTTATGGCATAGGATTATGGTTTACCCTCCCCCCCTCAATTTTATTGTACTAATCTATGCCTCAAATCAAACACACTGCTCTATAACTGTTATCATAAAAGGATTAACTTATACGAGTACTAGCTACTTCCCGCGACTTCGTCTGCGTAGACTTTAGAACTGGCGCGCAACTTATTTACCCCATATTCTTATCTTTGAAAATGCATCTTCATGATTCTGGTATCCATCCAGGTAGTGTGAGTATTTGCGATGCGGCAGAAAGTTAAATTTCAGTCCCGAAATTACTTCGAAATATTTGTGGTCTACTGGTATGTACCTACCTACGCGCTCTTAATTCCAACATCAAAAAAACTTTGAGATAATAATAATATCCCTTGGACATTTCACACAACGCCATATAGTCCCAAGCTAAGCAACCTAATGCTTGTGTTATGGTAACGATATGGCTGATAAACTACTTATATACATTTTTTTTGTAAATACATACATATTATAGATAGAAAAACACCCAGACTCGGAACAAATACTTGTAGGTCTTACAAATATTTGTTCTGTGCAGGAATCGAACCCGCGACATGCTGCGCAGCAGTCAATCGCTCAACCACTGCGCAAACCGTGTCGTTCAAGATGTTTCTGCTCTCCTGGTACTTGTGAAACTTATGCCTACGCAATTTCCATCCTCAAAAATACTTCGACATGTTTCTGTTCTCTTGGTATTTTTTAAACTTAATCCCTCACAATTCCGGAAATCTAGAGAGAGCGTTCACAATTTCCAGCCCCGAAAATACTTCGAAATGTTTCTGCTCTCCTGGTACTTGAGAATCTCCAGTGCTCGTAATTCTAGTCCCGAAAAACTTCGACACGTTTCTGCTCTCCTGGTACTTGAGAATCTATAGCGTTCACAATTTCCAGCCCCGAAAATACTTCGACATGTTTCTACTCTCCTGATACTTCTGAATCTTTAGAATTCATTAATTTAGCCCGAAAATAAACTTCTACATGTACACCGCTCAAAATTCCGGCCCCGAATACAAAATCGACACGTTTCTGCTCTCCTGGTTATTTTCGGAAATCTATAGCGTTCACAATTTCCAGCCCAGAAAATACTTCGACATGTTTCTGCTCTCTTAGTACTTATGAAAATATAGCGTTCACAATTCCAGCGCGGAAAATGTTTCGACATATTTCTGATCTCCTGGTACTTGTGAATCTAAAGCGCTCATAATTTAAGCCCCAAAAAAGCGTCCGAGATGTTTCTGCTTTCCTGGTACTTGTAAATCAGTAGCGCCTGACATTCCGGCCTCGGAATACCTCGACATGTTTCTGCTCTCCTAGTACTTATAAATAATAATAATAATAAATAATAATAAATAATAAATTTATTCAATTAAAAACATTTACAAAAAGTATACATTTAGCTAACAGTAATACGTTAAACATACAATTATAGCGCCTAAAAATAACTAAAACTAAGATATTATTATAATAGGTGCAAGCGATGGTTGTTCGGAATTGCAATGTTAGGTAGCGACCAGCCCGATCTAGGTTAATTTAAACCTGTGTTTCAGGTCATCACTTTACAATCAACTACTTTGGGCTATTACAGTAAAAAGTTAAAATAAATAAAAATTAAAGAATCCCTTAACAAAAATGAGAAAAAGCTTAATGGTACCTTAATAATTATCTAAAAACTAAGTCTATGTCATAATACAAAAATAAACACTTACGAGGGGAACAAATATCATCATTCCAAAATTTCTAGAAGTTGTTCTGTGTCTGTGTAATGCAGTGTCACTAAATATTCAGATAACATTTTACTACATTTTTTATACCTTACACTAAAGAAACTAAGTAACTTGTTAAGCCTATTATATAGAAAAGGTCCCAAAAACAGAAAAAAACGATGAGCAAACGCATGTCTAGTTTGAGGTTTTATGCAAACCAAGTCTTTCCTTCTCTTGTCAGGAGGTACAGGGTCAAAAGGAAGTGCAGTGTGCTGAAGCAGTACTATGTTTAAAATAAATAATTGCCGCACTGTAAGCACATTGCATTCAGTGTAGAGCTGGTGCGTAGGAAATCTAAAAGGGCGAAATGTAGCAACCTTAAGAATTGCTCTTTGAGCACGCTCTAATGGGAGTAAAATTGTTTTAGACGCACCACCCCAAGAAGTTACGCAATATGTGAGAATGGATTGACACAAAGCTAAATAGACCTGTTTAATTAAGTTAAAGTCGGTAATATTCCGCAAATTCTTGAAAACATATATTAATTTACGAACTCTCGTACACAGTAAATCGATATGTTTACGGAAATTTAGATTTGTGTCAATGGTGACACCTAGATATTTTAAATGGTCAGCTTTAGCTAAAGTGGGGCAAGAACATGCGGTGTCAGCATA
This sequence comes from Ceramica pisi, assembly GCA_963859965.1. NCBI lineage: Eukaryota > Metazoa > Arthropoda > Insecta > Lepidoptera > Noctuidae > Ceramica > Ceramica pisi. Next base: position 2,826,432 of record OY982542.1, read on the forward strand.
CGTGCAACAATTATGTGCGCGAATGTTTAGATTAGTAAGCGGAACGTTAGTATTTTTCATTGTAAATAAAATGTAATTGGTTTTATCTGCATTTAATGTTAGAAGATTATTACGGAGCCAATTAGACACAATGTTAAAACCATTTTAAGCATATTTATAGACCTCAACTCTAGATTTAGCTGAAAACAATAGAGCGGTGTCATCCGCATAAGATAATATAACACCATTTTGGAGTGACAGGGTGCATAGCTCATTAATATAGATTAAAAATAATGTAGGGCCCAAAATACTACCTTGTGGAATACCAAAACTACTATTTTTAAGTTCAGAGCTAGTATGCTGACCAATTTTAACACATTGACGACGATCGCTGAGATAATCAGAAAATAGTAAAAGTTGTTCTCCTCTTATCCCAAGTGTTTCAAGCTTGTGCAAAAGTAAGGTACAAGAAATAGTATCGAAAGCTTTGGCAAGGTCTAGAAAGATCCCAATTGTGTGCATACCATTATCTAGGTTAGTAGTAACATAATTAGTCAATTCGTGGACTGCTTGGCTAGTTGATCTTTTGGCCCGAAAACCAAATTGACTATCTGATAGTAGCCTGTTATCTTCTAGATATTTTATTAATCTAATGTTTATAATTTTTTCTAACATTTTTGAAATCCCTGTTAACACCGAAATAGGTCTGTAGTTATTCACACAGTTTTTGTCTCCAGATTTGAATACAGGTGTGACCACAGCCTTTTTAAGTGCTTTTGGGAATATTCCTTTAGATAAGCATAGTTGAAAAATGTGGGTAAGAGGAGGGGCAAGTAGGTATTTAAATCGTTTAAGAATATTATTAGGTATGTTATCCCACCCGGTGGCACAAACATCCTTTAACCCGTTTATCATGCTGACTACTTCGTTAACGTCGGTGTCTAATAAAACAAAAGAATTTAGTGTAGAGGATGTCGTGGTCGGGGTTTGTTGGGAAATAACACTTGAGTTTAATGATTTTTCGGCCAATTTTTTACCAACGTTAACAAAAAATCTGTTTACTTTGTTGATTGCTTCGGATGAGTTTATCTCTGTTGATATTAGATCAAGTGGAGGTTCGGGATTTTTCGATCTAAATGTATGAGTTTTTACAAATTTCCATACAAGTTTACTATTTTTCCCTGCCTCCTGTAATTCATTTTTGTCATATTGATTTTTTAGTTTTTTCAAAAGATTATTACAGAAGTTCCGATACCTTTTATAAGTAACAGAGAGTACATCGTCATCAGGAGCGAGTCTTAATTTCAGGTGAAGTTTGTCTCTATGCCTTATGCAACGAACAAGACCGGGTGTGATCCAGGGTTTAATACAACTATACTTTCCAGGAATTGTTTTAGTGAACGTGTTTTTCCTTAGTGCAGATTGTACTGAGTTTATGAAATACTCTAAAGAACTATTTGCATCGTTTGAATTATAAACAGGGTCAAAATTAATACAGCGTATGTCCTCTTCAAGATTTGTCATATTGACTTTAGTGTAGCTACGCATGCAGTTTTTTCTAGGTGAACTTATTTGTAATGTTAGTAAAACAGCTTGATGATCGGTAAGCGTGGAATTAGTAACCAATGTTTTCGATGGATTTTTTGATTTTATAATGATATGGTCTAAGCATGAGCCGCTCTGATGCGTGGGGTAATAGTGAGCTGGTAGAAGTCCATGAAATGAGCAAATATTTAGATAATTATGTACATGGGTATCTATTTTCCCGGACGCAATGTTAATGTTAATGTCGCCCAAAAGTATTATGTTTTTAAAAGATGTTATGTTTTTTAAGTTAGTGTCGAGTGAGTCTAAAAATCTGTCCATATTTTGAGAAGGAGGTCTATAAATAGCCACGACTGCCGTGTCAGGAATAATTTTAATTATTAAACAATTGCTATCGAGGAATACAGGTTCTACTTTTTCTGTTCTTAAATTATTTTTGATATAAACTACTACTCCATCGTTCTGGTTTATATTTCTGTCAGTCTTGTAGGAATAATAACCGTCAAGAGATGGTAAGTTGCCCGTCAGCTTTGACAACCAACATTCTGTTAGGACAATAATATCACAGTTTATGTCTAGATTCTGTAATAACACTTCAAAACCATTCATGTTTCGGTTTATGCTGCGAATATTCTGTGTGAGCAGGGTCAAAGTTCTGTTACCAGAAGGAATAAGGTGTTTACAGTCCTCAACATTACTGACTTTAGACTCCGACACAGAAAAACTATCTAGATCGCAAATGAGATTATTTGTCATTACAGCTACGAAAGAGAAAATAAATATAAGCTACCTGTTTATCTGCTTACTAAATTGAGTGATAAGTGGCGCTCTTAGGCGCCTTCATAGTCTATTGAATTGATGTAGTTCATTTCTGCATGTTTGCGGGCCGGGCAACCTACATCACCAGTTGGATGGTCACATTTCCTCTTGAAGCGCTTGCACGTTGCACATTGAGGGGGAGAAACTTTGCTGCTGCAGTCCTTGAAGGAGTGACCACTCTCTCCACAGTGGTTGCAAGTAGGACTAGTTTCCCGGCAAAACTTGGCTGCGTGTCCGAACTGCTGGCAATTGAAGCACCTGGTGACTATCGTGAAATCTCTGACAGGGCATGATGTCCAATTGATAAAATTCGGCTCTGATTAATTATCACTTTTCTTAAGCTAGCAGGTAGTTCCAAGATGTAGTTGCAAGTAGGAAGGTCTTTCTTACCCGATTTATGGCTCAATTTGATACACTCAAGAAAGGACTCACGAGTAATATGCGGCAACTTGTCTGATAGGTTCTGCTCGTAAATACAGTCAAATACCTCCTTTTCAGTAAGGGTTACGGGGACACCAATGACAGCGATCCTAGGGCGGCGTTTAGAAGGTTCTTCTATTTTAAGGCCCAATGAAACCAGTTTTTCTGAGTTCTTGAGTTTATCAATATCGCCTTTCTTTTCGGTGCTTATCAGAACGCCTCCATTTTTCACTTTTTTCAGGCCACGGACATGAAGCTTAAGTTGTTCTGGGGAGATGATTTTTTGGACAAGTGACTTGGTGTCGTCACTTGTTTGGGTCTTATCGCTGGGATAGATGGCGACTGATCTCAAATTAGCAGGACGGACGAAGTTATCGGTGCCTTTCTTCACCATGCTAGCATAAGAGGTATTTTCAGATGGACTTAACTTTGCCTCTACGACCTCTCTAAATTGCTGGAGAGAGTTCACGACGTTCTGTTGAGCCTGTAGGTGCTGAATTGTGGAATGGGCTTGGATCGTTTTTGACTTCAAAGATTGGTATAAAACAGCCATCTGAGAAGTCCCACTTGAGACCTTCCGGCAGAGAGTATGGACACGAAGCTTCTGGTCCGAGTTCATCTTCCCATCACCGACTATAGTGCAGACCTCGTTAAGAAGCCCATCTATAGATCCTAGCCACTTCTGGATCTCCGGCGTACTGATGACTTCAGTCGGCAATTCTTTCTCCACTGGTGCTGGTGGGTTTGAGTCGCTCGGGGGTAATGTTTGGGTAGGCGTCGGCGGAGGACTTCGCCGTAGTAATTGGCTACGACCAAACGGGCTCGATCCTGGGTTGGACATTCTACCAAAACACTTTACTTAGGTATGTTTATAACACTAGTTATTTCATCATGCTTAATCGGTAAACTAGGACACACACGACACACTTTAATTTTATACTGACGGAGCAATATTTATATTTATTTATCGTAATTGTTTATTTCATAATAAATCAAATACAGCACACGTCCGCTTAGTCTCGCGGCTCGTAAAGCGATCGAATTATAGCGCTCGGAATTCCAGTCCCGAAAATAATTTAACACGTTTCTGCTCTCCTGGTACTTGAGAATCTTTAGAATTCATTCAGTTAGCCCGAAAATAAATTTCGACATGTTTTTGTTCTCTTGGTATTTTTTTAAATTAACCGCTCACGATTCCGGCCCCGAAAATAAAATCGACATGTTTCTGCTCTCCTGGTTATTTTCGGGAATCTATATATAGCGTTCACAATTTTCAGCCCAGAAAAAACTTCGACATGTTTCTGCTCTCCTAGTACTTGAAAAAATATAGCGTTCACAATTCCAGCGCAGAAAATGCTTTGACATATTTCTGATCTCCTGTTACTTGTGAATCTAAAGCACTCATAATTTAAGCCCCAATAAAACTTCCGAGATATTTCTGCTCTCCTGGTACTTGTAAATCTGTCGCGCTCGGAATTCCAGTCTCGAAAATACCTTCGACACGTTTCTGCTCTGCTAATAAAAAAAAAATCTTTCCCAAAAATAATTTGACTTGTTGCTGGTCTCCTGGTACTTGTGAATCTTTTAGCACTCGTAACAAAATTCTAGCTCGGTAAAAAATTTCGACATGTTTCTGTACTCCTGGTACTTTTGAATCTGAAGTACTAAGGTAGCAGAAACTTTGGACTTCCACTTCTTCCTCTGTCTCCATTAGGTCATGTATGTTACCGGGATAAAAAGTAGCCTATGTGTTATTCCAGGATGTGACCTACATATGTGCCAAATTTCATCCAAATCCCTTCTGCCGTTTTTGCGTGATTGACGGACAAACATCCAAACATACAAACTTTCACATTTATAATATTAGTAGGATTATAATTGAATAAATACGGGAACATGTACATAAGGCATTGAGTATGCCATTTAGTATTACATATTCGAAACTGTGTAAATTAGACTTGAAATCGAATAAAGAAACTGTGTAAACTACAATAGCGTTGCAAATTCAAACCTTGTAACTAAAATATATATCAACAACCACAAACCTACATTTTTTAAAATAATCCAAACGTGTAACCTAACCTAACCTAACTCTTTTACATTTGAAAAAAAAAACATAAAGTACCTAACAAACTTGTCCTAAAGACATTAAGTATAATTTATTTATTTCAAAATTTATATTTACTATACCTATTTATGTAGGTTTAATTGATACAGTAGTTTACGGCTTCTTTCACATATCCTTTTTCTTGTTATTTCTTACACACTTTTGTCTACATTTCTTTTTTTTTCATTCTTCCTTTCGCAGGTCTGCTGGAAGAAATGTCTTTAGAAATAAGCAGTACCTTTGTACTAATAATAAGACTAATAATTATGATGCTGTGTCTGTGCCGTTTCTCTGTGTGTAGGTACATAAATTGTAAAATAAATAAATAATAATAAGCACATTAAGATCCAGTCGAAATTTAAAATTTTAATATTCGCACTCTACTTTTACATTACCTATATCTGGAAATATCAAAATTGGCTTTTAGGCCCTGTAGAAACAATACGAGCCACAAACTGTTTCAGGATAAAAAAGAAGAAACACACGATACCTAACAACCAGAATCAACTTCCAACCAGACACTACTTACGTACTACAAAGAACCAAAAACTTTAATTTTGGATGTCGGTGCCAAAAAACGAAGAAAATATTATATTGTACCAGAAATGCATTGTTCTCAAACATGCTTGGTTTTTGACAAACTTCTTCGAGATACGTTGATTTGGAACTTCGAGATAATTCGAAATTGTTACACTGGCCAAATACATGCGGCAGTTGTCATTTAAAAATGAAACGATCTTTTATTCCGAAGCATAGCAACCTAGACGGGAACTTATCAATTATTTAAATTTTGAACTGGCTTGCACATGAGAGCTGTTCAAAAAAAATTAACACTCTATCGCGGTAAATGAGTATTGTTCATTGTTCGTCATTGATTTGAAAATGATTGTATTTTCAAATAAAAAGTTCCGTCTGGGACCTAGTTATAATTTCTGCGCATTATTTGAGAAAAGTACAGTCGCCAGCACATCAAGCTACAACAATCTGTCAAATTTCTTTGTTAGTATTTCAACTTTATTCCTAAAGTGATTGGATTCAAATTTGATTGGGAGAATTTGACAGTTTCAGATAGCTTGATGTGCTGGCGACTGTACTATACAAGCCTTGGCCACAACGGCCACAACTAGGCATTGACTTACTTAGGTGCGCCTCGGCTTCGCCCCGGCCCACATTCATAATACGTCGTCCATTAATGCCTCCAAAGACTACTATAGTCATATAGTATAATGTACTCCTTGACTATAGTATACGGAATACCTCTTTTGCTGGCCGTTTCAGTAATGTACTATTTTGATAGCCTTCTTCTTCTTTTTTTACGAAATTAAAATGGGACTATTTTGGATTATAGGCATTCAAAAGCTAAAATAAGTAATTAATTTTGCAAAATCAATTTATGACTGTGCTATGACCGGATATGATATGACCGGACCACTCCATAATATTACCAACTCTACATTTTATAATGTTTTTTCTCTTCTATTTAATTGATATGGAAAATTGATTTTTGATCGATTTGATTTGAACCAAATCAATGCATCACCATGAAGGTATAGATAATACCAACATGTGCATCACTTATTCACTAGAGAGAGGAAGCGTGCCTTTGCGTGTCATACATACTTTCTGATTTGAAAACACGCAGCACGCTTAGCATTATTTATATAGAAATCTTTGCTGACCTTCATTTAGCCATATAATTATAATTTTTGAGAAAAATCAAAACAACATAATTCTTAGAACAAAGTTTCAGTTCTTTTTCAGTTTTGTAAAAGCGGATTCAAATATTTCTGAACGCTAGCTTCAACTCATGCCACTCATTCATAGGCAACATCTTCTGTACACGCCATTTTGTAATTTTGAGCATGTTGATTCTCTTCTCCGAGAATGATTTTCTTTTCTCAAAAAAGTTGTAATGGCGATGTAGTTTAGTATTTATATTAGTGAGGGAGAATAAGAAACCAAAATGGAAATGCCGGAAGTGAAATCGTTCAACGCGGAGGTATTATTACTTCCAAGTTTTCGTGTTGAACAAATTGTTCCGTGGCATCTTATTAACAAAATTTTTCTTACAGTTATCCGCGTTGTACGACAACAAGCCGCCTATATCCAAGGCGAAGATGAGTGCAATCACCAGAGGTGCTATAAAGGCCATAAAGTTTTATAAACATGTAGTGCACAGTGTTGAAAAGTTCATCCAAAAATGCAAGCCAGAGTATAAAGTGCCTGGTCTTTACGTGATAGATTCAATAGTGAGACAGTCGCGGCATCAGTTTGGGCAAGACAAGGATGTGTTCGCGCCAAGATTTGCAAAAAACATGCAACAAACATTTGCAAACCTCTTCAGATGTCCGCCTGAAGATAAGGTTAGTTACATAAAATTAATGTTTTAGGTTATAATCTGTCCCTCTCTTATCTATGTATTTAACAAAATGTTGGAAGCGGCTTTGCTATTTGATAAGTGAAGCTTAGTTAAATTTTTGGAAATGTTTTCAGCCATGATTCTGTAACTGCATATAGTATTAGGTGTCATAAATAAAATATGTTCAAATGTTGTTTTCACTATTTATTGCTTGCTAATAAGTGACCAATCCAATCAATATTACTAACTTTATTTCTAATCACAAAAATGTATTATCACTGCACCTTTACTATTCCAGTCTATTCAATGTATGCCCAAAATTAAGAAAAAAAAAACATTTTTTATTTCCAGCGCAATATCATCAGAGTACTTAATCTGTGGCAAAAGAACAATGTGTTCAGCCCACAAGTCATCCAGCCACTGCTGGACATGGCAGACCCCAACCATCCATTACACCAGGAGATTCAGCAGCAACAAAACAACACTGCCAATGGTATTATTATTGTTTCAGTATCACTATAAAACTGATTTATGAGACCAGAAAATTGATGAAATAATAGAACTGAAGAAAACTTTAATTCACAATTATTAATGAATGATGTACCATAGCAAATTAAATACACTTAAAATAAACAAAACTCCTTACTAAATGGTGTCAAAAAACTGCAAATGTATTGTTTGTGGCGGCTCTCATGGGAAAAAAATCGTTGATATAAAATTAGTCTAATGCTGGAATTGTCTCTATGAAAAAAAGAAATGAAGTAAAAGATTCAACCTGTACTGCATTTATTTTGCGATGACAAACATGTTTCGATTATCAATGTGCAAAATACACAAACTAATTGTCACATTTGATTGAATGTCAAACCAATCCTGTCATTGTACAAACAGAAGGTGCCTTAAGGTTTTGCCTCTTATTGATAGATTTTAAGAGCGTGTAGTTAATAAATATATTTTACACAGGAAAACAGTCTATTGTTTCTTCACTTAGTAATAATAAATTATTGAATGGTTAATGTTTCAGGGAGCAGTCTGAACATCAGTCATAATGCGTCGGATAGCAAAATATCACCAGTGCCACCTCCTCTTCATACTCCGCAGTCTTCTACTCCCATGGGTGATCAGGTAAATATCTAGCCGATTGGTAATAAACCATTTTGGCATGTTTCTGTTGGAACTAGTCAAAGTGGTTGTCATTGGAATTTAACGGGGTGATTGAGAAGTGGGTTGTAACATATATACATCACCCAAACTCTTAAATATGACTTCTAAAACACCCTGCATTTCCTTCTGTCTGGTTCAGTAGTTCAGTACTGATAAATTTTCTTATAAGAAAAAACTATTTCTTAAAAGGAATTTTCAGTTGGAAGAATTGAAATTGTAAATCCTTTTGAGAAAACATCCTTTTAAAAATAATATCTAATTGTTACTAAGTTTGCAGAAAACAATATAAACAGTAAAAAACTACTACTACTAAACTAGATAATACTGGATAAAACTAGCTTATCAAGATTTCTTGACCTCAATGAACTCATGATGTCATGAAAAAGATTTTTCCATTTTTAATTTATGTACTTATCTATCACACTATTGAAAAATATCATCAAGTAAAAGATTATGCAAATTCTGGAGATTTTTATAATCTTATCATCTCATTAGTTTGATGTTAATCTGGAAAATATAAACACTTAAAAACCTTCTAATGAACAATTATCATAATTCAAGTTAACTGGCTTGAATTATGATTGAAATTGATGCACTAAAATACTAGCAAATAAAGAATACTCTTATCTATACTAATATTAGAACCTACAAAAAAATATATAAAGTAGATTATTAGTAGAATTTCTATCAGTCAACCTACCTAACCTCTATACCTACTACAACTACTGAAAGGTACAGTATGGGCTGACACCCCTCAAAAATGCTGAGTTGATAAACTTTCAGTACAGGTACCTCACCACAAGTTTAGTGTATCATTGTTCTGTAATATTATTTTTTTCTTTTTCGATGTGTTTGTTGTGCTGCGTCTGTGTCAAATAAGTGTTGTCTATTCAATCAGTCTATATCAATATGGCTTTAACAGAAATTCCCCAATCAGTTCCAGGACCAACCATCCAGCCAGCCGGCGAAGTTCAACAGGAAGCTGTTGAACGACTTCGAGTACGAGAGTGAGGACGACGCGCCGCCCGAGCCGGCGGCCGCCGCACACTCCGCGCACAGCGCGCACACCGCTCACGGCGCGCACAGCAGCCACGCCGCCCACAGCGGGCACAGCGCCCACAGCGCGCCGCAGCAACAGAACCCGGCTGATGCGTTGGGAAGGTGAATATTGTCCGTAGGCTAAGGGCCGCCCTACGGTTTTTTCCCTCCGCGATTATTTGGGATACCGCGAAACCGTTCGAGAGGTACGGGAATCCGGCGCGGGAAAAAACTGCAAGTGCGGCCGCTTGGATTAGTTTCCTTGACTTACAAAATCACAGGTTTAAATAACGCGGCGGTTTACCCGCAGTGCGCCCTACCTAGCCGTTAGACTAGCTTTTTATGAAGTTAAAAGCAGCTGGAGAATGAACTATCCTACCAATATTTTTCCTCATTAAATTTCTCTTGTATCATGGGTGTGCGTACAAACTCCCAACACAAACTGGGAGACCCGGAATGATTGTGTAGGCCAAACAAATATTTGTTCTGTGCGGGAATCACAGCGCAGCAAAATGTTTCCTTATTTATGAGTTCATTCAACAAGTTGTTCAAAATAGTCAACTATCAAATGAAAACAAAGTATCCAATAAAGGTCCACTTTCTTTCAAATTTCCGTAGCTACTATAGCCTGTTATACTTATCTGTGATAAGGATTATCTTATTGTTGTGTTTACTTATGTAAATGATGTTATTGTTTCAGTATATTAACTAATCCTGAAATCATGAGGCAGCTGCAAAGTTTGCAGGCGCAAATGCAGATGATGACTGGAATGCAGATACCTGTAAGTATAATTAGTTATTAACAGTAAGTACAGTACAATTGAAACTTAATGGTGAGTCCAAGTTGGAACACGAAACGAGACAAGTAGGTCCGCAGTAGCCACATGTTCATCTTCACAGCTACCATTCAGTCTGAATTGTGCTGTGATCACTTGTCACTTTGGCCTAGTAAGCTAATTGCTACAATATTAGAAGGAAATTAAAGAGAGTCCTTTATAAGAAGGGCTTTTATTGTAGACCCCTCAGTAACTGGCAATCCTTCATAACACATCCTTTAACGTAATATTAAAATAACCTAAACTAAATACTTGTTGTATTTAATAATTTGAAAATAATTATGTAATTAAACTAACAATCAAATTCATTCTTGATTGTTTTAGAATCTGATGCCTATGATGTCTGATCTACAGATGCAACAGAATCAAAATCAAGGCCTCCCATTCATGGTAAGATTTCTCCTAAATCCCTATCATTTATTAACTTTTTTAAAAGAAGGATTAGCTAGTGAGGAGCTTGTATTAAATAAACTAATATTTGTGCACATTTTCAGGGATCACAGCAAGATTCACAAAAACAGAATGATCCTAAGGATGACATGGTTGAATCTGATATAGAATTTGTGGAGACTGGCCCGCAAGTTATAGAAATTCCAGATGCTAATGATTCTAGGTAAATGTCTTATTCTTGCACACTTCTTTTTTTCAAGCCTTTTTCTGTGTATTCCCAGCTCTATACTTCTTTTGATCTTTTAAATAGAAAAAAAAAACAAGCATGAAATAAATTGTAAAATTGTGTAATTTATTATTATGGTACATGAAATCTACTACATGTCGGTGGTTCAACCTTGCGCGTGCCTCGAGTATTGCAGAATTTGAATGGAATAAAAGGCCAGCTTGCACTGGTTTTGTTATCACTGACGTGGATTAAGAATGCCGTCCCGATTTCAGTACTAAAAAGAGATAGTGCGATTGGTCATGTATGGAACTGTCTCTTTCAAACACTGGGATTATGACGGCATTGGAACGCCACTATACGGCACTGTTCTAAAGCTGCGTTTCCACTAGAGATGTGCGTAAGCGATTCAGACACATTCCTCGCTACACATCCTCGCACATCTCTGATGGAAACGTAGCATAATGTTGGCACTTTACTTTTTAACGTACTCGTGAAAATATTCGCGTCATTATTGCAATACTTAAGAGCCTTATTTCGAAAGTCACAAAGTATATTTTGCGCTGTACAAGCAACGCGAATATTTTCACAAATACGTGCTTGTGCCTGTCTATTACAGCGGAGCGAGGTAGCGGAGCGGCAAAACGGAGAAATTTAAACCATTGGATTTGCTTAAAATCTCTGCATCACGCGAGTCACTGATATTTTGACTGACAATTGTTTAATACAGTACGATTCAGGTATCTTTGCCGCTCGCCAGTTAGTTACGTTCGTAGAATATTTTTCTGATTTATATGTTTTGTATTATAAATAAGTAAGAAACACAACTAGTAACAATAAAAAGGTCACAAAGTAACACAACAAAGATCTAAACCACAAAATCACACAAATCAAACAGTGAGATATAACCAAAATAAATAATTTAAAACAATAACAATGTGTAACACTTTTCGTATCAACAGTCGTATTGCATTGAATTAGTGGGACACAAGTACGCCTCGAACGTATACGCCATTACACCCGCCATCTTGCTCGAGAAGGCGTATGCGCGAGCTACCCGCGCATGCGCCGTTCTGTTTCTTGTCAAATTGACATCCTGCGCAACCAATTGCGACGTACTTCGCGTAGGCAAAGATCTTTGAATCGTACTATATTTCTCCGTTTCTCCGCTCTTCTACCTCGCTCCGCGTAAATAGGCAGGCACCCTTCCTTACTCGCTTAGTTACTTTGAGCGTTTTATTTCCACTATGCTTGTAACTTCCACAATACTAACAGGCGGCTAACATATTTATGTAGCATATTTCCCGGCAGTCCGTCGCCGAAGTCCCGGCGCCACCGCTCGCGCTCCAAGTCCCCGCGCCGGCGCCGCCGCGGCTCCCGCTCCCGCTCGCGCTCGCCGCGCCGCCGCCGGGAGCGGGACCGCGAGAGAGATCGGGAGAGGTGAGCTACCCGACACATTATCTATATACAAGTGTCCGCGCCGGCGCCGCCGCGGCTCCCGCTCCCGCTCGCGCTCGCCGCGCCGCCGCCGGGAGCGGGACCGCGAGAGAGATCGGGAGAGGTGAGCTACCCGACACATTATCTATATACAAGTGTCCGCGCCGGCGCCGCCGCGGCTCCCGCTCCCGCTCGCGCTCGCCGCGCCGCCGCCGGGAGCGGGACCGCGAGAGAGATCGGGAGAGGTGAGCTACCCGACACATTATCTATATACAAGTGTCCGCGCCGGCGCCGCCGCGGCTCCCGCTCCCGCTCGCGCTCGCCGCGCCGCCGCCGGGAGCGGGACCGCGAGAGAGATCGGGAGAGGTGAGCTACCCGACACATTATCTATATACAAGTGTCCGCGCCGGCGCCGCCGCGGCTCCCGCTCCCGCTCGCGCTCGCCGCGCCGCCGCCGGGAGCGGGACCGCGAGAGAGATCGGGAGAGGTGAGCTACCCGACACATTATCTATATACAAGTGTCCGCGCCGGCGCCGCCGCGGCTCCCGCTCCCGCTCGCGCTCGCCGCGCCGCCGCCGGGAGCGGGACCGCGAGAGAGATCGGGAGAGGTGAGCTACCCGACACATTATCTATATACAAGTGTCCGCGCCGGCGCCGCCGCGGCTCCCGCTCCCGCTCGCGCTCGCCGCGCCGCCGCCGGGAGCGGGACCGCGAGAGAGATCGGGAGAGGTGAGCTACCCGACACATTATCTATATACAAGTGTCCGCGCCGGCGCCGCCGCGGCTCCCGCTCCCGCTCGCGCTCGCCGCGCCGCCGCCGGGAGCGGGACCGCGAGAGAGATCGGGAGAGGTGAGCTACCCGACACATTATCTATATACAAGTGTCCGCGCCGGCGCCGCCGCGGCTCCCGCTCCCGCTCGCGCTCGCCGCGCCGCCGCCGGGAGCGGGACCGCGAGAGAGATCGGGAGAGGTGAGCTACCCGACACATTATCTATATACAAGTGTCCGCGCCGGCGCCGCCGCGGCTCCCGCTCCCGCTCGCGCTCGCCGCGCCGCCGCCGGGAGCGGGACCGCGAGAGAGATCGGGAGAGGTGAGCTACCCGACACATTATCTATATACAAGTGTCCGCGCCGGCGCCGCCGCGGCTCCCGCTCCCGCTCGCGCTCGCCGCGCCGCCGCCGGGAGCGGGACCGCGAGAGAGATCGGGAGAGGTGAGCTACCCGACACATTATCTATATACAAGTGTCCGCGCCGGCGCCGCCGCGGCTCCCGCTCCCGCTCGCGCTCGCCGCGCCGCCGCCGGGAGCGGGACCGCGAGAGAGATCGGGAGAGGTGAGCTACCCGACACATTATCTATATACAAGTGTCCGCGCCGGCGCCGCCGCGGCTCCCGCTCCCGCTCGCGCTCGCCGCGCCGCCGCCGGGAGCGGGACCGCGAGAGAGATCGGGAGAGGTGAGCTACCCGACACATTATCTATATACAAGTGTCCGCGCCGGCGCCGCCGCGGCTCCCGCTCCCGCTCGCGCTCGCCGCGCCGCCGCCGGGAGCGGGACCGCGAGAGAGATCGGGAGAGGTGAGCTACCCGACACATTATCTATATACAAGTGTCCGCGCCGGCGCCGCCGCGGCTCCCGCTCCCGCTCGCGCTCGCCGCGCCGCCGCCGGGAGCGGGACCGCGAGAGAGATCGGGAGAGGTGAGCTACCCGACACATTATCTATATACAAGTGTCCGCGCCGGCGCCGCCGCGGCTCCCGCTCCAAGTGGCCAAGCCTTGTATAGTACTTTTTAACCGACTTTCCAAAAAGGAGGAGGTTATCAATTCGGTTGTATGTTTTTTTTTTATGTTTGTTACCTCATAACTCCGACAATTATGAACCGATTTGAAAAATTCTTGTTTTAACTGAAAGGATATACTTGCTGATTGGTCCCATTTAAATTTTATGAAAATCGGTTACGAACTTTGGATTTTAAATCGAAATAGCTGGAATTCGTCTACTTAGATGATATTTTTATGTCATCCAAGTAATCGAAATTGCGTATTTTGCTTTTCTGCGATTTTGCAGTGATGTTGTTAGGTGTGGGGTACCACTAAAAAGTGAAAAATAAAAAACTGGTGTCAAAATACGAAGAAACTAACAAAAACACCGACTTCCGAAATTAAAGTTATTTTTTACTTTGTAGTGTTTTTTTTTTTGGAAGTCGGTTGTATTTTTTTTGGAAAAAGTTTTTGTCAAATAAGGCGTGGAAATTAATATATCTTTTCAAAAGCAGTGAAAAGCAAAAATATTTTTCCCCGCGTTAAAGTGTTCTTTTGTTTTACATAAATAATCAGGTTTATATTTGCAAGCCAGTTCGAAATTTAAATAAAACCTTTGATTTGTTACTTCCTTGATTGCCATCTTTCGGAGTAAAAGATCGTTCTATTTTTAAATTACACGACAAATATGACTTTACTTTGTAATTTATTTGTCCGCAAAACACGTCAGATATGTAATCCGAATTTCGATTTATCCCGAAGAAGGTTGTCAAAATAATGCTCACATTTTCAAGCATGTTTGAGAAAAACATAATATAACACTACTTCTACTACTACTACTATAGTATTCGTGAAAATTACAATTGAAATTTTACGTTAAGTTACTCCTTATCTACTAAAGCTAAAACAAGCTGACGCCCGCGGCTTTTCCCGCTTGACAAATTATATCCTAATCCTAATATATAAAATTCTTCCGTTACTCATTGACTGTCAGACAACGCACAGCCGCAACTACGAGTCATAGAAAGCTGAAACTTGGCATGTAGCTTCCCTACACTTTGTAGGGGTGCACTAAGAGACGATTTCTCGAAATTCCTACGGGAACGGGAAAAAACGGGATATGCGTGTACGAAGTCGCGGGCAAAAGCTAGTACTATTATATTATACTAAAACCTTCCTCGAGAACCACTCTATCCATTGGTAAAACTGTATGAAAATCGGTCCAGTAGTTTTTGATTTTATAGTATGTAGTGATGCTCGTTTCGCACATAATTACATACAGTCTTAATTTAATCTATATTAATATTATAAAGAGGTAAAATTGTTTGTAAGTTTGTATGTAGGTGGTAATCTCAGGAAAAACTGGTCCGATTTGAAAAATTATTTCAGTGTTAGATAGCCCATTTATCGAGGAAGGTTATAGGCTATATATCATCACGCTAATACAAATAGGAGAGGGAGCATTAATGGAAAATGTGACGCAAACGAAGTTGCGCGGGTCAGCTAGTATTATATATTTTTGTGTGATACTGTGTATGTCACATAAAATGTAACCAAAATATTATGGGGTTGTAGTTTTTATATTCAATATTCACTTTCGTTAACGTTACTTTACGTTAAAACATTGAGCGATCTTTCCCAGATGAAGCCTGTTCACTTTAATAATGAAGAGATTAGGGTTGTAAGCGTTTGGAAACACAGACGCAGGCAGAGAGTTCCACTTCTCTGCAGTCCGCGTTATAAAAGACGTTTGAAAAAATCACTCATTCATGTGAAATCACTAATTTTAAATACTTTTTTCCTCTGACAGAGATAAGGACAGAGACAGGGATAAAGACAGAGAAAAGAACTACAAAGAGAGAGAAGCAGATAGAGAAAAGCAAAGGGAGCGAGAGAAGAAAGGTCTGCCGCCAATCAAGAAGGAAAACCTTAGTGGTGAGTTTTTTAGACCAGTCCAGAAACAGAACCATAAGTTCAGTGTTGTTGCCTTTGGCTCTGACATAAAAAAGTTCTGTATCCATTGAAGCTATACAAAAACAAAAAATATTATTACTTATTTGGGTCAACAGAGGACTAATTATAATAAATAATGCAAAATATCCCTTAGATATAGTATAATTAATCATTACGTCAATTACTCATACGTTCTGAACTTAGTGGAAAAAAAAGTTTATTATTCAATTTCTAACCTAAACTATACCACTGCTCGCAAGGCCTCCCATTCGTTCCCAGTTTTGTGGCACTTGTCTATTCCTAAAAAGAATGAAAGTCATCCCGCCAGTTTCTTTATGGTCACAATAACTTGTAAATCAATATTTGCCCTCTTCCTCAGTATGCAGCACAACTCTATGGGTGGGTCACTTGTCCAAGCTGGCTACTCCTGAAGAACTATCAGACCTCTTCGGCGGCGTTGGCGGAGTGTCGGCTATAGACGTGGTGGCTCCGAGAGGGTGTGCCTTCGTGGTCATGGAGCGGCGGAGAGACGCCGCCAAGGCTATAGCTAAGCTCAACAAGCATAAGCTGCATTCGAAGGAGATAACGGTGAGTTATTTTTGTCCATTGAATTGGCATTTACACTGCCCATTTGCTAGAAAGTAAGTGGGAGTGTCCCCACCGAAAATATGACCCACTTGTTTGAGTGTCCTAAGTGCCCTTACACCTGCACTATTAAGGATCTTTTGAATGCCACTGATGTAGCTGTGAACGTGGCTACCTACTTGGCACAAAGGTCACCATTGACTCGAAAAGAGACTGCCCTGTCAATAAATATTGTAGTCTCTCCACTAAAATATTTTGATTGCCAATGATTTACCCCTTATTTATCAAAAGCGAGCAGTTGAGCATCCGTTATGCAACTGATTGGTAAATTTAGGCATGGAGGTTTAAGTTATAGCACATGCATGGCGTACAACAAGAATTGCATCATGCGTTTTGGGGGGACTTGTCTTGATGTAAATTTGAAAGGTCTGACTCTCAGCCTAATTTGAATAAATGCCTGTTTGCTTATAATTTGGCATTGTATGGTGTCCGACGTAAAAGAATAGCACTATCCCATCACTTCCCGTTGGTGTCTTGAGAGGCGTCTAAGGGACTCACCGGAGAATGGACAGCGGCATTCTCTGTAAAATACTACTACTACATATTAATACTCATAGCTACACTACGATCGCCAACCCGCCTGCCAAGAGTGGCGATTATGGCAAATCCCCCCAAATGGCAAGTACAACAAAATAATGGTGTCGGCACTAGAGCCCGGCAGCCCCGCAGCCTGTCTACTCTTGACTACAGTAGCGGTCAAGTTCACGGCGAGGCAAGGGGTGCTTAGAATCCCCGGAGTGGATCCGGCTACCCCAACAAACACCGACGACTGGACCTGGCAATACTGAACACAAGGACAGTCCAAACCAAAGAGTATATAAATATCACCAAACTTGAGGAATTGAACAGGTTGTGATGGAGTATTGTGGGATTGTCTGATTTCCGAAGATCCGGTAATCTGCTCTAATTCCGGTCCCTTATTCTAATTCAGCAGTGCTATTCTGTAACAACATTTTCGTGTCTCGACAGCGGAATCCGAGGTGAGTTTCAAATTCGTATAAATATAAGACCTTATGATGTGTGAAATAAAGGCCACTTTGTAAGCTTAGTCACTCAGGTGAAGTCGATATCGAAATGGTTATTTACAGAATAGACTAGCTGGTCCCTTGTGTCCAATGTCGTGAGCATCGAGAGTGTGTCGACCAGGGTGGCGTACCATACTTAGAATATCGTCAAGATTTTGTTGAAGGTCGTACAGGTTTACGCCCCAACCTCGACACACCCCGACGACGAAATAGAGACTGTATGAGGATATATCCAGAGCCATACATGGTCATAAAACTCTCTTCACCGTGGTCATGGGGGACTTCAACACGAAACCTGGAAAACGAGACCGTGACGAGCTGCGAGTGGGGCAATTTGGATTTAGATGCCGGAACCACCGGGGACACGTTCTGGCCAGTTTAATGGACAAGGAGGATCTCTATATGATGAACTCTTTTAGAAAGCGTAAGCACAGGAAGTGGACCTGGCAGATCCCCGACGGTGCAACTAGAAATGAGATTGACTTCATCATGTCGACGAAGAATATTCAATGAAGTATCTGTGATCAACGCGGTGAAAACCGGAAGTGGGCATGGTAAGAGGTACATTGAACCTAAATAGTAAGTGTGGAAGACTGGACTGATGAAATCCACGATCCGTCCAGCACAGATCCAAATCCAAAACTCCGAAATCTTTCAGCTTGAACTCCAAAATCATTTTGAGTGCCTAGGGAGTTCCGTGAACAAATACAATGATGGGTTCGTGGAAACTGTCCATACGGTCGGGTCTAAGTTCTTCAAAACTTACCGTAAAGATACGAACAAGAGACTCCCTGATCCTTCTCTCAAGCTCATGAAGGAGAGGCAGGAGATGATTCGGCAGCTCAATAGACGGATCTCAGTCCTTGAAAAGCAACCTACGTCGCTTTAATACTGAAAACATTAAAGACGCGATAGAGCGGAATAAGGGCTCGAAAGTCTTTGCTGGAGATCTATCTATTGGGTAGAGCCAGCTCACAAAAGTGAAGACTGCCGATGGCTGAACCATATCCGCCAAATCGGAGCTTCTGAGAGAGATTGCGACATTCTATGGACAGTTATACACGTCAATGACTAAACCCGCTAAGTATCTAGCTAACCAAGAGCTAGATTGGTCCAGTACTTTTCCGAGGACGTCAGCTTATAATGAGAGTAGGATGGCTCTGAAGCAACAACAAGGCGAGGTGAGGACGGAATTACGGCCGAACTCCTGAAGGCGGGTGGAAAACCTGTTCCAAAGGCCCTTCAGAAACTGTTCAATTGCGTCATACTCAAAGACTATTAAACCACTTGACTGCACATACAGTGCCCCGACGCACGAAAACTATTAGTGTTTTTGCTCAGATGTTAGTCAGCGGCACTAGTAACCATTTTAGTTGTGACCAATTGTTAGACCTGTGGGCATGCTAAGTTTTTACAAATCGTTTTAATTTTTATGCAATTTATAACGCATAAAAATGCCTTCATACCCGGTGAATTTGTGTGGGAAACATTCCAAGACCTTTTGTTACAAAAATGATGGCATAACTTTTCATCGGAGAGTAAAGACTACGCAAAATATTTTTGATTTGAATCAGATGATGAGCCACTGCAGGGGTCTATATAAAATGGTGGTTAGGTGAACGAGCACACTGTGAGAAGCGCGCGTTGATGTCTTTTGGAAAAGTCTCTTTCTTTCATTAGGAAATACTTATATTTTTATCCCTTTCTTCCCCTTTGTATTTTTATCGTAGAAATCTGTGCTGTTACGTTTAATGATTGAAGTCGATTTATCGATGATCATAAAATTACAACTAATACAATTTTTAATCAATTCACATACTTACATTAAACACGTAACTACTTTTAAACGGCATGGCATTAAAAATAGGAGGGTCTCAGATTTTTCATCGTGTGTTTGACATACATGTTTTCGTTTTAGATTTTCGAAGATTTCAGAATTAAAATAAAAGTGGAAAGATTAGGGAAACTTTGTTTAAACAAGATATAGCGCTGTTTGTTTGGATTGAGTATTTTTATAATGTTAAAATCCATTTTATCGATATCGACTATTTTCCTTTAATCAAGCAGTGCCACCACTAACCATAGTCTACCTATGCAACTTGACCTTGAACGGACCAATTGCAGCCACGCGATGTTCCTCGTCCCCCGGCCCGCTGTAGTGAGCCGCGTACTTAGAAGAAATCGGCCTATACGCTCTCTAGTGGTTATATACTCTATGGTCATACTGGAAGGGAAAACGCCACAGGCATGGAGTAGAGGTGTGGGGGTAGTCTTCTTTAAGAAAGGCGACATCGAAATTGCCCTGCTTTACTATTACCTACATGCCTCTGAGCCATGTCTATAAGCTGTTTTCCAGAGTCATCACGAACCGTCTCCCAAACAAGCCGGATTCCGAAAAGGCTTCAGCACCGTTGACCAGATTCATAAGCTGCGGCAGGTTATACAAAACACATACAAACAGGATGCGATGAGTATAACCTGCCCCTCTGCTAAGCGTTTGTGGACTACGAGAAAGCCGTCGATTCGATCGAGATTTGGGCGTGTAGCAGTCTCTCCAACGGTGGCAGAACGGTATGAACCTATCCTCCTGCAGCGCGATGTGCGGCAGGAAGGCGTCATTTCTCCGAAACTGTTCACGGCTGTATTGGACGATGCCTTCAAGGTTTTGGACTGGAGAAGGGAAGACATAATGTCAATGGCGAGAACATCACTCACCTTCGATTTTCGTACGATTATGATATAATCGTCATTGCTGAGACTACGGAGGACCTCAGTTCAATGCTCGATGACCTCAGTAGAGCTTTTGAAAGAGTGGGTCTTAAAATTAACATGGACGTAACCACAAGGTCATGGTAAATACCCATTACCCATGTACCATGTTACCACTCCTATCAAGATCGGAGACTCTACACTCGAAGTTGTATATGAGTACGTCTACCAGCACGCGTAGCATGACCACCGTAGAAACGAGTTTTGTCGACCGGAGAATCGACAAAATGACCGATTGAAGAAAGATTTCTATCTTCCTTAGCATGGCGATGTTTGACACGTAGAAAAGAAATGTTTCTTTTCTTCGATCGACATAATAAGTCTACAATGTCGAGCATGCCGCCAATATTTTCTCTACTTTTGACACTTGGGGGTAGAAATAACTCTCTATATGAAATGTCAAATAGTCTACATCTTCTCGGACCTAGACAAGGAATATTTATTTCAACAATCATTTTATTTTTGCCAAATAGAACTTAGAAAGTATGTCGGGGTAGACATATAGTCTATCAACATCTTAATTTGTCGGGTTGTACGTTGTAAATAAACTGTTTTTGTTATGACTAAAGTAAAAACATTTCGGACGATATTAAAGGAAAGAAAGGCAACAGATAACAGTAAAGAACGCATTGCACTGTGTATGGCAAAGTTTTCATCAGACAATGCCACCAATCACCTTTTCGCAAAAACATGTTATTTGTAAACAAACATAAACCATATCATTAATCTATGAACAATATTGTAGATTAAAAATATGTTCGAGTAACACGTTTTGTTGTTGTTTTGAGTTACGTGCAAAGAGTGTGAAAAATAGAGTATTTGACACATTTTTTTGGCTAACGAAACGTAAAATTCATCGTAGTATTCGCAGAATGAACTCATCACTAGCTACTTCTCCGTTGCTATGGAAAGATTAGATATGTCTTTGTCTTCATAGAAACGCGAGTCTACGGGTCGCGCCATGCTCGGGCAGAAGACATGTCGAGTGGGATAGAAAGAGCTTTGTCTTTTCTTGGTAGAATAGAGATAGAATCGCCATGCTACGCGTGCTGGGACAAACGGCCCAGTTAGATAGGGCTAACTTCCAGAAAAAGTCACTAGTCGATTCCAGTCAGATTCCACTGGTGACTTTTCCTCCGAAAAGTTCAGGAGTGGCGACCGCGTACCGGAAGACGCAACGTTGGAACAAGGTGGACCGATGACTTGGAGAGGATCGCGGGTAGCCGATGGATGCGAGACGGACCGGTTGTTGTGGTGACATTTGGGGGAGGCATATATCCAGCAGTGGACGTGTTTCGGTTGATATGGTAATTATAATTATTATTGTTGTGGGCAGGTGGCATGGGCCCCCGGTAAGGGCGTGAAGGGGCGCGAGTGGAAGGACTACTGGGAGGCGGAGCTGGGCGTGTCGTACCTGCCGTGGCAGGCGCTGCAGGCGCGCTGGGCGCTCGGCGCCTTGTCGCTGGACGCGCTCGAGGACGGCGGCGCGGTGGACGAGGACACGCTGCCGCCCTGGTTGCCGCCGAGGGTAAGTGAACACATCACTTACTCAGACTACTGGGAGGCGGAGCTGGGCGTGTCGTACCTGCCGTGGCAGGCGCTGCAGGCGCGCTGGGCGCTCGGCGCCTTGTCGCTGGACGCGCTCGAGGACGGCGGCGCGGTGGACGAGGACACGCTGCCGCCCTGGTTGCCGCCGAGGGTAAGTGAACACATCACTTACTCAGACTACTGGGAGGCGGAGCTGGGCGTGTCGTACCTGCCGTGGCAGGCGCTGCAGGCGCGCTGGGCGCTCGGCGCCTTGTCGCTGGACGCGCTCGAGGACGGCGGCGCGGTGGACGAGGACACGCTGCCGCCCTGGTTGCCGCCGAGGGTAAGTGAACACATCACTTACTCAGACTACTGGGAGGCGGAGCTGGGCGTGTCGTACCTGCCGTGGCAGGCGCTGCAGGCGCGCTGGGCGCTCGGCGCCTTGTCGCTGGACGCGCTCGAGGACGGCGGCGCGGTGGACGAGGACACGCTGCCGCCCTGGTTGCCGCCGAGGGTAAGTGAACACATCACTTACTCAGATACTCGATCAGGAAAACCAAACCTTTCATTAGGAGCGCTAACATTGTGTGGTAATCTTCGCCGATTGCTCCTAAGTCATGCGGGTAATGTGACCAACCCAACCCACTTGATCCGCGCAGCTGTGTGATTAACATCTGCTATTAGTGTTATATTAACATTTTCTATATTGTTCTAACGTCTTAAATAACGCAAACACATTGTGCACAGATCCTGCCCAAGTCGATGATGGAGAACATGTCGATGCTGGGCATGCCGGGCGCGGCGGGCATGCCGCTGGGCGGGCTGGCGCTGCCGCCCGCGTCGCTGCCGCCGCCATCCACGCTGGCCCAGGGCGCGCTGGCGCTGCCGCCCAGCCTGCCGCCCAGCCTGCCGCCCGGGGCCAATCCAGGGATTAACTTACAGAGGATGCCGCCGCCTGGGTATGCCATTTATTCGTTACGTTCAATTCTGGACATAGGTTTCCCCCAAGTGTCGCCACATAGACTGGTCCTGTGCCTCTCGCATCCAGTGGACGACTTTCAAAATAATGGAAAACTAGCATTTTTGGTCAATTACTCTCGCAAAACTTCTTATTACATTTTGAATAGGTGAAATCATTTTTTTTATAATTCCCATTTAATAATTTTGGAGCTGCCCAACATTATTAGTTCAAAGTATTTATAGGGTGGCAGCTTTTTATCTTACTTTGAAATTTCAAGTTATTAAATACCTATAAATACCTATGAGAGACAAACCTTATCAAGCAGACCTTATTTTAAAAATGTGCAAATTATCACTAATCGTGTTTTTTTTACTGTTTAATCCAGAGTCATTGATGTCCACAGTATGACAGCGGGCATGCCTCCAGGCTTGGCCCCTAGCATGCCGCCCGGCATCAGGCCGCCCAGTCTGCCCAACATGCCCAATATGCCCAGCGGCGTACCTGGTAAATAAATCACACATTCTAATTAGTAGTTTATTTAGACTGTGCACATAGTAGGTCAACTGGTTGAAAGCACCTTGAGACCAATCTCACGGACGGAAGCGCGATTGCTTAGCGTGGGGTACTGGGTTCGATGCCCAGGTCATTACGAATAGGTCAGTAGCAGCCCGGGTTTTAAAAGTAGGTCGTGTGACGCTCCCGTGGCTCGCTGCTAACGGGGCGGCCAGCCGGCCAGCGAGCTGCGACATTCATAGAAGTAGGTCGTGTGACGCTCCCGTGGCTCGCTGCTAACGGGACGGCCAGCCGGCCAGCCGGCCAGCGAGCTGCGACATTCATAGAAGTAGGTCGTGTGACGCTCCCGTGGCTCGCTGCTAACGGGACGGCCAGCCGGCCAGCCGGCCAGCGAGCTGCGACATTCATAGAAGTAGGTCGTGTGACGCTCCCGTGGCTCGCTGCTAACGGGACGGCCAGCCGGCCAGCCGGCCAGCGAGCTGCGACATTCATAGAAGTAGGTCGTGTGACGCTCCCGTGGCTCGCTGCTAACGGGACGGCCAGCCGGCCAGCCGGCCAGCGAGCTGCGACATTCATAGAAGTAGGTCGTGTGACGCTCCCGTGGCTCGCTGCTAACGGGACGGCCAGCCGGCCAGCCGGCCAGCGAGCTGCGACATTCATAGAAGTAGGTCGTGTGACGCTCCCGTGGCTCGCTGCTAACGGGGCGGCCAGCCGGCCAGCGAGCTGCGACATTCATAGAAGTAGGTCGTGTGACGCTCCCGTGGCTCGCTGCTAACGGGGCGGCCAGCCGGCCAGCCGGCCAGCGAGCTGCGACATTCATAGAAGTAGGTCGTGTGACGCTCCCGTGGCTCGCTGCTAACGGGGCGGCCAGCCGGCCAGCCGGCCAGCGAGCTGCGACATTCATAGAAGTAGGTCGTGTGACGCTCCCGTGGCTCGCTGCTAACGGGGCGGCCAGCCGGCCAGCCGGCCAGCGAGCTGCGACATTCATAGAAGTAGGTCGTGTGACGCTCCCGTGGCTCGCTGCTAACGGGGCGGCCAGCCGGCCAGCGAGCTGCGACATTCATAGAAGTAGGTCGTGTGACGCTCCCGTGGCTCGCTGCTAACGGGGCGGCCAGCCGGCCAGCCGGCCAGCGAGCTGCGACATTCATAGAAGTAGGTCGTGTGACGCTCCCGTGGCTCGCTGCTAACGGGGCGGCCAGCCGGCCAGCCGGCCAGCGAGCTGCGACATTCATAGAAGTAGGTCGTGTGACGCTCCCGTGGCTCGCTGCTAACGGGGCGGCCAGCCGGCCAGCCGGCCAGCGAGCTGCGACATTCATAGAAGTAGGTCGTGTGACGCTCCCGTGGCTCGCTGCTAACGGGGCGGCCAGCCGGCCAGCCGGCCAGCGAGCTGCGACATTCATAGAAGTAGGTCGTGTGACGCTCCCGTGGCTCGCTGCTAACGGGACGGCCAGCCGGCCAGCGAGCTGCGACATTCATAGAAGTAGGTCGTGTGACGCTCCCGTGGCACGCTGCTAACGGGGCGGCCAGCCGGCCAGCGAGCTGCGACATTCATAGAAGTAGGTCGTGTGACGCTCCCGTGGCACGCTGCTAACGGGGCGGCCAGCCGGCCAGCCGGCCAGCGAGCTGCGACATTCATAGAAGTAGGTCGTGTGACGCTCCCGTGGCTCGCTGCTAACGGGGCGGCCAGCCGGCCAGCCGGCCAGCGAGCTGCGACATTCATAGAAGTAGGTCGTGTGACGCTCCCGTGGCTCGCTGCTAACGGGGCGGCCAGCCGGCCAGCGAGCTGCGACATTCATAGAAGTAGGTCGTGTGACGCTCCCGTGGCTCGCTGCTAACGGGGCGGCCAGCCGGCCAGCGAGCTGCGACATTCATAGAAGTAGGTCGTGTGACGCTCCCGTGGCTCGCTGCTAACGGGGCGGCCAGCCGGCCAGCGAGCTGCGACATTCATAGAAGTAGATCGTGTGACGCTCCCGTGGCTCGCTGCTAACGGGGCGGCCAGCCGGCCAGCGAGCTGCGACATTCATAGAAGTAGATCGTGTGACGCTCCCTTGGCTCGCTGCTAACGGGGCGGCCAGCCGGCCAGCCGGCCAGCGAGCTGCGACATTCATAGAAGAGAAGTGCATCTATGTTGGCGCACACATTTGTGAACTATTTATATCTCCCGCGTCGAGACCAGTCAGGGCTCTGACGCTGTGGAGTCCTAAGGTCGATGTGTACTGGGAATTCTTATGTGTAATGTAGAAGAAATTAATAATTTGTTGATGACTGCGGATACTTTATGTTGCTATCTGAGGTATTCGGTTTATAGTAGGCATCAACTAATGTCCTTTGGCTCCCTCTCTGTCCTGTCGTGGTCTTCCTGCTGTAAGAGACAACATACTTAAAATACTGCAATATTGAAAGCCTGACTTCTCAAGCTAGCAGCAACGCCCATAATGATTACTCCATGGTTTTAGCGTTAGTGGCTTTGACCTACAGTGGGTTACCACCGACGGGCTCACGTATATAAAACCTTACACACGCCTTTTGTCTGGCTTCTCAAGCTAGTTGCAGAGCCCATATAGACTAATTCAGCGTCAGAAGCTTTGACCTGCAGTGGGTTACCACCAACGGGCTCACGCCCCCTTCTGGGGCAGTGGGGTAAAGAACCGACTAAAATGCTTCCGCCTGTATTAAAACCCTGGCTTTGAAGCTATCCGCAGCGTCCGTACTCATTAATCCATGGAGTTACCGTCAGTGTTCCCCGCAGGGCTGGCGGGCGAGGCCGGCCTGCCGCCCGCGGGGCCGCTGCTGCGCTTCCCGCCTGGCCTGCCGCCGCAGTCGCTGTCGCAGTCTGGTAACGAACTTTATTGATATTTATTTCGTAAAATTAGTTTAAAATAATAAACAACATCAATTCTTAATGATTAATTTAAAAAGGCCGGTGTTTCCTAGCTGAGAAGAAACACAAATTCGGAGACTAGTAGAAATTGTTTATATTGTTTTAAAAGGCATAGAACCTCAGGGTTATAAGCCACTACTGGCATTTTATTTAATTTTTAAGTCCCGGCGTACTGCGAGTCTAGACTCTAGAATATGGGTTTACGCTTAAAGTTGAACAAAAAAAATTCTAGAAATATAGTGTCTTGAAGTGTCAAATTGCTGAGATATTTGTAAATATAGATTTTTAAATAAGAGACTTGCCTCCAAAGAATATCTCGTCACACTGAGTTAAGGGCAGTACTATCTTCAATGTTTGTTTGGCAAAAATCATTTCTGTTTTTTAATGTGCACTGCAACCAGATTTACCATACAAAAAAAACTTTCGTAATTCTTTTGCTGCATCCATTTTTCCCTTCAAATACCATTCTTGTTTGTTCAACACTAATCATCTATTTAACACAGGTATGGTGGGCGGGTTCCTGAGCGGTCTGCTGGGCGTGGGAGTGGGCGTGGGCGGCTTGGTAGGCGGGGTCCCACTGCTGCACCACGCCGCGCTGCACGCCAGGGATACGCCGCCGCCCAGCGTGCCGCAACCTGCCGTGAGTATTGGCAGATTGTTCTACTGCTTGACTAGCTTTTAGGGTAAGAAACGGCACCCTTTCGGATCTTTGTCTGTCTGTCCGTCTGTAACAGCCAGTTTTCTCCGGATCTACTGAACCGTTGCTGTTGTTACGTAAGTAAATAATGTCTAAGCAAATGTTTTTTTGTTGAAATCACACACTGTATTGTGTCAAATGAAATATATTGTGAGGGTTCTAAATATATGTTTTTTTTTTATAATTTTAAAATAAATTATTCAGAAGTTATTATTAATTTTTTTTTTATACAAAACGGGGAAACTCTTGGCCCAAATCTCACCTGATGGAAAGTGATTATTAGGCCGAAGATAGAAGCGAGTTTCACCCGGAATCCTCTTACACAGAGGAACTGGCTATCATACTTTTAACTGACGGAACACAACAATGCTGTTAACATTGTTGTTATGGCGACAGACTTGGACATGATGGCGGTAGCTTGCCAGGCGGACTTAGAACAAGTCCTACCACCAACCAAACCGAGCAAAATATTTGCCCCCGCTGGGAATCGAATCCGGGACCTCTGGGTCTGAATCAGGTGGTATAACCACTAGACCACGGAGGCGGTTAGTGTCACCTGTTTAGCACCACCCAGGGACCACGTGTAGGGATTCGCTGAAGGGTATTCTCCTACGGACGCGGGTGACTCGGCCCCCAAAAATATTCAAGAAATTAGATCAAAAATTACCATTCCCCTTATCATCGAAAGATTATTACAGATTACAGGACGGCCTGTAAGAAGTCTATAGTGTCGTACAATAATGAAATTTTGTCGGAACCCTTTGCACGCGAGTCTGACTTGCACTTGACTTGGTAGAACCCAAATCCATTAGTGAGTAGGAGTTTTGAGTTGGTTTGATTTGTCATTCGTTTGGTTCAGTAGTGCCGTGTTAAAAATGATTTTTCCTTTAGTTGTTATTACTTCCCAGAATTTGCTCCTTATTAGCTAAACTTTCGGATGGTGTGATACAGGGTGTTTTTTTTTTTAATTATCAACCTGTTCAATATAATATGCATGATGTTTTTTTATTTTTTTATTTTAATCTTTTCATCTTTATAACGCAGGAAAAAATATAAATAGTCTTGGAAATGTCTTAATTATTTTTTAAAAAAATATTAAAAATGCTAAATAAAATTTTGCAGTTCAAACGCCGCCATTTTTCGCGGGCTTTGGATGACGTCACATAACAGGTCGTCGTTACGTCGCGCGCTTCGCGTGTTTGTTTGTTTACCGTTTTGAACTTTAGGCGTTTCAGTTTTCAGCCTGATTCTCGTTTTATTCGCCATACAGACCATGGAAGAAGCTGAGAACAAATTTTTTAACGGTTAACAAAATTTTTCACTCGAAAATGAAAACGGGAGCCGGTAAATAAGTCAATCCAATGTCAGTCATGATATTGTCATGTCAATGTCGTCGTGCGGTCGTGTTGTGTGACGTCTCACACGCGCGTCACCATTGGTCGCGACCCGCGACCAATGGTGACGCGTTTCGCAAGTTTAAATTTCCCGCGCTGATTTTGTATTTTTATATATATATTTTTTTCGATTTAAATAAGAACTAAATTAAAAAAAAATATCTTTTAGATATAATGTGACGGAAATAAAAAACTAGAAAAAAATTCCAGACAAATTTAATCTTCATGCATATTCCCTATTCCTAATAACGATTTTTTTTTAAATCCAATAATGCAGTTTTAGTTCATAATCGGGCTCGAGACTCCTTTCAGAGTTTAACGACATTCCTCAGTTTCGGATTTCACCCTGTATTATGTGAAAAGAAAACCCCCCACCGACGGTTCCGTACAGATTTGTAGGTTACTTTAAATTTAGACTATTTTTTATGATTAAATTGCAAATGTATAGTTTTCAGATTTTTCCCTTTACTTGTAGATAATACGGTATTACTTACCAAATTTAATAGTTTTAGGTCAACGGAAAATACCATACAGAATCTTGATTCCCATGAGACTGTCGAAACATACGTTTTTTTGTGGCGTAAACGGCTGTATCTTTTTTTTACGTTAACTTAGAAGCTTGTTTTTTCACAGCTTTAAGGGACTGTAGACCTGAGAATATGGTTTTAGTTCCCACTCGATACCTCCACGCGTTCCCGATATAAAGGGTCTTGACAGGCAGACGGACGGACTAACAATAAAGTTATCCCATAAGGGTTCCGTTTTTCCTTTTTAGGTACAGAACCCTAAAAATTACAATGTAGGTAAACGAGAGGCTAGCAGTACCTCTACCATGAGTTTACGCAGCCAAAACTCGCTAGCGTCTCCGTAAATTATTTGTATGACATACTGTACAGCGCCCCTAACGGTCACTGAGAGAGTTAAAATTCGTACCATGAGCACTATAGATTTCGATAGGTTAAAAGCCTAACGTAATCTATTCGATGGTCACTAACGTTTTTCAGGTGTCACCATACAAAGCGGTACCATGACTCAAAAATTCAACAGGTGCCATCGAACAATACGCTTACGATAGTAGTAACGTAGCTCACTAGCATTTTGACGAGCGAAACATATTAGACATTAAAATTAGTACGATTTTTGAGTCGTAACAGAGTGAAAAAATGTCTGCAAGAGCATATTTAGCATATATATTATTATATTACATACCTACTTATCTTTTTAACTAGGTACTAGCAAGCTGTGCCGTTCAATTAAATTTAGTCAAATCATAACCATTTTTTTTTTATTTGCATTCTTCACCTAAGTTTCAAGTGGCTTGATAATATAATATGTACCTGGGTTGAAAGGCAACTATTTGGGAATTTTGTAATTATACAATACCTACATTTTAAAATACACAATTTTATAGAAAATAGAAACTTACCTTTCCATAAACTCTACCAACAATTGAAACTGTAAGACACTGGTCCTGACTGTTTAAAATAATCCAAATAATAATCTATTGCAAACTTTCAAACCACACGTCACAACGCAGCTCTGTGACACAACGTCAACAACAAATTTATAATTGAATAGACGACATTTACCTATTATACGGATTAAAACTTCAAAAACCACTAAATTCAGGTTACTTCTAGGCAAATGTGCTCCACCTTAGACCGCATCATCACTTAAAATCAGGTGAGATAGTGGTCAAACGTATGCCTATCAATAGTAATTTTTTTTTTTTAAAATATGTGGTCCACTAACCGTAAACTTTTCTATTTAGTCGGTTTATTGATTGTCTTAACATTTTAAGCATAGCGATAACACTACCTACATTTTGAGCTAATAAGCCGTCCTTTCTTCTTATTAGTGAGAAAGAAAGAAACAAAAACATAAGTAGTGAAGCATTCTTACGAGTAACGATCTATCGAGCTTACGTTAGCGCCTGCGTAAGACTCCATAAAACTCATGATGCGAGCATTATCGAATACTATCATCAACTAGTATCAGATTATTGAGTCTGTTTAAATCATATAATTTATCAAATGTTTTTATTGAACCTACCCGAGTAACAGCTTCTTCTGCGACTTGCATAGACAACATATTTTGTAATTGTGATTACTTACATAAAGAGATTGTTAATAAGTTGCCCTCTGATCACAGTGGACAAGCTATAACGTTTTGTACCTATATACCTTTACAAAAAATTCAAATTCAATTTAGACCAATAACAGATAAAAATTTAGAAAAATTTAGTAATACTTTGGCCAGTAAATTATGTGTTCAAAGTTTTAATAACACAGAAGACCCAAATGAGTTTTACGGCGAGTTTTTTTCAATACTAAACGCTCAATATAATGATAGTTTTCCATTAAAGTCAAAAAGTGTTAACACAAAGTTTATATTCAGTGATTGGGCAACTACGGGCATTCGAATTAGTAGGGAAAAGCTATACGAACTATATGGCCTTAAGCAACATGTGAATAATATAAGCTTTCATAAGTATGTCGCGAAATATTCAAAAACATTTAAAAGTGTATGCAAAATAGCAAAAGCTCTGTTTATTAGTAATAAAATAAAATCAGCAGATGACAAAATAAAAACTACCTGGAAAATAATTAATAATGAAACAGGTAGGAAGAAAAAGCGTGAAACTGAATTTAATTTAAAATCCGTACATGGTCCCATAAACTCAGATGCAGAGGTAGCTCAGGAATTTGAAAACTTCTTTGCTGATATTCCTCGTAAAACTACAGAAGCTCTTAACTCGTCACCCGCGCTCTCTGCTGCCTTACTTAGGAAGAATGTCAAGGTTTGTCCATCAGAGTTCAAGTTTAAACATACAAACCCCCTAGCCATTATAAAAGCTTTTAAAGATCTTAAAATTAAATCAACAGAAGATCTTTGGGGAATGTCTGTAAAAGTCTGTAGATCTATTATTGAAACTATTGCTCCCCACTTAGCTCTTATATTTAACTCTAGTGTAGACCGGGGAGTATTTCCTGATCTCATGAAGCACAGTAAAGTCGTTCCACTGTTTAAATCTGGTGATAGTCAAGAACCCAACAATTACAGGCCGGTTTCAATCCTGCCGGTTCTCAGTAAGGTGTTTGAAAAGTTAATGCTTAACCAGATGTTACTACATTTTAATGAAAATTCCATCTTTCATGAATATCAGTACGGTTTCACCAAAGGGCGTTGTACAACTGACGCCGGTGTCACTCTAATAAAGAACATCTTTAATGCCTGGGAAGATTCGCAAGACGCCATTGGAATTTTTTGCGATCTCTCGAAGGCGTTCGATTGCGTTAACCATGAAACACTCTTGTTGAAACTGGAGCATTATGGGATTAGGAATACATCTCTTGATCTGATTAGATCGTACTTGAAAGACAGACAGGTTAAAGTACAGGTAAACGGCGTGAACTCACTGGGGTCTGAAATGACAATGGGCGTTCCGCAAGGTTCAATATTGGGTCCATTCCTCTTTTTAGTGTACATAAACGATTTGCCCCAATTGCTTCAAAATGAGCCAAAGATGGTGTTATTTGCTGATGACACATCATTGATATTTAAGATAGAACGACGGTCACAAAATCTTGATGATGTCAATAACTCTATTCATCAAGTTCAAGATTGGTTTACGGCAAACAACTTAGTATTGAATGAAAAAAAAACCAAATGTATTAAATTTACTTTACCAAATGTTAAAAGTAACGAATGTGACATCGTATTGAATGGACAAAAATTGGAATTTATTGATCAGACGGTTTTCCTGGGAATCACTTTAGACGAGAAATTGCAATGGGGACCTCACATAACATCTCTTGCGGCGCGGCTAAGCTCAGCCGCTTATGCTGTTAGAAAGATAAGACAGTTAACAGATGTAGAAACTGCGCGTTTGGTCTATTTTAGTTACTTTCACAGCATTATGTCGTATGGTATTTTGCTATGGGGTCGGGCTGCTGACATTGAATCCATATTTATTTTACAAAAGAGTGCTGTCAGAGCCATTTATAATCTACGTCGACGCGATTCTCTTAGGGAAGTCTTTAAAAAGATTAATATTATGACAGTCCCATGTCAATTCATTTATGAAAATATTATGTATGTACGGAAAAATCGACATCTCTTTAGCAAAATTAGTGATAGACATAATTTTAATACTAGAAATAGAAATAAACTAGATCAGCCATTTTATAGATTAGCCAAAGTACGAACATCTTTCATGGGGTACTGTATTAAATGTTACAACAAAATACCTTGTGACATATTAGAATTAAATGAAAGAAAATTTAAAAATTATGTTAAAAGCACACTATGTAAACAAGCATATTACAAATTAGATGATTATATTCAAGATAAGAATGCTTGGAAACATGCTGGTCCTGCTCCATAGGACAGTCTAAGGTGTAGTAAACAAAGTCAAACTTATTGATAATGTTTGTATTAATATATTTAGTATATCTATAGATGTCTTTAATGACTTTTATATTTAATTTAACTCACACACTGATTTATTGTTCTTTATTTGATAAATCAATAGTACCAACATTTTAAAATAAATGTGTGTTTGCATTGTATAGACTCAAGTACCCTGGCGGTTGGGAGTGTCATGCTCACTCAAAAGCCTAGCTGATGGTGGCGTATGCGTTAAATTATGTGGCTCCATTCAAAATGGTTGAGACGAATGGGCCTGGCGCATGTCATGGCGCCGTCGGTTGGGACTGGTCATTTCTCAGATGCCATGGTTTATTTTAATTTATTTTAATTATTTCTTTGAATTGTTCCTTTTTTAGTTCGGATGTTTTTATCATGCTCGTCACATCGTTCTCACATGTATGTATAATTTCAACACGATGTCAAGAAAACTTTGTAACAATTTATTATTTTTAAAAGAGTGTCCGTGGAGTTTCTTGCACGTTCTTCTCCATAGAGATCTACGCTTTGGAACGTGCAAATAGCTTCATCTTTTTGGACCGACCGACCTTGACAATTCAAAAGTGCCTGTAAATGGTTTAATTGAAATAAATGTTTGAGTTTGAGTTTGAGTTTGAACTTAGATCGAAATCCACTTTGATACGCTAGCGAGTAAGTTTTCGATGACATCTCATGGTAGAGGTACAGACCGTAACAACGCGCGACGACTATTCGATTACAAAAGCGCTTTTTTTTTTTAAACGTTGCCCCACACTAGGAATTTCTCCTGTATCCTGGGTGCATTTACAAACATACAAAGTCACATACACAAACAGCCACACCCGGAACAACTATCTGTAGGTCATACAAATATTTGTTCCGTGCGGGAATCGAGCCCACGACACGCGACGCAGCAGCCGATCGCTCAACCGCTGCGCCAACCGTGCCGTCAAATTCAACCATTCCAGGCGAAGTTGTTGAATGTCGCTTTTATTTCCAGAGAACGGGTGACGGCCATCACAGCGACGACGCCATGGATCTAGACACGGAGGACAACCACGGCGACGAGCCCAGTCACGACGCCAACGACACCAGCGGCCCGCCGCCCGCGCTGCTGCCTGACCAAGTGAGTTCATGATCTGATGGATATGTCATCGGGGAATGGCCAACTCCGTAACAATGTAATAAATCTTTATTAAAATAGTAGATTATGAAACGAAGGGATAAAGCAGTGGCTAAGGGATACATTAAATGGGCCGCCTTTGTAAGACGACTAAAATGACACCGTGTATGTGTATGGACTTCATGCACGTAAAAACAAAGGTGACTTAATGCTCTAGGCATTCTCTACTCTAGGCGTTTAGCCAGATGGAATAGAAATTAATATCTACGGAGGATGCCATTTGAAGTTAATTGGATCTATAACTAATAAAAATGACAAAAGATCAAAAATTTAGGCTTCATCCTGGATCTCTCAAAGGCGTTTGAAATGATTGCCGTTCCGCTTCTCAAAAAAAAAAGTGGAGCGAATTGGTGTTCGAAGACTGATTCAGAACATTTTTAAAAGCTACCTTGAAAATCGCACTTTAATGTTGAAAATAGATTATAACATCAGTGTTGTTGAAACGGTTATCTACGGAATCCCTCAGGGTAGTGTGCTGGGTCCTTCTTTGTAATTTCAGAAAATCTATGGAGCAATAGCGTTTTAATAGCTCTTTAAATTATTTCTTGTCATTCTCTAACCACATGTATTTCTCCCACACAGATCCAAGCACTACTATCAAAACCACCTCCAAACTTCAACTCAGCAGAACCACCTCCAGGCTTCAACATGTCGGAGCCTCCTCCCTTCAATGCTAACCAACCGCCGCCAGACGACAAGCAAGATGACGAGAGAAAAGACAGAGACAGAGATAGACGCGGCGGCGAGAGGGACAGAGACAGACGCGGCGGAGACAGAGACAGGCGAGAGAGAGGCGACAGGAGGGACAGGGAGAGAGGGAGAGATAGGGAACGGTGAGTTATTGTGTTTGTTATACTGAAGCTAGCAGCACCAGCTCGACGACAGAGACAGAGATAGACGCGGTAGTGAGAAGGACAGAGTGATGTAGCAGCATCTATTCCACCACGTACGTGCTACAAAATGTAGTATACGTAAAACTTTCACGTCCTCTCGAATCCTATGTAGGATTATATACGCACTATCAAAGCTCTTTGCTCGATTTGAAAACATACAACAGCCCGACATCAACCATCAGGCAGTTGCCCACCAGACTCAACGCCCGTTTATTCGTGAGATCCTTCCTTATGACCTCAGTAGTTACGGGGCATAACAACAAACAACGGGAAAGCACTGACTCTTTATTTGAAACTCGAGTTGGCGCTGAGTGCGTTCCTCGTAATCTGCGCTGGTGATATGTGTGGACGCGAATCACTTCGCATACAGTACACAATGAACAAACGGTTAAATATCAAAACCTAGTTTTTAAAACAAGATGTGCAGCTTTTAGAACTCCTATGAAAAATAAATAATTTTCACTATCATAGTGTAATATATTTTTCGCAGGGACGGCAGAGAAGATCGTCGGGATCGGGACAGAGATCGAGGCGGGCGCGACAGGAGGGACAGAGACAGGGATAGAGATAGAGAACGAGGAGAGCGGTTCTCTTCTAGAGATAATAACAGGTGAGGTTACTTTAAATGTCTTTCAGTAACAACAAAAAACGCCATTAAATTATGAAAATCACAAACTATAAAATTTAATGTAATGCTGTAAAGAGAACTTGCACGGCGTTGACTATCTTGTATGCCTTCTAGTATTGCATATTACATTTTTACGTTAAGAGTACTTGAAATTGACGTTTCTGTGCTGCCAACTGCCGTTCTGGCACGCCCCGTTTAGGGGAATGTGCATGAAGTAGACTGTTATCTAGAGTTGCAGTTTTGAAACTAGAACAAATCATTTGAACGGGTAATTACCCCCGCGAGGACCGGGAGCAATTACCCCCAGGTTAGGATCCCGGGAACTAGGCGGATACTTGGTAATGCGATTCTGATATAAATATAACAACAGTCATATCAGGAATCTAGTTTAGTATATACATACAATACGATTGTAACAACCCATTCCATTGTCAGAGAGCGACCCAACAGCCGCGAGAAGTCCCCGCGGGCCGCCGGCGCCGCCAGCGACAACCCCGACCAGAAGAGCTTGCAGGAGCGCCTGTGGGAGATGGCCAACGGCAAGCAGCCGCGCGGCGAGCGGGCAGAGCGGCCCGAGCGACCCGAGCGGTCCGAGCGGAGCGAGCCGCCGCCCGACGAGCGGCCCGCCAGGGACCCGGCTATGGATGCGGGTGAGTTGACCTCATGTTTACTTTGGTTTGGTTCTTTATGATTATTGTGCTCTTATGTGATGGTTAATATGGCAAATTGAGTTTCCGTTTTTAGTTTGGGATGACCCAGCTCTGATTTTGTCTCGAAAATACACGGTGCCATTTCAGGCTTCTTACAAAGGCAGCCCGCTTAATGTACTCGACATAAACTACCTGTGGGTGCGTTGTTTTTTATTAATAATTCATTAAGTTAACAGGTAGAATAAAAACAAATAATGCATTAGAATTATGAAACGCTCTGTTAACGTATCAAAACATTTCACCGTTCCATTCATCGCCGTCCTTGGAATACAAGGTCTTGTGTCACAGTAACTGAATAATAACTACAACCCTAATCTCTTCAAAGTTAGAGTGAACAGGCTCCTTCTGGGTAAGCTCGCTCCATCGTAGACTTTGTCTCTGTCATCTCTGACCAAGACTAGAGTCAAGAGCAAACTCATAAAAAAAAAAAAAAACAAATGTTCATAAATATCATTTTCTCTAATGAATGTGTAGCATTCATTGAATTGTGGGCTGCCGTTGTAAGACAACTTAAATAGCACGGTTTATAGTTTACAGAATGGAAAGTTGGAGAGGGCCCAGCAGAGAAGGCAACCTAATAAGGATGATATCCACATTTAGATGTATTTAAAAAATAAGTTAGAAAAAATCTAACGGCGTTACTACATTTTTGATAAATCGCGCACTGAGCCGAGGCGTCATTCACCAGTAACACGATTTCGTGCCATTGATCGTCAACGGAAGTTCACGCTAAATGGCATCCCCGCATGCCGTATCAAATGACACGGTTTAAATGTCTTAAAAAAAAAAACAAACCTGAGTGTCCTGTGGCCCCCAAGTGTGTCAACAAACTCGGGGATGACATTCTCTTTATAAAAAAATATTTAATTGTTGTGGCATCGCGACGGCTATTTGCGCCTGGCCGATGACCGGTTAAATACAAAGAAAGAACACCTGTATTTTATTGATACTTGGGACCCTCTAACTTTCGGCTCTGCTTACATATAGTTTTATAGAGCAATGACTTTGTGACTTACCTTTTTGTAATGCTCAGTATGCCATATCTGTATGTCACTCTGTAACACAAATTATATGTGCAATAAATAGCATGAATGTCTTACGATTTGTCGATTTGATGATGATTCCGTGCTCAGCACAGTGTATTTATATTATGCTTTAGCTTTTTCTTACGGCATTAATATTTTTGCATGTCTTTATGTGTCACTTTATAGGTAATGTTGTACAAATCAGTTAGAATAGTTGCTATGCGATACAGACTGACAAAGAAAATACAATAATATTGATGTATTATAATAACACTGTTAGACAGGGGCATAGCCTTTTCATAGTTTTTTAGGTAACCGGACCAATTTGATCTATATATCCTGTCCTAATCCAGAACATGGTCTAGCTGTATGCCAAGTTTCATTCAAGTTCAGTCGTTAAGACGCGAAGAGTTAATAAACAAATAAACTCACTTCCGCATTTATAATATTAAGTTAGGACTTTAAAATCTTCTTTACATAGTATAAAACAAAGTCGCTTTTTGTGTCTGTTCGCTTATATAAATTAGCAATAGTAAGACAATACAACTTGGCTCCAATAGGGTATTACAGGCGGTGGACAGGTAACTGTGCTACGGATTTTAATGCGATTTTCATCGATAGACAGAGTGATTCAAAAGGAAGTTATATTTGTATAATTCGTCACGATATTCCTACGGAAACGCGGGATATGCGCGTATTGTATATTTTAATTCTTGGCAATAGCTAGTATTGTATATTTTAATTCTTGGCATTCTGATACATATACCTGTGAAATTATATGTCTTTAGAATGAGTGATTGCTGAGATGAATGGAGGTCCGAATATATTAAACTATAATATAGGTATAGAGCATGAGAATTTGATGAGCAATAAAAATACAGAAATGTATATTATTTTGTCACCTGATTATTGCCAACCCTAAGATTGAAATCTTGATTAGAATGAACAGACAGATAATTTCAAATCTATCCAATCCAAATTCGATAGCTTCGGATAATTATATTATCTTATCGGCAAGAAAGAGTTTGCCTTACAATGTTACAGGTCGCGTCATGTAAAAAGAACGCTTGCGGTGATGCTGCGCATTAGGCGATTTGTCGATCTATTTGGTGGTATGAGGTGCGTGTGATCACCGGTGCGCTATTGGTTCGTCAGTCGACCTTTGTTTCCCGGTCTGTGTCCACGTCACGTTCGTTCTCAAAATTTCATCGCGCACAAAAGTTTTATATAGAAAAGAGAGAAAAATTATACCGCGTGTATCTGACATCGACGCACAAACGATTTCCATGGGTCCGGGGCATGATTCTGGACGCCCCAGTGTTGGAATTTTTCGTCGGCTTTTTTTCTCATTTTTTTATTTTTTTCAAGGGTTTTTTTACTTTAGACTGCTCATAATCGTTATTCTGACCTAACCCAATGAGATTTTTAATAATAAAATAATTAATTAACTAATTTCACTAAAAAGAGCAATCTGAATAAAACCACAATAGATATCAACGCAGCTGAGCTGATACTTTGTGGTACTCTTGGAAAAAATGAGAAAAGAACCGAAAAAAAAATCCAACACTGGGGTGTCCAGAATCATGCCCTGGACCCATGGAAATCGTTTGTGCGTCGATGTCAGATACACGCGGTATATGACGTATCGTTTTATGAAGAGAGAGGCTGATATTAATGCAGTTGATAATTTAAAACAATGCTTGAAACGGACCGCAGAGGCGAAGGTTAAAAAGATTCGAAAATAAAATAGTAAAAAACATTTACTTAAGTTTTGGTAATTAGATTAAACATTCTACACTGAATCAAACATGTCTTTAATTCAATTTAATGATATTCCAGCATATATAATTTTTCAATTTACCAATATACGACGCCGCGAGCGAAAGTCTAGTTCAAAAAAAAACAATAGGCCTAGTACTTTCGTGCGCGAGTGTACCCATGCGCAAACACACCCCCCCCCCCCTTTCATGCAGCGTTCTTTTTATGTGACGCGACCTGTACGAAGTTTAGGGGCGCTACACACTTAAGCTGGCCGGGGCAATAAATCGGCACAGCCGGGCGCCAAAATCGAATATATGAATGTAGACCTTAGGGGCGCTACACATTTGTGGTCTGGGGGGCTACTCTCTAAGGCCGAAGTCCGTAGTTTCGATCTTAGTTGCGGGTGTATCCTACGCCGTATCCCCTAACCACTAAGAATGAATGACAGCACGATTTGACAGTTACTGTGAAATCGTGTTGTTATTCAATCTCAGTTCGGGGTTGGAACTAATCGTAAGTCCGTTAGTGGTACGGAGCAGAAAACTCCCTCAACTCAGGCCGAAACTACGGACTACGGGCTTAGAGAATAGCCTCTTAATCATTTATCGGCATAATCGAATAATGTAGAATGAATGTGTCGACCCGCAGTTAGCTCGAATGGATTACCCATTACGCACTAGCCGAATAAAATACAACATTATGTAGTAATTGATTTGGGCCGGCCTTGTCGTTCAACAAATAATACCTGGCCGATTGCGGCCGGCCGGCCTTCTTAGTGCGTAGCGCCCCAGATAAACTTGTTGGTTCTTGCAATAATCTGGTGACATTACGTCATGGAGAATAGAGGTAAGGAGTACTATTTCTGTGTATGAAAAGTGTCCGTCGAAATGCTTTAAATTAGGGTGGCGTTACAATCGCATCAGGGTAAATTTAAAAAAACAGTGCCAATAGTTATTAGAGTAGCATAGAAAAACAAACAAGGAAAGAACTTCCGCTTCGTTATTAAGCAAGTAAGAAACAATGATACATTATTAAAATTTTGTGTATTATTATATTTATTATTTAAAGCTTAATTAGTAAATATTAAAAAAATAAGATGAGAAAATGGTATATTCAAAATAAAGAGAAAGAAAGTTCTTCAAACTCGGCACACATTCCGTCTACAGCTGCTACATGCATAACATACCCTGCAGCTACGCTAGCGCCATTCAATGTTACTAATAGCTTAAAGCTGGACACGCATTTCAATTTGTCCCCAATATAAGATCGTCCTCCTCGCCTCTACTGTCGACGCATAACGCATACTTGAGCAGTGGATATTTGGTTAGTAGCGGAAGGCGCGGGCGGCGGGGTGGGCGGGGGCGCGGGCGGGGGCGCGGGCGGCGACGGCGGCTGGACGTCGCTGGCGCCGCCGCGCCTGCCGCCGCCGCACATGGCGCCGCACTTCCGCGCCGGTACCATGCCTCTTTAGTCAACTACACGCACTGCCTGTGTACTGCACGCTTTAAGGATGGCTCACGCTGCATCGGCCGGCTCCGAGCCGAGCGTCGATCAACTTGTATTACATATATTTTGTATAGACACATAATCGCAAACATCATCAAATCACAGTTTCTCATTACGTCTGACGCTCAGATCGGACCAGACACGGTCTAGCGTGAGTCATCCTTTAGGTTGATCCACCCATATCGTCGGCGACAATACAGGACCTTGTAAAAGCAAAAAAGTTTTATACAGGAGACAATAAAAATCATCTTAAAATCAATGCAAACAGAAACTCAGAAAGTACTGTTTTGGTGACAAAGCATGCTTACTAAAGTCCGGCCGCGAAGCAGGAAGAATTTCGCCCGTTGACCTGTTATTACCTGTCTCTGTCACTCCCGCGTAAATAAAATGAGTCTCGCTCGCACAAATGCAATGGCCGCCGTCCTCAGGGATTATAAACCTTTGCCTGAGAGTGTAAGGTTTCTTCTTGTTTGCATGTGTATGTCACGTAAAAAAAGAAGGAATCGAAATTAGTTAGACTAGATGATGATGTAGATAAAACTGTTGATTCTTTTGAACTAAATGTGCTAGGCGAGACGTTTTCGGAAAGCAGTAACTCCGATACAGAGGAATCGGATTCTGATTTTGGAATTTTATTTTGGCCGTATTAGTAATTGTAACTCGATTTTTATAACTTAAAATCTAAATACATAATTTATATGATAATTATATTTTTTTTTATTTTCTAAGTTGGTACTTTCTATCAAATATTTCATGTAAACCGCACTTAATACAAAAATGTTTGTGACCACTGTCAGTAGGTAAAAAGATAATTGTACGAAATTCTTCCTGCTCCGCGACTGGACTTTAGCTAGTTCATTGTTTTATCACTAGAAGGTTACTTCCTCTGAAAACATGGACCATAAAACATTTTTTTTAATATTTTTTGTTGTATTGTGTAGTCTTTT
Organism: Ceramica pisi; assembly: GCA_963859965.1. Lineage (NCBI taxonomy): Eukaryota > Metazoa > Arthropoda > Insecta > Lepidoptera > Noctuidae > Ceramica > Ceramica pisi. Next base: position 2,867,937 of record OY982542.1, read on the forward strand.
TAACCCAAAACGTTGACTGGTAAAGCATGCCTTGTTGCATTAAGTCCACCCATTTACCACTATTGTGCATAAAGATTAAATCAATAAATAAATAAATAAATTTTCACAAAAAATTGTAGTTACAAGGTCCTGCATTTACGCCGACGATATGTATCAGGGCTGTGTCCGCGACGGGGCCGAACCGTGGTCCGAGGTTCTACAAAAGTGACATTCGTTCGGTGGTAGCATGATGAAAGCGACTGTCAAAACTTCAGAAACGTATCGGATTGATAGAGGCTGTCGAAATGTTGCGATCAATCCCTTATATTTTTAGCATTTCGACAATCGCAAAATAGAACTTGCTCTACCTGTAAAGCCTCAGGTATAGCCTGTCACCCGGACGATCCCGTTCACGACCCGGATACGGACGTGTGTGAACGAGTTTATATAAAATGGTCGCACATTTTCACACACTTATTTTGGTGAGCTCCTTGGGGACCCCGGTCACCACTCTGATGTGTGGATCACCTTTTATTTAGCACTGAAAGGATGACGAGTGTCGAGATAGTGAAGCATCTATGCAGCGTAAGTTTTAAACGCCAGTACCCTTAGTAAAAAAAAACAAAAGCAAAAATAAATGTATTTATGCGTTCGAGTTTATTTTCTATGCCAGTCATAAATAATGGTAAAACACTTCATAAGTTATTCGACATCCTTTCAGTAAATGATTGTTTATTTGCTGTCGTAGTTGCATGCCTATGTAACTTTACTAAATAACGGGTCCTGGCAATCGCAGTCATAAGTCATTACGAATCATTATAATGAACAAATTTTAAAATATTATGTACTATATATTTGGCACAGGATTCCTGAACTCATGTCTAATGTCGATTCGCTCCCACATTTTAGATATTAGAGATATTAGTGTTATTTTAGATGCAATGGGCTTGTGTCCTGAAAAAATCTAATTAGTCCATCAGTTAGATTATCAAAAAATATTTGACCCGTGTTTTTTCTTTTGTTACGGTAACCAAAATTAACGAAGTTACGACGCTTTTAAAAGTCTCAATACGTCACACCTTCGCATAATTTTTACTGAGTCGTGACATCACGAGCCCCCACTCGCGAGTTTTGATGCGTTTTATGTTTGTCAATATTCATTGATTTACAAAAACAAAAAATACGTGTCCATTATTTTTCAATACTCTGACGGACTAAATAGTTTTGCAATTTGTGGATGATGGAATCTAGCCTATTATAATTGTGACAAACACAAGTCGGATTTGACAGCTGAGTAGAGGGGGATAGAAGATTGCTTTACCACTAAGTGTGATAGAGATTTATTTCATGTCTCTTTCATACTTACTAGTAAAGCAATGTTGTCATCTTGCTGTTATATACGACTTCTTAGATTGTCACGAATATAGATTTTATTTTATGACCGCGGCTGTTTCAGACATTAGTTTTTAATGTTTAATTTATGTCTATGGTTTAGAGAGCATGTTATAACACGTATGCTTTCTCTATGCACTTTATAATTTCATCAACAAAACCACTTTTTGTACTTCTCTATTTTCTTTTAATTTTATCCTGCGGCTTCGCTACCCTTGCTTGTCATCTCCTAATTAACTAAAAAAACTGCTATTTATAATTCACTAGTGCGCAGTTGCGTAAATGTATGCGGTAAATGAATAAATAACACGTCATACACAAGCTTGCGCACAATTTAAATAGTAGTAGCTAAATAAAATGCTGCTAACTCATTTTATAAGCCTGAAACTACACAGCTTTACAGAAATTATGCTGCTAGCGAAATAGTGACGCTGCAATATATTAGTATCAGTATCATCATCAAAAAAATGTGACTTATCATTGTATTCATAAGGGGTCCCTCGTTTAATTTAGTTAAAAAATATGTTTGAATCATTATTTCCATTCATAACTGTTTCATTGGTGGTAGCGTTCTTAGACAGTACCTTAGAACAATAAATATTTCTATTCAAAATTAATTTCAAAGTCCTGTCTATTAAAGACTATTTCCGTTTGCAGAGTTGAGAATGAGAGGACCGTCTAGACCCCCGATGTCAGGTATGGCTGGACAAGGTTACCTTTTATGTAAGCTCGCCCAGCTCATTTGAATATAAGCTAACGTTCCATCTCTTGTCATTCCAGGCCCCTGGATGGACGGCCCCGGCCCAGGCCCGGGCCCCTTCGGGCCACGCTTCAACGGCATGGGCCCTCCCTTCAACCGCCCGCCATTTGACGGCCCAAGACCTCCCTTCGACGGACCACCCATGTTTGATGGCGGACCACGCTTTGAACGACCGCCGTTCGGTCGCATGCCATTCGATGGAATGAATCGGCCGCCATTTGATGGGCCGCGGCCGCCTTTCGATGGTCCCAGGCCGCCGTTCGACGGGCCGCGCCCGCCCTTCGACGGAGGGCGACCGTTTGATGGTCCTCCCTTCGAAGGCGACCGCCCACCCTTCGACGGTCCTCCGCGCTTTGACGGACCGCCAGAATTCTTCGATCGTCCCCGCGGACGCTTCGATGACCGCGACCAGTACAACGAGCGAGCCTGGAGCGGAGAAAGAGAACGTGAGCGAGACTGGGGCGACCGGCGACCTGACTGGGACGACAGGCGGAGGGACCGGCGCCAGAACAGGGACCACGACGACAGCAGGTTCAACCGCCAGGAGCGCGGGGACAGGAGGCGGCCCTTCGACGACAGCCAGCCCAGCAGGGCCAACGACGCGCTACCTAACAGGGCTAATGACAGCCGCCGCGGTGATGACACTCAACAAAACAGACCGCCAGACGCTCGCCGAGGTGACGATAACCAACAGAATAGGCCTAACGATGCTCGTCGCGGTGACGATCACCAAAACAAGCCCAATGAAGGTCGGCGCGGCTCCGACGACAGTCAACAAAACAGATCCAATGATTCGCGACGTGATGATAAAACTAAACCGCCAAGAGAAGAAAGAAATGATAGAAGTGAAAGGAAAGATAGGCGGGAGAGAGATAGGAAATCTAGATGGGGAGCGGCCGAAGAGGCCGAGACGGCCGGCAACGGTGACAATGAAAAGCCGCAAGAGTCCAGCGAACCGACTGTAGAGGAATCAGCTGGAGAACCAATGAGCGCGGAGCCCAGTGAGCCAACCGACACTACTAGTCAAGATGAACAAATTGTGCAAACTGATATGAGCGAGAGTTTGCCTTCAGAGGAAGCCGAGTCCAAGAGCCGAGAGGAGCCGCGCGAGGAGAGCGCGGAGAGCAGCGAGGCGGGCGCGGAGCTCGAGCGCTCCGAGGACGCCAGCCTCAGCCACGACGACGACAAGCCGCAGTTCTCTCCGCCCGAGCCCTCCCCGCCCTCCCCGCCCGCCGCGCCCTCCCCGCCCGCGCCCCCCGCCCAGCTGTACGACGCCGGCGACTCGCTCGACACCAGCTTCTCCGCGCCCGCGCCTGTCGAACAGGAGCGACACTCGTCACCGTCACCGTCTCCTCCTCCTGTCATTGAGAGAGAACCGCCCAGCGCAGAACCACTCGACGAGGTCTCGAAGACCGTCGACATGTTCAGCCCGGAGAGAGAACAGAGCGAGAGCTCTCAGGAAAACGAAGCCGGAGAGTCACAGAGCAGCGTGGAGAGCAAGGAAGGAGCTTGACAGCGGCGCCGGAGGAACATGAACGTCGGCTACTTCCAGTGGACTTGATTCGGGTGACGCCCACCGCCGCGGCCCGACGGACCCGCGGAGCGCTAGCTACCCTCGCTCACAGCGGCGCAGCGTAGCTACCGCTCTACCGACCGCCCAAACCGTTATAACGCCAAAGATATTTTTTTATACACGAAACAAAAGTTGAAATATACGAGTGCCTTATTGGTTACCAAAGTGGTGTTTTGTTTTGATCGCCGGCACGCGAGGCGTAGAAGAGGAACGCGCCTGGGCGCTCAAGTCGAGTGACCCGGGCCAGGTACGGTTGCTAATGATACACATTGTACGCGCGTCTAGAACAATTGCACGCTTGCACACAACACTGCGAAGTTGCAACATGTCCGCGGTTTGAACATCAAATACGAACATTTACCTACTGCGAATTCAACTTTGATTAAATTTTAATCAAATGTTTCCAATAAAATTATTTAATTAATCGATTTCACATGTTGCAACAGTAAGAACTTGCCTAAAAGAGAAAGATATGCACAATTGTACTCGGCGGGCGTCATTATTTTATTATTGCATAATGTCGAAATGGAATCAATATAACAGTAAATTACTCTATATTACAATGAAGTAGATCAATTGATTCTTTTGTTTACAATAATAAATACTAAAATGATTCCCATTTCGACATACTATATCGCTAGCAATGTGTGCAAAATACCTCGGCGGCGGCCGCGTCACCCGAATCTGCCACGGAATACGAAGATGCGCCACACGGACGGAAGATCGCTTCATCGATATTATGTACTGTTTACGACTCATGTGTTTAGCTATTGTGTTACGTCCACATTACGACGGTCTTATTAAGTTCTTTTATTTTTTACTTTACTAATTTCGATTACTCGAATTGTATGTGTATACTTTTTCTTTTTTGGCAACACTAGTTGCGGTAATTGCACTCAAAATTACCACCAAAACATGTTAAAACTATTTCGCACTTTCTAAAAATTATAAATGATTTAAAATTGACTCTATTTCTTAGGTAATTTGGTGGAGGTAGGGAACGGATTTTAAAGTAACGACTATTTAAATCTATTTTATAGATTGAACATGTTTTATAAATTTATATAGGCAATATATATCTGTAGTTAAATTGTTTATGGATTTAGGTTTTATAGTAGGCTGGCAATAAGTATAGTTTACTTTGGAGAACATAGCGCGACAGCCGCGCTCATAAGTAAAGCTTCTTAGTATCGATGTTTATATGTAACATATTTTTATAAAATAATTATGATGTGAGTCTTATTATATCATTGAGATTTACCTACTCCATTCATTTTAAACTTTTCAATGTTAGGTATATTTTAGCTGTGTAGATAAACATTATAATTTCGATGCATGCTTCAATGTTTGTCATATTTGCTTAAATAAAAATTTACAAAATACATTGGAGCTATGTTTGATTAGATTCCGGAACATTCTATAGTATTCTAGTGCAGCATGTCTCCGTGGATTCTCTGTCTACGTGGGGGTCCCTTTTGCACACATTGACTAGTTTGTGCGTTGTTTTTGTTCACGTTACAGCTACAGCTTTTCCGAGCCTTCAGCAAAACCAATTCAGCAGACAAGATGCTTCTACACGACGTGCCTGCACAAATTATACAATCACTTCCAGTATTACTAATGTTTTAAATTCATTATTATTTTAAAACCCTCCGCCTTTACTTAAAAGATAAAATTGTATTTAAAAAATAACAGTTCAGTTTTTTTTTAATTAGTAGTAAATTTTTACTTTCATGTTATCAATGGGAAATAGTCAAAGTTGAAGTTACATATAAAAACAGATTTTACACACTATTACTACGTGCAAAGCATTACGAAAATGCAAAAAAGCGACTGTGTTCGGTTGCGATTACAGATAAATCTCACAAGTACTAACACCCGAATCCCAAAATCCTCACAAATTATAGTCTTTTTTGATGTGTCACGTTAAAATCTTTAATAACTTTGTAAGTTTGAATCGAATTTTGTGAAAGTCACGGGCTGTAAAGTCAGAGTCAGATCTCGATTACAGGAATGAGGGTCCAAATATAAAATACTAGCTTACCCGCACAACTTCGTCTGCGTCACATTTTTCATTAATCCTCCGCTCTGGTCGTAACGTGATGATAAATAGCAAGCCTACCTCTCGATAAATGGGCTATCCACACCAAAATAATTTTTAAATTCGAACCAGTAGTTCTCGATATTAGCGCGTTCAAACAAACAAACTCTTTTGCTTTATAATATATACCTAATTACCTAGGTACTAATATTAAAAAGCTGAAAATTAGTCTTAGATCTAACAATGATTTTGTTTATTGGTTTTGTTTTTTTAGTTTGGGGCACAGACTTTTTCTGTAATGTGTCTAGCGTGCATAACTGAATCAATGTGAGGATTGAGCCCAAATTTTCAGCCAAATAACTTATTCTATGACTTTCACAAAATCGGATTCAGCTATCACGATAATTTAAATTGTGTCCCTCAGCGCAAAAACCAGTCCAATCGAACTGTCGAAGGTAACGCCACCTATCGAACGCAAGTGGTAGGTACTAGTCCAAACTCTAAATAAATAAAATATTCTCTCTGCGTTGCAAGCCGTATCCCGGTAATTAATTGCCTGCTAATACCACTTGTTCACCCTGAATATCGACTCACCCTAATTACCTCACCCTTCCCTCAAACCTCCTATTAATCTTGAAACCGCGCAGCCGCGGTGTTGCAATGTTCTACGTGTACCTTTTGATATCCCACAACTGAACAAGAATCGCGTCATTTACCTAGCCTCGCTCAGCGTAAGCGATTCTATTGGTTCTTAACAAACACATCCCTCGCTACGCATCCTCGCACATCTCTGGTGGAAACGCAGCCTAAGGGTGCTTTTCCACCAGAGATGTGCTAATGCTACGTTGCTATGGATGCGTTTCTTTTATTTCTTTCTTTTTAAAAAAACGTTGCCCCACACTAGAAATTTCTCCTGTATCGTGGGCGCGTTTACAAACATACAAAGTCACATACATAAACAGCCAGACCCGGAACAACTATCTGTAGGCCATACAAATATTTGTTCCGTGCGGGAATCAAACCCACGACACGCGGCGCAGCAGTCGTTCGCTCAACCACTGCGCCAATCGTGCCGTCTTGTGCCGTTTGATAGCTATGGATACCGACAGTGAAACGTTTTTCTGTTTATTTGGTTTCTGAACTATCCATAATTGTATATTGTTTCTATGGGTCGTCGTGAGTGCTTGCAGCTATGTGCAGCGCATCTTTATAGCACATCTCACTCGCACCGCTAAAAAGCTTAGCATCAGTGGAAACGGTCACGTTCCGTAGCTTAGCTTTCACATTCTCGCAGCATAGCTGCATAGCACATCTCTGGTGGAAAGGCACCGTAAGGTCAGTTTCATATTCTCAATGTAAAAATAATACAAAAAGTCTTAGAACAGTGTTCCGAAAATACGTAGTTTCGATAATAATACTAGGATTAACCTAACACTAGGATTGATGCATGTATCTAAGTTTAATTGAAAAGTACGAGTAAATCATTTTCAAATCAATATCCATGGGAAGTTGCCATATGGTGTGGATAGCGTGCGCCTTTACGTAAACGTAAAGGCGCACGCTATCCACAGCCACGCGGCGCATTGATCCTGCTTGGGTTCATTTGTTTGACAACGTGGGTCTACGTTTCCTCTGCAGTACACGCTACGCCAACGACCATTTGTACAAGTGTAGCGTGACGTGACCCACCGCGGCGCACGGAGAGGCTACGCACGTTTTTTTTGCAAGGATGGTTTTGAACCGCGTGCATGCACACCGTGCATGGCGTTGACAGCGCTGCGCTATATTCGAGCAAGCCACGCGTGTGACGTCAATTGATGCGTAGCGTGTCCGTGGGTTGCTTTGGAAACAATCTCATACATTTTCATGCAAGGCACAACAGAAACATAAAAAAAAACAGTTCACACAGTGCGTTGCGGTGGATCCAAATAAAAAGGAAAATATTTTGACTAAGTCACGATTATGTACCTATGTAACAACATACCTACATAATCGTGACTTAGTCGAAATATTTTGTATGAATAATGAAAAAAGAATTCATGTTATGGGATATCAGAAGGAACTCATTGTATACCTACATTTATAGAACTTATATAAGACGGCCTTGATGTAGAAATGTACTGGAGCAAGTGCAAACTCTTGTTTGATCCAGCCCGTCCCTAGCTGTCCTCCCACCAGCGACGCCTTAATTAATTAAGCCGAAATCTGAACTCCTCAGAGGGTAGTCTTTAGCGTGTAGTCGCTTATTTTTTTTTATAAGCTTTGGCTGGAGGCTATTATTTTGGCAAATCCAGATAAGCAGACGACAACCTCCTAGATTGACCTGAGAGCAAACACAAAAACCGGCCATTGCATTATTTTTAATTATTTGTAGCGGTAATAGAAATCAATAGAAATACAGACTACCTATTACGGTTCATGAGATATAGCCCGCTGACAGGCAGACGCGAGACGGACGGACAGCGAAGGCTTAGTACCTAATAGGGTTCCGTTGGCTACGCTTTGGAGAGGACCCTAAAAATAAGCATAAAGAAAGGGCGAAGTTTTGAAGCGGACGTTATACTAAGTTAATCCGTAATGGCAAACTACTGGGCAAAGATATCCTTCCCCCTTTTCGACACACCTTTCTCCTTGCTTTCTTCATCCATCAGAAAATCTGAGATAATCTGGTTGTAGAGAGAGGAGTAAAACTAAGACATCGAATACGGTTTGAACCAAATTCGAGCGATGTTAGCAATGCACAAACAGTTCCTGTGTTGGTTTAGTTTTGTTGAATAACAAGCTTCAGGTGTGCTGCTTGTGTTCTTGGCTGTTTAGTCAAACTACTTCGAGGCTATATAAGGACTGTATGGTTAACCTATCCGCGGCGGTCGGATTTCAGCGATCGCCACAGAGTACTTTTATATATGCGATCGCGGTGGGGTATACAAGAGCACGTCGCCGTGCGTGGTCCGATGTGACGTCCGGAACAAGAATGGAAAATCGAATCCTAGTCTAATAATACCTACTGCTGATGTCAGTACTCCTCTAGGTATGTAATGTACCTAGCGAGTGGCAACTGCAGAGAAAGAAGCCTATACAAGTGTAAAATTCTACTACTAGAAGAAGAGTATTTTTTTTAAGAGCATAGTGCGTTCGGCTAGCACATCAAGGTTCCTGAAACTGTCAAATTTTCCCAATCAACTTTGGACCTTATGACTAAATGCGTAAAAGTTGAGAATCTATTGAAGAAATTTGACAGATTGTTGTAGCTTGATGTGCTGGCGTCTGTACCGAAGGACTTCCGAAGGAGAGGGCCTAGCACGAATGAAATTGAAAAAATATTATGCGTGAAACGAATATTATAGTTTTAGTAGAATATTGCTCATTCAATTTACTTATCATCCTTCGTTTCCACCATTCGTGCTAGGCCTTCTGTACCTATTTAATTAGATTTTAGGTTGCCCTGGGGCAACCCAGGGCAACCTAAAATCCAGGGCAACCATTTCTACGTAAAACGTAACAAATTATTACCTACTCTGGATTTTGTCATTTTGAATCTGAATTATGCGTTATCTGGTTATCTTGTTATCTTCACTGACGTATAAATCATACGTCAGTGGTCATCTTTGACTTTGACGCATTATCGCTATCGCGAACCTTTGCATGTCAGCGATTTATATTTTATGAAGAACTTGAGCATTCCATCTTCATTATCTCTACTTTGAACTATGAGAACAAAAGAGACAAGACATAGGATTTTTTTTTTTATCTAAAGCATGAGCATTGGAACACAAGCATGAACACAGCATTGACATGGCATTGACAGTTTTGTTTGTGTGAATCAGAATTTCTTTTGTTAATCGGTATAAATTTTCTCTAAAATTATGGCAGATATTAAAGTAGTTACGCAAGATTATGTTAACGTGCATATAACAAAGTCTGACAGCGAAGATGCGGCGCCCGTCGAAAGGAGATTCAAGAAAGAGATCACCGTACTCGAGTTTAAGGTTACAATGATTCACAGATTTTTTTTATTTTTGTCTTAATATATCGAATTATCCTGCTTCGACGATCCTTAGTATTCCAAATCACTCTTCAAAGTGTAAATTATCATGCCTTTATCTTTTGGTTTTGATTTTATAAAGAGAAGATACCTCAAAATGACCATATTTAAAAAAAAATATCTGTAAAAGAACGGCAGAATTTTAGTCATAGTGGCTAGGACAAGATTCTTAATTAGCCTAGGGGCTGAAATACCTATTTGTCAAGTTCCAGACTAAGTTGTTCTTAATTTTTTGTAACACTAAGCAATATAATATAATTTTCAACCACACAGACAAAACTGGAGCTTGTTACTGGCGGTTCCGCTGCTACAATGAAGCTTAAGGTCTATGACAAGAAGAATAACTATGTTTGCGACATAGACAATAATGAGGCCCTGCTCGGCTCCTATCCTATTGATGACGGCACAAGGATACATGTGATTGACAAGTTTGCGCTGCTTAATGATTTTGGATCTTCTGATAGTGCAGAGAGGTAAATATATCTAAACTAATATTATAAAGTAGAAGAGTTTGTTTGTTTGGTTGAACGCGCTAATCTCAGGAACTACAGGTCCGATTTGAAAAATTCTTTCAGTGTTAGATAGCCCATTTATCGAGGAAGGTTATAGGCTATATATCATCACGCTAAGAGAAATAGGAGCGTAGCAGTAATGGAAAATGTGACGCAGACGAAGTTGCGCGTTTCAGCTAGTATGTAATATATATGCATACTAGAATAACTATTTCATATTAGCTTTATCTACTTAGAAAAAAAAGCTACAGGCTAAAGCTAGTTCATGTTCATGTTTTCTTCATCTATTTTTTCTGTAACTTATATGGTGTACAGAGTATTCTATTCTATTCTAGTTTCATATGCTATAACTATAGCATATGAAATGCGCTTTTGCCTGCAGCTCCTCTTGCCCATAGGTGTAGGTGTGATGAATTTTGGAGATTAATACCTGGAGACAGGTGTCTATCCAGGTCTAATCTGAGCAATGAAGTATTTTTAGTTAATGGATGATTAACGTATATTAGAAATGGTGTGGTATTCGGATGTTTTCTACATTTCATGATTAAATTTAATTAAATCTTATTGAAAACTTCCCTTCATACTTGATAGTCTTAAGACTGTCAGCTTATTTAATCGAAACATAGAAAAAAATTGTTGGTAGGTACTTATATCCATGAAAAGTTGGTGAATTTAAAAAATGAAGCTTGCATGCTGCTAACCAAAGTAAAAACAGGCTCCATCTGGGTAAGCTCGCTCCATCGATGGTAGACTTTGTCTCTGTTATCTCTGACCAAGACTAGAGCCAAGAGCAAACCCAAAACAAATAAAAAAAAGTGATTCTATTGGTATGGACATTACTAAGTACAGAAACACAAAAAAAAGTGATTCTATTGGTATGGACATTACTAAGTACAGAAACACAAAAAAAAGTGATTCTATTGGTATGGACATTACTAAGTACAGAAACACAAAAAAAAGTGATTCTATTGGTATGGACATTACTAAGTACAGAAACACAAAAAAAAATTGACTCGCAAACTTCGATTGCCGAACCGAACGTCTCCGGAACTAACCGTGCGAGTCGCAGGTCGCAACACTCATAATAGGCACGAATATAGTGTCATACGCCATACGCCTAAATACTCGATACGCGCTTAGTGGTGCGCGCGGAACAGATCTTTACTAGTCCAGCCAAATACCTGTTCTAGTATATAATAAACGTCTCACCTCTAATTGAAACTCTTAACCACCACTGACTTATTTTCATCTTTATATATAAGTTGTTGTTTTAAGTTTTTTTTTTATTTTGCATTGTCCTCACATGAAGAAGCAAGTACATGTAACTAAGATTTTTGTAAAACATCACATGATTTAAAAGAGTGTCCATGGAGTTTCTTGCATGTTCTTCTCCATAGAGATCTACGCTTTGGAACGTGCAAATAGCCTCATGTTTTTGACTGACCAACCTTGACATTTCAAAAGTGCCTGTAAATGGTTTATTTGAAATAAATGCTTTGAATCTTGAATCTTGAAACTCGAAACTATTTATAGTTGGCGAGTAGCAAGTGCGTTTTGGTATAAAATGCAATATAATTTTTCAATTCTTGTTCCGTTTTAGATTCCGTTTATCTGAAGAGGAATATGAGAAGAAAGGCGACACTCTGCGCTCGTTCCTGCAGCGCAATCGGCTGGGCAAGTACAATGAGGAGGAGATGACCAAACTCAAGGAGCAACAGCAGAAGGAAATTGAGGATGAGGCCAAGTACGTCTGAAGTTTTAAAATTTTTAAAGGGTTCATTGTTCAACCCATATTTACACAGATTATTTTTTAAAATAGCGCACAAATTATGTAGGTAATTGTTTTTTCTCAAACATGCTTTGAGGGCATTATTTTGACAACCTTCTTCAAGATAAATCGAAATTGTTTTACTCGCTAAACACACATACTGCAAACTTGTATGAAAATCCATATCTGTTGTGGTTCTCTGATCTGACATGATTTATTTGACAGCCGCCATTTGGCGGCCTTGACTATCGGCTTATTTATACGTGCTTTCCGAGGCACAGAATCATTTTTTTATCTACTGTGTCTCACCATCCCCGTATCTTTCTAGACACTAATTTCTTACGCCACCTCGAACCAGGCTTTTTGGTGCGCATACAACTGGTCTATTCTGAAAACATTACTACATCAAGATCTCACCATGTATACTTAGGTGAAGTGACATATCATTCAATCTTGTATGGATTGCCAGCTAACTCCATGTTCACTTCTAAGCTTAGGTGGGAGGTTTACAGAATCGCACTGCAGCTGGTCACCTCGCTACCGCTTTCTAGGTCTGCCCCGTATCCATTGTAGAGTAAAGACCAGTAAAGACTTGCCCAGCGGTCATGCATGCGGCTCACGTGACAACTTTGATGCATTATCGATTAAAATCTTCCTGGGTTTTTTTTATTTGAGATGGTTTTGCTCTTGACTCTAGGCTAGGTTAGAGATGACAGAGACAAATTAGACGATGGAGCGAGCTTACCCAGAAGGTACTTGTTCACTCTAATTTCAAGAGATTAGGGTTGTAAGCGTTCGGAAACACACACGCAGGCAGAGAGTTAAGTAATGTTGTAATGATGCGTCTGCTCAGGATGGCAGAGGCGGTGCTGGTGGGCGCGCGCTGTGAGGTGCGCGTGCCGCAGCAGCCGCCGCGCCGCGCCACCGTGCGGTACAACGGCCCGCTCGACGGCGCCAAGGGGCTCTGGATAGGGGTGCAGTACGACGAGCCGCGCGGGAAGAACGATGGATCGTAAGTATTTTAGTTTAATAATCATAGTAGATATTCGAGGAGCTCGTGGCTAAATAATAACGCCGCACAGGTCGATCTTCAAGGTTAAGCAACGCTTGCCGAGGTTGGACTGTGGATGGGTGACCATCTTAACATATCGAGTTTCCTCCGTGCCTCGGAAAGCACGTTAAGCTGTTGGTCCCGGCTGTCATTTGGAGATCTTTGGCAGTCGTTACGGATAGTCAGAAGCCAGAAAATCTGACACCAGTCTTGTCAAGGCCTACCGTGTTACAATCACCGACACGGATCTTGAGCGCTTACCCTCACCTGCGCAAAAGTGAGTTATTGGGTCCCTTTGGTGGTATGAAGTGAGGCGCGGGGGCGGGGAAAGTGCAGTGATTGGCCCGTAGCGCATCGCGTCATAGCCGATTTGTTCTTTACTCTTGTTGCACGTACCTCACGACCACGATTACAATTCTGGCCAATTTAATTGACACCATTTTTAAACTGCATCATTTTAAATTATCTGGTAAGTTAGAACTCAAATATTTTATTAATTAGACCTTTGTAATTATAATAAAAGGTGATATTTATCGAATCAAAGCGGGGGGGAAAATGTAATTTGTCAAATTGTAATTATAGCAAAACTATTTTTCATTCAATTATTTTATTTGTACTTGTTTCGGAATGTACTATTAATAAAGTTTTTATCTACACTAATATTATAAAAAGGAAAGATTTGATTGTTTGTATTGAATAGGCTCCAAATATACTGGACCGACTTCAAAAATTCTTTCACCAGTTGAAAGCTGCCTTGGTCCTGTCTGACATAGACTATAAGGATTATTTTGTCAAGTCACGAATCTAAGCGGACGTGTTTTGTGTTAATTATCATGAATCACCTCTAAATAATTACGAATATTACTTAATAAAACAATTTGCGGACTCAGTCATATTGAGCTAAAGTGTGTCGCGCGTGTTATTTGTGCAATCTAACAATTTTTTCACAGTGCACGATGAACTAATTACATTAAAAATAGTGTTTTTCTGTGTTAGTAATGTCGAACCAAGGGTTTAGCCCTTTTGGGCGTAGCCAACTAATGCGGCGAAGCCCACCGCCAACTCCATCAACCACTGATCAAAACCAACCGGTTGAAACAGCGCCACCAGCATCCACGGAGGATGACTTACTGGCTGAGGTCATCGCTACGCCGGAGATCCAAAAATGGTTAGGATCCATAGAGACCATCTTAAACGATGTTTGCTCTACTGTTGCCGAAGGAAAAATGAACTCTGACCAGAAGCTTCGCGTAACCAATCTTTGTCGAAAAGTCGCACATGGGACATCTCAAATGGCTGTCCTGTATCAATCCCTGAAGCAAAAATCGATTCAGGCTTACAGCACCATCCAGTTCCTTCAAGAACAGCAGGTCGTTGCAAACACTCTGCACCAGTTCAAAGAGGTCGTCGATAAAAAGATAGCGCAACCACAAGCTCCTTCTTATGCCAATATGGTTAAAAAGGGAGCAGACAATTTTTTTCGCCCAGCAAACTTTAGTTCTGTTGCCATCTATCCGACCGATAAAAATCATTCTAGTGACGATACCAAAACACTTGTCCAAAAAATTATCTCGCCGGAGGAACTGAAACTTCGGGTCCGCAGCCTTAGAAAAATTAGGAATGGAGGCGTTATTATTAGCACCGATAGCAAAGATGACATTGCTAAATTAAAAAACTCGGAGAAACTGGTTTCGTCGGGTCTTAAAATCGAAGAAACTTCAAAACGCCGTCCCAGGATAGCAATAATTGGTGTCCCTGTAGCTCTCAGTGAGAAAGAAGTATTGGATTGCATTTATGAGCAAAACCTATCTGAGAAATTGCCGAAAATTACTCGAGAGGCCTTTCTAGAAACAATAAAAATGAGCCATAAGTCCGGTAAGAAAGATCGCTCAACATTTAATTATATACTTGAAGTCCCGCCCGGCATCAGAAAAATACTGGTGAACCAAGGCCGTATTTTTATAAATTGGACATCATGCCCAGTTAGAGATTTCACTTTAGTGACCAGGTGCTTCAATTGCCAACAGTTTGGCCACGCAGCCAAGTTTTGCCGTGAAACATCTCCAACATGTAACCTCTGTGGAGAGACGGGACACTCGTTCAAAGATTGCAGCAACAAATCTTCTCCTCAGTGTGCAACGTGCAAACGTTTCAAGAGGAAACATGATCACCCAACTGGTGACATAAATTGCCCAGCACGAAAATATGCTGAAGACAATTATATTAATTCAATAGACTATGAAGGCGCCTAAGAGCGCCATCGAATAATTTGTTAATTAGCACATAAAAGTAGATAAGTTAGTTTTTAGTATCATGACTAATCAGTGATCTTGACAGTTTTGCAGTGTCCGAAGCAATCATTTGTAATCTTGAGGAGTGCAAAAATCATCTTAACGCTGGTAAGAAAATGTTAACAGTGCTTACACAAAACATTCGTAGTATAAACCGTAATTTCAATGGCTTTGAAGTGCTATTACAGAATCTTGAAATAAGCTGTGACATTATTGTGCTAACAGAGTGTTGGCTCTCCGAACAAACAACGAATATACCATCAATAGACGGATACAATTTCCACAAAACAAGTAGCCACATTAATCAAAATAGTGGATTAGTTATCTATATAAAAAATAATTTAGAAGCAGTGGTTGAAGAACCCTTATTTCAAGACTGTAATTGCCTAACAATTAAAATTTCCCCCGATACGATATTTATGGCTATATATAGACCTCCATCTCAAAATATTGACAGATTCCTAGACTCGCTTAACATAAACCTAGAAAAAAATTCATCTTATAAAAATATTATACTTTTAGGTGACATTAACATTAACATTGCTTCCGGGAAAATCGATACTCATGCACATAACTATCTGTACATCTGCACATTTCATGGACTTCTACCAGCACATTATTACCCAACGCACCAGAGCGGCTCATGCCTCGACCATATCATAATAAAGTCAAAAGCGCCGTCCATAACAATGGTTACTAATACGTCACTTACTGACCATCAATCAGTTTTACTAACATTGCAAATACCTTCACCTAGAAAAATTGCATGCGCAGCTGTTCTAAACTCAACATGACTAATCTTGAAAACGACGTACGAGGTATTAATTTCGACCCCGTTTATAATAATTCGAGTGACCCTAATATTTCGTTACAGTGTTTTATTGATTTGTTACAATGTGCTATTAAGAGTCCTATTACATTTTTTACGGAAATTCATGATTTTTGACGCTGTAGTTTTCAGCAGCAGTAAGATATTTTAATTATTTGATCCTGAATAACGATAGTGCCAGTCTCTTTCTTGTAAGTTAGAGTTACACATTTTCATTTTTCTTTTCGTGTAATTTACTATAAATATTTTACGAACTCAGTTTGCAAGAAAAAATGTCGGCGATGGAACTTTGACGGTCAAATTCACATTGTTACAATCAATTCTTTTAAAAGCTGAAATTACTAAAAGGTAAGTTAAATGTTTTACTTGTTTATTGGAGTTCTAGAATTTCTTTAAATTCCTTGAGTTTTCACGGAAAAAAACGTAAAGAAAACCTAATTTAAGCCAGAAATGTCTTGATTCAGCGTCCATTATATTCCAAATAAAAACAATTTTATCAAATAAATTAATATGATATAAAATTTCAATCTACAATGAATACGTTTCATTAGTTTTCGTTAGTCAATATAATAAAACAAAATTACAATAAATAAAATTAAAGTACTATATATTCTGCATCAATTCAGCGCGCGCGCTCCTCAGTCTCGCGCGAGCGCCCAAATAAACTATAATCCTATTCAGACTAGTAAGTATCAAAATTGTTTCGCGGACTATAGATGTACTCCCAACGCAGACCAACGTAACTTCGTCTATTGCAAACGAGCATTTACGATTCGTAATAGGACTCTTAAGAGAAACACTTTAACAAAAGTAATACCTAGAAAGTACAATAACATTAAACCATGGATTACGCCCGGACTTGTTCGCTGTATCAGACATAGAGACAGACTACACCAAAAATGTAAACTGTCCCCTAACAATGAAATACTATCAGTCACCTACAAGCGATATAGAAATTTCTGTAACAATCTGTTGAAAAAGCTTAAAAAACAATATGACAAAGATCAACTACAGAAGGCAGGTAAAAACAGTAAGCTCATCTGGAAATATATTAAAAGTAACACATTTAGAACCAAAAACTCAGAACCTCCGCTCGAACTTTTAACAACCGAATTGAACCCATCCGTTGCGACAAATAAAGCAAACAATTTCTTTAATAGCATAGGAAAAAATCTGGCAGAAAAAAACCTAACCCACATTCCTTCTATTCAAAGCACATGTATGACTCACGCTGCACTGAACTCTTTTGTCCTGTTAGATACAGACGTGAGTGAAGTGATAGGTATAATAGATGGGTTAAAGGACATTTGCGCCGTCGGTTGGGATGAGATTCCTAATGCCATACTGAAAAGACTTAAACACCTAATTGCCCCTCCACTAACTCACATTTTTCAGATATGTTTAACTCAAGGAATATTCCCAAAATTGCTAAAAAAAGCAGTAGTCACCCCTGTTTTCAAATCCGGAGACAAAACCTGTGTTACGAACTATAGACCTATTTCAGTACTAACGGGACTCTCGAAGATTTTGGAAAGAATAATTAACAACAGGCTAGTAAAATATCTTGAAAATAACAAATTGCTTTCAGATCAACAATTTGGTTTCAGGCCTAAAAGATCAACAAGCCAAGCAGTACACAAATTGACAAATTTTATAAGTAAAAATCTCGATAGTGGCATGCATACCATTGGGATCTTTCTAGATCTTGCCAAGGCTTTTGAAACTATTTCTTGTTCTCTTCTTTTATTTAAACTGGAAAAAATTGGGATAAGAGGAACACAGCTAAAACTGTTAGCTGATTATCTTAGCGACCGTTACCAGTCTCTAAAAATCGGTCAGTACACGAGCTCTGAACTCAAAAATAGTAATTATGGAATCCCACAAGGCAGTATTTTGGGGCCCACATTATTTTTAATATATATTAATGACCTTTGCCGCTTACAACTTCAAAATGGTTTAATTATGTCATATGCGGATGACACAGCTCTACTGTTCTCAGGTAAATCAAGATCTGATGTCTATGAACTTGCTCAGAATGGCTTTAATATGGTGTGTAATTGGCTACATAACAATTTATTAACGTTAAATTCAGATAAAACCAAATTTATTCTATTTACAATGAGAAATACTAACAAGATGCTTACTAACCAAAACATTTACGCGCACAAATGTAATACAAACGCTGACACGGCATGCACTTGTCCCACTTTAATTAAAGCTGACCACATCAAATACTTAGGCGTCACGATTGACACAAATCTAAATTTCCGTAAACACATTGATTTATTATGCACTAGAGTGCGTAAATTAATATATATTTTTAAGAATTTACGGGACATAGCCGATTTTAAATTAATTAAACAGGTTTACTTGGCTTTGTGTCAATCTATTCTTACATACTGCATAACTTCTTGGGGTGGTGCCGCAAAATCAACCTTATTACTGCTAGAACGTGCTCAAAGAGCAATTCTAAAAGTCGCCACCCGTCGCCCATTTAGATTTCCCACACACCAGCTTTATATGGCATGCAAGGTGCTAACAGTTCGACAACTTTTTGTTTTAAGTATAGTTTTACTACAACACAATGAACTTGAGTTTAAACCTGTACCTTCAGAAAAAAGAAGAAAGGATCTGGTTTGCACGAACCATCAAACTAAACATGCTTTCTCAAAAAGATTCTATTTATTTCTAGGACCATTCTTATATAATAAATTTAACAAATTGCTTCAGATATATAATGTAAGTTATTATAAGTGTAGTATAATGTTATTTGGTTATTTAGCAAAACTAAATTACTCGGACACGGAAAAACTACTAGAGGTGCTGAACTAAAGTAGCTGACTTAACTGTAGTTAACTAAAATTAGTATTTTAGTTGTAGATTTAAATCAGGATCTATAAGCGTAGTTTATGATAAGGTTATGCAAAATATTGTATCTGCTTAGATTTTGAAAATATTTTATTTTTATTTAATTCAATGACTTTCCCATTTAACAAATACTTTCGCAGAGAGGTGGCCTGAAACACAGGTTGAAGTAAACCTAGATCAGGCAACGCACTACATTACTTTCAGAGTTCTATTTTTGACTGTAAACTCATATTTGTCTTCGATAGTTTAAATTTTGATAATTATTATCCTAATGTAGACCTAGATTAATATATACAACTGCACTATAATGTACACTTTTTTGTAAACATGTTATTTCAATAAGGAGGGGGGGGGGGGGGCCGAAGCGAAGCCGCTGGCAAAAGCTAGTTTTGTATACAATACATGTTTATTTAAATTATTTTTAGGTATAAGATGCCAAGGAAAAACACTGTTTTAAATAGACAAGCCAGAAAACTGATTTACCATGTAAACTGTTTTATGAAAGGAGGCTGAAGAAGGAGTCAGAAATTTAAATCAAGTTCAAAAAAGAACAGCGGAGGCTACGAACACATCTGTTGCAACTGTGAGGCGAATTGTGAAAGAAAGTTGTGACGATGAGTTTCTTTCTGTATTTAGAACACCAGGAAAAAAAACGACCTAGAGCGAAACCTATGACAGGTGTTGATAATTTTGACCAGGGAGTAATTAAAATGTGTATACACAATTTTCATATCACCGAAAAAGAATTGCCCACTGTAGAAAAACTGCGAAGAAAACTGCAGCAGGATATACATTTTCAAGGTTCTGAACGAAGTTTGAGGAGAATTATCAAAAGTTTAGGATTCAAATGGAAGAACACGGAAAATAATAGGCAGGTGCTGATAGAGACCTCAAATATTCGATTAAAAGAATTGAATATTTAAAACGAATGACCCAGTATAGACTTGAAGGAAGGCCTATAGTTTATACGGATGAATCATATGTAGATTCTTCACATTCAACTCCCAAAGCCTGGTCAGATGAGTCAACTAAAGGTATTAAAAAACCTATTTCAAAAGGACAGCGGGTAGTCATTGTTAATGCTGGGTCCGAGACACGATTTATTCCAAATGCATTACTCACACTTAAAGCAGGTATTAAGACAGGCGACTACCACGACAATATGAATTTTGATAACTATGAAAAATAGCTGCGATCTCAATTAATACCTAATCTGCCAAGTAATTCCGTCGTAGTAGTTGTCAATGCTTCCTACCATAACAAACAGTATGACCCGGCACCAACATCAAATGCCAAAAAAACTGAACTACAGGCCTGGTTAACAGGAAAAGGCATAGAATATAGTGAGGATATGTTGAAACCTCAGCTATACAACTTAGTAAAGTCTAACAAGAACAGGTACAATTCAGCATAGACAGAATATTGGCAGAATATAACCATGACGTAATTCGTCTACCTCCGTATCACCCAGATCTCAATCCGATTAAGATGGCATGGGCTGCGATTAAAAGGTACGTATCCAGGAAGAACGTTACTTGGAACGTCAAAGGAGTGACTGAATTAATTAAAGAAAAGGTAGAATTAATGGGTGCAAGCGAGTGGAGTAATTTGTGCGAAAAAGTTAAAAACATTGAAGAGGAGTACAAACGCAGTGATCAAGTGGTTGATACTTTAACAGAGGAATTGATTATTCGAGTTAATGCCGACTCCGATAGTGATGTGACTTCACTGATAGTGATGACGACGAGGAAGATGATGATGAAATACCTACTGCTAGTACCTACTAGTTTAATAGTGGAAAGTGATTTAATGGAAGGTTTCACTCCTACATCACCGTAAGGTTTAACGTACTTTTACGATTGTTATAAAATATATTTTTCTTTTTTGTAAAAAAAGTTTTCATTTCATTAACGATCAAATGAAATTCGAGGTCAAAAAAGTTAATAAAAAAAGTACGTAGGTACGTAGTAATTTTTTTTGTGATTATTGACAAACTATAAGAACTAAGGTATAATTTTAAATTAAATAAAAAAATAAATAAATATCCTTGGACATTTCACACAACGCCATATAGTCCCAAGCTAAGCAACCTAATGCTTGTGTTATGGCAACGAGATGGCTGATAAACTACTTATATACATTTTTTTTTTTGTAAATACATACATATTATAGATAGAATAACACCCAGACTCGGAACAAATACTTGTAGGTCGTACAAATATTTGTTCCGTGCGGGAATCGAACCCGCGACATGCTGCGCAGCAGTCAATCGCTCAACCACTGCGCCAACCGTGTAACACTTGTTAATTATCTTTTTCTTTGATCTCAATTTCCATTTAATAAATCATTATTTAATCTTTCTTTCAACCATAGAACCAGTAAGAAATTACGTAGGTAACTTAGAAAAAAATAATAATAAACGGGTGTGCGTTTTTTTTGTCATAAGTGTACGATGCGCAAAGCGATCCCCACTCTTCCGCCGAGCGCTCAAGATCCGTGCCGGTATCTGTTTCCAGTTAATGGGTTGTGGAGGTCTGGTAAGCAGCCGCTCCACGTAAAATACTGGTATTCTGCTGAGACCGGTTTGACTGGGAGCCGAACCCAATATAGTTGGGAAAAGGCTAGGCAGATGACGATGAGCCAGGGTTGCGGAATTTATTCGAGTCACCGCGGCCCTGGAACGCAAAGGGCATTAGGAGGAACTCGGATGGGTTTTAGACAGAGTCTGACACACCCTTCTGCTCCGCCCAGGGCGGGAGGAGTGATACGATGATTTCCCATTCTTAAAAAAAAGGCAGATGATGATAAGCTTTTTCCCGCGGCTTCGCTTACAATGGATCAAAGCATTCTGAGAGTCAGAAAATTACGTTAAGCTGTTGGTCCCGGATATAATTTACCCATCTATGAATTTATGAAGTACCTACGTTATGAGGAGAAGCCAAGAAATCTGACAACAGTCTTGCTGACGGCTATCATGGTACAGTTACTGGGTTGTGGAGATCAAATAGACAGTCGCACCATGTTTATTTTCTATACATATAAATAAAATTGGAGTGTCTGTTTGTAATATTGATATAACCGTTTTTTACTACATGTATATGAATGTTTACACGGTACATACACCAAAATAACATTGTTTCAATTTTTGTCTGTCTGTCTGCTTGTTCCGGCTAATCTCTGAAACGGCTGGACCGATTTTGACGGGACTTTTATTGGCAGGTACCTGATGTAATAAGGAGTAACTTAGGCTACGTTTATTTTAGAAAAAAAAAACTAAAAAAATAAAGAATCGACTATTAGGCGGAACGAAGTTCGCCAGGATCAGCTAGTATTAAATAAATCTCCCAACTTTCTTTCAGAGTAAACGACAAGCGCTACTTCACATGTCCCCCGAAGTACGGCGGCTTTGTAAAGCCGGTGTACGTCACCGTCGGCGACTTTCCCGAAGAGGAGTTTGACCTGGACGACGAGATATGATCACACAACAAACACACACACGTACCGCGGGGGTCAGGAGGTTTTTACAATATTGTGAACTAGAAAGCTGTTGTTTGTTAGGTTTTGTTTTTTAATTTTTTGCGGTTTCGGTGTGAAATTAGTTGGATATAAAAAACTAAATCACAGGATTTGTTTAAAATAATTAAAACTACAGTTATGCCCTTTTTCTACCGAAAACTAGAGAAAAAAAGGAACTAAACAGTTGCCTAAACTTTAATAAGAATAAACAACTATATAAAGAATAACTACTTATAAAATAAACAAGTTAAGTGAACATGCCATGCATCATTCAAGCGAAAATTCATAATATGAACATGTTTCCTAAAATATGTTTATCGTAATAAATATATAGATATTTCTCAAATATATGAGAGCTAAGAAACACAATATTGTATAGAACCTCTTTGCTATAATATTTTTGTATGAGCACTATTAAGCTTGCTGGCGGGCTAAATACAAACATAGGCTTTAATATTATGATTTAAAAAATCTAATAAATAATGCTTTATTTAACCTTTTATTTGGAACGAGATTGTGAAAGGAAATAATGAGTAAGAGGTTTTTAGAATTTTTTTTGTGGAAAATAAAATTAATACGAGTTAACTATCACTAAAAGTGTCAGTGGTGTTTAAAAGAACGATTGTGTGGAATGTCGAAGCGATCTCATGTGGGTGTGCTGTTTATTTGATTTTTTTAAATATTTTTGAATGTATGTATAGGTGGTATTCTAAGAGCTCGCAGTTATCATTTGTAATAACATAAAACTGCCATTTAGGTATTACATAAAGCCGTAAGAGCCAGTTCTTGGAAAATCAACTATACAGCTGAAGTATTATGATCGCATTTTGTATCTACAGAATACATTATTTTGTGTCGTCAACATTCCATGCGAATGAGACTTATTTACGTTTATATACTCAATCATGTATGACGGACACATACATAACTTTGCTTTGTAACATTTTAGGTTGTAATTCCCAATGATGGTGGAAAATTATGTAATATTTTTTAACAATATAAAAAAGCACTGAATTCTGGAGTATTATTTTACTGTGTCACCAACCCTTATGATTAGTTTACACAGACTTTCGTCTGTCTAAAAGAAAACATGGCCACTGCCCTTACGTATTAGGGTCCCAAGTTACACTGAAGCTATACCGCCAAGCAGAGCTACTTGGCGTCAGGCGGCAGCCGGCCGTAAAACACAGCTATTTTCTCATGACAGCTGGCTGGTTAAGAGGACCAGCGAGGACCACGTCATAAAAAAGACGCAGAAGAAGCCTGCCAGAAAAAGGACGCCCGCAATTGGCTTGGTGATCCGAAATCGCTAGAGATCTCAAGTTATCCAGTCAATTACCAGAACCCTGGAAATATCCTCGCGCAGAATGGTGAGGAGACGAAACCCCAAATAATGTGAACAGGAGAGGACAAAGAAGATGAATTTACTTTTTAAAAAATCTCCATTTATTACATTACTACAACAGCTATTAGAATTTCCTCCGCTTGAGTATCTCGGGGCGCCAGTTGACAGGGTGCGTCTCCTCGCTGGCAGTGTCGTCCTCGCGGTATATCTTGATGGTCTTGTCGGCTTCCGTGGTGATGAGCCGCGAGCCCGAGTTGTCGAACGTCATCGCGAAGATACCCGCCTCCGAGTCCATCGAGCCGGGCTGGACTGCCGCCTGGGGGAAAAGCAAAATTGATTTACATGAGGAAGAATGATATTATTTTGCTAAAGGGATTATTTGAGTTGAAATACCTACAAAATATTGTTAATTTCAATAAAGAACAATAACAGCATTGTGTTTTGTCGAATAGGATTTAACACAACACAATGCTGTTATCGTTCTTTGAAAGAGAAAGATGAAGCTTATCACTTAACTAGCTGACCCGGCAAACAGTTTTGCCAAAAAAAGTAAGTTAAAAGTACCCTACGACCTATTCTCAGACCAGAAGGTCTGAGAATAGGAACAGATTTTTTTTTTGTGTAAGTATTCTCATTAGAGTAACTATTCACAAAAAAAAAAAAAACATAAAAATCGTTCAAACCGTTTCGGAGGAGTTCGATAACAAACACCGTGACATTTTGTATTTTTTTATATTAGAAGATTTTTAACTTTATAATAACTGTACATGATGTCGTTTTGATGTACAATAAAGAATTACTCAACAAACTTTAATTCAGGAAAGACTTTCTAAGAAACTTATGAAGTGTATTTAATTATCAAAATACAGTTGTCAAGATCAGGTCACAATTTGACCTGATCATTATCTTTATTATCATTATTTTTCAGTGGTGCCCCACACCTAACAACACCACTGCAAAATCGCAGAAAAGCAAAATACGCAATTTCGATTATCAAAGAATCATCTATATAGTCAAATTCCAGCTATTTCGATTTAAAATCCAAAGTTCGTAACCGATTTTGATATAATTTAAATGGGACCAATCTGCAAGTATATCCTTTCAGATAAAACAAAAATGTTTCAAATCGGTTCATAATTGTCGGAGTTATGAGGTAACAAACATGTTACCGAATTGATAAACTCCTCCTTTTTGGAAAGTCGGTTAAAAATACCAAAAACTTGCTATCGACACAGTTGACTCCCTGCTAACTGAGTAAGACGCGAATTTATAGAATATGATAACGAAACTTACTTGCAATCTCTGGAAGTTATATCCCGTCCGCCAGTCCCAGAAGTACATGGTGCCGTTGTCACCGCCGCTGACCAGCACGCCCTCGGGGTTCACCGCCATGCAGTTCACGATCGCGTTGTGGCCTGATAGATTCTGTACGGAAATATAGTGTTTATTGCATACCAAATAGAGAAATAACAAAAGGATTGTAAGTTAATTGATGACATTTCACAGGCTTCATAAGATAATTGATTACAATAACGCTCTGGCCGCACTGAACGTAATACCACAAATTGGAAAAGATAGATAACATTGAGAAGACGTAAGGGAGGCTTTTGCTCTGGAGTTATATTAGATGTCAATGAAGACAAATGAATTACAAAGAAAATCTACTGAAAGAAAGTAGATGAAAGATACCAAAATTTAGCAGACACAGATACGAAATTTAAGAACAAGAGTAAGCAGATTTAATTTAAAAACAATAACATGCGAGCCTCACGTCTGCGTCAAATAGCTTCAGTTCATCAAAATGCCCGATAACTAAACTAGTAGTTGCTTGATGTTGGTTTACACCTGAAGCTCTGTATATTAAATCTAAGGTATCGTTTGCAATTTCTAGACAACCTTACCTGTATAAACTTGCCCTCCGGACACTTCCACTGTTTAATGTTGTCGGGTGAAGCCGACGCAAACGTGTATAGTGTGGGGTGCACCACTATGGACCGGACGGATTTCTTGTGGTTGGTCAGTGTGCACAGTGACTTGCCGGCTGCCAGGTCCCAGAGGCGGATCGTAGAGTCATGGGAGCCCGTTATAATCTGGAAAGGATATTGAAGTTTTTGAGTAGTTTAAATAGTTTGTAAGGTATGTAATTTCGTCTTTGCTGCCGGTTTTATGTATATTGGTAGTATATTTTTAGGTAGCCTGGCACGCGAGCGAGGCGATGGTGTCCGTGTGTCCCGTCAGCGTGTGCACGTTGGCCTTGGTCCTCATGTCCCGCTGTCACTAGCACGTCTGTACTATACCTACTGGTCTCTTGCACAACACACACCTGTGGCTCGGCCGCCTGGCACGCGAGCGAGGCGATGGTGTCCGTGTGTCCCGTCAGCGTGTGCACGTTGGCCTTGGTCCTCATGTCCCGCTGTCACTAGCACGTCTGTACTATACCTACTGGTCTCTTGCACAACACACACCTGTGGCTCGGCCGCCTGGCACGCGAGCGAGGCGATGGTGTCCGTGTGTCCCGTCAGCGTGTGCACGTTGGCCTTGGTCCTCATGTCCCACACGCGCGCGGTGGCGTCTCGACCTGCTGTGACGAGGACGTCTATGGTTGGATGCAGCGAGATTGTGTAGACAGCTGATAAGTGGCCGTGGTAGTGGCGGATCACCTGGGAAGAACGCAATAATGAGCTTAATGTAAATTTCCTGAATGAATAAGGTAACTTTTGGCTGATGTTTATTAATTGTATGAATCTTGATAACGCCTTACCTTATTGTATTCTAAGTCCCAGCATTTGACTTGTCTGTCTTCTCCACAACTGAATAAGTATGGGTGCCTAGACGATACTTCAAGACCTGTCAACAGAAATGTATCTACAATGAAGAATTTTTCAGGCATTTCGATGGTAAGGTGCAAGTATTACAGAAAGTTTAAGAACACTAAAGCTTCGTCATTTTCAACTTACCTCTGACTGTACTAACATGTCCAGTGAGTGATACCTTCAGTTTACCACTTGCCAAGTCCCAAATCTTTATTACTCTGTCTGCAGCACCTGTAACATAAAGAAAAAGATTAGTGCATAAGGCACTGTTTATTTATTTATAGTTTTTACAATTACATAGCTTCTTTTACTATTAAAATAGTTGGCCAACAAGAAATTTTTTTTCCTGCTAGTAATCAAGCATTTGATAATAACGTATTTTAGGTTTGAGAAGGCACAGAAGAATTAAATAATCAAGATAAGTCAGTTCTATAAGAAACCTTACCTGTAGCAAACCATTCATTGCCCGGTTCAACAGCCACACACCGCACCCAACCAAGATGGCCAGAGATGACACGGAACAGCTTCCAAGGTGCGTGCCACTTGGGTTTGGGCATGGTCGGAGGTTTCCTCGGCACGGCCAGGGCCCCTGTAGGCGGGGCTGCGGTGGGTGTGGGCCCCGTGAAGGGTGCCAGGGCTGCATCTGATCCGAGAGCTGCTGATTCCCCTAATTCTCCTAGAGAATGAAAGAGAATTTATTTAGCACATGCTTTATTTATTTATTTATTTATTTATTTTTATTTATTTATTTATAGGATCGCCAACAGAGGCCACACAATCACATGCATTATAATAAAGACAGGGACAAATACAAGAGTGCGCTTCCAATTATAGGCGACCACATCATTCACTTAATATCTAGGTAGGTACATAAAGTTTGACAAGGACGAGAACATTTAAAATAAACAATAATACATTACAAAAATTAAAGGGAAAACAAAATGGGATGGATGCTAAATAATCACCCAGAAAACACAAAATAGTAATCACAAAATAACAATCACAAAACAAAAAATAAAACTCAAACAAATAATTTAAACAAATGCATATGAGACCATACAACAAACACCAAAACAATAAAAAAACACCAAATAAAATAAAATAAAATACTACATTGTCATGGATACTAGAACTCTTATGTCTTTTTTAAACTTTGCTAATTTACATGTAATATCCAGCTCGTTATGCTTCGATACTTCGTTATACTGCCTACAGAGCCTTGGCAAAACGGCGAAGTGTCCGAGGTTTGTTTTGGATCCCGGCACATAAAAAAGTTTATAGGTACTTTTCCGCGGCAAGCGAGATGGTGCACTTATATGCAGCTTTCCAAGAAGCTCGCTACAGTCAATAACCCCATTGAATAGTTTGTGAAGAAATGTGAGATCTAGAACTTTTCTTCTATCTACCAACGAGGACATTTTATAATGTTGTAGTCGTAGGTCATAGCTCTTAATTTTTTTTGCCAGACGATCTTTATAGCAAAGATGGTATAGAAAACGTCTTTGTACATTTTCCAAGCGTTTAGTGTAAACATCATAGTGAGGATTCCATACGGTGCTATTGTATTCAAGCAGTGGGCGAACCAATGTGTTATATAATTGAATTCTAGTTGAAGCTTTAGAAAATTCCTTGCTATTACGCAAGACAAATCCGAGCACCTTGAACGCATTTGAGGTAATGTTTAATATGTGCCTATCAAATTTCAGTTTTTTGTCAAATACAATTCCTAGGTCACGAACTTCTTTAACTTCATGTAGTGTTTGCTGATACAATGTGTATTTGTTGGTTTGCACTGTTTTATTACGGGAGAATTGCATATAGTGACATTTAGAGACATTGATTGACATTTGATTTACTCTACACCAATCCGCCATCCTATCGAGATCAGCCTGTAGTAATCCAGAATCTAAGTTGGTCACTATTGGCTTCATAACTTTAACGTCATCTGCAAACATGTAAAAATTTGAGTGCTTAAAACATGACGTAATGTCGTTAATGAAGATGTTGAAGAGTATAGGGCCTAAGTGCGAGCCTTGCGGGACTCCCGATGTTGCTGGAAAGCTGTCAGAGTGGTGACCATTTATGACTACTTTTGAATACCTGCCAGCGAGGTAAGAATGGAACCACTTAAGTAATGACCCTCCTATTCCCAATTGGTTAAGTTTTTTCAGTAGCATGTTATGGTCGACCTTATCAAATGCCTTACTGAAGTCCGTGTATATCGTGTCTACCGGGATTCTTTTATCAAGAGACTCTGATATGGCTGTGACATAACACAAAAGGTTTGTAGAGGTTGACCTTGATTTGATAAAACCATGTTGATTGGTAGTAATACATTGTTTGACATGTGCATTAAGGCGTTTAGTTACTAACTTTTCAAGTATTTTGCCGAATATGTTCAAAATAGAGATAGGCCGATAGTTAGACACTTGTTGCTTTTCTCCTGACTTGAAAATAGGAACCACTAAAGCTTCCTTCCACCTCTCAGGAAACACCCCGTCCACCAATGAATGGTTGAAAATAATTTTGAGAGGTGTGGTTAGTGCATTTGCACATCTTTTTATAAATACGGGTGGAATACCGTCACTTCCAGCACCTTTGCGCTCATCCAAGGCTTTTAGAGATTGAGATATTTCCTCAGCGCCAAATTCCAGTTTACAGAATCCGGACGAAGCAAGACAGCTATCAAGGTGGTTTGACGCATTAACACTCGACGAGGTATTGTAAACTTGAGCAAAGTTCTCGGCAAACAAGTTACAGATTT
This sequence comes from Ceramica pisi, assembly GCA_963859965.1. Taxonomy (NCBI): domain Eukaryota; kingdom Metazoa; phylum Arthropoda; class Insecta; order Lepidoptera; family Noctuidae; genus Ceramica; species Ceramica pisi. The sequence goes on from OY982542.1 coordinate 2,897,484, forward strand.
CGCTCCCACTAGATGCTCTTTTGTTCATATGAAACATTTCAGCTGGGTAAGTACTTTTATTTTTCTTTTTATTTTTAATAAATGTCCAGAACATTTTTGGATCCTTTGCAAGCGCTTTTTCCATTCTAACTAAATAGTTTTTGTAACAGGCTTCCATAAGCCTACCACAACTTGCACGCAATATCCCAAATGACACGACGTCTAGAGGATTTCTGTACTTTTTAACTTTTATGCGATACTTATTTTTTTCCTTTAGGAGACGTATAAGTTCTCTAGAATACCACTGAGGATATTTATTGCCCAATATTTTTTTCATCGGTACATATTGTTTGATGACGTCATGCAGTACTATGTAAAATATATCGATCATTTTGTCAGTTGTAGGGTGGGCTTCCAGTTCTTTTTCCCAGTCTATAGAATTTAGTTTTGTCGTGATGTTATCGTAATCAGCTTTAAAGAAGTCTGGTTTTATTGTTGGTTTAGCTTGGAGATGGTTTGGTTTAGTGTTTATGGACATAGAGAATTCAAATGATGGGTGCAAGGGGTCCTCTGAAACCAATTGACAGTCGCAGCGACTGAGGTTATGTAACGTGGTATTACAGAGGGCGAGGTCCAATGTTTTAGATTTAGAGTTTGGCAAGCAATTAAACTGTTCTAAAGCATTTAACGAAACAAAATCTAGGAAACATTTAATCACTTCGCTATTATTACTAGGATGAGGTTGTGCATGACCTGAGTTTTGCTCATCCATTTTCCACGTTATATTGCTGAGGTTAAAGTCCCCCATGATAAGAGTTTGATCACCGTGGTCAAGGGCACCCTGAGCAGAATTTAAGAATACCTGCATGATATCAGAGGTCACAGGCGGGGGTAAGTAAACGCCGCAGATACGGAATATATGTGTTTTTGTGCCTCGCGGGGCAATTTCAATATTGACCCACAAATCCTCACATGAACTCTCCAGGCGTGGCAGTCGACACGACTTTAACTTCCTGGAAACCGCTATTAAGACGCCACCACCATCCCTGCGCGCACTATAACGACTAGATTCGCGATCTCGTCTGTAAATCTCATACCTGTCGTCAAATAATTCGGCGTCGTAAACACCACCGTTCAGCCAAGTCTCCGTAAGCACAATTATGTCATAATCTTGTAAGGACATATTACGGTAAAAAATATCAAGTTTCGTTTTAAGGCCGCGTACATTCTGATAATAAATCCGAAGTGAACTATCGAATAAGGCTAATTAAACTACAAAAACATTCAATAGTTTTTCTAATATTTATTCTAATTTATCCCTACGCTATAGACTTAAGTTGCTCCTGGTTCGTGATAACAATGCGTTCAGATTGTTCATTTTTCTTCATGAATATTCTTCCGTTTCGCACCCAAACAAACTTATACCCGAGTGTCTTGCCACGAATTCGGCTCGCTGCATGTAATGCCTTGTTATCTGCCGACAAGTGTTCCACCACGTAAATCGGAACTGGGATCTCAGTGGCGATACCAAGGTGACTCGTATTCAGCTTATTGTTTCTGTTGTTCCTGTTGTAGTTGATAGTAGCCGCAAGGAATGTATCACGCAGGCGTGGATTGTTGAATTTAACAAGAATAGATCTAGGTCGAGTAGTCTGGGTATCTTTTTTTGCGATCCTGGTACAATGAGCTATGTCAGCTTCCACGACTTCACTTTTAGTGATGTTTCCGAGTTGTAACACCGTTGAAAGTAAGTTTTCTGAGCGGTTTTCGGGAACATTCTGAATTTCGAGGTTGGTCGCTCTAAAGTTCTGTTCCATAAGGTTTAGGCGTCTATTTATGTCGTGGATTGATGTTTGTAACTGTATGTTATCTTTCTCTAGTGCCTGAATTCTGGAAGATTTTTCTTCTAATGATACTTTCGTTTCTTCATACTTTTCGTTAAAAAAGTCAAGGGAAACTCGAAATCCTGCTATTAACTCGCTTATTTGTTTAAACTGGTCAGCTACGACGTCTTTGAGTGCGCTGGCGATCTCTTGCTTTATTATTTCTCTTAAGGAACCCTTTGTGAATTCTAAAATTGTGTCGTCATCATTAATTGGGCTCTCAGGTGACCTGCTACGCTTTGTCTGTTTATTGCGAACAGTTACGTTAGATTCGGTAGGTGAGTTGTGAAGTTGCTGAGCTTTATCATTGTTGGGGCAATCGCCTCGTGCCGCCGATCGGACCGGTGTATCCGTGTTGTTTGTCTTCGGTAGTTTACTCTGACAATTTGGACATTTCCAAGTCGCTTTTTTGGCTACACCCATTGCTTTAAATTGCTTTTCGGGTATGTTAGAACACAACAAGTCGTACCTTAGTTTACAAATGCAACATTGCAGGTAATCTTTGCTTTGGATTGTATTCATACAACCCGCACAATTATTGACCATTGCCGTGATTAATTTATTCTTCAAACCTCGAGATAACACAAAAACAATATCACGGCGCCGGGCTCGAACTTGCGACGCAGTCGATTACGTATAGTCTAAACCGATACGTTTGCCGCTGCGCCACTTGAACGTTAATAATCCAGTTGAAATTTGCAACCGTATTGCTCGGTTTTTAGATTTTAAATTTTAAAGAACGTTATAAGATTGACTCATTTGTCACACATTCCACAAATTTTTTCACTGTTTACGATGATTCGAATTGGCTTTTTTTGACACTTTTTTACAATTTTCTTGCAGCTAATCGTTTTATTGATTTGGTTTAGAAAAATCCTTGGTGTTTTAGCACTTTTAAACGTTGTATTCGTAGTTTTAAATGCACTTGGTTTTGTGATTTTAATTAAGATAGTTTCTTAGGTGTCCGTCACAATGAGCTTGAATAACACTTTCACTTGATATTTGTCCTAGCACCTTCAAGTTAGTTACAAATTTAGTTGAAATTTCACAGTATTTATATTTTTAGGAAATATTTAACACGGAGCTTATCAAACCTAGATGTTCACCTAGTGGCGTCATCTATCTCTATGCTTGAAGCTACTTCTGCGTAAGCACGCTCCATCGTAGACTTTGCCTCTGTCATCTCTGTCTGACCTAGACCTAGACTAGAGTCAAGAGCAAAACCATCACAAATAAAAAAAACTATGAAAAAATGTACATAAAAATAACAAAAATGGTAGGTTTGCTGCTGGTAAGTAATACATAATATAATAATATAATATAATATATCCTTGGACATTTCACACAACGCCATATAGTCCCAAGCTAAGCAACCTAATGCTTGTGTTATGGTAACGAGATGGATAAACTACTTATATACATTTTTTTTTTTGTAAATACATACATATTATAGATAGAAAAACACCCAGACTCGGAACAAATACTTGTAGGTCGTACAAATATTTGTTACGTGCGGGAATCGAAGTATCGAAGCCGCGACATGTTGCGCAGCAGTCAATCGTTCAACCACTGCGCCAACCGTGTCGTCAATTTCATGCCTGCACTAAAAAGGGCCATAGAGAACAGTTTGAAATGTTGGCAAAGGAAACTAAAATAATATTTTTTGCAAGCAAGCAAATTGGTACAGTCGCCATCAACAAACAAAAAAAAAAATTGAATAACAAGAATTGCTTTTGGAAAAAAATAGCTTTCTTAAATCAGGATTTATTTATTATTTATATTGTGTAATGGGTTAAACTGGCGAATTTGTAACTTTGGTGCATCAGAAGCATTACATTGGTTACAAGCCAAGCAAATAAGTGTATGAAAACTATTGAGTAGGATTTAGGTATTTCCCTTTATTTGTTTCATCTGTAGACGGTATAATAATGTACAAGTAGATCACAAAATATATTGTTCAAAACTAGTCAATAAAAATATACAACACCTACTTAGCCAAGGTATACTAAAATCAATACTAGCATGCAAAACGTAAGCGTATTGTTACAGTTAAACTAATATTGAAAACTACACACAAACCATGTGATGTAGATTCGTCCCTCATTTCTGGGCCAATAAAGCCTTGCGTAGAAGAAGAATATGTTGTTTTGAATAAGGATTGCATAGTAATCGTAAAATCATTTCAAATTCAATATAATTAATATAACTTATGTTTTAATTAGAATGAATCAGTTTATATGAGTATGTTAGGTGCCAGATAAATTGGCAATAAAGAACATAGCCCTTACCTTCATTTCTCTACATAGGTTGTAGATACCCCGACAATAAGCTATGAAACATTTTTCATTACAATAAAAAGTAAAGGATCACTATAGATGTTGATTCAGGACAGCTTTTTGTCATTAGATCTGTTTTCGTAATTAAGTATGTCAAAAAAAGTAGGTGAGTCAGTGACCATTATTGCAAATATACCTGGTATCGACCATAGTAGGGTAGTTTTAATGACCTTAAAATAATAACATCTTGAATCTAGATGGTAATTTAAGTACAAGAGTATAAAATAAAGTTTTTTTTTTCTTACCATTCTCCATTATCATTGGTATATCTGATTGTATCTGTGAATCTTGTTGTTTGACAGCTTGTGCAAGCTGCACTGTGTCCATTACTTGACCATAGCTGTCACGAGACTTCACTCCTTTTAATATTTTCTCTCTAAAACAAATATGTTTAAAATAGTGTGAGTATTTTACAGCAAAGGAATTAGGCAAGTATTGCGAGTTTAATGTTGTGCAATTTTAGATACTTTTTTTCAAATAATTCATTATTTAACATTACACAACATACAGGGTAGCATGTTTATAGAGAAATAGTTGAAGTGAATGTTGTTTTAAACTTCCAGAATTGTGGAAAGAGGTACACAGAGAGGAGAGGTATACTTAACAGGTACACAGAGGAAAGTATGTGGGACCATTGAGGCCAGTATGTTTCTAAAAAGATTTGAAGCACGGGTTAAGCATACAAAAGTTTAATATACTCCGAACTGTAAAACGTTCCAACATCCTTTAGGTATTAATTTTAGGACGCATTTATATACTTCAGTATAATTTTGGTTGTACTTACGCTTTTTCATCAATTGGCGGCAACAATCCTTGGTTGGATAGAAACATATCATGAGACCTTTTCAGAGATCTGAACACCAACGTGTGTACCGAGTGTTTTATCACTTCTTCAGACATTTTGGTTATATTTTATACTTCGCGTACTTAAATTATATTAGAACTATTTCTTAGTCACTATTAATATATCAGGAATAGGATAATTTAATCATATTTTTGAAAACTTGGCAAAACAATGCTGCTTGAGATGAGCGTCATGTCAAACTCAACTGTCAACGTCATAGTGAGTGACGTTTTCTTTTTTTCAGGGGTTAGGAATTCGTTCGGAAACATAGTTGTTGGGTTAGGTTTTTGATAAGGCTGAGGTACAGCTTGAGGAAGTTGTTTTTGGATATAGATCGCGAGGCAGAAATGTCGCCAGCGCCCAAGGCTAGCAACTCTTCCAACAGTTAGTAGAAGATATTTTTTTTTAGAATCGGGCCACGTAGGAGTGATCGTAAGAGTATGATTCTTAATTAATCGAAACAAGTAGTAATAAAGTGGGCGGATCGTTTAAAAAATTCCACACACACCTCTTTACAATCACGCTCCCATAGACACGTGCCTAATTTGCTGCCATTGCTTCATCTTAATAAGAAATTGCCGTCCACTGCTGAATGTAAGCTTCCCTTCAAAGAACGCGAACGAAGAAGCATCTTGGTCTGGAGCAGTCTGCCACTTATTTATTTACCTACTTACTATAATTACTTTGACATATTATAAATATTAACATTATCAACATAACATTTAATAATAATAATAATAAGGTTTTGTCTGTGCGATCATGGACGAAGTTATGATGACGAACAACTACCGGAAATACATTGTGAAAGACGGTACGGTTGACATATGTCGGGCATATCACCGACCCGGGGAATCCATCCGCCACATTATTTCCGGTTGTTCTAGTCTGGCTAACGGAGACTATTTGCACAGGCACAACCTTGTAGCCAGGATCATCCACCAGCAACTTGCTTTGAGATACAATCTTGTGGAATCGGAAGTACCGTCCTATAGGTATGTGCCCGACCCAGTTCTCGAAAATGGCAATTGCACGTTGTACTGGGATCGGTCTATCATCACTGACAGGACTATTGTTGCCAATAAGCCTGACATAGTGGTGATAGACCGACTAGAGCGTCGCGCAATGATTGTTGATATAGCAGTCCCTCATGACGAGAACCTCGTGAAGTCTGAGAAAGAGAAACAAAGTAAGTATCTTGACTTGGCTCGCGAGGTTGTCGAAATGTGGGATGTGAACACAGCAGTCATTGTGCCGATAGTCGTGACGGCCAATGGCATAATTGCCAAGAGCCTCGACCAACACCTCAAGAGGCTCTCGTTGGGCAGCTGGATCAAGGGCTTGATCCAGAAAGCAGTACTTCTGGACACGGCGCGTATTGTGAGGAGGTTCCTCTCTCGGGAGCCCTGACCACCGGTAGCTTGGACCCTGTTCCCGATGCCGGTGGGCTACTATTTTTTAGAGTTTTTATTAGTTTTATAGAAATGTTTAAAAATCTATACTAATATTATAAAGCAGAAGAGTTTGTTTGTTTGTTTGTTTGGTTGAACGCGCTAATCTCAGGAACTACTGCTCCGATTTGAAAAATTCTTTCAGTGTTAGATAGCCCATTTATCGAAGGCTATAGGCTATATATCATCACGCTAAGGCCAATAGGAGCGGAGCAGTAATCAAAAATGTTACGCAGACGACGTTGCACGGGTCACCTAGTGTAAAATATATGTGTATAAAATGAATAAATGAAATAATAATAATAATGTAATGGTGCCCCATTACATTTGAAATGTCTAACGGGGCCTCTGCGAGTTGGTTTCGGCCTCGGCCCCTCGTACACAGACATATAAATAGTAGCAGACCAAACATTAATACGTAGATATATTTTTTTATATGGTATGATTCTTTATCCTTTTTTTTCTAAGTGACTTTTCATAAGCGTGTCTCGTTCTGTCACGTGTTGTCACACTGACTCATACATAGACAAAATTTGACGCGTAGCTTGTTTAACCCGCGCCGCCATATTGATAAGCTACATACGTTCTGTTTCAATCGTGTTAAAATTAATAAAATATTACTTGTTTGGGACATAAAATACACAAGGACGGTAAAATAAAATGGTGAAGTGCTGTGCGTATCGCTGTGACAGTGCTAGCTACCACAAAACACCTGGATTGACCGATCATCGGTAAGTTTTGGGAAATCTTAGTGCTTTCTTGACTGAATTCAAATGTTTCGATACTGTTTATTCGTTTTTTACATACAGTTTTTAACAAAGATGCGATTTGTACCTAAAACTAAAGAAATAAACCATAACAAGGACAAAATAGTCAGAAAGTGGCATCAAGTGACAGCTCAAGTACCTGTTCAATTAGTCAGGGACGAATTCGGCAACAAAGGCGAAACTAGTTAATTGCATTTGTTGTATGTAAAATATTTATTTCCATTGAATTATCAAATAAAGCCTCAGTTTAATGTATGATTTTTTATTCTTTTTTGGTGATACAATTCCAAAATACCTGTAAGTAGTAGTTTCAGTGTATGTACACATGTCATGCTATTATAAAAAATAAATTATAAAATCAATGTTATATTACCCAGTGTCTGTGTTATGGAGAACATGAACATAGGCATATGTATAAATACAGTATAGGCTACTCACATAACGATGAATTTTCATTCAGCAGGCAATAAATGAGCATACTAATATTTTTCCAGGTTTCGCAAGGATGAAAGTTTACGGAATGCCTGGATTAAAAACCTGAAACTCCAGGATTGGCAACCAAGACCTTCAAGTGTACTTTGCTCAAAGCATTTTGAGAATCATTTGATCGAACAACATTACGTCCCGGAGCAATTCCTACACTGTTTAACGAATTTACTCCATATGTAAGCATTATGAGAGTGTAAGATAGAAGAGTGTCCGTGGAGTTTCTCCATAGAGATCTACGCTTTGGAACGTGCAAATAGCTTAAACTTTTTGGACAGACCGACCTTGACAATTAAAAAGTGCCTGTAAATGGTTTAATTGAAATAAATGCTTGAATTTTGAATTACATTACTTTTATTTCACAAATCCTGATTTATTCCTAAACTAGCTTTCAGACATACTAATACCTTGACTCTCGGTTCTACAAAACTGGGCATGCGGGTTAATAACTGCAGTGCCGGTTCTTCTAGCTGATACTGACATCCGTCAACGGTTTGTAAACACCGTCAAAAGGTGAAGAGTGGACTGCTGCCCATCGTCCTCTTAAAATATTCCCTTAGTAGGCGACTAAGGGAATATTTTAAGAGGACGATGGGCAGCAGTCCACTCTTCACCTTTTGACGGTGTTTACAAACCGTTGACGGATGTCAGTATCAATAACCACGGGAATAGAGGGTGGTTCTATTCGTTAAGACTTTTGATAAGGTAATCTATATTTAATTTACCCAGAAAATATCGATTTTCACGGATTTTCAGAAAGTATAGGTATGGATTGTTTCATTATCGTTAGATAATACCGGCAACCGGTCCTAATTCGGCCCTGTAATGACAACATTCCCTATGTGTGCGTAATGGCTACGCAAATTTTAGCGAATGTTTGGTCTGCTACTATTTATATGTCTGTGCCCTCGTATGCCTACCAAAGGACCGGGTCTCCAGGGACCCGAAAAAGTAAAAAAAAAAAATAATATCCTTGGACATTTCACACAACGCCATATATATAGTAGTACTCTCTACTCTATGCCATATAGTCCCAAGCTAAGCAACCTAATGCTTGTGTTATGGTAACGAGATGGCTGATAAACTACTTCATTACTACATTCCATTATTCTTGCAATTTTTATTGACATGACATCACTATTATTGATCACTATTTTATAAATGGAATAGAATTGATTGTAATTGCTTATTACTAAATGAGTACTGCATGCCATATATAGAACCGAGAAGTAAAATCTAAATATTCACGAAATGCGGAAATGCCGAATACAGTGAAACTCATAGATTTTATGAACTTATGTCATCTACCTCTACCTACCTATATTCTTGCTAATAAATATATCATTCATTCATTCATCCGTTGCTAGCCGCCTTCTTTAAATCATCCATGCCATGCCATTGTTAAGGCTCTAGACAGACGGACCGCATTTCAACTGCAATCCAACCGCAAATTGCAGTTCGGATGCAGTTTGAATGCAGTTGTCACGACTGCAATAGAACTGCAAACCAAACCTGCAGTCCGATTGCAGTTCAATAGCAGTCGGCGTGCAATCAATCGTGTGAACTGCACACCAACTGCAATAGAACTGCACGGTTGTATTGCAGTTGGACTAGATACTTATTTTAAATTTATGGGTCCTGCCCTGACTAAGCTACGATCAATTAAGTAAAAGGATGAAGAAATAATAATATTTTATTGACAAGTACAAAAATTCGTGATACATACTGTTTTAAATAAAACATCCTAACAGTTATTACAGATGCTAGCAGTTTACCGATTAAATAGACATACAGTACTATGTGATATGTCACATAGTGTGATGAATGACTAGAAATTGTGACCGTATTATTAGACTAGAGGCTTTATAGCATTTACAATTGCGCATTGAATTAAATAAAATTCGTTATAAAACTATGGTATTTACACAAAATAGACTAGAGACTACCGAGTTACAATTACGTTCGCATAAACAGGCTATTCGTATTATGGACACTGATGCACTTCGTACCTAAGCGTGGTTCTAACACCTTCAGTACCTTCTACATTGTTGGAGTTTTCAGACTTCTTTCGACAAGTTTTTAATATAAACAGCCACGTTTGCCCACTTTACTAAAACAGCAATAGGCAATCTACCTAAAAAATCTACTGTGTACATAAATTGTGTTCCTGAGGCAAAGCTTTTTGTGATTTCGCTTGTGACTTTGTGAGTAACGTTATCGAAAGAAGTAAGCAAACTTTTTATTCTATTTCACTATTTCTGTAAAGTTCCCATTAAGAGCTAGATGCGGATAAAAGCGTACTAATTATAAAGTCCAGAGTTGATTTTAAAACTTGAGTCCAGGTGCCAAACATCCGAACTATTTGTGTCAGAAAAGAGTGGTCCTCAAACGAGACGATCAATATTCGAGTTCTCGATGGACTGCCAATCGTAATCGATATCGGTAGTATCGGCGACGGAAAATACCGCGCCACCCTCGGTTCAGATGGCCGACTTCTCCGGGTTGTTTGCATCACTCACGCGGCGGGAGTGAGGGGCCCTCCTCAGGGTGCGCGGCTGGAGGTTCAGGGGAGGAAGATTCGGGCGCTCGATTCTAGTGGGGGAGGACACGAGAGGTCGTGTCCCGCGGCGAAGAGTGTCCATGCCATTTCGGAAGTACTCTTCAGTCCTGTCGCTGTAGCTTTCGATTAATGGGGCCGGGTCTTCGTATTCTACGTTGAAGTGTCGCGGGATGGCCAGGTCTTCTGGCGGTCCGAGCTTGTATAGTGGAGGCTCGACGCATTCGTAGTGATGGTCCTCAGTCTCATCGTGTGGGTAGGTGTCGGCCACGAAGTGCCGTGTGCCACGTGGGGTCAGCGCGGCCCACAGGACCCGCGAGTCAATGGCAGCTCCTCCATATAAGGCGTTGGAGCCGGAAGCTTTACCAGTGCCGCCCTTACACCCTCCTCGGGCCCTGTCGAGAAAAAACCCATGAGATTTTTTCCAACTGCAAGAAAAATAGAAGATGCAATAAGAATTAAGAAGAACGAAGTTCAAGGGGACCCTGGTCGCGGGCCCGGAAGAAAAAAGAAGAAATAGATAGTTTAGTGGTGGTTTGAATCTGGTGATTTCGCGATTGTTGGTGGCATTAACAAGTTTGCCTTCAATATTCTCGTTCTACATTCGTCGAATAGGTATATCGAACTACTCACTCTCTACATTTGAGCAGGAACAACGCCAGCAGAGCAGCTATGCAGAGGACAGCGATGCAGCAAGTGATCAGTACCAGGAACCATGTGTCGTCGTTAGAAGCAGGCTCTATAAAAAGTTTTGAAGAATTTAGTTAGCAACTTTGGAGCGAACTTCCTACAGGCATCTTGAAAATTTTCTTACATAAATGTCCAATTAATGAAAACATTGGGAAAATATCTAAAAAAAACGTAGTAGGTGATTACCATTCGTGATTTATGGTCAAAAAGACTAACTAAGGTGGTCTTTGTTAAGTTTGTGGTAAGGTGTAAGAGGCAGATGAAATATAAATAAACAAAAGACAACATACGTATCTCACCATGTCTGGGTAGCTCATGGTATTCCACCCCTGGGAACAGGGAGTTCTCCTCGTTGTTTCTGTTAGGGGGGCACTTGGACGCTCTGCACGGTGGCGTGAGGTTGGCAGCACTAGCCAGGAAGGCTGGCAGGGGGGGTGGGGGCATGTGCAGGATCGAGTCCGGGGGAGGCCCCAGGGACAGACATTCCGCCCCGCATGACATCCTGGAATAGAGAAAAAGCTGGACTTATTACAAAATTTCCAAAATTTGTGCAAACATGATTAATAAAATTCGTCAAATTGATGAGTTTACACTTTGAAAATGCTTTCTGAACATAAAAAATGTTTTCCGAAAGAAAAGATGGTCCGAGATACACATCTCGGCCCAAGTTTGCAACATGTGTTGTGTTGGTGTTTTGCTGCTGTATTCTGTAATTGTAGCTTAATACATCTAGCTAGAGTATGATTCCAGTTAAAAACAGACAAATGTTAATCTAACTAGACTTCTACCTACTCAGAAAAATAAGAACAAATATGAATAACAAAATTAAGGCATATGAACAGTATTTAATCCAATTCGGTTTTATTTCCAGATTAGTCACTGCGGCTGCGCTTTGACTGTGTAAATAGCTAAACCTTTATCGCACATAGAATGAAAAGTATTAGTAGAATATTATTTAGAGAATAAAACGAAGTAGTGTAAGACATAAAACGCCCGAAAAAAATCAACTGCGTGTAATTATGAACTGAAAATAAAAATATAAAAGTTTAAAATGTTTGGTGTTTCACAAGGAACCATCATTAGTTCAGAATTTTTGGGAAATTCTCTAAACTTTAAAGAATGCATTTTCCCAATTTCTGCTTGGTGCTACAACAATACAGTACAGTAATATTTACATATCCGCTTCTAAGATTATCTTTACGGTAGGTACCTATCTAGGTAAGTTAAAAGGATCGGAAGATTAAATTAGATCGGATTATTAGATCGGGAGATTTAATTTTGAGAAAACTAATGACTGTTGTAGATTACCTACACCTGTTATTCCTGTATTATTGACGATATTTCACCAAACAATATTAATTGACAACAGAAAATGGTACGATAGAGAAAACTAGTGAATAGAAAGAAAAAAAAATACAAAAAGAAAATGAAAACACGAAAAACATCAACTCATTCCATCAAATACCAATGAAACTCAATCTACACAACATGCAAAACACAACAATGGCAATCAGACTCACTTTTTAATATTATTTATAGAGTTTTCACACAAAACAGATGCACTTTACACCGTTCTCCTATTACACTTGCTAAAAATTTGGTCCATCGGATGCAGAGCGCAGGCGCGAAACTGTACCTAGACGTTTACTAACCACTACAAACTTAGCCGTCATTTCGATCAAGTTTATTCCATTGCTGGTTAAACACAACATTCCAGTAGAGACGCTTGAATAAAAGCATCAATGGACGTGCAAACAGTAGCTTCGCACGCCATTTGACATTTACAAGTAGTAGCACAATAACGGGTACATTATTGATTCACGCAAGCGCGGGAAGGGATTCTCGTCCCTCAAATTAAGGGTGGTTAATAAAAGCTCTAAATCGAAAGCATTGATGTATTGTTGTCTCCCTCTTTTGTAATAAATCAAGGGTACGCTAAAGAGTGTCAGTAGTTTTTATTTTAATTTTAGATAAAACTGCAAATGATGTGGTATGTGATTTAATTAACGGTAATTAATATTTTGATTTTTATAATTCTTTACTACTGTTATTAAAGTCCATCAAAATAATAACCTGTCAATATTTGTATAATAATAAGGCTTAGGGGCTGTTTAATCTATACTAATATTATAAAGAGGTAACATTTGTTTGTAAGTTTGTAAGTTTGTATGTCTGTAAGTTTGTATGTAGGGGGTAATCTCAAGAACTACTGGTCAGATTTGAAAAATTCTTTCAGTGTTAGATAGCCCATTTATCGAGGAAGGTTATAGGCTATATATCATCACGCTAAGACAAATAGGAGCGGAGCATTAATGGAAAATATGACGCAAACGAAGTTGCGCGGGACAGCTAGTTAAATAATAAGTCTGTAAAACAGTACGTAGTAGGTACAAGAAAACAAAGACGTTAACTTTCTATTACGTCTCGGTAAAAGCACCATCAATTTAACGGCAGCTTTTAAATGAAGAAAGGAAATCAATTTATAATATGAGTTAAGAAAACAAGTGTTTTCTAAAACTTTTCAGTGTTATGCTTAGAATAATTAGCTACATATAGGTACCTTGTTTAAAAGTTAGATACTAGAAACGTACCCATTTACTGGGCCCAAACAATATAATTTTATTTAATAAATTGTTGACTCGATCAGAAGAAGTTTGAAACACTTCATCATTATCATCTGCCTAGCCGCCTTTTCTCAACTTTTATTATTCTCTTTGTTCATTATTATCAGATATTTTTCCTTTATTTCAGGCAACAGTGGCCCATAAAAAAACAATACAATTATAAAATATAAAAATAAACAAATACATCTAAATATGAACTCTAAAACACACGAAGTGACGGCGCGCTGCTAGATTCAGCTGAATACCAGTATTTTACGTGGAGCGACTGCCTACTAGACATCCAAAACCTTTTAACTGGGTAACACGGCAATTCTTGGCAAGACTGGTGTGAGAAGTTACACAGACACATAAAACCATTTAAAGTTATTCATTTAAGCTACGTGGTAACAAAAAATTACAGTAATTAAAAGAAAATACCAACAATATGGTAGGCAAGCTATACTTAAGTAAGATCAAAGTCGAGGCGAGGATCATTGAAATTAAGGGCTGACCCTTAAGCTACCGCCAAAATGTGAGGTCAGACAGGGCATGGTCTTTCATAAAATAATCCCAACCTTTGAACGATACTTTAGTGTAAGTACAAACAAAAGGTTTAGTTAGATAATAATATAATCTGTTGTGAAACTATGGACACCTGTCCACTGTAGGGCAATTCCCGTAATATTAAGGAAGTTTAAGTTTTTGTTATACCTAAGTGTGTTTTATTTAATCTCAGTTTTAGCCTGTCAAAAAATTCTCTTTGCCTAAATTTTGACAACTTTTTGACAGTGATATACTTATGATACATAAAAATCGTGGAATAACTTAGAGGAGGGATATGTAAAGTAGTGGGGAAGTATTAGCAATTTTTATTAATAAGTACGAGTTTTCAACTTGAATTTAAAAGTTTTTTTTCTGTGTGTTTCGAATGTGTAAAAACCGGAGATTTCAACAAAGTGTTACTTCGCGGTCAGATACGGTTAGTGTTGTGTGTCAAGAACAGTTGCGGGAAAAAAGTGAGTTTGTGGACAGTGGTACCGGAGATGGTCGTAATAAGAGACTACGAAAGAGGGTAGACCGATATGTCTGCCAATAACATCCCACTCGCAAGATCTTCAGTTACTCCGTGATCATGGCGCTTGCAACAGTGCCGAAATATCGGAAACTCGCAATTAAAAAGGTACATGCTGGTAGCAATCCCGGTATTAACTATTCTAAGTAATTATCAGTCTCATTTTATTCATTTAGGTTGTAATTTTATATGCACTGAAGTGTAATATCGTTTAGATTATGGGCCTACATTCGATACCCTTCACGTGGAGCGAAAGTCTACTTGATTTACCTACCGAACCAAACAAGGCCAGCCAATGAAAACAAGCGTACCTAAAACCCCTTTAATTAACAGAAAGAGTAATAATTACACTCCATATTGCATATTCAAACACTAAAGCGGTACGAGTGCAGGTTATTACTTCGTAATGGTCAGATTGTGTGAGAGCTGAACTTTATGAAGTGACTAGGTTGTGACGGTGGCTTTGCCCGCGTGCTTGTCAACAATAATCGAACGGTATAAAAACTGTCCAGATGTGAGTCGGACTTGTATTTGAACGCAGATATCACGTCTTATAAATTGAGGGCCCCCTTTTTTTCAAGTGGTTACAATAGAAAACACGCTCTTTGAAAATGTCAACTGTCTCATTATAACGGTTCATGAGATACGGCCAACTGACAGACTGATGAACACCAGAAGCTTAATAATAGTGTTCCTTTGGTCATCCCTTAGATACGAAACTTTAAAAAGTATTAACTTTATATAGTACAGGATTTTCATAGCATAGGGGTCATTATTCATAAATCGAGCACCTAAAAGAAATAGTATATCTATTATAATAATGTAACATGCTCTGTATATCTTCTTTTTGGATTAAATAAATTATTATATTATTATATTATTTATTCTATGCCCTAGCCCGGGTCATGGACTGCCAGTGTTCCAAAATTCAAATTAACTCAGTCATTGGTGTAGTCGATAAACAAACAGACGCACTGACTTTCACATATGAGTATATTTTATTAATATAAGTGGAATGATTAGATAAAGAGCAAGTTGAAGTTTATGAAGTCGTTAGTATGGGAGGCACGCTGCTAATACGACGGAACTTGTCAAGTTCCTTTACACGTGTGATGCAGTAATTGAGAGGAAATCCAGTTATAAGTTTATGATATAAGCTGACTTCATGCCTAGGGTATCAACGAGTATGATCCGCCTTTATTCCAATAATTATGGCAAAAGTTCGCCTCACCATCTCCAACCACAGAAACTCCTGAGAGCCAGAATCAATAGTGGCGCTCACCAGAAAAGCGCCGAGCCGATGAAGTTCGATAAGTCCCGGAGAAACGATTCGACTGTCTTGGATCTCGCAACGAAATTAATCAGAAAAATACAGCGGAGGAATAAGAAATATTTTAAATATAATAAGCAAACGTGTATCCAAACAGCAATATGGTAATCAATTTTAATCTGCTGAGTCTTTTACCAACGGTTCGGGCGGCCTCCCTACTCTACGTGGTTGTAGCTGAATACCAGTATTTCACATTGAGATTGCTTATCTGGCCTCCACAACCCAGTCATCTCACTACCGCTTATCCATACCGACTTTAAAAATCTACAAATCGCGTTTCTGTTTTTTTTATTTTAGAAAATGCCCAAGGCATTACGTCCGCCTCTGTACATCTGTGTGCGTAAAGTGTTAAATAAACCGTGACCAACAGCTTAACGTGCCTTCCGAGGCACGGAGGAGGCTCGTCTATGTACTACTGAATGGTCACCCATCCGCGGAAAGCCTTCGGTTAGTATTGCTTAACCATGAAGATCGACCCGTGCTGCTGTTTTTACTTTTCAAGTTTAATTTTCCCTTATTAAAAATGCTTTAAATGAGTTTTTAATATTTGCCAAAGAAATTTCTTTACTTTTAATACCTTCATAATTCAAGAGTCGCCGTAAAAAGAAGAAGTTACCTTTGATATTTCCTCTTAGGAGAATCAAGTTACCTTTGATATTTCCTCTTAGGCTTGATTCACATGTACCACAACCACACCACACCGTCGCGACAAAAGGTGGTCAAGCTGTGGCAATAGTGTTTCTGCGGCTTCTTACGGTTGCGTTGTGGTACCTACAAATGTGGATGTGTTTGCGATGTGGCCGGCCGCTAATTCGCGGTGACGCGGGTGGTTGCGTTGTGGTTGCAACGTGGCTGCGACGTGGTCGGTATTGGCGGCACAATGTGGTCCATGTGAATTAAACTACTTTGTTTATACAAATTAGCGCCCGCCCACGTGTTGTGGTAGTGGTTTGTGTGAAACAAGTCTTATATAGAGTGCAGGAAGTCACTAAAACATGAACTAATTACATTTGGAAGCTCTTTGCGTTTGTCTGTATCAGAGTAATTCAATTGTTTTGTGCGTGGAGACAAAAATACTGCTAATTATACTGACATAAGAAAGTCCATGAGCTTTATTAGATTTAACTGTGCTGTGTTTGGTTTGCCTTTCTTGAGAAGTTGGCCACTTTGTAAGTTTTGCTACTTTTCATAAAGTAGGTCACTACTGCTGGAAAAGTCTTAAAAGGTCAACTTAGGTACCACTTGGCCTGAACTGCAGTGGCCTATACGGAAAGCGATCAATCGGTGGCGCAACCAGGTAAGTCGCTGCACAAGTTGGTAAAATGGGGTTTAATGGACCAGTCAGGTACCCAATGTGGGTACAGTGCCCCTGTTCAGAACATGAGCTACACATTGAAGTGCGCCAAGTGCCCAAACAACTGCACTTTCGAAGACTTAATAAATGCAACTGAAATGCTGAAGCTGACGTAGCCACCTCCTGGATTCAAACAATCTCAGAAGTTAACCATTGACTAGAAAAAAGTAGAACCAAACAACTTTTTTTATTTTTTTTTTATCTGGGATGCGTTTGCTCTTGATTCTAGTCTAGTTCAGAGATGACAAAGACAAAGTCTACTATGGAGCGAGCTTACCCAGAAGTAGCCTGTTCACTGTAACTTTAAAAAGATTATTAGATTATTACTTACATTTTTGTGAGGCTATATTACAGTGAATAACCATAGAACAGCCGATGACAGTAAAAAAAGGCTTTACATTATTTCTGAGGAGTTCTTGTTACATGTATACAATCTTGAAAAGCTCTGCGATATGCGGCTGAACATGTTAGAACTTTTTGCTATACTTCATTGTTATCTTGCATGTATCATGTACACCATGTTTAAACAAATAAACTTTACTTACTTACTTACTTACTTACTTACTCTGTGTTCATCTAACAACAAGAATAAACAATGAAAAGAATAACAAAACTTTCCATTTCAAAGAACTCGTCAAGTATTCCTTTTGTAACGGAATAAGGTTAACCATACAAAAAAACCATGTTACTTTCTATGTTAATAGTAGTCAGAAAGTATAAATTATCCATAATTATTTTGATTATAATAACAGAACTCAAAGTATAAGTAGGCAACAAAATGTCCTCCATTAAATGTAGGTATACTTTTGATTTTCAAAGTACTTAACGGTCATTTAGTATATTGTTCCTACCTAGGGGAACAATTATTACTTTCCTATGCTTAACCACTTTCAAGGGAAATAATTTCCCGAAAAACCATGAAAAGACCAACATTTTTAAGTTAAAAATTTGGTTGACACAAGTAGCCGGTGTTCCATAGACTGACCGGAACGAAAACAAACATGGCGCGAAGCTGCTATGACGTCAACAAGATGGCGTCCCCATTGATAACCGGCGCGCCGTGCGTCACGTCCGCGCGTACGGCGCATGCGCGCACTTATACATCCATTGATACAGAGTGGGGCGCTTTGGCGGTTGCGGAGAGCTTTCGATACGATTTTGGTACGGTTGATGGACATCCTTTTGTCGTGTTACATTTTTGGGTTCTATACCCAAAGGGTAACGCAACCCTATTACTAAGCCTCTTCTGTTCGTCCGTCCGACTGTCTGTCTGCCAGTACGCTGTATCTCAAGAACCGTTAAAGGTAGACAGTTGAAATTTTCACAGAGCATCTATTGCCGCTGTAACAACAAATCATTATGTCCATGGCAAGTATCCTACTAATATTATAAATGCGAAAGTTTGTGAGGATGGATGTATGTGTATCTGTATGTATGTTTGTTACCCTTTCACGAAAAAACTACTGGACGGATTTTTACCCTGGAATTCCCGAGGGTTCGGGATTTACACGGGAATAACGAGAATTTATACGCGGACGAAGTCGCGGGCGGCCTCTAGTACTTTATGTATTTACCAAACTTATTTGGCTCGAAGTAGTAGGTACCATACTGAAACTTGCATTTCAGTTAAAGTAATAACAAATAATAAGTACCTATAAGAAAAAGATAATTTTAAAATGAAATTGATAAGCATAAAAATGTGTAAACGAGATTAAGAAGTAACAATAATAAAGTGTAAGTGTAAAGTGTTTAAATAAATAATAAGTTATAAGTCCAATATGAGGTTCGCATGTGCGCTCTGACTAAAACAAAAGGCTGCTAATGAGGAAACCTTGTGGTAAATCGAAATAAATGTCGGGCATACTGATCCACATGTTGAGACATCCAAATCTTGAGCACAGATCCATCTAGTAGCATTTGGCCCTACTAGCTATACTCTCTCTACTCTAAACTTCTTTTACTCATTTCAATGTGTAAAAGAGGTTTTTGTTCTAAAGTGATTAGGTAAAAAGTAAATAAGAATTATTGAATCGTGTCGTTCTCGTCCCATTTAAAAGTTTCAATTCAGTGCGAAAGCAGCCTCTTCGGGACGGCATTCGAAGTATAGGCTGTATGTTGGCTAGGCTGTGTCAGATGCCGCCCTTGCCTCCGACCGAACGGACGAGCGCTTGCAACGGGAATAAGCCGCGAACTTCATTTCAAATTTCGAATACCGAACACTTTTTCTTTTTAAAATAATTTGTTTTCATTTTTTTTTTATTCGTTGCTGGTCAAGCAACGAGTACAGAGACTGTTTATATTCTTTGGTGAACTTTGAAGATTATTTTCGGGAGCTCGGTAAGTTTAGTTTGTATTTATGTTTTGGATAGAATGACGATAGAAATTAAGATTATTTTAAGTTTATTAAATACTTTACGGTACAAACTTCCATCAAAAATATTAACCTATTTTAGCTAAGTACGTATAAAGTAAGTTTAGACGATTTAAGAAACCTAAATAATTTAACAATAATTAAATTTAACAGTAACCTAATTTTCAATTGCGTTCGCCCGACAAAGTGCCGAAAATACTGATAAACGAAGTCAAAGTGATATAACACATTTATAGAACTTTTCGGAGTCACTTTGTACAGAGATTTCACGGTCTACGGCGCGTAGCAAATTAGTTACGTTTTCGGTGCTACGCGCTACGACGGTGCTACGCCGTAGCGTAGCTATGCACCGTTTTAAATTCGCCGTAAAAAGCATTTTCAAATAGGTTACATAACATTTATTATTAATAATACTGGTACCATCTTGATAAATACTTGTTTGAATGTTTCCAGAAACGATTTCAGCGGCCTCCGAGCCTTAATGCGTTTTAAATTGTTACATATTTCTTTGAAGCCCTACCCGTTCCTCTAAAAGCTTTAACAAAAAGATTGCTTTAGTTCTTTCTGCAAGGTTCCTGTCCAAATTGAATATGATGAATGAATAAGATATTAAACGTTGCTTTGTCGAGATATGAGCGATGATAGCTGCTTCGAACCCGTGATCGATTCTGTCATTACAACTACTCGTACATAGGTACTCTTCGGAGCAAATAGATGAGTGTCATTATGAACGATATTATGCTGCCGACAAATATATTGCATGCCTTTTCTTTTTTTCAAGTACTTTGCTGTACTTAAATTTTTTGTTAGAGAAACTACCAGCTCTTATGGCAGTTGTTTATTCGACGGAAATACATTTTAGAAGGATTAAAAAATGGTATTTTTAAATAAAGGAGAAGAGTTAAATTAGTAGAATTGACACACAGGACTAATGATATCCGCAAGAGAACTAAAGTTACCGACGTAGCCCGAAGGATCGCCAAACTAAAGTGATAGTGGGCAGGGCACATTGCTCACAGAACAGATGGTCGATGGAGCCGAAAAGTTCTGGAGTGGTGACCACGTACCGGAAGACCTCCCATAAGGTGGACCGATGACCTGGTAAAGGTCACGGGTAGCCAATGGATGCGAGACGCACAGGACCGGTCGTTGTGGCGACACTTGGGGGAGTCCTATGTCCAGCAGTCTTTCGGCTGATATGGTGATGATGAGTACCTAAGGTAGGTACTACAAATGGTGGCCTGTGGACGGTGAGCTATGGGTGGCTCGCCGTACGTCCGTCTTATGACGACAGGCCGTGTCGACGGCGCGTTCGTGTTCCACGCGCGCCTCAAAGAAAGTCAGCACACAGAGGGGCCCGAAAGGGCCGATGCCTGCCGGAGTTGCGGAACACAAAGGGCAATGAAGGAACATGGATGGGTTTTAGTCAGTAGAAGTCTGACACTCCCTCTCGCTCCGCCCAGAGCGGGATAAGTCATTTGATGATTTCTCATCCCTAAAAAAAAAGTACTACAAATGGAACATATCATAACGCTAGGATGCACAGTTTAATAGGAACACCGCCTATGTTAAGATACCGTATCATAACTCAATTTGGGTTAGCCGAAGGACCATTTGAAGTAAATTGACTAGGCATAACGCGATTTGCGTTCGATACAGACGGAATTAGAATAAGGTTAGGTATACCTACATACTAGTACCTAAATGGTTGTCATTTTATGAGGTGGGTAGAGTTATCAGTCTTAAATTAAGTGTGTTTAGTGTCGATAGTAATAGTTTTTCCTTTTCATGGGCATCATTGCTTTTCTGATGGAGTTTTTCGAGCTTAGTATATCAGCTCACGGGGGTTATCACTTCAAGGTAAAGCTTGTTGAGGTCGATCCGTGAATTGTTCAACATCTTAGCATGCCAAGAGTCCTCCTTGCCTCGGCGAACACGAAGCGGTTGGTCCTGGCTGTCATTTGCAGGTCTTTGATAGGCGTTGCGGATATTGAGAAGCCAGAAAATCTGCCACCAGTCTTGGGGTGCCGTGTTACCCAGTTACTTGGTTGTGGAGGTTAGATAGGCAGTCGTTTCATGTTAAATACTAGTATTCAGCGGGGTCTGGTTAGACTGGAAGCTTATACAACATAGTTTAGAAAAGGCAGATTATGTAGAGTTCCAGGGTTGCAGAATTTGTTCGAAAGAGTCACCGCGGCCCTGGAACGCAAAGGGCATTAGGAGGCACACGGATGGGTTTTAGTCGTCAGTAAGAGTCTGACAATCTCTTGTAAAAGATAGGTAGAGTTTACACACAGTTGCAAAAGTTGTAGTAATACCGAGGTTCCTTTTTCGTGGGAGCTGTTCTAATCTTGTGCTGAAAGTGTGGTCCTGGGTTCGATGTGGTTTTTCTATGAAAAATTAATTGGTAATCTGGATTTGTGCCCAATTCCTGAAAAAGGCTCGCCCCTAATTAGGTGCATAGGTGAAATGAGGTTTACTGAAGATAGGTCTGGGGCAGGGAGTTTAAAAAGGCCACTTCAGCAAAAAGAAGGCATATTACGCTACCCGTCGCTGTCAAATTCTTCCAGTCAACGTTGAACCTAATGTGTTAGACATACAGATGAAAATGAAATTTGACAGATTGTTGTATGGTTGATATTATGATTCTAATATAATTCCGCTAAACTGGCCGTTTAGACCCGCAGAATAGTATAGGTCATGGCCAAGAATAACTCTGTGTGACTATTCGGGGTAAACAACAGGCGTGGTTTTTATATTGTGTATTTATATTTCATGTACTGTGGAGGCAAACTAGTGGTCTGTACGAATACCAGAGGAGTTTGCTGTGTAAAGAACATTCACCCATGCTCGCAGCAATTGAGCGTGACCTTTTTACGACCTGTTAGTAAACTAATCTTTACGTGGGCCTCGAGCTATGGACGTCATCCGTATTTCATACATTATTTACTGGAGATTTTCTGTGGCAAATAAGTAAACATTTTTTAAACAATTGCGTAAAGAAATATGCAATTTATGAAAAATTTAATATTTCTTTAAACGTTCGTCTACTCGGAAACGTAAAATACACAGTGAATACAGTTGAAGTGATAAAAATGAAAGAATATGCGATCGGTCTTATTGCGTATTACGCAAATGAATTTGCGAAGGATCTGGGAATCTGTTGGATGTGAAAAGAATGCATTTGTCAAGCAGTGGACGTTTGTCGGCTGATATATGATATTACTTATGCAGAAGTAACCCTGTAACCCGTGACATGACTTAAACCCAATGCAACAGAATTCCCACCAAGCCTGACATAACTGATATAACTCACACCAATTCGACACATCTCACACCAAACTCGACACAAATCGCACTGAAGCAACACAACTCGTTTTGTCAAGCCACGTTCTGTTTTAATATAAAAAGTGTCGCTCATCACCCAAAGTTTGACTGGCAGAAAATGCCTAAAGCACAAGTCCGGCTCTGTATATTTGTGTGTGTGTAAAATCCTAACATATAAAATTCTTCAGTTACAGAATGACTGACTGATAGACAACGCACAGCCGTAAATGCTGATCGTGGAAAGCTGAAATTTGGCTTGTAGGTTCCTTGGAGAGTGTAGGGGAGTACTAAGAGATTTCCCAAAAATTCCTACGGGATCGGGAAATAACTGGATATGCGCTTACAAAGTCGCGGGCAAAAGCTAGTTTTAAATAAATAAACTCATTCCAAACTCGACACATCTCACCCCCAACTCGTCACAACTCGCTCGGAAGCGACAGGTGGCAACCAACTCGTTGTTGTCAAGCCACGTTCCGTTTTATTACGGACGTGTCGGCTTTCTACGAGATTTCACTTCGCTGCCTTCATATTAAGACTTCTTCAAATGGAAAGTTATTTCACTTATTGTTTCCTGGTAGTGGGTAATTCAGTTGAGGAATGAAAATTGTTGGAAGAAATGCAGTGGTTGTTGGTTTGATATACTTACTTGCCTTATTCGCGGTTACCATCGCGAAAAAAAAAGGTGAAGTTCTATATCCGATATAAAGTTAGCAGACATAAAAAAATATCGACTGTTTAAAAAAATACTCTTAATAGAAGTTCCAAAAAAATCACTTTTCAGGCAGTTTCATGGAGTTGGTGGCATTAATATGAGTTCAATCATAGGTTTCTTGAAAAAAGTTACTTTAGTAACTTTGCAGTCGGGATTTTTGAAGAGAAGTTTCTTCCTACTTTTGCTATTTATTATTCACTGATTGCCGGAACGTAACCCTGAAATACACTTCTGAAACACCTGTATGTGTACACAGCTATGTAGTTGGGACTGTGGAGTACGGTCTTCAAGTTGAGCAGTTCTTACCGAGTCTGTTCTGTAGATGGGTGACCATATACTACAGTGAGAAACGTCTTTGACTCGGAATGTGTGTCGTTGAAATGAAGCTTTAGAACGTGTCAATGATACTCGGTGACAACCTTGTACGCGTAACTTTTTGCAAATTTAGATGAGGCCAGTGTTTCGTTGGAAGGCTTCCCACATGGTGGACCGATGAGCTGGTGAAGGTCACGGGTAGCCGAAGGATGCGAGACGCTCAGGACTGGACGTTGTGGCGACGCTTGGGGGTGGCCAGGTCCAGCAGCTGCTATGATGATGATGAGTGTTTCTTAGCTGACTACCCTGAAAAGAGCTCACGAACAACAACTATAGCGGAGCTGAAGCAATCAGCTTGGCTGGAATCGGTCGGATTACATCATCATCACCCTGAAAAGAAAACATCGAAACTAAGTCATAGGTCAAAAAAATCTTTTAAAGTTCATTTTAGACATGTTATTGTTAAAGTTCATTATGAGAACCAAACCAAGTCGGTTAAATACCTGTTAAGGGAGGCGCCGCTGACGCGTGCACTTCGCACGCTGAACCTCATAGCGAGTGAAATGCACCTATTTTGTTGTTCTCTTGAGTGAATTCACAAAGAATGCATTGTTCATTTTTTTTTAACCGTTGCCCCACACTAGGAATTTCTCCTGTATCGTGGGTGCGTTTACAAACATACAAAGTCCCATACACAAACAGCCAGACCCGGAACAACTATCTGTAGGCCATAAAAATATTTGTTCAATGTGGGAATCGAACCCACGACACGCCGCGCAGCAGTCGATCGCTCAACCACTGCGCCAACCCTGCCGTCATTATTGATTAGTTATAAATATAAATAAATAAACTAGATGCCGCCCGCGACTTCGTTCGCGTATAAATTCTCGTTATTCCCGTTTAAATCCCGATCCCTCGGGAATTCCGGGATAAAAAGTAGCCTATGTGTTATTCTGGGTCTTCAGCTACCTACATACCAAATTTCAGCGTAATCCGTCCAGTAGTTATTTCGTGAAAGGGTAACAAACATACATACACATACACATACATCCATCCTCCCTCACAAACTTTCGCATTTATAATATTAGTAGGATTATGATTAATTAAGGCGCATTTATCGCATTGGGTTAGCCTGTAATGGTAAATGTATGTAGATAAAAAAAAAAAACAAATTGTTTATTGCAATCCATAATGTACACATTACAGGTGGTAAAATGAATAAAAATAGGAACAACTATGGACCCTGTCGGGAACAGCAAAACTTTAAAATAATTAGGAGAGAGGAAGAGCGCTTTAAATAACTTTTCTTGTAAAATAAATGTTTGTTTTTTTCCTGTCCAACTTGTTTCTAATGTTTTTTACATATAATTGTTACCATATAATTTATGAGGTGGGTTTTTGAGGGTGATTAAAGAGTCCATCACTTACTAAAAGCAGTTTTGTGACGAATGTGTTGTTGTGTGCAAGTCTAAGTGCCTAGATCTACATAACATTAGCTAATTAAAAGTTACCACAGAGTAAAGTAAAACCCTTTTAATATTAATTAAATACTCTCATACAACATGGCATATTAATCCTAACTTGTCCAAACCATTAGCATTTATTATAAGCATTAACATTAACAACTTGGATGGATGGATTTTTGTCACTTAATCACATGACGGCTGAACGGATCTTGATGAAAGAAGGTTGGCCAAAACGTACCTGGCGTCGAAACGATAGTGTCCCTAAATGCTATATATATGAAAAATGTTCTTATTTTTCAATTTCATAAAAAACACAAGAAATATCTTTTTAAGTGGCCACAAAAAAAAGTTATCCTTATTTTAGTTCTTGTCTTTTTTTCTAAATTATTTTCGAATAATAGTTTCAGAACGCACCTATTGACGATTCATTTCGCATATGAACTGACTTTTTATTCAAAGACTATGAATATTATTTTTTTTCTGAATAGTTGTTAACTGTTTTTGTTTAAATTAGTATTTAGGCACCATATCACTACTATGTTGATTTATTATGCATTAGATATTTGTCATAAAAGATAATTAAGTGAAAGCGTTTCATTCATTTTCGTACAATGGAACGTCATTTATCATCGACAAGCTACCTAATCTGTGGTCATCGACCCGCGCCATTGATTGACACCCGGCAATCATACTGCATCTGCATCTCATTTGACAGATGCCTTATTTTTTGGGAAATTCTATAGAAATCGCAACAAATAGAAACGAGATCGCTAATTACCCTCTTTGCTTATCGCTAAGTACACTTTTAGGATACGCAACAGTCGGATAAAAGGTAGTTATTGCTTCAAAACTCAAAAGTATAATTTACGCTTTTCCAAAAAAATGTGGCTATTTAGAAATGATTTTCAAACGGGATGATGCATCCAACATTAGAACAAACCAATCTAAATGAAGCTTATTTTGGGACATAAAAATAAAAGTAAGGTCCAGCTCCTATAGAAATTTGACCATTGTTCTTTGGCACAGAGGTAGATTTTAGTCTATAATCTATACTAATATTATAAAGCAGAAGAGTTTGTTTGTTTGTTTGGTTGAACGCGCTAATCTCAGGAACTACTGGTCCGATTTAAAACATTCTTTCAGTGTTAGATAGCCCATTTATCAAGGAAGGTTATAGGCTATATATCATCACGCTTAGACAAAAAGGAGCGGAGCAGTAATGGAAAATGTGACGCAGACGAAGTTGCGCAGGTCAGCTAGTCATCCATAAAAAACGGCCAAGCGTGAGTCGGTTTCTCACACGAAGGGCTCCGTACCATAAACTGAAAAACAACACGTTTCTTGAATGAGAGACCTCTCTATTTAATTTAATTTTTATTATTTGTTTTTGTTACGGCAATAGTAATATACACTGAGAAAATGCGCTGTGTGTCGCGGGTTCAATTCCCGCACGGAACAAATACATATTTTTATGGCCCACAGATAGCTGTTTTCGGGTCTGGCTGTTTGTGTATGTTAGTTTGAAAACGCACCCACGACACAGGAGAATTAATTACAAGTTTTGGGGCATTATTAAATCTTCAAAGTAAAAAATAACTATATTTGGAAATCAGTGTTTCTGGTGTGGTTTCTTTGTTTTTAGTCGCCGTTGTTTATTTACAAGACGGTACTATATTTTTTTAGTTAAAAGTGTTTTTTTTTAAATCACTTTTTAGTGCTACCCCTTAAAAATTCCAACCAGTCCATGTCTTTTCAACTGTTTAGCTCCGAAAATCTTCATCAGATATTAAAGAAATTTGAATGAAGCCATTTCGGAATAAAAAAAAATTAAAATCTGAAAATTAAAATTAAAATTTCGGTGTTATACCCGAACATACAGAAAAAATATAACTATCCGTCGTACAGTTCAATCGCGTCAATAACATAAAAAATATGTCAAACTTCTAAAATTAAGAAAATTAAGGATACAAGAGTGAGCACAGCGAGCCCAAAAACCCATCGCCAGGTTGTATCATCAGTAGCAGTTAAGGCGAGGTTGCAGTACTGTGTGTTTTGACGAACAACAGCGACAACGTCCGGCGAGCGATAATGCCTAAATTTTGTTTGCTTTTTCTTCTTGGCGAAAACTGATAAAGAAATAATACAATATGGTTTCAACATTTACTTCAAAATAAAAAGCTCTATCTATTGATATAACTTTTATATTATATATTCGTGATAAAATCTCTTAGCAGTACACGTTTAAAATTGTAATTTAGAGTCAAGTTTGATAAAAAAAAGTATGTGGGTTCTAGGTTCTGTCCCACATTTCTTTTGCGCTGGATTGGAGAATACACTAAGGTTCAGTGAAAATTCCGTTGTTCGATTTGAAGATTTAATTGTTCACAATACACAGTCATATACACAGTTATAGGCATAAATCACATAAGAGTTAATTAAAAGTCAATCACAAGAGTTTCATATAAGAGTCAAATAGAAAGATCACATAAAATAAGGCACATAAGAGTCATAAGAATAAGGCACATAAGACAAGTAAATAAGAAAATATTAAAACATTAAAACCAGAATACTGAACCATACTATTTACAATAAGAGAGATCTGTAGAACTGTTCAACTGTATACACTGAATTAAAATGCTAGGATTCTCCTAATATATGTTCGTTCCTGTGGGCGCAAGTAGTGATGGATTCGCCCTACTGAAGACCAATCGATGTTCGGTGGGTTGGGCCTGATTTTGGTCTGACCAATCACGGCCCTCTGTCCTTCGTTCAGGTCTGGACAGGTTCGGACAAGTTTCGACTTGTCGAGCAGACCGTTGGTGCTTCCTAATTAGCATATTTTTATGTATGAAAGTATCTTATAGTTTGTTTAGAGAGAAATTAATCAGAGATCAATGTAAACAAAGAGTAACTAAGATTATTAAAGACTATTTACAATGATTTTAGGCTAATAAGCTTCTAATTCGTTGGTTTGCGTGGGCGTCCTGCACAAAAAGTATCGAGCCAATAATTCTAAATCGCGTTTCTATCTTTACGATTTACTTGAGGGTATGTTCAATTTTTATGTAATCATTTTTATTTATTAAAAAACTCATCATTAATTAGACTTTCAGACGTTCATAAATCTTAAAAAGTGTTGCAACCCCGCCTTAACTCCTCATAAACACCGATATCGCGATAAATTCCGATACTGATATTTATTTATCTTGCCGCCGCGCGCCGGTAGTTGATTGCCTCGAAACCAATATTTTGCCATCTATCGCATTTCAATTTCCAATTTAAATCAACATTAATACACCTTGAAATCAAATCAACGTCTGAATAGTCGATCAGTACAAAGGCTCATTCAATTATAACTTGTACTGCGTGGACGATCCATGAATAAACATGGATCGATCGTTAAACACACCCAAACTGTTTACTGAGTATTAATTTCATAACTCTTCGATGTACCTAAGGACTCGTTCACATTTGAAGTTGTTTAGGCCTAGTATCTGAAAACGAAAATGATCGCTAAACTAATTTAAAAAATGCCGAATGCGCATGAGTTGTTGTGATTTGTTGAATGCATTGTTAACAGCCAATCACAACAGTTTACGCGCGACATTTGGTCCCATTACTTTTCTTTGTGTCTGTTATGAATTATCCACAAGACACCAACTTTTGTCTGAGCAAACTCTCTACCTATGTAGGTATATAATAAAATCTATCATAGTGACATTTTGTCTGCGCAGACTTTGTGAGTCTGTGGAGACAAAAATCGGTATCGTGTGGATGTACTAGGTATGTGAAGAGTGAATAGATTATTTCTAGGCAATCGTGCTCTATCTTCGATCCCATCATCGCTTATCATTAGAGGGCCAATTCTACTTGTTAAACAACTTTCGCATTCGCTTGTCAATCGCAAACTGTCAAAAAAGCCTTAATTTTCTTATATTTTTGACAAATTGCGATTGAGATGCGAATTTGAAAATTAGTAAAATTGACACTCAGGTGAGCTTGAAACGTGAACCCACAAAAAAAATCGTTGATGACGTTTTGAGTTAGTTAATAAAATTCTGTTCAGAACTTTGAAGGACTGACAGTGCTACTCTTAAGTACTCTGGAAACTGAATAAACTTTGTCAGAAGTGTTTCGAACTGAAGTCTCGTCAAGTCTAGGCCGTCTCTAAAGTGTCCAACCTTGTTACTATCGAATAGTAGCTGCTGCCCGCGACTTCGCCTACTTGACAAATTATATACTAAAACCTTCCTCGAGAATCACTATATCTATTGGTGAAAACAGCATGAAAATCTGTGTAACAGTTTTTGAGTTCATTATTTTTATTTCATATTTAAAACCAACACTAGGAATTTCTCCTGTATCGTGGGTGCGTTTACAAACAAACAATTTCATATACATAAACGGCCAGACCCGGTGCAACTATCTGTAGGCTATACAAATATTTGTTCCGTACGGGAATCGAACCCGCGACGCGCAGCACAGCAGTCTATTGCTCAACCACTGCGCAAACCGTGTCGTCAAATTAAGAGCTTTGTGAAGAAGACATTGTTTATTTCAATTATTTTAAAAGCCGGTCAAGTGCAAGTCGGCCTCGCATATATGAACTGTTCCATGTCACCAAGAGAGCTTGCTTCTTGCGAAATTTTATGATTTTAGGTCATCGGCAAGTTTCATAGGTTTCGTGAGTATCGAAATATGCGAAATGGCGAACTCTTAATGAACGAGTCCGACTCTCACTTGACCAGTTTTTAGTATTTGTTATTGCATTTTAGTAGTTGATGAATACTAAAGTGCAACAATATAGAAGTTTGATGATTTTTAGGAATCCGTTGGTTACCATTCGGGTACGAAAACCTTGATGTTATGGGTTAAAAGTACACTCACACACAAAAAAATATACATTTTTGGGTTATACTGCTTATTCAAATGTTATAAATACATAGATACTGGTAAACATGGCTCCAAGAAGACTAATGGTGGCCACTTATTTTAATTTCGTTCTCATTCACCTTGCTCCGCTGTAGGTATAATAATTATCACGACAGAAGTTGCATGCACACCATAGAATGAGATGCAAGGATTTAAATCTTGACACAACGGTCGCTAGAAGTCCCCATGCCCTCAAAATCAACAGTCAATGACCGACCAAGTACAATCAGTCGTTGACCTAGTGAATTTACTTAGAATATTTATCCCCTACTTACGTGGTTTTATCACCTTATTGACCTTCTCCTTAAAATGATAATACAAATGAGCTGTTAAGGGTCAGCTCAGACCGAGACGCGACGCGACGCGACGTTGCGAAAGAGCTACTCAAAATACAACTTTATATTCTACACGATAAGATACACTATATATACAAGTGGCGCATTGCTGCGGTGCAACGTATACTGACTTCTCACAGTGAAATGTGTATCTTATCGTATAGAATATAAAGTTGTATTTTGTCAACGTCTCGTGGCGTCGCGTCTCGGTTCTGAGCTGACCCTTAGTTCATCGTAGCACGCGTAACTCGACCAATTGTATAAAACTGGCCAAGTGTGAGTCGGACTCGCGTGCAAATTGTTCCGAACGAATTTAATTTTAACATGTTATTTTAACACAATAGATTTCTTATAGGTTTTCCTGTAATCTATAGGTAAAGATCCATTATTTCCATTTTTTTTTTCAAAATTTTAGCTCAGTAGTTTCTGAGTAAATGGGGAGGGGGGAATGGTCATTTTTCGTGTAATTTCTTGAATAACTTCAAAACCATTTATTTTAAAATTATGAAAAACATATAATTAAAACCCTCACAGTAAGGTCTTTCATTTGATATCTCACACAATATTGTTCAATAAACTTTTTATTTCTTCTCTAGTACACTAAAAAGTGACCCTTATACTAAAAATTTAATATTGGGCCAAACCGAATTTAAGTAATTGCGACAATAGGCTTGTGTCCTGAAAAAATCGAATTAGTCCGTCAGTTAAATTATCAAAAAAAATTTGACCCGTGTTTTTTCTTTTGTTACGGGAACCAAAATTGACGAAGTTACGGCGCTTTTAAAATTCTCAATACGTCACACCTTAGCATAATTTTTAGTGAGTCATGACGTCACGAGCCCCCACTCCCGAGTTTTGACGCGTTTTATCTTTGTCAGTATTTTTGATTTACAAAAACAAAAAATACGTGTCCATTATTTTTCAATTCTCTAACTGACGGACTACATAGTTTTGCAATTTGTGGATGATGGAATCTAGCCTATTCTAGCGGCGATCAGCCGTAGACGGGCGGGAGTCATACTACAATGCACAAGTGTGTGCGCAGTCAAGGGATTACCTTGTCCAGGTAGTTGATGGGTGATGGGCGTAGGCGATTTTTGGCTGTATTTCAGCTACTTTAAAATACAAAATAAGTTATTTCAGAACAAACGATCCATGTAGTGTTAGTATGAACTTATCCTATGTTAGTAAATCAATACAAATACAAATACAAAATCCTTTATTTCAAATAGACAAGTTACAGGCACTTTTGAATAGTCAAGGTCTGTCAGTCAAATAGATGAAGCTAATCCTGCCGCGCTAATGACAAGAGCAGCAGGTTGTTCTCCAACATAACACACCCACCGACCGCGCCTCCAACGCGACAGTTGCACGTTCCAAAGAGTAGATCCTGTGGAGAAGAACGTGCAAGAAACTCCAAGGACACTCTTTTAAACCAGTTGCCATTGTTTACAAAATCATGTTTACATTCGGTGCGAAATAATTAATGAGTAAAACTATACAATGCAAAAAGAATGAGTCTACACAATACAAATATAGTCTTACAATCTTCAGCAGGTCCAACAATGTTTTCACATGTTCATCAAAGTTTGGGCACTTTAGTCGCTGTGGAGCGGACCAGCATTAAGCCAAGCATTTTTATCATCAATGTATTCCCCAAGTTTATAATATGCTTGTTTGCATAGTGTGCGTTTTATACAATTTTTAAATTTCGTTTCATTCAGTTCTAATATATGTGGCGATACCGCCACATATATTAGAACTGAATGAAACGAAATTTAAAAATTAAATACTAAATACATTAAATTAAATATATTAAATACTTAATATCTTTTAAATACAATAATTGGCTATGTCACCGGAAAGTGGCAGACCCCGTAAGATTGAAAGAAAGAAAGAAAAATGATAATTTCTCGAAATATTATGAAAAATTCGTTAAGTATATAATATATCCCATCCAATTTCAATAGTTTTCAATACATCCGTCTATTATTTAGAAAAAAAAAATAGTTTACACTTTCACGCGATATTTTACAATCTTGCGGCTTTTGCCATTTTCCAATGATAGCTACATGCACGTGTGCACGTCACACACATGTCTGCCAGTGCTAGCCCAGGGCTTGATAAATGGTCCATCAACTCAGTATAGCTTAAGGACCCATAAACTAAAGAGGTAGGTTAATAGAGAAATTACTGAAGAGTCGTTACCCTCCAATTTGTTAAGCCAAGAATTACTCCAGAGCATCATTTGCAATGCTAACCAGTCCGTCGGCAACATAATGAAGATTTCATTTTGATTCAATTAATCGCGATTCGCAACAGATTTTGATGAACAACGTTATTTCAAAGGATTTGACTCGTAAAACGTTTTCTTGAGCAGTGATGAGATTGTTAATTGTGTTATTTTCCGCTTGTTTTGTTTTAAGGGTGGATGTTAAACGAAGGCTGCGTCAATGTTGTTTTTATGTAGCTCTTCAATCTAGATCACTAAGGCACTTG
The DNA here is from genome assembly GCA_963859965.1 of Ceramica pisi. Classification (NCBI taxonomy): domain Eukaryota; kingdom Metazoa; phylum Arthropoda; class Insecta; order Lepidoptera; family Noctuidae; genus Ceramica; species Ceramica pisi. The sequence goes on from OY982542.1 coordinate 2,930,790, forward strand.
TCTCACCGCTGGCGAGGACGCTATTAACTATCGACTATTTGCACGCTGAGGAAAGGGACACAAGATATAGATCTCGTCTGAGTAAAAGAGACACATACAATTCATAGTCGACAGGTTGGCGAGCGGCTCTTACCACTAGTTGTTCGCAGTGACAAGAGCTATCAAAGATTGTACTCGCTCGGCGATGCTCGCTTGGCGGTCAGAACTCGCCAACTAGCGGTAATTTCTACCTACAGTACGAATATTTTATCTTTGCCCATGCGAAGTTAGCTTTTAGAGACGACCGCGCAGGTCCCATCGCGTAAAAAAGTGTTACGTTCGTAGAATATTTTTCTGATTTATACGTTTTGTATTATTAACAAGTAAGAAACACAACCAGTAATAATAACAAGGTCACAAAGTAACACAACAAACATATACACCACAAAAACACACAAAACACAAATGAAACAGTAAGAAAAACCAAAATAAATATTTTAAAACAATAACACTTTTCGTACAAACAGTCCTATTGCATTGAGTAAGCGGGACACAAGTATGCATCGAACGTATACGAGGGACTGAGACTGCATACGCACATGCGCTGTTATAAGTTTCTTGTCAAATTGACATTCTGCGCAATCGATTGCGACGTACTTCGCATGGGCAAAGATAAATTATTCGTACTGTACAGTGCGGGTTAAAGTCAAAACTATAGAAACTTTCAAAAGAGTCGCTACTCGCTGCTCGACAACTCGTTTCGAATTTAAAGCTTTACTCGCTACTTGCTGTTCGTCGGTGGTGAGACGAGTGCCTTAGATTTGCGTGTCGAGACAATAAAGGTGCCCGCAGAACAACGACGTGACAATGTTTAGATGCGTTTTATAGAAATTAATTTGTCTGAAGAGTGAGTTTCAAACATGTCATCACATCGTTGCCATATTGTCATCATAATTGTCTGGGAAAGGTTTAAGATTTCAAATCATTTCTGCTGTTGTACTGTATACTATTCAAATTGTTTACGTATATTTAATGAATAGTTACGGATCATGAAGAAATTAAATTATTTTCTTTGTATCACAAATTATAATCTACTTGTTGAAGACCACGCGGTCGGCTACTAGAGAGGTCGTGTTTGCAAGACATTCAAAATGCTATATTTCTCGTATGGTGACTCCGTAAAAACGACTCTGCCTTTACTATTTAAATCTATAAGTACACCCCACCTGAATAAATAATGGTTACAAATAAAACCTCGTCTACTCCTTGAACAGACAACTCCAAACTCCACTTATTAAGAACACGAACCTGCTGTAGTAGCTAGCAACTTGACCTTAACGAGGACTGCTCGTTATCTGTTGCAAGGAGCTCTTGTTATCACAGCTCACAACTCAGGAGCTCTTGTTATTTCAGCGCAGCCGACGAGATTGAACCAGTAATGGGATAGAAAATAAATAAATGTCCTATTACCTGGCCAAACGATGAGGTGCTAAGATATTTTTTAACCGACTTTCCGAGGTTCTCAATTCGGTTGTATTTTTTTTCTTATGTTTGTTACCTCATAACTCCGTCAATTATTAACCGATTTGAAAATTTTTATCTGAAAGGATATACTTGCAGATTGGTCCCATTTAAATTTTATCAGAATCGGTTGCGATATTTGGATTTTAAATCGAAATAGCTGGAATTCGTTTACTTGGATGATGATTTTTTGTCATTCAAGTAATCGAAATTGCGTATTTTGCTTTTCTGCGATTTTGCAGTGGTGTTGTTCGGTGTGGGGTAGCACTAAAAATTGAAAAACAAAAAACTTTTTCCAAAAAATACAACCGACATCCAAATAAAATAAAAAAACACTACAAAGTAAAAAATAACTTTAATTTCGGAAGTCGGTGTCAAAATAATGTAGAAACTAACAAAAAATATTTTTATTTTTTACTTTGTAGTTTTTTTATTTATTATTATTTGGAAGTCGGTTGTATTTTTTTTCTTGAAGGAGGGATTTTTACTGACACGCATTACTTAGGTATATATACTCCGCACATATATACGCCCTTTTCCCAATGGGGATAATGAGAGTCTACAGGTTAGTTACTAGCTACGATCCTCGCATGATCCAACAGTGCGATTCTATAAAGATCTTACTGTGTAAGCTTTTTTTTTGTTTTTGATGGGTTTGCTCACTTCACTCTAACTTTGAAGAGATTAGGGTTGTAAGCGTTGGACGTAGGCTGAGAGTTCCACTCCTTTGCTGTGCGCACTATAAAAGACATTTGGAAACGCTTAGTGCGAATTGGTGGAATAGCAACAAGGTAGGGATGGTAAGTTGTAGTAATGCAGGGATGTTCGATCGTAGAAGGGGGCCGGTGGGATGAGGTCGTGGAGTTCTTGGGCATACTCACCGAAGTACAATCTGTAGAAGACCGACAAGCATGCAACCTTGCGGCGATGAGCCAAGCTGTGTAGCTGAATGCCAAGCTACACAGCTTGGAACAAGATGGAATGATACTCATACTCACTCCACCTGAGTTTACACGTTGAGATGTCGACATAATAGACCGGCTGTTTATATCATTCCATGGGGAACTCAACATCAGCGAGTCTAAAAAACCCACTTCAGTAGAAACGTAATAAACATACAAAAATCTGTCATTTCACTTTCTTCTTTATCGCGAAAGCATTGGGTACAAGATTGATTGGGAAAATTTGACAGTGACTGGTAGCGTGATGTGCTTTCTGATTCTGCTGAAGTGGCCGTTTTTAGACCCACCGTCACCCCACAAGGTGCTACTATCTTGTAGTTGCTTAGTTTTGAGGTTTTAGTTCCTTATGCTGTAGCAGATGACAACCTCATACGTTAATCTGCGAGACGCATCTTATTGAAAAGAAAAATATTTATTTATTTATATTTACTTTATTGTACACCAAATTTAAAATACGTACAGAAAATCTTAAACTAAAGACATACAATTAGCGGCCTTATCGCATTCCGCGATCTCTTCCAGACAACCTGGAAAAAATATTGGATGTCCGCAACGATAGAATTTCTCGTTAGATTATTCATTTATTTGCTCAGAATGTAGGTATTTACAATGTTATTGAGAACCCTTACTACTAGGAAAACAAAAAAATGTGAATATTCTTAAGCACCTACGCACCTAGAAAGTCCAACACAACTCTAAAAATAGAGGTTCCTAATTCAGCCAGATTTATTTATGATAATACCCAAGTTCCATGAAATATATGTAGGTACTTGTACGGGTAGGCAAAAAACGTGTCGGAACGCTAAGGTCACATAATTTCATCGTACAGCCGAGTCTGTGTAAATTAAAAGAGAAACGTGATCTACGCCTACGTTTTTTGCTCACAGAGTTTTATTAAACAAGGCTAGATTAAAATAACTTCGGTTAAAAATAAATATGGATTATAAAATCCCGGTCAATGTTTTGGTAAAGGTTTCGTACTTGTCTCGTTGTCTTTAAAAGATCGCTTATGGCGAGTAAATGAAAATAAAAAAAATAATTAGTCCATCAATAAAATAATATTAGACACGTAGTTTTTAGAGTTCCGTACCCAAAGGGTAAAACGGGACCCTATTACCTACTAAGACTCCGCTGACCGTCTGTCTGTGTGTCCGTCTGTCACCAGGTTGTATCTCAAGAACTGTGACAGTTAGACAGTTGAAATTTTCACAGATGAATTATTTCTGTTGCCCCTATAAGTCTTTAGTCATTTATTAATTTGTTAACATAGTTACAATAAATAGTTGTTAAAAAAACTAGTGCGCTATGTTATGCCAGACGGCGTACAATTCATACATAGATATCATAACAACAAATACTAAAAAACAGAATGAAATAAATATTTAAGGGGACAACAGATATGATTTTTTGCCGTTTTTAGATAATGGTGCGGAAACTTTCGCGCGCGAGTCCGACTCGCACTTGGCTGGTTTTTCTTTTTTTACGTAACAAAAATTAAGACGATACAGTGTGTGGAAAACTCGTGTGACGTCACTTGTAAGTACACTTTTTACACAAACAAGTGACGTCACTAGCCCCCACTCCTGCTCTTTGATGCGATTTATCTTCGTCAATTTTTATTGATTTGATAAAGCAAAAATACGCAACCAATATTTTTCTATAATCTAACTGACAAACTAAATAGAATCATATTTTTTATTCAGAAATCATCTCTATTAGGATTGATTATTTTGATTTTTATGTGACACCATATTGGCATTGAGAGCGTTAAAGGAACAATGCGATTTTGGCGACCGCAACCGGCGACAATGACGTGCGACCGCGACCCACTGCTATGTATGAATTACTATACAGGGAAATTGAAAAAATACCCGAAACCTCTTAGGCAGTGAAAGTACACATGATTATAAGCAACTTTTGTTTTGGTAAAACTCCGAAATCTCGAAAAAAATATCAGCTGTTTCATACATTTTCATTGGCTAAATACTGCATTTTGTATGAAACAGCTGATATTTTTTTCGAGATTTCGGAGTTTTACCAAAACAAAAGTTGCTTATAATCATGTGTACTTTCACTGCCTAAGAGGTTTCGGGTATTTTTTCAATTTCCCTGTAGAACACTTACGGGTCTTGTCGGTCGCGTGCACCCGCATTGTCGCTGGTCGCGGTCGCCAAGATCGGAATTCTACCTTTAGACCAGACAGTACAACAAAATGTCTTGGTTTCGTAAGGCGAAGCTGCAATACAGGGAGAGATAAGAGGCTGTAGGTAAAGTGACATTCTACACAATAGGGGACACGCTGACCCGCGCAACTTCATCTGCATCACATTTTCCATTAATGTTCCGCTCCTATTTGTCTTTGCGTGATGATATATAGCTTATAGCCTTCCTCGATAAATGGGCTATATAATACTGAAATACTTTTTCTAATCGGACCAGTAGTTCCTGAGATTAGCTCGTTCAAGCAAACAAACAAACAAACAAGCAAACTCTTGTGCTTTATAATATTAGGATAGATTGGCTTTTGCCCGCGACTTCGTTCGCATTCGCGCATATCCCGTTCCCGTAGCAGTATCGGAAAATCCTCTTAAGGCTCCCTTACACTTTCCAAGGGACGTACATGCCTTCAGCTTTCTACGACCAGTAGTTTCAACTGTGCGTTGTCTATCACTCACTCAGTAATGGAAGAATTTTGCAGACTGATTGATCACTTGACATTTCGAAAGCGTTCGGCTATTCCAGGGATGGCGAACCTATGGCACACGTGCAAGGGGTAGCACGAGAAAATAATTTGGGCACGCCTATACAACATTAATTAGCATCTTCATGAAAGTAAAAGTTCAGTTTGGTTTCTGTTTTTTTTTTTTATTTAAAACGGGGAAACGTTTGGCCCAAATCTCACCTGATGGAAAGTGATAATTAGGCCGAAGATGGAAGCGAGTTTTACCCGGAATCCTCTTGCACAGAGGAACTGGCTATCATACCTCTAACTGCCGGAACACAACAATGCTGTTAACATAGTTGTTATGGCGACAGACTTAGACATGATGGTGGTAGCTTGCCAGGCTGGCGGACTAAGAACAAGACCTACCACCAACCAAACTGAGCAAAAAATTTGCCCCCGCTGGGAATCGACCCTAGGACCTCTGGGTCTGAATCAGGTGGTTTAACCACTAGACCACGGAGGCGGTTAGTGTCACCTGTTTAGCACCACCCGGGGACCACGTGTAGGGATTCGCTGAAGATTATTCTCCTACGGACGCGGGTGACTCGGCCTCCATAATGTTGCTGATAATACAACTGATTTTTACTTATATTCGAAGATATTCAAAGCTGATAACGTTAAAATTAAGATTAATGTTACATAAAAGAGTTAATTAATTAATAGCACCTTATTAAATCACAAAGTCAAGAATTTTTTGGCGGCCCGTCTTGGCTACATTATTATTTGTTTAATTAAAATGGCACGAGCTCCAAAAAAGGTTCGCCATCCCTGGGCTATTCCATACATTTTCGACATTTTGAAATAATCGACTTCACCACACTTCTTACACAATTATACTTGTCCAGCGCCTAAGGCCGCCCATTGTACCATTTTCTTCATCTATATTTTCTGTTTCTCTGCTGGATATAATTCGCAACGAAGTCATTCGCCAGAGAACTTAAGGCACTGAAATTGCGCGTAGAATCATTATGCTGAAGTGGAAGTGGGCCGGCCATGTCTTTTGACGGACAGACGGACGATAGAGCAGACATGTCTTAGAGTGGAGACCACGTATGGGCAAACGTAGTGTGGGACGCCCTGCAAGATGGACCGATGATTTAATGAAGGTTGCTGGCAGCGGATGGGTGAGGACCGCTTAGGACCGGAATGGTTGGCGCTCTTTGGGGGAGCCTTACGTTCAGCAGTGAGCGGCAATTGGCTAAAATAATGATCGTTTCTGTAACTTTTAAGGTGACAATAGTAAACAGTAGGTATTCTATTCTATTTATACTTTATTATAATGGTTTCTTATGTAAACGTCTAAAGTTTTTGACATCTGAAAGGTCAGGGAAGACAAAAGGTTTATTGAATAAGTTATTAGATACCTATTCAAGTACAACAATTGTTATTCAAATCTTCGTAGCTTCTATGTTTGAGAGATTATTTAATAAATATGAGGTGTTGCCCGCAGTTTCAGTCATATTTTTAGGAATTCATGTATTAGACTCGATAAAAAAACCTATTTTGGGTATTAAAGCTGCGTTTCCAGTAGAGATGTGTGAGTATCCGTAGCGAGGGATATATGTTTGTAAAGAACCAATAGAATCGCTTTAATACCTAGCCTCGCTCAGCGCAAGGGGTTCTATTGGTACTTAACAAACACATCCCTCGTACATCTCAGGTGTAAACGCAGCCTTATGCAGGACATGGGATACATGTGTACAGCATTGTTGTGTTCCGGCAGTTAGAAGTATGATAGCCAGTTCCTCTGTGTAAGAGGATTCCGGGTGAAACTCGCTTCCATCTTCGGCCTAATCATCACTTTCCATCAGGTGAGATTTGGGCCAAGAGTTTCCCCGTTTTGTACTTATAAAAAAAAAAAAAAAATGTGTTCTCATTTATCGAAGTCTGGTCAGCCGTTTGTTTGTGATTGAAAAGAAAATAAAAATATGGTTTACAAAATTAGTTGGACTTCATTACAAAGTTATAGTAAACGAACATTAAGTATTTTTATTATTGACTAGTTTTTGCTCGCAAATTCGTACGCGCTTATCCCGTTCTTTCTCGTTCCCGTAGGAATTTCGGGAAACCCTCTCTTAGAGCTCCCCTAAACTCCCCAAGGACCCTACATATAAATATTAAAATATTGTCCCGACCCGGCTCCGACCGAATGTATCTTGATTTTTCAAAATTTTCTTTCGGCCTCGCCCTGACAATTACGAACACAACTGTAAAAGAATTATGCAATTTGGATCAGTCGTTACGAAGTTATGCGCGTACAAATGTACATTTCGGCAATTCATTTTTATTTAGATAAGATAGATAGATGGGCGCGTTTGACCACTATCTCATCTGGTGAAAAGCAATAAGTGGTTGATATATTGCCTGTATATCAAATAGCATTGTTGACTGTACATACAGTTAACCGTGCAAAAAGAAACCTTTGAGCTAAAGTGTAAAATTGCACCTTGTTTGTTGGTAATTATTTCACGCTGGCAACACTTGGACCGCCCACGCCGCCGCCAGCACAAAGCTGCAGTTGACTGGCCTCGTTCAAGAGAGCCGTTTGTTGTCGTTTAAACTGCAACTTGCAAAATATAGGGATTTTTACGGTTTCTCCCTAATTTTGTGTTAATTAGGGAGTACTTCTTAGCAGCCATTACTTTGTTATTAGCGTTTTGTATTATGCTGAGATAAAAATAGAGAGTGATTCTATTGTAGGGTATCGATTTTTAATAAGAAAATGGCCAAGTGCGAGTGAACACGAAGGTATCCGTACCATAATTCGAACACGTTTCTTGGGTAGGAGCCCCTTTTAAGTTATAATTCAAATAGCGCTCTTTCACATGATATCCCGCATGCTATTAACCCCATTTCGATTTTTTAAGAAAAACATTTTTCATCTTTAATATTTGCAAAATAGTTGAGCAAACGTCATCTAAAATGATTCCAAATTTCAAGTAGATAGTTCTTGAGATATCCAGCTGTGACAGATTTAGTCACACCATAAGGGTTTCTTTTTACCATTTTGGTACGATTTTATTTTATTTTTTTATTTTTTTACTTGGTATGGGTTTACTCTTGACTCTAGTCTTGGTCAGAGATGACAGAGACAAAGTCTACGATGTCCTAAACATATATTTTTAAAAAGTTCATGCTATTTAAACACGGAGATTTCTTGCACCTATATAATATCAGTTGATATATACATTATATAATATATCTATTAACAATAATAATAACAAATTTTCGCATTGTTAGGAGGTTCCTCTCTCTGGAGCCTTGACCACCCGCCCGTAGATTGGACCCTGTTCCCGGTACCGGTGGGCTACTATTTTTTATATTTTTAAATATTTTTTAAATTTAATATCAATAAGTAGAATCAATAAGTATAATAGGCTTGTGTCCTGAAAAAATCTTGTTAGTCCGTCAGTTAGATTATTATCAAAAAATATTTGACCCGTATTTTTTCTTTTTTATTAAACTCTCAATAAGTCACGCCGTGACATAATTTTTAGCGGGTTGTGACGTTTCGAGCCCCCACTGCCGAGTTTTGATGCGTTTTATCTTCGTCAATATTCATAGATTTACAAAACAAAAATTAGTGTCCATTATTTTTCAATACTCTAACGACGGACTAAATAGTTGTGCAATTTGTGGATAATGGAAACTAGCCCATTAAAATGTATAAAGGACTTATTACAAATACAATGAACTAACAACAAACTAAAAAAAACCACTGATTAACCTAATTACAAATCTGTTAATATCATTATATTTTAAACTATTAAACTGTGTGTTTGGTGTATAGCTTTGTCACAAAGGTTACTAAGTATAAAATAATTAGTGATCCATTTATCCCACGTCAAATTAGTGCTGAAAGCCTTTTATGGAAAGCTTATTGATATTAATCGCTCCTCCATTACGGATCGTGTACAATAAATACTTTGACAAATAAATTTAATATCAATCTGAAATAGATTACTTTATATTTGGGACTTTGATAGTTTTTTGTGACAGTTTCTTTTTTTTTATGAAACTGTGGGTCTAGAAAGGCCACTTTAGCCGAATCACATTAATTAGAATCATAATATTAACCACAGAACACTTTGTCAAAAATTGACATCTTTATCGCTAAAGTATTAGGTTCAAGATTTGATAGAGAACTTTAACATGATATGCTTTCTGATTCTGCTAAAGTACTATCTAACATAATATTACGTTCAGTCTGCCAAAGAATACACTCCCACAAGGCGTGATGTTCGGATTGTGCGTATTCAAGGTCAGCTGTAGAACTTTGACATAAAGGTGAGGTCACAAGCCTAGCCGGAGTCGCGGGACTATTCGAAAGAGATACCGTGGCTCCGGAACACAAAGGGCACTGAAGCAACATGGATGGGTTTTAGACACTCCCTCCCGCTCCGCCCAGAGCGGGGGAAGTCATTTGATGATTTCCCAACCCTAAAAAAAAGGCCACAAGCCTAAAGGAAAATAATTTACTCTTAAAGTTGCCATGACCTGTGAGAAATTGGGCAACACAGTGATCCACCTCCAGCCGTGTCCTATCCAGCCACTCACGAATGGAAGGAAAATACTGTTGGAGGTGTCGGCCCTTGATGGAATTTTCCCACCAACATTGCCATTCGGATAAAAGTACCTCCCAGATGCAGTCTGGGGTTTTAGTAATCTTGAGATCTTAGCACGGTCGCGTTGTGGTAAAAACTCTGGCTCTGTGATCTTTCTAGCGTAGTAGTACATTGCAGCACGCCGCTGCACCTCTAGATCGACTGGGAGAACACCCGCCAGCACCGGTAAGGCTTCAGTACTAACCGTCCTATACGCTTTGCATAAGAATATCTAAGCCAAACGCTGGTTTTGAAGCAATTTACGTCGTACCGCCCCTATGGTGGCCTCATCGGCCCAGACCGGTGCCCCGTAGCACATACGACCCAAGTAAGTAGCATTTTATATGGTTTTTAAGGTTTGAGATTTTTATTTATATCAATATGGACACTGACACACTTTTCTATTTTAATCCACTTAGTTTTGTCGCCAAAAAGTCCAGTTTCACCTTCACCACACAAAAAACATTTAAAAAGCCATTTTACCTAATTTTCAGAATCTCACTTAAAATATACACAAAAACCTAAAACCGACAGGCGTGGCCAGTAATTAAGGCTTAAATAAAACTTTATATTTAGATACCTTTAGTATTCTGAGTGACAGGCTTTGGTACAAAATACGGATTTACTCTTTATTGGATATTAAAATAGTAACACAACATTTTTGAAGATATCTTGATTGAAGGGTGGTATGGTGGTCTTATAGATTACAACGATATTTAATAGACAACATTTGGGTGGCCGGTAAGAACTTAAAATAAAAAAAACTTTTATACAAAAAAATAAAACCGATTTCCAAACAAAACACTACAAACCTTTAATTTCGGAAGCCGGTGTTTATGGTTTAGTACCTTTGTTTTTTAACATCGACTTCCGAAATTAAGGTTATTTTATAATTTGTATTGTTTTGTTTGGAACTCGATTATATTTTTGTAAAAAGTTTATATTTTTCACTTTTAGGTCGTGATACTTGGATATGTCTTCGTCTACGCAGAAATTTAAATAAGCAAAAATACTCATAATTTCGAACCTTTAAATTGAGAACCTCCTCGTTTTTTGGAAGTCAGATAAAAAGAAACAGACGAAAAGAGGCAGCTCTGCTAATGATACGATATACCAACAGACTTAACAAAATATAATATATTCACGTTCGTTACAATTCTCAAAATGTAGAGAAAGGACAAGATGTTGAATTTTTCATGGTTCCCTACCCAAAGAGTAATGCTGGGTATTATAAAATCTATACAGGTGATGGGTGCGTTAAATAACGAGCCGAGCTGATTTCTTACGATTTTGACACTCATAACTTAAGGTCAAATTGATTTGTTTTCAAGTAGGTGAATTTTTTAGTTAAGGCCGTACCCTGACCAAATAACCTTGAGCATTTTCCCCTCTATAATAGCGCAAGAGATACAGTAGCGAATACGCTCAGAATGTTGAATAAAATCGTTATGAAATCTAATTTTGGTCGTTTGAAACAAAAATATACCAAAATGCTCATAATTAAATCCATCCAATCCATTATTATTTATTTAACCATGTACACACATTTAATAAGAACACGAGAAGAAGGAAACAGAAAAATAGGTACAAAGGTGATGCATATTAGTGTAAGTACAAAATTAAAATAATTGTTAGTTTTCGAGAAGATGCATGATTTCAGTAGTTTTTTTGTAATTTCTGTAGTTTCGTTGTGAGGAGATTAATTAAACATTATACTTAGTAATAAAAAATAAAAATCTACCATTTTGAAGCCTAGATTATGTAGAAATTTAATGTATTTTTTATAATGTATTTCTTTTGGATAACGAGTATATAGCTCCAAAAAAAAACGGCTAGCACTGCGTTTTGCACGGGGACGCGCCGTAAGCAATTTCTTTGCGTAGGTATGTAAGTACTTGGACTGGACGTAAAGGCTACGCCGATCTCCCAGTCCACCCCCACTAAGACGCTGCGGGAATTTCAGTGCTGGGTCGTTTTAGTGGGTATACCGGGCTTGCCCGGGGAGTCCCACATACCCCTCCCATTCCCTCGAGTGAGAGGGTATGCGTAATGCATTTTTTCCCAGCCGGAAACAAAAAAAAAAAAAAGGTATGTAAGTACTGTGGCGTCGACTCTAACACGTTTGTTTATAGAAAGTTTTGGCAACGTCATGTCTATCACTGACCGTGATCTGTGTGATTTGAAAACAGGTCATTTTCAGTATTCCGTATTCACAGGGTAACCAGCGGAACGCTATTACTAAGCCTCCACTGTTCCTCCGTCCGTCTGTCTGTAAGCGCGCATTATCTCAAGAACCATAATACCTAGTTAGAAGGTTGGAATTTTCACAGATTCCGTATTTCTATTGCCGCTATAACAATCACTACATACTATTAAACAAAGTTTTCCGCCGCGTCTGCCTGTCTCAAAAACTACTGCACCGATTTTAATGCTATTTCGCCAATGGATAGAGTGGTTCTCGAAGAAGGTTTTAGTATACAATTTGTCAAGTGGGCAACGCCGCGGCATAATAATAATCAAGGTTCACGGTACGGAACTCTTCATATCCAACTCGCACTTGGCCGGTTTTTGCCTTAACATTTATCATACAAACATTCTTATTTCATTTTCATTATTAGTAATTCTGGACCAAGGCCGTATGATGAATATTACATGAACTCTTTATACGAGTTTTCACTTCATTGAGTTATGTATTCGACGCTACGGAGGCGGATTATGAATTAGACGCGTAATGGAAAGCGAACCGAGTGATGCGAACATAATTGTGTTGTGTGGTAAAAAGTACGGGCTGTAAATGAATAAAAATAAACGATTTTCGTCAAGAGATAAAAAAACACCTCCACCTCCTCCAGCAGACCTCCACAACCCATTAACTGGGTAACATGGCAAGACTGGAGTCAGATTTACTGCCACTATAACATAATACTACACATAAAAAATTAAGGTTTATAGTACGGAACCCTTCGTGTGGGAGTCCTACTCGCACTTGACCGGTTTATTCTATGTTAGATTTTCATGTAGCCTACACTTTGTATGTGGGAACCTCGTTGCTATGAGTACAAACAACGTAAAACGTCTGTTGCTATGTAATTGTTGATCGAGGTCGAAAGTAGCCGGCGGGTCAGGCTGGCCGTGAATGATTGATGAGCTGGCCGCCGTCGTTTGTCTATGCTGTGACGTCATGATAATGTCAGGAGCCGAGTTTATACTTGACCACTGATTGTCTATTGTAGATGTTCTTTTTAGGGACCTTTAGGAAAAATAAAACTTTTTACAAAAAAATACTACAAAGTAAAAAATAACTAATTTTGGGAGTCAGTGTTTTTGGTAGTTTCTTCGTATTTTGATACAGACTTCACTTTTTAGTGGTACCACACACCTCACAACACCACTGGAAAATCGCAGGAAAGCAAAATACGCAATTTCGTTTACTTGGATGACAAAAAATCGTCACCGAAGTAAAGAAATTCCAGTTATTTTGATTTAAACGCTAAACTTCCACACCAATTTTGATAAAATTCCTATGCGACCAATTGAGAAGTATATCCTTTTAGAAAAAACGAAGATTTTTTTAAATCGGTTCATTAATGACGGAGTTATGAGGTAACGATTGAAAAAAAAACGCTACATATTATAAAGCAAAGTCCTCCGCCGCGTCTGGCTGTACGCGATAAACTCAAAAACTACTGCACCGATTTTCATGCTGTTTTCTCCAATGGATGGAGTGGTTCTCGAAGAAGGTTTTAGTATCCAATTTGTGAAGCGGGAAAAGCTTCGGGCATTAGCTAGTTATAAAAAATAATAGAAGATAATGGTACCCCGTATCGTGAACTCAAAACTTCGTGTTCGTGACCGCTACACTAAATAACAGGCCAGTTGTAGTGTTTTCATCGTAAACATTGTTTTATTCCTCAGTCAGTATGTACACAAAGGCTCAATTATAATAGATGAATACGTCAATGGACGTTGAACTATAGCCTAGTAAAACAGCGGACAAACACGTCAAGGATTCTCTTGGGGACCGTACCACAGTACTGTGACCGTACCATGCCTATTTTTACCGCAAAGGAATACGAATGTGTTCCGGTATGGAAGGAAAGTTGAAACTACACGCAATAGGGAATACCTACGCATGAAAATATTTATTATCTATACAGTTTATATTTTTTTGTAAAAAGTTTTTTATTTTTCACTTTTTAGTGGTATCCCACACCTAATAACACCACTGCAAAATCGCAGAAAAGCAAAATACGCAATTTCGATTACTTGGATGACATTAAACTATCATCCAAGTAGACGAATTCCAGCTATTTCGATTTAAAGTCCAAAGTTCGTAACCGATTTTCATAAAATTTAAATGGGACCAATCTGCAAGTATATCCTTTCAGATAAAACTTTCAGATAAAAAAAAGAATTTTTCAAATCGGTTCATGATTTTACTGTCGGAGTTATGTGGTAACAAACATAAAAAAAAAACATACAACCGAATCTCCTTTTTGGGAAGTCGGTTAAAAATATACAAAAAGATTATATTAACAGTGAAAATATAATCAAAATTGCTCGAAAAACAAACGAGATAAAATTATTTTAAACAAATATATCTGTCCCTCTCGCGAAAACGCTGTTGTCGTACTCGCATGTCAATCGCAAACTGTCAAAAAAGCCTTAATTTTCATACATTTTTGACAGATTGCGATTGAGATTTGAATGCGATGCGAATGTGAAAATGAGTAAAATTTGGCACTCAGGTGTGATTTTACCTACTCGTAGTCAATCGCAAGTCTGTCAATAATCATAAGAAGAGGGAGTGTGTATTCCGTCCACTAGCGCCGCCAATCGTTTTTTATTAATTGTGGTAAATTTAAGACACGTAGATAAAAAACCGCTCTGTAGTGCACTGAAGAAATGTATCTATTATTTTTTGACAGCTATTTTTAATACATTACTCATGGCTAAATAGCCAAAACGGCAATTATTGCTAAAAGTGGCCACTTTTAGCAAAAATATCGACTTTGGCAACTATTTATGTTCTAAAGTACAAAACATAACTCTCAAAACATAATAAATACATTTCTTCAGTGCACTACAGAGCGGTTTTTTATCTACGTGTCTTAAATTTACCACAAATAATAAAAAACGATTGGCGGCGCTAGTGGACGGAATACACGCTCTTAAATAACTCTGACATTTCAAGCATTTTTGTCCGAGAAGGTACACGAAAACCAACAGAGAGGTCATACTTCTATTAAAGCCCATGCACTTGATGAGTTCTTACTGGATAAATCATATGTGAATCATTCAAATCTGAGATGGTATTTTGAGGAAAGCAGATTTGACAGGGCCTGTCAAGATAGTACAACAATTCCAGGTCCTTTTAGAAAGTGAAAATTAAATCTTCTTTTTCCTCTAAAAAGGAGGAGGTTCTCAATTCGGTTCTTTTTTAAAAAATGTTTGTTACCTCATAACTCCGTCATTTATGAACCGATTTAAAAAATTCTTGATTTAAATTATATCATAATCAAACGATTATGATATAATTTAAATCAAGAATTTTTGATTTTAAATCGAAATAGCTGGAATTCGTTTACTTGGGTGATGGTTTTATGTCATCCAAGTAATCGAAATTGCGTATCTTTCTTTCCTGCTATTGCAGTGGTGTTGTTAGGCTAACAAGTGATAAATAAAAAACTTAAAAAAAACAACCGATTTCCAAATAAAAAAAAAAATACAAAGTTCAAAATAACTTTAATTTCAGAAGTCGATGTGAAAATACGAAGAAAGTATACAAAACACCAACCTCCGAAATGAAAGTTATTTTTAACTTTGAAGTGTTTTTTTTTTGGAAAAAGTTTTTTACTCTTAAAACTCTTCTTTATGAGAACAAAAAACTTAAAAAAAAAAATTATAGTGCGAGTTTGTATCAAATACAGTGAGGAGAATACGCCCTTTATCATTTCTATCACAGAGAAGAGTAACCACGAAACTAAAATCTTAAAGGTTTACAGAAAAATCACTAGAACTTAGTCTATTTGCTGAAGAGAGTAACCGTGTAACGTGTAACCTGGCGAGTCATTAGTGCCAATTAAAAACAAAAACTAATTAACTGTGCGTTCTCTGAGGATTTGCGCGACCGCCAACTAGGGTGGCTCGGGCTAACTATTTTTTACCTGGATACTGTCGGCTTGAAAGGTCATAGTTTTGGTAGCATTTGTGATTATTATCATTGTTATAATAATATAATTAATTTGAATTTTGGATTTACTTATACTGCATTAGCTTTTCTTTATCAAATTTCTTTTTTTTGTCAAAGGAGATGTTCCTCGTATTTAACCTGTAATCTTAAAAGATTTTTACCTGAAGGATGCATGCTCTCATGGCACACGCACGCGCATATTCCGTTCTTTCCGTTCCCGTAGAAATTTCAGGAAATCCTCTCTTAGTGCTTCCCTACAGTCCCCAAGGAACCTGCATGCCAATTAAACTCTACGACCAGTAGTTTCGCCTGTGCGTTGTTTGTCAGTAACGGAAGAATCCTACTAATATTATAAATGTGAAAGTTTGTATGTTTGTATGTTTGTATGTTTGTATGTTTGTTCGTCAATCACGCAAAAATGGCTGATGGGATTTGAATGAAATTTGGCACACATATAGTTCACATGCTGGAATAACACATAGGCTACTTTTTATCCCGATAAAAGGCATAGCTTAATGGCGGCGGAGGAGGAAGTGGAAATCAGACGTTTCTGCTGCCTTAGTACTTCAGATTCACAAGTACCAGGAGAACATAAACATGTCGAAATATTTTCGGGTCTGAATTTGTGAGCGCCAAAGATTCTCGAGTACCAGGAGAGCAGACATATGTCAAAGTATTTTTGGGCAGGTTTTTTTTTTTTGCTGGAAAATAGATTGGCTTTCGTTGCAAGCGTTCATGTTTGTATGTTTGGATGTTTGTCCGCCAATCACGCAAAAACGGCTGAAGGGATTTAGATGAAATTTGGCACATATGTAGGTCACATCCTGAAATAACACATAGGCTTCTTTTTGTCCCGGTAACATACATGACTTAATGGAGACAGAGGAAGAAGTGGAAGAACAAAGTTTCTGCTACCTTAGTACTTCAGATTAAAAAGTACCAGGAGAACAGAAACATGTCGATTTTTTTTACCGGGCTAGAATTTTATTACGAGTGCTAAAAGATTCACAAGTACAAGGAGACCAGGAACATGTCAAATTATTTTTGGGCAAGATTTTTTTTTAAGCTGAGCAGAAACTTTTCGAAGTATTTTCAGGCCTGGTTTTTTTTTTGCTCTTGTTAGGTAAACGTTTGGCCGCTATCTTACCTGATGTTAAGCGATGATGCGGTCTAAGGTGGAGCACGCTTGCCTAGAATTCTGAGCGCTACATATTCACAAATACAATTAGAGCAGAAACATACCGAGGTATTCCGGGGCCGGAATTACGAGCGCTACAGATTCACAAATACCAGGAGAGCAGAAACATCTTGAAAGTTTTTATGGCGCTTAAATTATGAGCTCTTTAGATTCACAAGTACCAGGAGATCAGAAATATATCGAAGCATTTTCCGCGTTGGAATTGTGAACGCTATATTTTCACAAGTACTAGGAGAGCAGAAACATGTCGAAGTTTTTTCTGGGCTGGAATTTGTGAACACTATAGATTCACAAGTACCAGGAGAGCAAAACATGTCGAAATTTTTTACCGGGCTAGAATTTTATTACGAGTGCTAAAAGATTCACAAGTACAAAGAGACCAGGAACATGTCAAATTATTTTTGGGCAAGATTTTTTTTTTACTATTGTTAGGTAAACGTTGGGCCGCCATCTTACCTGATGTTAAGCGATGATGCGGTCTAAGGTGGAGCACGCTTGCCTAGAATTCCGAGCGCTACCGATTATTAACAAGTACCAGGAGAGCAGAAACATACCGAGGTATTCCAGGGCCGGAATTACGAGCGCTACAGATTCATAATTACCAGGAGAGCTGAAACATCTTGGAAGTTTTTATGGCACTTGAATTATGAGCGCTTTAGATTCACAAGTACCAGGAGATCAGAAATATATCGAAGCATTTTCCGCGTTGGAATTGTGAACGTTATATTTTCACAAGTACTAGGAGAGCAGAAACATGTCGAAGTAATTTCTGGGCTAGAATTTGTGAACGCTATAGATTCGCAAGACCCGGAGAGCAAAAACATGTCGAGGCATTTTGTAGCTGGAATTACGAGCGCTACAGATTCAGAAGTACCAGGAGAGCAGTAACATCTCGAAGTATTTTTTGGGCTGGAAATTCTGAACGCTGATAGATTCCCGAAAATAACCAGGAGAGCAGACACACGTCGATTTATTTTCGGCGCCGGAGTTGTGAGATGAGATGAGATGAGATGAGATGAGATGACATGAGGTGAGATGAGATTTTTCTCACCACAATCCTACTAATATTATTAAGAAAACCAGTCCAAGTACTTTCTCGAAGCTGGAAATATGAGCGCTAAAGATTTTTTTTCGAGTACCAGCAGAGCAAAAACATGTCCAAGTATTTAGGGTAGTTTTTTACTGGAAAATAGATGGCTTTCATTGCAAGCGATTCAAAAGTACCAGGATAACAAAAACATGTTGGAGTATTTCTGAGGCTGGAAATATGAGCGCTAAAGATGCATAAGTACCAGGAGACCAGACACATGTTTAAGTATTTTTGAGCAAGATTTTTTTACCAGGAGTACAGAAACATGTCGAAGTTTTTACTGTGCTGGAATTGTGAACACTTTAGACTCACAAGTACTAGGAGAGAAGAAAAATATCCAAATAGTTTTGGAGCTGGTATTGTAGGCGCTAAAGTTTCACAAGTACCAGGAGACCACACACATCAAAGTATTCCCGGGGCTTTAATTGCAAGCGGTTTGGATTCAAAGGCACCAGGTAACCAGAAAGATATCGAAGTATTTAGAATTTAGGATTTAAAAGATATCAGGAGAACAGAAACATGTTGAAGTAATATCGAGGCTCAAAATATGAGCGCCAAAGATTCACAATACCAGGAGTTATTCAAAAAGTAATTTTGGGACTCACACTATCTGGATAACAGAATCATAAAGATGCAATTACAAGAAAAACAATATGAGGCATTTAAGTTGCGCACCAGTTCTAAAGTCTACGCAGACGAAGTCGCGGGAAGAAGCTAGTTTTATATATTAGGATGTCTTGTGAAATTTAAAAGTTTCACCAACAGTCAATTAATGTAAGCCTATCAATATTAAAAAAAAAAATTGGCCAAGACAACCGTTGGTCAACATTATCTTTAACCCATTAACTTTTCACCCACGAACGGTTCACCCACATAACTCATCGTCATTGAATGCTTATTCAACAGAATGATAACTTCAGTTCCATGTTTTGTTTAATCGTTTCAGTTTCATGTTTTGTAGAGCGGATGCATGTGATATAGTCTTCAGCTTATATAGCTTACGTAATACGAGATAGAGCTCATCAAAGTACATGCATTCATGAAAAAAAACGCCCTATTAGAGCCAAGTTGTATTGTCTTGTTCTGTTCGGTGCCAGAGATTACTGGTTTCTGAATCAGATAATTCTCTTGTTTATAAATGATTGCCAATTGTATAGGGCAGCAATTAAAACATTGATTTGAATGAAAAAATCTAAGGAAAACTGTTATTTTGAAATGACAGCATAATAAATCTTGCCGTACTTTCAAGCCGAAGAATTAAAAGCGTTCAACTTACAACACCACGTCTAGTTAGCCTACCATTAAACAATATTAAAGCTCCCTCAAACTTTTCCTTCATAGTCAGACAAGGTACTAAGGAGCAATAAGGGCCGGGACTCACGGTTGCAGACGGCTTAATTACGTGGTTGACAGGCGACAGCTTTTACCATTTTGTACTCATCCTTAGATCTGCAGAACATGGCACAACATGCAAATACTTACTGAATTTTTCTGTGTATATTTCGAATTTTAAAGTCATAATATGTTACTTTTAAAAGAACTTTGTCTAAAATTTATTCGTTATAAAAGATGCAGTGGGTTTATGAAAACTGCGTCAGCATTTAATAAATATCATAATACTAGCTGTTCCTCGCGGCTTCGCTCCCATCAATTAAGTATTCATTGCACATATCGAGTTTTCATTGTTTTTAAGATGTATTCTGCTATTCGGGTCGGAGACAAATCCAACGAATCAATAACCATGAAAATTGGTTCAGCAGATCTCGAGTTATAAGTGTTGCAACAAACCCGTCTTTGTTTTATATATATAGACTAGCTGTCCCCCGCGGCTTCGCTCCCGTCAATTAAGTATTCATTGCACATATCGAGTTTTCATTCTTTTTAAGATGTATTCTGCTATTCGGGTCGGAGACAAATCCAACGAATCAATAACCATGAAAATTGGTTCAGCAGATCTCGAGTTATAAGTGTTGTAACAAACCCGTCTTTGTTTTATATATATATGATAGATATATAACACTAGCTGACCCGTGCAACGTCGTCTGCGTAACATTTTTCATTACTGCTCCGCTCCTATTGGTCTTAGCGTGATGATATATAGCCTATAGCCTTCCTCGATAAATGGACTATCTAACACTGAAAGAATTTTTCAATTCGGACCAGTATTTCCTGAGATTAGCGCGTTCAACCAAACAAACAAACAAACTCTTCTGCTTTATAATATTAGTATAGATTATTCCATAACTGGTGGCTGACTGAGTGACTTACAGACAATGCACAGCCGAAACAACTGGTCGTAGGAAGCTGAAATTTGGCATTTCTTTATTTATTGTATACTTTATTGTACACCAAAAAATACACACAAAAGGAAACTTAAGGGCGCTTTCACATTTTTTCTTGAATTTTAGCGTTTTATTCGAATTTTGATGTGTGATTTTGCTTTAGATATAGCCTTAAAAAAAATAAAAATAGGCCTAGGTCAGTTTTGTCAAAGCGCTCTTACAAAATCGAATAGCTCAGGTTGACTAAAGTTGAATACCGCGCGTCACAAGATTATATTGATTTTCGACAATTATTTAAAAATATTTACTTTACTTTTAAGTAGACCAATTTTTTTTTCAAGCAATATAGCAATGCCACCTTAATTATTAAATATTTTTTATTTGAATTTTGATTATAATTTCATAGATAAAAATTATAGTTTCGTACGGAAAATTGTCAATAACTCTCAGTTTTACAGAATTATTTTTGGTGTATTACTGTATGAATCGTAATAAATTGATTTGAACATTCCAAAGTAGAAGATACAGTTGTACCGTGGACATTTTTATAAATGATTAAATTATAATATCTTCGGTGTACCAAGGTATCAAAAGATACCCTAAAGCAACGTTTTGTGAAACATCCTTTGCGGAGTCAAGGATTTTACTGATGTACGTGAACAAATTGAAATATTTATTTAGAACACTCCCAAGATAAATGATCAAACTATCTTAGGCATATTTTTGTTTTTTTTTTAAGGCTATATCTAAAGCAAAATCACACATCAAAATTCGAATAAAACGCTAAAATTCAAGAAAAAATGTGAAAGCCCTCTTAAAACTAAAATACCTACAATGGGCTGCCTTATCGCGATCTCTTTCAGGCAACCTGAAAATTGGGTCTGTTATTGGTGTGACAAATAAAACAAAAAAAAGTAATTATGATATAACATTATAGATACACCGATACATACATAATACGCTATGTAATAGATACGTTAACACAAAAGGTAGTAAAAATAAATGACGGCTATCGACATAATCACTGTGACAGGTAATGTTCTTTAACAAGTTTTAAAAGCAGGTGACGACTGAGCGCGTCTTACTGGAACAGGCAAAGCAACTGGCATATAGGTTCCTTGAGGAGTATAGGAGAGCACTAAAAGAGGATATTCTGAAATTCCTGCAGGAATGGGATACGCGCGTACGAAGCCACGGGCAACAGCTACTTCGATTTAAGAGGGTTTACGCGTGTCGGCATTTCATACAAATTTTCAAGTCCTTATTCGTCGATGTTTATGAACCGATTTTAATGAAACTTGGTATGCTTACGCTTCAGAGCCGGGCCTAAATAGTTAGTAGAGAACATTTTCGAAAAAGAGTTTAGAGGAAGAGTGAGGACAATTTTATGTTTTCTATAGAAAGTGAAAAGTCACTCTATCTTTCCCCCTGTACTCTTTTTCGAAAATGTTCTCTACAAACTATTTAGACCAGGCTTTGAAGCGTATGGATACGCTTCAAAGCCTGGTCCAAGTTTAATTAATATCGGTTCATAAACATCGAAGAATAAGGACTTGAAAATTTGTATGAAATGCCGACACGCGTAAACCCTCTTAATATATTTAGCGTAGTGGTGTAGAAGCTTATGAATTAAGAACTGCGGGTCTAAAATTGCCACTTTAGCAGAATCATAATATTAACCATATACAACAATCTGTCAAATTTTATTTTCATCTGTATCGCTAACGCATTAGGTTCAAGGTTGGTTGGGAAAATTTGACAGTGATGGGAAGCGTGATGTACTTTGTGATTCAGCTAAAGGGTCTTTTTAGAGCCCCTGGACCACAATCGGATTCAATATTGAACTTACTATAGCTCGTAGGTCAGGCTCCAATTGGGGCCCATTTTGAAACTTCGAAAACTACGACCGATCAAAATCATATACAGCTAAAAGTTTAACTCCAAATTGATTCGTCTCAATACTTCAGGTCGACCTAGTCTCAACTGTCTAGGGGTTGTGGCCGCCCAAAGTTTTCCAATTCAATAAAGAAATAGTTGAAAGATGACACAAAAAGCTTTCCAATAGTTTTGTTATAAGATTCAAGCATCTTTAAGGCCAGGTATACCCAATTTTTCGAATATTCCATCACTTTGAATCAATATTAAACAAACAAATAGTGATTTATTAAATCCAAAAAAAAAAATTTTGAAGTTTACTTTATGTACTTTGACAATTTGTGGTTCAAAACATTTTTTCACGTTGCTCGTAAAGTATGGAAACGTTAGACACGTTTCCATACTAAACGCGCAAAGAACCGTGCACCTACTTCGCTCGGTCTACCTGATCTTAAGTCAAGATTGAATACTTCTAGGCAACTGCTTTTGTGGTCCATCGTCGAACACATCATCGCTTTACATCAGGCGAGATGTGGTCAAACGCCAACCTATCTAACTACAGGGTTGCGGATTTTTTTGTAAGAGTCACCGCTGCCCTGGAACGCAAAGGGCATTAGGAGGAACACAGTCTGACACTTGAATCCCGTCCGCTCCGCCCAGAGTGGGAGGAGTTATTTGGTGATTTCCATACAATAAAAAAAAAACGAACTACTACTAGTATTATACATGTGAATGTTTTCAAGGATCGATGTTTGCTACTTATTCACGCCAGAACGCCAGAACGGATCTGGATGAAATGGATTGGCCAAAAACAGATTATAGACTGGAAGAGGTAGAAAGGCTACTTTCTATGCCGGGAGTAGTTTCCCTTGAAGTATTTTCCGACGTCCAGGCGGTTGAAACCGCTGTCAGAAGCAAGTCTAATAATACATATTATGTAGGTACAGACAAGTAGGGCCAATTTTTTTGGGTCTATCCCGCCTGTAAGCCAGAATCAACAGTGGCGACCACCAGAAAATCGTCGAGCTAGTGAAGACGACGAGTCCCGGATCTTGGATCCCGCAACGAAATTAAACAGAAGAGTACAGCGGAGAGAGTAGGAAAAAAATAATAATTTCCACAGGTCAGTTTCAGGGCCAGTCTGGTAACCTAGTCATAAATAACCCGTATGTTTATATTATAATGTTGGTACTGCCTAAATAATTATCTTGACGTGAAAACAGGCCCGAGGTATGCCAACCTTCGTTGAATTAAAAATAAAATTCGGCAAAGGTCGCCTTTAAAAGGGCTGGCACAAAATTAAAAAAGTTTTCAGCGATATTTACTTTTCATTTTATTTTTGTGTTTTTATTTTCTTTTTCGCTGCCATGTCAACATTTCAAATGGATTGTGTAATCAATCGCTCGATAAAAATAAAAAAAATGGTATTCTTATATTTATTGAGGGTAAATATTGATATATCGTTATTTAAAAAGTTTGGGTTGTCTTCGTTATCAGAAAGCCAATAAAATAAATGTCAAAAACTTGTCAAAATGTGGGGTATTAAAGCTGACTGTTCACTGGACCGGAGAAGAGTGCAGTGGAGGGGAGTGGAGCGGAGCTTTGACAGTATTAACCAATGGAATTGCATAAAATCTCCGCTCGGCTTGAGTAGAGCGAGGCAGCGGAGCGTAGAAGTGAAGTGGGAAAGCGGAATGGCAAAGCGGAAAAACTGCCGCCACCTACTCAAATTAATAGTCGCGTGAACTCTAGCACGGCACAGTCCGCACTTTGATCCACATGGCCTCGCTCTGCGTCAATGGACAGACACAGTCCGCAACTCCGCTCCACATGGCCTCGCTCTGCATCAATGGACAGACACAGTCCGCTACTCCGCTCCACATGGCCTCGCTCTGCGTCAATGGACAGACACAGTCCGCTACTCCGCTCCACATGGCCTCGCTCTGCGTCAATGGACAGACACAGTCCGCACTTTGATCCACATGGCCTCGCTCTGCGTCAATGGACAGACACAGTCCGCAACTCCGCTCCACATGGCCTCGCTCTGCATCAATGGACAGTCACAGTCCGCTACTCCGCTCCACATGGCCTCGCTCTGCATCAATGGACAGACACAGTCCGCAACTGCGCTCCACATGGCCTCGCTCTGCATCAATGGACAGACACAGTCCGCTACTCCGCTCCACATGGCCTCACTTTTCATCAATGGACAGACACAGTCCGCAACTGCACTCCACATGGCCTCGCTCTGCGTCAATGGACAGACACAGTCCGCAACTTCGCTCCACATGGCCTCGCTCTGCATCAATGGACAGACACAGTCCGCTACTCCGCTCCACATGGCCTCGCTCTGCATCAATGGACAGACACAGTTCGCTACTCCGCTCCACATGGCCTCACTCTGCATTAATGGACATACACAGTCCGCTACTCCGCTCCATGGCTATGCTCTGCATCAATGGACAGACACAGTCCGCTACTCCGTTCCACATGGCCTCGCTCTGCATCAATGGACAGACACAGTCCGCTACTCCGCTCCACATGGCCTCGCTCTGCATCAATGGACAGACACAGTCCGCTACTCCGCTCCACATGGCCTCGCTCTGCATCAATGGACAGACACAGTCCGCTACTCCGCTCCACATGGCCTCGCTCTGCATCAATGGACAGACACAGTCCGCTACTCCGCTCCACATGGCCTCGCTCTGCATCAATGGACAGACACAGTCCACTACTGCGCTCCACATGGCCTCGCTCTGCATCAATGGACAGACACAGTCCGCTACTCCGCTCCACATGGCCTCGCTCTGCATCAATGGACAGACACAGTCCACTACTGCGCTCCACATGGCCTCGCTCTGCATCAATGGACAGACACAGTCCACTACTGCGCTCCACATGGCTTCGCTCTGCATCAATGGACAGACACAGTCCGCAACTGCGCTCCACATGGCCTCGCTCTGCATCAATGGACAGATACAGTCCGCAACTCCACTCCACATGGCCTCGCTCGGCATCAATGGATAGACACAGTCCGCAACTCCGCTCCGCATTATTCCGTCGCTGCGCTCCACTGCCTCGCCAGCCTAAACACCAAGTCTCATATAAAAAGTTCCTATGATAATTTTAATATATGGTTAATTTTAATGTTACCATGTCAACTACGTGGGTTGTCCTGTAATTTCTTGCTTACCAACGACTGAATAAATAACGATGTAGTACAAAATCCGATGGACCTTTCCACCATTTTAATATTTAACGACGTGACGGTAGGGTATTTCGGAAATAACTTCCATATTGTTTTCTTTTTAACGTAACTGTTACATTTAGGAACATCATCCGGGACTGAATGAATAAACAATATTCAATATTTAAAATTCTTCCGTTACTAAGTGACTGACAGACAACGCACAGCCGAAACTACTGGTCGTAAAAAGCTAAAAGGATTTTCCGTTTTTTTATTTTTTTATACAAAACGGGGACTCTTGGCCCAAATCTCACCTGATGGAAAGTGATGATTAGGCCGAAGATGGAAGCGAGTTTCACCCTGAATCCTCTTACACAGAGGAACTGGCTATCATACCTCTAACTGCCGGAACACAACAATGCTGTTAACATTGTTTGTATGGCGACAGACTTAGACATGATGGTGGTAGCTTGCCAGGCGGACTTAGAACAAGTCCTACCACCAACCAAACCGAGCAAAAAATTTGCCCCCGCTGGGAATTGAACCCGGGACCTCTGGGTCTGAATCGGGTGGTATAACCACTAGACCACGGAGGCGGTTAGTGCCACCTGTTTAGCACCACCCGGGGACCACGTGTAGGGATTCGCTGAAGGGTATTCTCCTACGGACGCGGGTGACTCGGCCCCCAAAAATTCCTACGGGAACGGGAGAAAACGGGGTATGCGCGTACGAAGTCGTGGGCGGGCTAGTACAATATAATGAGATAACATTGAGTACCGATGAGTAAAATTAATCATCATCTGCCTAGCCTTTTCCCAACTATATTGGGGTCGGCTTCCAGTCAAACCGGATTCGGTGTTTTCTGAGGCATGGAGAAAACTCGGTATGTTAAGATGGTCACCCATCCACAGACTAACCTCGGCAAGTGTTGCTTAACCTCAAAGATCGACCTGTGCGGCTGTTATTATTTAGCCACGAGCTCCTCGATAAGTAAAATTAATAAATTTATCTTTTTTGTAACGTTTAATATGCATTGAAGAGGTTCCCAGGCAAGCGTGATCCTCCGTTGACCACATCATCGATTACCATCAGGTGAGATAGTGGCCAAGCGCGAGACTATTTATTCAAATCGCTTATCCTGACTAACTGCTCGTATATCAACGCACAGCTAAAACAACGGAGTTTGGAAATCTGGAATTATGAATAAAAATAGGTTTATTTAATACTATCTAATATAAGCAACCACTAAGGAAGGATTCAAGTTTGAAATTTCAACTTTAGCCCCCCCTCCCTTAAAGTTTTGGCAAATTTCAGTCTATACAAGAAAGATTTCATTAATTAAATAAATTGAAACAATCTTGATAATATGTCTTTTTAGTCTTTTTTATTTATTTACGATACAACAAGGGCTTAGGGCCCTGAATACTACTTAAACTGAACGTTATATGTTAGATAGTATTCAGGTTACATCTGGAGTAGTTTACTATTAGTTAATTATAAACGGACCTTGTAGAAACCAGAACAAATTTCCGTGCGTTCAGGCGATTTTGCCATACCTATTACTGGAATTAAAAGTAGCTCACAATTTAGGACCCATTAGTTTAAATGTTAATATATATATAATCCGTGGTGCTTGGCAACTGGGCTTCATCCAGTTGTATATGTCGCTTCTATTGGTGCCTGTTGGCCTAGCTCTAATCTGCCTCCTGCTTGATAAAGAAATTATATTTAGCTTTTCCTACACCTCCGCTATACTTTTCTGATTAATTTCGTTCCAAGACAGTTGAATCGTTTCTCCGGGACTCGTCAGGCTTCATTAGCTCGGCGTTTATCTGGTGGTCGCCACTGTTGATTCTGGCTTTCAGGAGTTGCAGTGGTTGGCTGTGTAATGATTTGGCTGAGGAATGTGTGGTGGGCTTGTCTTAAATAAAAAAAGCGCTTGAAGCTTTCTAAGTTTAAGTACAAGTACAAATAAAATCTCTTCAATACCTAAGCTATTATTATATCTAAATTTCCGTTTGTTCGTCAGCTGAGCAATGGACCACATTTAATTAGATTTTGTATGAGAGCAAATATTAGGTCAAGGAGGACATTCTAAGTGAATCCCGAGCCGAGTTCCTCACCTCCCGAGGAATGAGGACCGGCGAGACAGATATTTTTTAATTATCTACTCATGGACTTACAGCCCGTAGTATTGTAGATACCTACTGCCTTTGAAGGAAAATTCTTCTATCACTAGTTTGTTAGGGCGAGTTTTATGAACCGTACGTATAACTCATCCAATAGTTAAAATTGTGGTTAAAATTTGTTAAAATGCTGATTTCAATCAATATCCAGTTAGACCTATAGTCAAATAAACAACAATTAGTAACATTGAACAATAGATTGAAAAACACACCCACATGTTTTAATCATTGCAGCGTTAGCCAAGAAGTTCAAATATCTTTGCATTTGTTGTTTATTTATTCAAGCAACATGTTTCTCCTGAAGTATTGACACGTTTTTTTTATGTTTTTCTTATTTTTTTGCAAATTTTTGCACAACGAATTTATATATATTTTCCAATAGATCCTTCATCTATTGGAAAATTTGTATAAATTCGTTTACCATGATGATGATTCTTTTTGATTTGGGTTTCGTGCAGAAAGAACAACATGAAAATTCTAACCACACGAGAGAAGACGCGAGCAGAAACTAGTCATTAATATCCCTCGCGATTCAACTCGTCCTTATCTCTCGTCTTAGTATCTTTCGACAACTTTATATTTTCATAAAGTTGATACTTTGCGATCTTCTCAAATAAATCCTGATATAAATAGAGTAATTACAAACTTGATCGAATACAACTTCATGCTTCATTTATCCGCCTTAAGGTAGACTTGTAACATAAATAAATTGTCGAAGAAGGATTTATACTCTGTGGAACGTGCTTTTGACGCCGATTGGTAGATGTGTGACGTCAGTCTCTGTACTCTTTGGATTATGTTCTCTGTTTGAATAGATACTATATGAAGATATTGGGCCCTGAATGTTGGTAGCGTGTAATACTTGAATATAAAAGCTTTGTTTTGATGTTCTAGATCTTATATCTAATTACAGTTAGTTCGCTTAAGCGGATAGACCTGCTTGTAGCAGGGAGATTTATCTCATTAATTTATTAGTAAGTTGCTAGCACAGACCCATTATGTAAGAAATATTTGTGGTTTTCTTTACTTTGTGTTAGCAACTATGTTTGGTTTCTATGCGGTATTGGGCTTTATTGTGAAGTTCAGGCTTTTTGAGGGAATGTGACACTAACATTAACAGTTCATTCTGTCTGTACTTATGTACTTTATAAAACTTAATTCCACTTGCATGACATTCAGTTTTATCTTAAAAAACCTAGTCTAAGAAAGAGAAGCCCCGAACCTCAATTTTTCAAAACCAATTTCAAGCATTGCAGTAACTTTTATATTATTTCGGTAAACATCAAAAGCTTTCAAACCATAAATTCAAAATGTCGATAGAGCAATCTTTTTATAGCACAAGTGTGAAATAACAAATGAGTCAATATCGTTTGTGTACGTGCTCTTTATTCGAGAGAAGCTTTAAGGTGAAAAATGAAGGCAATTCAATAATAAAATAACATTTTTTCGCACGAGTAACCTTTTAGGATTTGTGTGAAAATAATCGCGATGTTTAAAACTTCATGCTTTTATAAAGGGGTAAGTGAACTCTCGGTCTTCGTTCATCATTGGCTACGTTGAAACCGTGACCGTAAACTTAAATTAAGTTTGAAACAAGGTAATTTATTATAAAAACTAGCTGACCCGCGCAACTTCGTCTGCGTCACATTTTCAATTAATGCTCCGCTCCTATTTGTCTTACCGTGATGATATATAGCCGATAACCTTCCTCGATAAATGGGCTATCTAACCCTGAAAGAATTTTTCAAATCGGACCAGTAGTTCCTGAGATTAGCGCGTTCAACCAAACATACAAACAAACAAACTCTATTGCTTTATAATATTAGTATAGATTGTATGTCAAAGAAAAGTGCCAAACCCGTGATTGTTTATCATGGATGTTAAAAATGTATCTGATATATGGTAATATCTATCTACATCTATGATAATCAAAACAAAGTCACTCGCAAGAGTAGCAAGACTATGAATTGCCACTTTAGCAGAATCAGAAAGCACATCACGCTACCTGCCAAATTTTCCCAATCAACCTTCAACGTAATGCGTTAGCGATAAAAATAAAAATTAAGTTTAACATATTGTTGTGTGGTTAATATAATGATTCTAACCTGATTCTGCTAAAGTGGAATTTTTAGGCCACCTGTACAAATGACGTTTAGACAAGGATAGAAGAACAACTGAAAAAGTGTGTAACTTCTGTTTTTCTACAAATTTAATTTAATTTTGCACAAGGCGTATTCCTTTAGTTACGTCTTTTTAATGCTATTAATGTAAAATTGAAATAAGCAAAAATGCTCATAAAATTAAAACTGCTAAGCCAAAGTGATTCAACTTTTTACGGGACCAAATGGCAAGTATGTCGCACCGAACTAAAAATAATCACAGAAATCCGATCAGAAATAATCACAGAAATCCGATCAGAAATAATCACAGAAATCCGATCAGAAATCTCGGAGTAATCGGTGTACATACATAAAAAATGCTCATAAAATTAAAACTGCTAAGCCAAAGTGATTCAACTTTTTACGGGACCAAATGGCAAGTAAGTATGTCGCACCGAACTAAAAATAATCACAGAAATCCGATCAGAAATCTCGGAGTAATCGGTGTACATACATAAAAAATATTAAAAAAATGGCCACCGAATTGAGAACCTCCTCCTTTTTTAGGAGTCGGATAGAATAATATAATAACAAATCAAATACCCTGCCTATTATAAGAACTGAACTTTGCAGAACAGCAGTAAACTCGCGGAAAAAGTTGACTTTAACACATTTTAAATAATATAATATCTAAGAAGTTGGTTAAGTGTTGCTTGTTACCTGTTGAAGTGCTGGCGTAACTTCGCGATATGTTCAACTCGTTAGCAGCTTCCCGAGAGGTGTGAGGATGAAGTATTTCTTCAAGCGTTATGGAGATAGCTTTTAATGATGTGGAAAAGTACTTTTTAACATGAAGTAGCTTTATAAAGTTTATTTTCTGTAAGCAATTGATGGTCTTATTTGTGTCTATTGTTTAGTTTGATAAGTACTAGCTTCTGCCAGTGGCGTGTTCACATGGGAACAGAACATTCCCGGGATGAAAAGTAGCCTATATACTCCAGACTATAATCTATCTCTGTTCCAAATTTCATCAAGATTCGTTCAGCCGTTTTGGCGGGATTGAGTAACAAACATCCAAGCTTTCGCATTTATAATATTAGTTAGATTAGATTGGAAATTAGTGCTTTTCAAAAAGTTCCTAAGGTATTTAGAGGTATTCGGAACAGTTTTCTGGTTTCTGGGGCTATTAGAACGATGTTTTTTTTTCTTTATTGATTTTAAGGGATTTTTATTTATTTATTATATACTTTATTGTACACCAAAAATTAAATACAATAGGAAACTTAGAACTAATATACAAACAATGGGCGGCCTTATCGCCTTATCGCTTTTTTTTTTTGTAAGTACATAAAAAAAGTTTTTGCAAAAAATACAACCGACTTCCAAATAAAATAAAAAACACCACAGTTACTTCGTATTTTGACACCGACTTCCGAAATTAAAGTTATTTTTTACTTTGTAGTGTTTTTTTTTTGGAAGTCGGTTGTACTTTTTTGTAAAAAGTTTTTTATTTTTCACTTTTTAGTGGTACCCAACACCTAACAACACCACTGCAAAATCGCAGAAAAGCAAAATACGCAATTTCGATTACTTGGATGACAAAAAACCATCGCCCAAGTAAACGAATTCCAGCTATTTCGATTTAAAATCCAAACTTCGTAACCGATTCCGGTAAAATTTAAGTGGGACCAATCTGCAGGTATATTCAGATAAAATCCTCCGTCAATTATGAAAAGAATTTATCAAATCGGTTCATAATTGACGGAGTTATGAGGTAACAAACATAAGAAAAAAAATACAACCGAATTGAGAACCTCCTCCTTTTTGGAAAGTCGGTTAAAAATGACGATGACAATCCCATAGTACCTTATACTACTGTCTTATTCTACTTAAAGTTAAAATTAACACTTAAAGGAGTATAGTATTCGTTATTGAACGGTTGTTTATGTTCAACGCGCGGAGAACTTTGATACAACGATGTAGGGTTTTTGTGGTGTCTAGTTCGAGCTAGCTAACCACTCTAGCCATTGGTAAAAACAGCATGAAAATCGGTGCATAAGTTCTTGAATATATCGCGAACAGACAGACAGACAGCCGCGGCGGAGGATATTGTTTTATAATATGTATCACGAATAGACAGACAGACAGACGCGGTGGAGGACATCTATACTATAATAGGCATCTATACTATAATAGGCAATACCTATTATAAAGCAGAAGAGTTTGTTTGTTTGTTTGGTTGAACGCGCTTATTTCAGGAACTACTGGTCCGATTTGAAAAATTCTTTCAGTGTTAGATAGCCCATTTATCGAGGAAGGCTATAGGCTATATATCATCACGCTAAGACCGATAGGAGCGGAGCAGTAATGAAAAATGTTACACAGACGACGTTGCTCGGGTTAGCTAGTTGTTTAATAATAAGTTTCTTTTTTTTGATATAAAAAAACGTTGCCCCACTCTAGGAATTTCTCCTGTATCGTACAAACATACAAAGTCACATACACAAACACCCAGACCCGGAACAAGTATCTGTAGACCATACAAATATTTGTTCCGTGCGGGAATCGAACCCACGACACGCGGCGCAGCAGCCGATCACTCAACCACTGCGCCAACCGGCCCGTCAAATATAAATATGTACAGTGTAGTGATAGAGATAGCGATTTAGGTGGCATAGACCATCGGAGAGGATTAATACAGCATTAATCCCCTCCGATGCTGAAAAAGCGATCGTAAAAGCCAGCATGAGTCAATTAACTCAAAATAGCTTACCTCCTAAAAACACTCCATTTATTCCAAAACAAAATCTAACCGCTTTCATCCAAACTTTTTGTAAATCCGACAAGATTAATCTCTTCGCTAAACCTTAGCGATTTTATCGACGATAAAAAAGTATGAACATCGGCGTAGTAATTTGTGACTTAATTGACTTTTTAATGAGACCGTGGACGTTGTTGGTAGCTATTTACTTCCCCGTCTTTGGGTATACACAACCAGAAATTATAATTAACCGGAGTTTTTACGTAGATCTTTTTAGTAACCCGTGTTTTGCTTCAACAGGTTTTGATCGATTAAGTTTACTTTTCATGTTAAGTATATGGAACAGCTACACCCATAACGTGCTACAATCAGTGTCAATAACTTGAAAAATGTAGGAAAACTAGACGTGGTTTTTGATTATATTTTTTTACACTTCAAGTAGGAACTTGAGAATAGTTCAGGTTTACTGACAAAAGTTCGAGGGGAATAAAACAGTATTTTCAATTGAGCCTAACAATTTAAAGATAGCACTTCACTTTTAGCTTGCAATTTCTTAAAAAAACTGCCTCACTAAAATAAATACACTTCTACAAAAAAATAATCTCAAGACGGTTACCAAAACGCAGGCGCCAGGCGTCGGTCGTCGTGCAACAAATCGCCTGTCGGGACAGGACGAGTGCGTATCGATCGCGCGACAAGGTCAGGGGCAAGGTATGCCACAGAATAGATAACACAGAAGGCCGACTTCGAATAATGCTCAAAATTGAAGCGTACGTAGATATGCGGTAAAGCAAGCTCGCGACTGGTATTTATTTTAAAAGGGCCTAGACAAAAAGATTTCATTTCTTGTTGGGTCAGGTTCCAGTGTGATTGGATGCAGCTGAATATCAGTATTTAACATGGTGTGAGTGCTTATTATTTGACCTCAACAACTCAATTATAATGGGTTATAACGATACACATTTTCAAGACTGGGTGTGTATTTTACCCTCATGATACAATTACATAAAAAAAGAAAGTTATTGCTAATAAAATGTTATGTTGTATAAGCTCAAGCAGTGGTAAAAGTTTCAAACCTTGACAAAACTCTTTTTGTAAACAGAGATACCACTTTTTTCAATAGTGTGTGATTTTTTATTAGATTAGATTAGTTTTTTTTTTACTATTTCAGCGTAAGCCTATTTTCACTAGTTATACGGAGCCGGCCTTCTGTTATTACCTATTCTATGTCATATACTGTGATAAATTGACTCCGTCTGTCTGTCAGGCGGCGTCGTCATGGCATGTGACGTCACAGTATGGTAACATTCGCCAGCTGAGGTTTGACAAGCGACAATAGCTTGATTAATTAATGAATCTGTTGCCGTGTAGGAAGGGTTTGAAGATTTAGTCGCATTTGGTGGTAGTTCTTTTCTATTTGCTGTTTGATATTGAGAGAATAATGTGTGTATTGATGACTTCCCGTCCTTAAAAAAGGAGTTCTTTCTCCTTTTTTAAGGACGGGAAATCATCAAATGACTCCTCCCGCTATGGGAGCAGAAGGGAGTGTCAGACTCTTACTGACTAAAACCCATCCGTGTTCCGCCTATTGCCCTTTGCATTCCAGGGCCGCGGTGACTCTTTTGAATAAATTCCGCAACTCTGGCAGGCACTGACCCTTGTTCTTGCTCACACATTTGTGTATTTTTCTGATTAATTCCGTTGCAGTTGAATCGTTATTTGGTGTCCGTACCCCGAAGAGAACCCTATTACTAATCCTATGCTGTCCGTCCGGTCGTCTGTCAGCAGACTGCATCTCAAGAACTGTAATAGGTAAACAGTTGAAATTTTCACTGAATGTTTTTTTTCAATTGCTACTATAACAAAAAATTTTCAAAATTAAATTAGATTAAATTTAAAGGGGGCTAATAAAAAAAACGTGTTTTTTTGGTACGGAACCATTCATGTAAGAGTCCGACTCGTACTTGGCCTCGTCAATTCAGGTGGTCGCCACTGTTGGTTATCAGGAGTTGCAGTGGTTGGGAAAAGCGAGCGGGTAGTCCCAAAGGGGTTCATCAATACTTTATGAGCAATATTACCTCAGCGTTTCTTTTTTTAGTCACTGTTTATTCTGTATTTCAGGGGTAGCAGTGGTAGACAATAGTGTATTTTCATGAAAGGGACATAATAATGTTGCTTTCTCAGTACAGTTGGTAAGATATTAACTATCTTTCAAAGTACTGGAGCAAAGAATGCATGGCACAAACAGTTAAAAGATTAAACTTACTTAGTGTTTGTGTAGTTCTAGCAAGAAACATATTTACAAAACTTCAACTATAAGAACAAAACAATAAACTACAAGAACTCTTTGTCAGCGACAGCACAGCCTTTCTCAAACCTCTTGAAGTTCTGAAATTCACAAGTTTCATGAGAAAATATGCAGCTGACACAATTTATATTTTATTTCACGTTAGCTGGGGAATTTACATATAAAATACTTTCGTAAATTCATATGTTGCAAACGGTATTGTTAAAGCTATTCAAAGCCGAAGCATTACCTAAATGGATTTAGCGAATTGGGAATATTTATGAAAAAATATATATATTATAACCAGTTTTATAGAAAAATATACAAAAAATACCACATTGAAATTGAATCACTGATCGAGAAACAAACGAAATACAACAATTATAAACAAATGTATTGTACAATCATAAACGAATGTATTGGTACCTTTCACCAAACCCCGTTTTATATGACAGCTGTATAGGCGTCATG
Source organism: Ceramica pisi (assembly GCA_963859965.1). Classification (NCBI taxonomy): domain Eukaryota; kingdom Metazoa; phylum Arthropoda; class Insecta; order Lepidoptera; family Noctuidae; genus Ceramica; species Ceramica pisi. Next base: position 2,966,210 of record OY982542.1, read on the forward strand.
GATTTTCAGTTCAATCAAATCCATCGACTTCTCTCTCTAAGTACCAACTTTAAATTTTTATAAGTTCTTCGCTGATGCAGATATTAAAGAAAAAAAAAAAAACTTTCATATTGTTTTACTAAAGCTAAATATCATTTTATTTAGCAAATAAAAAGATGTCATCCATACTCCCTATGGTACCTATGTATACCCCAAGATACATACAAATATCTGGTTCAAGGGTCATTAACAATTCTGATCTGGATAATTGTACAATTTTCTTAAATATTTTTTGAATGAAATAGAAGAAAGAGCGAATCTAATTCTTTGAAAATACAATTGGATTAACACATTTTAAACAACGCAACGCAAACAAATGCGTTTCAGTTACAATAACGCAACAAAAAAATTTGAACTTTGACATAGGACGTTGACATTTGTATCCTTCGAAAATCAAAGGACGCAAGTCGGGCAATCGGACAATCGAAGCCGGTCGTGATCTAAGATGTAGCAAAGAGCTGAGATTTTTTTTCATAAGTTTCACATAAGTTTTAAGCTTTGACGTATGAACTAAAACGTTGACCTTTGTGACCGCATCAAAAGATAACACTGCAAAAAAAAAATTGAAAAAAATAACTATCAGATTAAATAATTATTTTCTGCAATTGATCTTGTTTTGTCAACCGCTTGAGTCCTTCAAGATGCCTATTATTCAGGCAAGCCTTAATTATTTGTCTAGACTGATCGCCTGACTCAGATATTATTATCATCTAACCCTGGATTAAATCAGACATAATAATTATTCTGTAAGCAGAATGTACTAACACGATTAGATTGACGGCTCGAACTGAATTGGAATTAAGCTTGATTATAAACAGAGTATAATCTCCATACAGAGAGGTAAGCAGAGAAGGTGTATTGACTAAGTCTACATTTAGACTTAGAAGTACCACAAAAAAATAGCTAGCTAGATTAAACCTGGGGTTTTAAAAAGGCCACTAGCAGAATCAGAAAGCACATCACAGAATTTAAAACCTCGAATCAGCGGTAAAGTTGAAACCAATACTTAATTTTTTTTTGTTAAAATGCCTTTTTCGATCAATTGGTTATTTACTCATAGTTATCTATCTGACCGTTGTTCAAGGTCTATTTTCATCGAAAAACGCACTATAACTTATTTTGGTCGTTAACTTCGGATAAAAAACTCGCTCGTTAAGTATTAATTTAGTAGGTACAAAAGGTGTTGGTTAAAACCTAAGTTTTTCACTCAATTAAAGTTCTAACTTGTCTCCTGCATCTTTCGCAAAGACAATCAAATACAACTTTTCAACTATCTACAATTCTAAATAAATAAAAACTTGAGTCACGTTTTTAATAAATCTTAATTATTATCCTTGTTGAGTTTGTGCAGATGGCAATCAGAGAGGTACAGCTATGTTTGAAGCATTGTTATTCGACAATGGGCTATAAGAAAAGACATGATCATAGAGACTGTGGAGCAGGTCCTCAAACGTTTTCTTAAAAGGGGTTTATAAGTCCTCAAACCCTTTTGTTGCGGGTCAAGGTTGCGAGTAAGAGAAAGCTCTCTCATAGCTTCCTATGATAACAATAATGTTTGTTTAAATTTACGAGTACATATGTCACCGGCAGACGTAAGATTGTATAGATGATGTTGTTTGATTGTTGTGATTGGTTTTCTTAGATTTTTCGAAAAACATTCAGTCAAAAAATTTTTAGGGAATTGATGATTTGTTCATGGTTCCAATTTTAATTTTTTGTTGTTGTTAGATTGGCACAACTGTTGTCAACGCGATATTTTACAATTCGACGACGTTTGCAATTTTTCGGTGACATTGAAGGTTGAGGCCACCGAATGGACGGCATAAAGACAAGAAATACGTTAGTTTTGGTATAAATTCAAAGACACGAACCAATTTTGAAAGGCAGACGATCGTAACAACAATAAATTATTCTCAAAATTTGCCTTAAGAGTAGCGAAGGCTAAATAATAACAGCGGCACAGGTCGATCTTCAAGGTTAAGCAACGCTTGCCGTGGTTGGTCGGTGGATGGGTGACCATCTTAACATACCTACCGAGTTTCCTCCGTGTCTCGAAAAGCACGTTAAGCTGTTGGTCCCGGCTGTCATTTGGAGATCTTTGGCGGTCGTCACGGATAGTCAGAAGCCATAAAATCTGACACCGGGGGTTGTGGAGGTCTGGTAGGCAGCCGCTTAACGTAAAAAAATACTGGTATTCAGCTGAATCCGGTTTGACTGGAAGCCGACCCCAATATAGTTGGGAAAAGGCTAGGCAGATGATGATGCCCTATGAGCAGCGAAGAAATATCAACTAATGGAATTGTATTTATTCTCCACTCTGCGTCAGTCACTGAGATTTAATACAATACCATTGGTTAAATTACTCCGTACCTCCGCTCCGCTACCTCGCTCCGTGCATATGGATCGGCAGCCTAAATGCCAGCTACCTAGTTTTCAACTTCTTCTTCTTCCGAATCTATGGTGACCCTACATATATATATTTTTTTACTTGATATAATATAATAATAATAATATATAATAATATCCTTGGACATTTCACACAACGCCATATAGTCCCAAGCTAAGCAACTTAATGCTTGTGTTATGGTAACGAGATGGCTGATAAATTACTTATATACATTTTTTTTTTTGTAAATCCATACATATTATAGATAGAAAACACCCAGACTCGGAACAAATACATGTAGGCCGTACAAATATTTGTTCCGTGCGGGAATCGAACCCGCGACATGCTGCGCAGCAGTCAATCGCTCAACCACTGCGCCAACTGTGTCGTCAAATGTCGTGTGTATGGGTTTGCTTTTAACTCTAGTCTAGATCAGAGATGACAGAGACAAAGTCTACGATGGAGCGAGCTTACCCAGAAGTAGCCTGTTCACTCCAAATTTGAAAAGATTAGGGTTGTAAGCATTCGGAAACACAGACGCAGGCAAAGAGTTCCACTCCTTTGCTGTGCGCATTATGAAAGACGCTTGGAAGCGCTTAGTGCGAGTTAGTGGAATAGCAACAAGGTAGGGATGTCAAGTTGCAGTGCGTCTGGATGTCCGATGGTAGAAAGGAGCTGGTGGGATGAGGTCGTGGAGTTCCTGGGCACACTCTCCGAAGTACAATCTGTAGAAGACCGACAAGCAGGCAACCTTGCGGCGATGAGCCAAGCTGTGTAGCTTTTTAATTTCAGAGCGTTGGTTGGTAGGTGGGACTCTCCGATCTTGGTGAATGCGACTGCACACAGTCAAGTAGACATTCCCCAGGATCGGCGTGTCTCATGCAGCTCAAAACTATAACTAACACTAATTTATAAGTTTACATTGTCACTAACATAATTATGGAAGAGATTATTTTTGGGGGCCGAGTCACCCGCGTCCGTAGGAGAATAACCTTCAGCGAATCCCTACACGTGGTCCCCGGGTGGTGCTAAACAGGTGACACTAACCGCCTCCGTGGTCTAGTGGTTATACCACCTGATTCAGACCCAGAGGTCCCAGGTTCGATTCCCAGCGGGGGCAAATTTTTTGCTCGGTTTGGTTGGTGGTAGGACTTGTTCTAAGTCCGCCTGGCAAGCTAACACCATCTTATCTAAGTCTATCGCCATAACAACAATGTCAACAGCATTGTTGTGTTCCGGCAGTTAGAGGTATGATAGCCAGTTCCTCTGTGTTAGAGGATTCCGGGTAAAGCTCGCTTCCATCTTCGGCCTAATCATCACTTTCCATCAGGTGAGATTTGGGCCAAGAGTTTACCCGCTTTGTATATAAAAAAAATGTTTATTTATATTTTGTAGCCAGTAGGTGGCCACCTTCACAGCGGCATTCATCAAATCCACAATGGTGTAGGTGTGAAGAACCTACTTAACTAGTTTTCGTGAAGTTTTTCGTCGTAAGTAAATCAATTTCGGCAGACCAAAGCGAAGCTGGCGGGACGAATTCGACTCCTACCAAAAAGACTGGGGCGCACCGTGGAAAACTTAACCAGTATCCAGTAATGAGATAACAAAGGATAACTAGGTAAGGTAAAGTTGAAGTAGCGCAGATATAGTGACAGTAGCCTGTGTTTTATAAACGAATGTTTTATCATTTACAGTGAATTTATAACTCTAAAACAACCGTGTTTTCAGGGAAATAAGAACAAATTGAACAGAGCCCGCGTCAGCGCTAAGAATAGAATATTAACCTTTTAGTGAACCAGATAGAGGGGTCAGGTCACTGCAATTTGTAGATATGGAAGCTGGCTTCTGTGTTAAAAAGAGACTGGGATATACATATTTAAAGGTTAGTTTTTAATGTTAAAGAAGGTTCTTTGATAGGCTTAGTTATTCTGGTGGCATCAAATGATAATAGGTACTAAACTTGGGGTCCTAAAACACCAACACGTTTTATTTTTCCATTCACCACTAGGCTTTTTCCCACTATTTTGGTTTCCGTCTAACCAGACGAATGCCAGCTGAATACCAGGATTTCGCGTTTATTTATAAAGCCACTGACTCTCTGATCTTCAAGACCCTGTTACTGGTTAATACATTTTTTAGGATAAACAACGGGACCCTGTGTGACTAAGCCTCCGCTTTTCGTCCATCCGTTTGTCTGTCAGCCGGCTGGATCTCAAGAATCAAAATAGGTAGACAGTTGAAATTTTCACAAATTGAGCATTTTTAATAACAACAAATTATAAAAATTAAGGTAAGTAAATGGTACGGAACTCTTGGTGTGCGAGTCCGAGTCACACTTGGCCGTTTTTTTTTAAATTGAGATGGGTTTGCTCTTAAGAGTCCTATTAATAATAATATCTTTTTTTTTTTTTTTTTTTTTTTTTTTTAATATCCTTGGACATTTCACACAACGCCATATAGTCCCAAGCTAAGCAACCTAATGCTTGTGTTATGGTAACGATATGGCTGATAAACTACATATATACATTTTTTTTTGTAAATACATACATATTATAGATAGAAAAACACCCAGACTCGGAACAAATACTTGTAGGTCTTATTACAAATATTTGTTCCGTGCGGGAATCGAACCCGCGACAGGCTGCGCAGCAGTCAATCGCTCAACCACTGCGCCAACCGTGTCGTCATTATTACACTTTTTATGGAAATTCATGATTTTTGACGCTGTAATTTTCAGCAGTAAGATATTTTAATTATTTGATCCTGAATAACGATAGTGCCAGTCTCTTTCTTGTAAGTTAGAATTACACATTTTCATTTTTCTTTTCGTGTAATTTACTATAAATATTTTACGAACTCAGTTTGCAAGAAAAAATGTCGGCGATGGAACTTTGACGGTCAAATTCACATTGTTACAATCAATTCTTTTAAAAGCTGAAATTACCAAAAGGTAAGTTGAATGTTTTATTGGAGTTCTAGAATTTCTTTAAATTCCTTGAGTTTTCAGGGAAAAAAACGTAAAGAAAGCCAAATTTAAGCCAGAAATGTCTTGATTCAGCGTCCATTATATTCCAAATATAAACAATTTTATCAAATAAATTAACATGATATAAAATTTCAATCTCCAATGAATACGTTTCATTAGTTTTCGTTTGTCAATATAATAAAACAAAATTACAATAAATAAAATTAAAGTACTATATATTCTGCGTCAATTCAGCGCGCGCGCTCCTCAGTCTCGCGCGATTGCCCAAATAAACTATAATCCTATTCAGACTAGTAAGTATCAAAATTGTTTCGCGGACTATAGATGTACTCCCAACGCAGACCAACGTAACTTCGTTTATTGCAAACGAGCATTCACGATTCGTAATAGGACTCTTAACTTGAGCAGACCTCGCGCCACACAAATGAGCTGTTGCGCGTCTCCGAGCACTTTAGATTTCCATAACTTATTGTTTAAGTAAACTAAACAAAAACAAAAAAAAAAACAAATAAATAAATACCGTTGTAATTTCATAGTTCTTAAATATACTCTTGTTATACAGTCACCACGAACTATCGTCGCCATCAGCTTACCCAGAAGATGACAGTTCACCCTAACTTTGAAGAGATATCAGGGTTGAACGTAGGTAAATACAAAAAAAAAACTTATAAATACTACCGAAAAGTAAGCAGAGGAGAACAACCATTAAAGTACTTGATCGCGGTAACTTACACAGGTAATAAAGTTATATTAAAAATCAGGAAAATATTACCTACTGCATATGTTCTTCTCATTTTATGAAAACCATTTAGACAAAGTTGTTCAAACTAAATCGTTTAACATAAAGTTGTTGTTTACATTACGATTCTCCCGAGATAACAAGCTTCCAAGTTAAAATTAACATCCGCCATATTGGATTGTGATCATGTCATCATAACTTCTCCGGACGGCCATAGGTCCTTCCTTAAACCTGAATATTTGAAGTGTTAGTGTTTGTGATGTTTGAGTGGCTTTATACTATTTTTTTATTTTTAAACAACGTTCGCTTTCACTCTCAGTTGCAAACTTAATTCCGCCAAGCCCGTTCCATCATCGGACTACAACACAAACGGTGATGCAGTACCGGTACATGGTGGACATCCCACCCACATGCACAAAACGTTTTGGGAACACATTCATAGTGCGTACAGCTAAGGAGTGGAATTACCTGCCGGGGTCTGTGTTTCTTGATAGCTACTGTGGTACTGTGTGTGAACTATAGTGAATAGGTTACTTCTGGGCAAGCGTGTTCCATCTTCGACCACATCATTGCTTACCATCAGGTGAGGTTGTAGTCAAACGCGTGCATATCTATAGTAAAAAAGGTCACAATTTCTTTCCCTTTTGACAGACTGCGGGTGATATACGAATTCGCATTCGATGCTTCCAAATTAACAGAAATAGCATTCTGATGAAAGCGCTATACATATTTGAACGCAAGAATTTGAAAATTTTTGTGCAGCTCAACTCGGAACTCTAATGAGCTCAACCATCCGATGAAACTGCTGTAAGGACATTTGGGTAAGCCGCATGTTGTACGTACTGACAATCATAAAACTCTACAGTAATGGGTAAAATGTGTAACAATCAACGTAGTCCTCCCATTCATAATACGTTAATGAGGACTGGAATGGTCTTGGTAAGAACCACACAAGTTTGAGTGAACGTAATCAATCATGAAACGTTTGATAGTAGTCGAGTAGCTCAACTCAACTACTAAGGAGCTCAACAACTCGACGACCAATGCCAAAAAAAGGGCATTGATATGAAAGAAAAATATAAGTCTTACCTTACACTCTTGTGATACAAAAAGTTTCGTTCGAATCGCTGTTCTATGAAATATTTATCAGTACACGTTCGGTAATCCGAAAGATTGCGAGTATACAAGTTAAGTACATAACACAATACCATCACGCCGTTATTTCCCAAAGGGATCAGCAGTAGTGTTGCACATCCATTTGAGTGTTACTTAATTAGAAAGTGTTCGGGCTGGTTTTTCAGCAGTTCCATAATCTTTAACTGACGAATAAATATGACTGTTTGGCAAATAAAAAAAAACTGGCTTTTTAGGGTTGCGTACCAAACTGGTTAAATAAAAACCTTATGGTGTGACTAAGTCTGTCCGTCTGTCACAGCTGGATATCTCAAGATCTACGAATGCTATCAACTTGAAATTTGGAATAGTTTTAGATGACGTTAGTTTAACTATTATGCAAATAAGAAAGTAATCAATTATTGTTTGTATTTTTTGCACCAGTGATTGAAAGGATTTCTTAAAAATTCAAATTGAGGTTACTAGGATATGTGGGGTATCATGTGAAAGAACGATATTTGCAAAACTCTCGCTTGGTTTTCGACTTTTGAAAAAGGTAGAAAAATTACTCCCCCATAGAGAAAATTCTGAAATTATACTATGTGATAGAGGTTTATGTAAAGATTACAGGAAAAATAAAACGATGTTTCAAAATAGCACACTTTTTTCCAGAAATCGTCAACAAAAATTACATTGGTTTCGCTAGCGGTTAAGAGATCACGCAATATAATATACTTTGACGAATATAGCCCTCGCTGGTGAACATTTTTAACGGTTTTTTATTTCTAAGGCAAAAAATATCTAACTATGGCATTTGCACTAAATATAAAAAATATTCATGTATTTAAAGAGTGTTTTTTTTGAAAAACCTAAGTAAACCACCGCAAGCTTCACAACGAGACTAACTTCTATGTTTATTTAATTTGAAAATTTGACGGTTAATTAAAAAAAAAACTAGGTAAAAGCAAAAACTAAAATTCTAAGAACACAAAAATACACATCAGGTAATTTAGAACTACAATATTTGTGAACAACTCGTAAGTATTAGGATTACATCGATAGGAAAATAGCAATTTAGAGCACCAAACTATTCCTTAGGTAAATATGTGTAAGAACTTAATAAAGTGAGGCTTGGGATTTAGAACAAAAGGCCAGATACAAGCCAGAAGACAAACAGGTGGACATTGTTCGACGGTCTCTCAATGTTGACAATAGTCCTTCGAAGATTAAAATGGTTGCAGATTCTTTTATGTCTTTGATAGGTACGTAATTCTTTTTAATCTATGATGTTGAATGAATAAAACATTAATGGTAAAAAAAATATTTTTTTTAACAAGCTTTTATGACAAGCTTGCTAACCTTGACTGTGACGTTGTATTAGTTTTCGTGTTCTCATCAGCGAGCACTTTCATTTGATACCCAAACTGTGGTAGTGCAGAAAAAATAAAGAAGAAAGAAAACAAATTTATTTGGCACACACAGATACACACAATTTAGGTATAAGTAAAAGTAAAAGTAAAAGGGAACTTAATTATAAAACAATACCATTGTGTGCCCCGCGGCTGCGCCAAATAAGTCCAGTTCAGCAAAATGCAACTAGGTGCTGACGACGCTGGTTTTCAACTGAACCTTACGTTGGGTGTACGGATGTGAATCAGTTTCACAGTGTTAAATGTAAAGGTAAATAAATGTATAATGTGTGTAGTAAACGATACCATACATGAATAATAATTTAGTGTCAAGGGATAGATAAATATGTAGCGCAAATAATAAGATAAAAAAACAGTAGAAAACAATTGAAAAAACAAGCGCAACTTAATGACCTCCAATTAATCAAAACAAAAGCAGATGCTAAATCCAGCAAAATAAATAAACAAAAACTTCAAACAAACAGAAACCGGTTTCTTTCAGTACGCGATTCCCAAACACCGCGACCTGTACATTTTGCATGCCTTACGGTCGAATCACTTGAAACATGTACCTACATACTTTAAATAACATCTTTGTAACAGTGTTTCTGCAAAAATAAATAATTTGAATTTGAATTTGAAACAATGCGTACGTAATACAACGTTTAACAACACTCGAAAGCTCGACATCAATCAAATCAATGAAAGGTTCAAGTGTACCAAGTCCAGCTTCCGTTGCGCATCTATTAAATACCGCCGTAAACGTGTTCTATTTTAATAACTAGTCCGCCATCTTGGATAATCCGCCATATTGGAATTAGGATGACGTCACATAGCTTAGCATGCATTGTCATCCAAAAAAGCGTGTATACCAAATTTTAGCTCAATCGGTTAAAGATGACGGATTTAAAATTCAGTTGCAAGATACATACAAAATAAGTTAAATAAAAGCTTTTAAAGTGAGGACGGTTCTATCTTCACATTTGCAACTGCGATCGTTTACTTGAGGTAAATAGTTACTTAGACTACTAAGTAACTATTTACCTCATCACTTAAGTGACCAATTTATAATAGATTAAATACTATCGATATGTAAATAACTTACATCAACTATGACGTGCTTTTTAAAATACTAGACCCTTTCATGATTATAAATTGACCGTCTTAAAATATAATCGAAGTTCAAAGAACATTAAAAACTTTTTGCTTTAATTTTATAAAATTTATATTATCTTATCATAATGGTTTTTGGGAAACTTTAATGAAGAACATTGTATTAAATAATTATTAAGAAACAAAACTTTTTGAAAGAAAAGTTACAAAAAAAACAACACTAATAATAATATATTGCTATTTTTGTCAATCATCAGTCTCGTAGCAATGTAGCCCATTGCTACGAACCTCGTAGCAGCGTAGCACCTGAGCGCGTAGCACGTAGCCGCTTTCCTAATGAATTTATTTACAAAGGTAGTCAACAGGTAACCAGAGTAACAGTCATAATAAATTACCCTCCCCCCCTTTTCGGCTCTACCTCTTTAGCGTGGTAGACACGTCTAGGTTAGTACATTATCACATCACATCTAATGTAAATATATATATTTTTTTATAGAAAACGTAACTTTGTAATCTATAGAGGACCTAGTGCTAGTTTTTATTGTTCGAACGCGTTGTATACTTAAGAGTCCTATTACATTTTTTACGGAAATTCATGATTTTTGACGCTGTAATTTTCAGCAGCAGTAAGATATTTTAATTATTTGATCCTGAATAACGATAGTGCCAGTCTCTTTATTGTAAGTTGGAGTTACACATTTTCATTTTTCTTTTCGTGTAATTTACTATAAATATTTTACGAACTCAGTTTGCAAGAAAAAAAGTCGGCGATGGAACTTTGACGGTCTAATTCACATTGTTACAATCAATTCTTTTAAAAGCTGAAATTACTAAAAGGTAAGTTGAATGTTTTACTTGTTTATTGGAGTTCTAGAATTTCTTTAAATTCCTTGAGTTTTCACGGAAAAAAACGTAAAGAAATCCTAATTTAAGCCAGAAATGTCTTGATTCAGCGTCCATTATATTCCAAATAAAAAAAAAAAAATCAAATAAATTAATCCTACTAATATTATAAATGTGAAAGTTTGTATGTTTGTATGTTTGTATGTTTGTATGTTTGTATGTTTGTTCGTCAATCACGCAAAAATGGATGATGGGATTTGAATGAAATTTGGCACACATATAGTTGACATCCTGGAATAACACATAGGCTACTTTTTATCCCGATAAAAGGCATAGCTTAATGGCGGCGGAGGAGGAAGTGGAAATCAGACATTTCTGCTGCCTTAGTACTTCAGATTCACAAGTACCAGGAGAGCATAAACATGTCGAAATATTTTCGGGTCTGAATTTGTGAGCGCCAAAGATTCTCGAGTACCGAGCAGACATAATATGACAAAGTATTTTTGGTCAGGTTTTTTTTTTTGCTGGAAAATAGATTGGCTTTCATTGCAAGCGTTCATGTTTGTAGGTTTGGATGTTTGTCAGTCAATCACGCAAAAACGGCTGAAGGGATTTAGATGAAATTTGGCACATATGTAGGTCACATCCTGAAATAACACATAGGCTACTTTCTATCCCGGTGACATACATGACCTAATGGAGACAGAGGAAGAAGTGGAAGTATAAAGTTTCTGCTACCTTAGTACTTCAGATTCAAAAGTACCAGGAGAACAGAAACGTCAAAAATTTTTACCGGGCTAGAATTTTATTACGAGTTCAGTGCTAAAAGATTCATAAGAACAAGGATACCAAGAACATGTCAAATTGTTTTTGGGCAAGATATTTTTTTAAGCAGAGCAGAAACTTTTCGAAGTATTTTCGGGTCTCGATTTTTTTTTTTACTATTGTTAGGCAAACGTTTGGCCGCTATCTCACCTGATGTTAAGCGATGATGCGGTCTAAGGTGGAGTACGCTTGCCTAGAATTCCGAGCGCTACAAATTCACAAGTACCAGGAGAGCAGAAACATACCGAGATATTCCGGGGCCGGAATTACGAGCGCTACAGATTCACAATTATCAGGAGAGCAGAAACATCTCGGAAGTTTTTATGGGGCTTGAATTATGAGCGCTTTAGATTCACAAGTACCAGGAGATCAAAAATATTTCGAAGCATTTTCCGCGTTGGAATTGTGAACGCTAAATTTTCACAAGTACTAGGAGAGCAGAAACATGTCGAGGCATTTCGGAGCTGGAATTAGGAGCGCTACAGATTCAGAAGTACCAGGAGAGCAGTAACATCTCGAAGTTTTTTTTGGGCTAGAAATAATTCTGAACGCTATAGATAGATTCTCGAGAATAACCAGGAGAGCAGACACACGTCGATTTATTTTCGGCGCCGGAGCTGTGAGCGGTTAAGTTTAAAAAATACCAAAAGAACACAAACATGTCGAAGCTTATTTCCGGGCTAAAATGATGAACTCTAAAGATTCACAAGTAACAGGAGAGCAGAAACCTGTCGAAGTATTTTCGAGGCTGGAAATTGTGAACGCTACAAGCACCAGGAAAGCAGAATCATGTCGAAGATTTTTGGGGCCAAAATTACGAGCGCTACAGAAGTACCAGGAGAGTAGGAACATCTCGAAGTTTTTTTGGACTAGAATTATGAGCGCTATAGATTTACAAGTAACAGGAGACCAGAAACATGGCGAAGTTTTTTCAGGGCTGGAAACTGTTCACAAGTACCCGGAGAGCAGAAACATGTCGAGGTATTTTCGGGGCCGGAATTATGAGCGCTAAAGTATAAAAATTACCAGGAGAGCAGAAACATGGCGAAGTATTCCGTGGCCATAATAATGAGCGCTACAGATTCACAAATACCAGGAGAGCAGGAATATGTCGAAGTTTTTTGGGACTAGAATTATGAGCGCTATAGATTCACAAGTACCAGGAGACCAGAAACATGCCGAAGTTTTTTCAGGGCTGGAAACTGTTCACAAGTACCCGGAGAGCAGAAACATGTCGAGGTATTTTCGGGGCCGGAATTATGAGAGCTAAAGTATAAAAATTACCAGGAGAGCAGAAACATGTGGAAGTATTCCGTGGCCATAATAATGAGCGCTACAGATTCGCAAATACCAGGAAAGCAGGAACATGTCGAAGTTTTTTGGGGCTGGAATTATGAGCGCTATTGATTCACAAGCACCAGGAGACCAGGAACATGTCGAAGTTTTTCAGGGCTGGAAATTGAGAACGCTATAGATTCACAAGTACCAGGAGAGCAGAAACATGTCGAAGCATTCAGGGGCCGGATAAAAAGTGCTACAGATTCAGAAGTACCAGGAGAGCAGAAACATCTCGAAGTTTCTTTGGGACTGGAATTATGAGCGCTATAGATTCACAAGTACCAGGAGACCAGAAACATGCCGAAGTTTTTTCAGGGCTGGAAACTGTTTACAAGTACCCGGCGAGCAGAAACATGTCGAGGTATTTTCGGGGCTTTAATTGCAAACCGTTAGGATTATTCAAAAGTACCAAAGGACCAGAAACATGGTAGGTATGGTGACGTATTTCTGGCGCCAGAATTATGAGCGGTTATGATACAAAAGTACTCGAAGAACAGAAACACTTCGAAGTATTTTTGGGGCTGAAATTGTGAGCGGTTAGGATTTAAAATTACCAGAAGAACAAAAACATGTTGAAATAATTTTGAGGCTAAAAATGTGACACAAACGTATCGAAGTTTTTTCTGGGCTGGAATTGTGATCGCTATAGAATTACAAGTACCAAAAGAGCAGAAACATGTCGAAGTTTTTCGGGCCTGGAATTGTGAGCAGTTAGTATTCAAAAATAAGAGTACATCAGGCACATGCCGAAGTTTTTTCCGGGCTGGAATTAGAAGCGCTAAAGATTAACAATTACCAGGAGACCATAAACATGTCGCAATATTTCCGGGGCTGGAATTATGAGCGGTTTGGATTCTAAATTACCGGGAGACAAGATTCACAAGTACCTACCAGGAGATCACAAACATGTCAAAGTAATTTTGGGGCTGAAATCTTACTTTCAGCCGCACCGCAGAGACTCACAATATCTAGATATGCAGATGAAGATGCAGTTCCAAGGATGACACAATGAGGCAACAAAGTTGGGCAGTTCTAAAGTCTACGCAGACAAAGTCGCGGGAAGAAGCTAGTATGATATAAAATTTCAATCTACAATGAATACGTTTCATAAGTTTTCGTTTGTCAATATAATAAAACAAAATTACAATAAATAAAATTAAAGTACTATATATTCTGCGTCAATTCAGCGCGCGCGCTCCTCAGTCTCGCGCGAGCACCCAAATAAACTATAATCCTATTCAGGCTAGTAAGTATCAAAATTGTTTCGCGGTCTAAAGATGTACTCCCAACGCAGACCAACGTAACTTCGTCTATTGCAAACGAGCATTTACGATTCGTAATAGGACTCTTAAGTCAAATATATGATCGTAAAAAGAGGTTTTCCGTCATTGTCACCAAAACCGCTTACCGTTTTCAATACAAATTCACTTTTACGTTAACGCGATAGAGTACGTTTGAAAACTTAAAAGGAGGCCACAGTACTATTATTATAAACTAGCTTCTTCCCGCGACTTCGTCTGCGTAGACTTTAGAACTGGTGCGCAACTTAATTGCCTCATATTGTTCTTCTTGTAATTGCATCTTCATGATTCTGGTATCCAGATAGTGTGAGTCCCAAAATTACTTCGACATGTTTGTGGTCCCCTGGAAGGTACTTGTGGATTTATAGCGCTCACGATTTTGGTCGAAAAATATATCAATTGTCTGGTATTCTGGTATCTACTTGTAAATCTGTAGCACTCATAATTCCAGCCTTGGCAATACTTTGACATGTTTTTGGTCTCCCCAGGCACTTTTAAATCCTAACCTCTCACAATTCTAGGCCCAAAAATATTGCGACATGTTTCTGGTCTCCTGGTCATTGTAAATCTTTAGCTCTCATATTTCCAGCCCGGAAAAAACTTCGCCATGTTCCTGTTCTCCTGTTACTTTTGAATCCTAACTGCTCACAATTTCAGCTACGAAAAAATTTCAACATGTTTCTGCTCTCTTAGTACTTGTGAATCTATAGCTTTCACCATTCCAGCTCAGAAAAATTCTTGCAAAATATTTTGAATAACTCCTGGTATTGTGAATCTTTGGCGCTCATATTTTTAGCCTCGATATTACTTCGACATGTTTCTGTTCTCCTGGTATCTTTTAAATCCTAAATTCTAAATACTTCGATATGTTTCTGGTTACCTGGTGCCTTTGAATCCAAACCGCTTGCAATTAAAGCCCCGGAAATACTTTGATGTGTGTGGTCTCCTGGTACTTTAAGCTGAAACTTTAGCGCTCACAATACCAGCTCCAAAACTATTTGGATATGTTTCTTCTCTCCTAGTACTTGTGAGTCTAAAGTGTTCACAATTCCAGCACAGTAAAAACTTCGACATGTTTCTGTACTCCTGGTAATTTCTAATAATATTAGTAGGATTGTGGTGAGAAAAATCTCATCTCATCTCATCTCATCTCACAACTCCGGCGCCGAAAATAAATCGACGTGTGTAGCTCCTGGTTATTTTCGGGAATCTATCTATAGCGTTCAGAATTTCCAGCCCAAAAAATACTTCGAGATGTTACTGCTCTCCTGGTACTTCTGAATCTGTAGCGCTCGTAATTCCAGCTACAAAATGCCTCGACATGTTTTTGCCCTCCGGGTCTTGCGAATCTATAGCGCTCACAAACTCTAGCCCAGAGCAGAGCTGCTTAAAAGAAATTCTTGCCCAAAAATAATTTGACATGTTCCTGGTCTCTTTGTACTTGTGAATCTTTTAGCACTCGTAATAAAATTCTAGCCCGGTAAAAAATTTCGACATGTTTCGCTCTCCTGGTACTTGCGAATCTATAGTGTTCACAAATTCCAGCCCAGAAAAAACTTCGACATGTTTCTGCTCTCCTAGTACTTGTGGAAATATAGCGTTCACAATTCCAACGCGGAAAATGCTTCGATATATTTCTGATCTCCTGGTACTTGTGAATCTAAAGCGCTCATAATTCAAGCGCCATAAAAACTTCCAAGATGTTTCAGCTCTCCTGGTAATTGTGAATCTGTAGCGCTCGTAATTCCGGCCCCGGAATACCTCGGTATGTTTCTGCTCTCCTGGTACTTGTGAATCGGTAGCGCTCGGAATTCTAGGCAAGCGTGCTCCACCTTAGACCGCATCATCGCTTAACATCAGGTAAGATAGCAGCCCAACGTTTACCTAACAATAGTAAAAAAAACCAGGCCTGAAAATACTTCGAAAAGCTTCTGCTCTGCTTAAAAAAAAATCTTGCCCTAAAATAATTTGACATGTTCCTGGTCTCTTTGTACTTGTGAATCTTTTAGCACTCGTAATAAAATTCTAGCCCGGAAAAAAATTTCGACATGTTTTGCTCTCCTGGTACTTGCGAATCTATAGTGTTCACAAATTCCAGCCCAGAAAAAACTTCAACATGTTTCTGCTCTCCTAGTACTTGTGAAAATATAGAGTTTACAATTCCAACGCGGAAGATGCTTTGATATATTTCTGATCTCCTGTTACTTGTGAATCTAAAGCGCTCATAATTCAAGCACCATAAAAACTTCCAAGATGTTTCTGCTCTCCTGGTAATTGTGAATCTGTAGCGCTCGTAATTCCGGCCCCGGAATACCTCGGTATGTTTCTGCTCTCCTTGTATTTGTGAATCTGTAGCGCTCAGAATTCTAGGCAAGCGTGCTCCACCTTAGACCGCTTCATCGCTTAACATCAGGTAAGATAGCGGCCAAACGTTTACCTAACAATAGCAAAAAAAAAAAACCAGGCCTGAAAATATTTCGAAAAGTTTCTCAGCTTAAAAAAAAAATCTTGCCCAAAAATAATTTGACATGTTCCTGGTCTCCTTGTACTTGTGAATCTTTTAGCACTCGTAATAAAATTCTAGCCCGGTAAAAAAATTCGATATGTTTCTGTTCTCCTGGTACTTTTTAATCTGAAGTACTAAGGTAGCAGAAACTTTGTACTTCCACTTTTTCCTCTGTCTCCATTAAGTCATGTATGTTACCGGGATAAAAAGTAGCCTATGTGTTATTTCAGGATGTGACCTACATATGTGCCAAATTTCATCTAAATCCCTTCAGCCGTTCTTGCGTGATTGACGGACAAACATCCAAACATACAAACATGAACGCTTGCAACGAAAGGGAATCTATTTTCCAGCAAAAAAAAAACCTGACCAAAAATACTTTGACATAATTATGTCTGCTCTCCTGGTACTCGAGAATCTTTGGCGCTCACAAATTTAGACCCGAAAATATTTCGACATGTTTATGCTCTCCTGGTACTTGTGAATCTGAAGTACTAAGGCAGCAGAAACGTCTGATTTCCACTTCCTCCTCCGCCGCCATTAAGCTATGCCTTTTATCGGGATAAAAAGTAGCCTATGTGTTATTCCAGGATGTGAACTATATGTGTGCCAAATTTCATTCAAATCCCATCAGCCATTTTTGCGTGATTGACGAACAAACATACAAACATACAAACATACAAACATACAAACATACAAACTTTCACATTTATAATATTAGTAGGATACAGGGTGGTTGATGGAAGGATCAAGCAAATAATGTTATGGATAGAGTGAGTCATATTCTAGTTTACATCAATAGAACCTGTGTCATAACGGTCACGGAAAGATATGTAATTACAAAAAAATATCGCCGTCATCATAACTTTGTTGTATCAAACGATATCTTTGGTTTATTTCGCAATGTTTACGAAACGTATAATGATATAAAATAACTTGTGTCGTTCCAAAGTCTTAAAATTGTACAATGTACAAAAAATATATTATAAACTTCAATTTAAATCAATTTTGATCCATCAAATGACACTCCTCTAAGCGTCTCGCAATAAAATAAGTCGATCCTTTTGATTCTAAAATGAACAGTCTTTCTGACAAATGGCAACAGTTTTTACGGCCTAACTAGGTTATTACGTAGACTTGTAAGTTAATTTAAACTTTCTAGCCAGCACGAGTCACCGGAGCTAATTTTAGACTTTTATTTAGGCTTCACGTGGTTCTATTAGTAAGTAGATCGTACGGGGAATCGGGGTTTATCTACCTACGCTAATGGCGTTTATCTAACCACTAATTGTTCCTAAAGCTTTTACTGTATAGATCCGTCTTTATATAGACAAGTTTTTTGTCAGTAGCTTCGCTTGCGTGAAAGCTGAAAATTTTCCCAAGGGATACTACCGCGATGCCTTGGGTCAAATGTGCATGGCAATGCACCATGAGGCGATACTTCTCTGGTATTGTAGATGTCTATAGGCTGCGGTAAACACGAGGTGGGCTGCATGTATGCTCCTAATCAACCAACAATGTGAGCCCTATATTCCCCAAAGGGTTGAGAGTGCAGACGAGTACTTACCTAAAGTACACTCAAATATTTCACATAATTATTAAGGTCCCAAGCAACTGGGGAAGGGGGGGGGGGCGAGCCTAATTACAAAAATATTATGCATCTATTTAACAGAAATATGTAGTAATCGCTAAATCTGTTTGTATAAATAAATTAAAAGAATGTAATAATACATTGTTCTGACTGAAATATTTTAGTTGACTGGTAGAAATCCAACCGATGATACAATTAGTGCTCTACATGAAGTTTACATAAATGTTTTTTTTTTAAGGAATAAATAAGCTAGGTAATTTGCAAAGACTTTCTGCACTAGTC
Source organism: Ceramica pisi (assembly GCA_963859965.1). Classification (NCBI taxonomy): domain Eukaryota; kingdom Metazoa; phylum Arthropoda; class Insecta; order Lepidoptera; family Noctuidae; genus Ceramica; species Ceramica pisi. The sequence continues at coordinate 2,984,681 of OY982542.1, forward strand.
TACTAACACGAGCTTACGAATTTTAAAAGCGCCTGTGATATTCTTGTTAAAGAAACTGTCTGGCTCAGTTCCTAAGTTGGAAGTATTGATATTGTTGCTATTTATAAGCAACCAGGTCCAGCGCGAATTATTTAGTAAGTAAATGTAGGTCGTCGCCGAACAGATACGGAAAGTTTCTTATGAATCTACTCGAATATTCTTTCTAGATGTTTATTTTTCTGTTTTCGCGATGTTATATATATTGACCTAGATTCTTGTCTTCAGTATTTTGGCAAGTAATTTTACTGTTCATGCATGATTGGACTAACCTCTTCTTCTATTGACAAACCTCTTCACAGTGTTTCCGAATGCTTACAATCCTAATATTTTCAAAATTAGAGTGAACAGTATACTTCTGCGTAAGCTTGCTCTATCGTAGACTTTGTCTTTGTCATCTTTGACCTAGACTAGAGTCAAGAGCAAACCAATTTCAAGCAAAAAAAAAGAAAAAGACTTCTCACCTATGTACACCTACACTTTTTTATGTTTTACACCTACACTTTTTTATGTTTTACACCTACACTTTTTTATGTTTTACACCTAAAATTTTTTTTCTTATATATCATTGTTATTATATACATACTGCACGTTTAAGCGTATGGCTCCCGTGGGCTGCAGCTGAAAGCCTTAGGTGGTAATATCTTGTGTTGCCACCTGAAATTATGAGCTGAGGCCCCTTTTGGCACAAAATATTCTAAAAAATAAAATATAATTATTAAATTCGTATTTTAAGGTGTTTCAAATTGTGCCAATAAATGCGATTTTCTTTCTTTCTTTGTGACATAGGAAAGGATTGACATATCGGTAACTACGTTTCTCCCTTACGACAGTTTTTTTGGATTTAAAAGGTTATGACACTCAGCAATCAGAATATTAAAAATCGTAGCTCCTAGGAATGGGAGGAGATTAGCAGCACAGCACACGTTACTGTTTCATTGCGCCGCTGTAGTGTTAATATGAACTCTAATAAATTGTAATTAGGGATCCTAATTGATGCACTAACGGATCAGTGCCCTATTTAATATAGATAACTGTTAATGCGACATATTTTTCAAACAATGCTGTAATTGTCACATCTTGGTGACACATGTAAAGCAGAAAATGCATGAAGGAAAAGTACAAAAAATGTCGAATTTTCTCCAGTCGGCTTATTTAAATGGACCCCAAAACAATTAAAAAACAATGCCTGCTGCATAGCGTTAAACGGTTCACTGAAGAATCCTCCCAAAATTAATTAATCTTAGTAAATAAAATAAAACCCCCAACACTTAGCTAATACTGTTCTCACACCCCGGACCGCGCAAATGAATTCCGTTCAGCTTTCACATTTATATTCGCTGTCTATAACGGCTATGTACTGAACGATGACGTCAGAGAATCGATCGGTTCATTCTATATTCTTCATTCTATACCTATTCAACGAATGTTAGGACTGCTTTAAATGGCTAGTTAAATTTTCATGTTGATTTTTGGAGGATGAACTTTTTTGTTTACGTATAGTTTTGTTTAGCTTGGTAGAATTGAAATACTGAGTTTGTTTTTGGAGTAAAAGTTTACGTTGATCAGAAATAGATACTTTGATGAATTTTAAATACCATGGCGCCTGTTTATCGTAAAGGTTGAGGCAGAGGTGTACTTCACTGTAGTTAGGAACACGCAACATACGTTTTTTTATTTTGTGTTTAAGAGCGCATTTCACCAATGAATCTAATCGCGATCAAGCTGCGTTCAAGAGTTTCAGTGTCAATATTCGTGTCGTAAACGTGGCTAATATGAACGCCTCCACTTAGACGATGCGGGAATTTCGCTGGATTGTTTTAGTGGGTATACCGGGTCAGCCCGGGGAGTTCCACATAGCCCCCAACTCCCCCGAGTGGGAGGGTATGCGTAATGCAATTTTTCCCTGCAGAAACAAAAAAAAAGGGCCCGGTTGCATTCGTCGCCAACCCGGCCGGGTTGCGTGTTAGCGATGTAACTTTTTAAATTATTTTATGATTAACATTGTAAACTGTAACCAATGGGAAGTTGCGAGGTAGCCCCTCCACAAGTCTCCTTATAACTTAATGGGGCTGCCTCAATTTTGTGCTGTAGAACAATTGTATGAGAAACAATAAACTTATTTATTTAATTATGAAAATTATCTACATCATCTATCTAAAATGACAATGATTCAAGGTTAATATTTATTTCAAACTGGCGTATGAACAATTATCATAATAATAATCAGTCTCACTCAAGTCTCAAAATCAAACTTAATACAGAATTGATTACTTTGACTTAGCGACGGAAAAGTAACATTAGTATTAGTAATAATTCATTTTTATAAGTATAAACAAGCAGGTCTTCTCTTTACTCCCTATAGTGTCTATCGGCCTTAACTTGAATGGCCTATGAAAGTGGTGTAGACATATGGCATAGAATTATCATTGACCGGTCACCTAAAATCACATTAAACGCTTCCGCACGATTATATAATTATATCAGTACCGTTCACGTTGCGATTTTTTGATGCCAACGTACATTCTACTTGTAGATGCTCTCGCGCCGCGCACCGCGATTTACTTACCGGGTCCGGTGATACCGGGTAAGAATGGTGGGCCCGGTGGGTACCTAAAAGGGCACCGGGCCCGGGCGAGCCCGGCCCGGTCGGGCCCGGTTTGCAATCTCTATTTTCTAACTATGGTGCATCAAAATATCCCCAGTATGCATATAACGCCGACAACATAACGTGTACCTATAGCTGTTTTATCAATATGTATTAGTTTATTATTGTTTTTTGTATATTTAAATTTTGTGTATTTACCTATGGGTCTCAGTTGCCTGATAATAAAATGATTATGATTATATATGGGGGCCAACCTACAAAGTAAATTGTATTCCTGTGTTAAGCCTTACAAAAGACAAAACACCGTGAAACAGTCTTCAGGATCAATAAATGGATACTAAACAGGAATAAGTAGCTCTCTGGATTTTATTGACGTCACATTCGTGTCACTACGGCTACCAATGAGATTAGGCTCTCGAATACTGAGTACTACCATAGATTAATAGAACCACAGAGTACCGACTCGCTTCTGCGGCCGTTTACTTAATAAAAAGAAAAAATTTAAAGTAAACGGCCAACGTTTCAATACATAATATATTATAAAACAAAGTCGTCCGCCGCGTTTGTTTGTCTGTCTGTTCGCGATAAACTCAAAAATTACTGCACCGGTTTTCATGCTGTTTTCACCAATGGATTTGGTATATAATTTGTCAAGCGAGCGAAGCCGCGGGCATCAGATAATACTTAGTAAAAGTCATTTAATCAAACTAGGCTGAAAATCAGCATTTTATATACAAGGCTGTGTCAGTTGCAACAGCCTACAGTCCGTCAAGGGTCATACGCTCCTGCCGGAGTTGCAGGACTATTCGAAAGAGATACCGCGGCTCCGGAACACAAAGGGCAAGGAAGGAACATGGATGGATGGGATTTAGTCAGTAAAAGTCTGGCACTCCCTTCCGCTTCGCCCAGTGTGGGAGAAGTCATTTGATCCTAAAAAAAAGGGACATACCCTGCCTCTAAGCCGCGTCTAAACCAAAACTATCCAAAATCATAGGTTGGTCTGGAGTAATCTAGAGCGAATAGGCTATTTCTAGCCTAGCATCCTCTATCATCGACCGCATCATCTCTTTCCATCATGTGAGATTGTAGTCAATCATGAGCCTACCAATAACAAAAAATACAAACTACTTCGAAATAAAAAATCACTAGAAAGTAAAAAGTAACTTTAATTTTTCAGAAGTCGGTGTGTTTTGACACCGACTTCTGAAATTAAAGTTACTTCTTACTTTGTAGTGTTTTTTTTATTATTTCAAAGTCGGTTGTTTTTTTTTTATTTTTCACCTTTTAGTGGTACCCCACACCCAACAACACCACTGCAAACTCGCAGGAAAGCCAAATACGCAATTTCGATTACTTGGGTGACAAAAAACCTTCATCTAGTAAACGAATTCCAGCATTTTGATTTAAAGTCCAAACTTCCTAACTGATTTTGATAAAATTTAATTTGGACCAATCGAGAAGTATATATTTTCAGATAAAATGAGAATTTTACAAATCGGTTCATAAATGACCGAGTTATGAGGTAACAAACATAAAAAAAAATACAACCGAATTGAGAACCGCCTCCTATTTGGGAAGTCGGTTAACAAAACCAAAACAAAAATCCTATTCTTGTGCCCCAAAACTGAAGGCTTTCGAATGTTTTTGAAGAAGCACTATCTCTTCTAAACTTTACTAGTCTATGGTCCCACTGAGTAACAGTGATTCTATTTAAATTTTATCGCCATGCTCCAGCTACGGGCACTTTATCGACATTTTATAGTAGTGGATTATGTCAGAGAGCTCTTCACTATTTTTTATCTTAAATCGGTAGGATATATGACAAAAAATAGTGAACAGCCCTTTTTGTCCAAAAATATTATGATTTTTGTTTCTATTCTATAGTCATCATCTGCCTAGCCTTTTCCCAACTGTATTGGGGTCAGCTTCCAGTCAAACCGGATTCAGTTGAATACCAGTATTTTACGCGGAGCGGCTGCCTACCGGACCTCCACAACCCATTAAATGGGTAACACGGTGCTCCTTAGCAAGACTGTTGTCAAATTTTCTGGCTTCTGACTATCCGTAACGGCTGCCAAAGATCTCCAAATGACAGGCGGGACCAACAGCTTAACGTGCTTTCCGAGGCACGGAGGAAATTCGGTATGTTAAGATGGTCACCCATCCACAGACCAACCTTGGCAAGTGTTGCTGAACCTTGAAGATCGACCTGTGCGGCTGTTAATGTTTAGCCACGAGCTCCTCAAGTTTCTATTCTATAGTCTATGGTAGAAATTCCAAACATACGCACAAAAACTTTTGGGTTTAGTTCCATTGTGTATTAGAGAAAGTACTATCAGTGGTTGCTAATATTAAATACTAGCTGCCCCACGCAACTTCGTCTGCGTCCTATTTTCCATTAATGCTCGGCTCCTTTTAGTCTTAGCGTGATAATATGTAGCCTGTAGCATTCCTCGATAAATGGGCTATCTAATACTGAAAGAATTTTTCAAATCGGACCAGTAGTTCCTGAGATTACCCCCTACAAACAAAGTTACAAACATACAAACAAATGTTACCTCTTTATAATATCAGTATAGATTACCGTGTTGCAGGAGGACGACGCTTAATATATAATTGTCTCACGATCATAACGTCCCATTTTTCGTATAATTGAGTTGTGGAGAATCGGATGGGCTTGAACATCGCAACTTTCAACCAATCCTCCTGCGCGACCTCGATGGACTTCAGAGTTGTTTTTGATGTCCCTCCCCAAGACGATAGACAATATGTTAGGAGCGATTGACAAAGAGCATAGAGCGACGCCTATTGCAAAATCATAGAGCGACGCCATAGAGCGGCGCCAAGGATCGACGTCATAGAGCCACACCCTAGAGTGACGGCTAATTGCAAAATCATAGATCGACGCCTTATAGCGACGCCATTAAACGACGCCATTGAGCGGTGTCATAGATCGTCGCCATAGAACGAAGCCATTGAGTGGCGCCACGGATCGACGTCATAGAGCGACGCCATAGAGCGACGCCTAATTGCAAAATCATAGATCGACGCCACTAAGCGACGCCTTATTGCAACGCCAAAGGCAATGCCTTAGAGCGACGCCATAGAGCGACGCTAAGGGATGACGTCATACCAGAGATATGCCTTATTGCAACGCCATAGAGCAACGCCATAGGGTGACACCATAGAGCGACGCCTTATTGCGATGCCATAGAGTGGCGCCAAAGCTCGATGCCATTGAACGACGCCATTGAGCGGCATCATAGAGCGACGCCTTATCGCAACGCCAAGGATGGACGTCATAGAGCGACGCCTTATTGCAATGCCATAGAGCAGCGTCAAAGATCGATGCCATTGACCGACGCCATTGAGCGGCGTCATAGAGCTAATCCTTATCGCAACGCCAAGGATTGACGTCATAGCGCGACGCCTTTTTGCAAAATCATAGAGCAACGCCTTATTGCAAAGCCATAGAGCGACGCCATCGAACGACGCCATTGAGCGACGACATGGAACGACGCCATAGAGCGGCTCCAAGGATCGACGTCATAGAACGACACCCTAGAGTGATGACTAATTGCAAATCATAGAGCGACGCCATTAAGCGGCGCCTTACTGCAACACCAAAGGGCGACGCCACAGAACGACGCCATAGAACGACGTCATAGAGTGACGCCATGGATCGACGTCATAGAGCGACGCCATCGAGCGACGCCTAATTGCAAAATCATAGATCGACGCCATAGAGCGACGCCTAATTGCAAAATCATAGATCGACGTCACTAAGCGACGCCTTATTGCAACGCCAAAGGGCAACGCCTTAGAGCGACGCCATAGAACGACGCTATAGAGCGGCGCCACGGATCGACGTTGTCGTGCGACGCCATACAGCGACGCCAAGGAACGACTTTATACAGCGACGCCTTATTGCAAAAGCATAGAGCGACGCCATTAAGCGACGCCTTAGTGTAACGGCATTCAGCAACGCCATAGAGCGACGCCTTCTTGCAAAATCTTAGAGCAACGCCATATAGCGACTTCTTAGAGCGACGCCATAAAGAGACGCGTTATTGAAACGCCATAAAGCAACGCAAATGGGCGACGCCATTGAGCGACGCCTTAGAGCGACGCCATGGAGCGACGCCTTATTCCAACTCCATTGAGCAACGCCATAGGGCGACGCCTTATTGCAATGTCATAGAGCAACGCCATTGAGCGGCGTCATAGAGCGACGCCATAGAGCGACGCCAAGGGTTGACGTAATACCAGAGATACGCCTAATTGCATCGCCATAGAGCAACGCCGTAGGGCGACGCCATAGAGCGACGCCTGATTGCAACGCCATAGAGCGACGCCTTATTGCAAAGCCATAGAGCGACGCCATCGAACGAAGCCATCGAACGAAGCCATTGAGCGACGCCATAGATCGACGCCATAGATCGACGCCATAGAGCGTCGCCACGGATCGATATCATAGAGAGACGCCATAGAGAGACGCCTTATTGCAACGCCATAGAGCAACGCCATAAGGCGACGTCATTAAGCGACTCCTTAGAATGACGCCATGGAGCGACGCTAAGGGATGACGTCCTTCCAGAGATACGCCTTATTGCAACGCCATAGTGCAACGCCATAGCGTGACGCCATAGAGCAACGCCTTATTGCGATGCCATAGAGCGGCGCCAAAGCTCGAGGCCACTGAACGACGCCATTGAGCGGCGTCATAAATTGACGACTTATAGCAACGCCAAGGATGGACGTCATAGCGCGACGCCTTTTTGCAAAATCATAGAGCAACGCCTTATTGCAAAGCCATAGAGCGACGCCATCGAACGACGACATTGAGCGACGCCATAGAGCGACGCCAAAGCTCGAGGCCACTGAACGACGCCATTGAGCGGTGTCATAAATTGACGACTTATAGCAACGCCAAGGATGGACGTCATAGAGCGACGCCTTCTAGCAAAATCTTAAAGCGACGCCATCGAACGACGTCATTGACCGACACCCTAGAGTGACGGCTAATTGCAAAATCATAGATCGACGCCATTAAGCGGCGCCTTATTGCAACACCAAAGGGCGACGCCATAGAACGACGCCATTAAACGACGCCATTAAACGACGTAATTGAGCGGCGTCATAGAGTGTCGCCATAGGACGACGCCATAGTGACGCCACGGATCGACGTCATAGAGTGACGCCCTAGACCGACGCCATAGAGTGACGTTCTAGAGCGACGCCTAATTGCAAAATCATAGAGCAACGCCATATAGCGACGCCATAGAGAGACGCCTTATTGCAACGCCATAGAGCAACACCATAGGGCGACGCCATAGAGCAACGCCATAGGGCGACGCCATAGAGTGACGCCCTAGAGCGACGCCAAGGATGGACGTCATAGAGCGACGCCTTATTGCAAAATCTTAGAGCGACGCCATACCGCGACCCCTTATTGTAAAGCCATAGAGCGACGCCATCGAACGACGCCATTAAGCGACGCCATAGAACGACGCCATGGAGTGGTGCCACGGATCGAGGTCATAGAGCGACGCCCTAGAGCGACGCCTTATTGCAAAAAATAGATCAACGCCATTAAGCGACGCCTTATTCCAACACCAAAGGGCGACGCCAAAGAACTACGCCACTAAACGACGCCACTGATCGGCGTCATAGAGCGCCGCCATAGAACGACGCCATAGAGTTGCGCCACGGATCGACGTCATTGAGCGACGCCATAAAGCGACGCCCTAGAGCGACGCCTATTTGCAAAATCATAGAGCAACGCCATATAGCGACGCCATAGAGTGACGCCTTATTGCAACGCCATAGAGCAACGCCCTTGGGCGACGCCATAGAGCGACGCCCTAGAAAAACGCAAAGGATGAACGTCATAGAGCGACTACTTATAGCAAAATCTTAGAGCAACGCCATACCGCGACGCCTTATTGCAAAGCAATAGAGCGACGCCATCAAACGATGCCATTGAGTGACGCAATAGAACGACGCCATAGAGCGGCGCCACGGATCGACATCATAGAGCGACGCCCTAGAGCTACGCCTAATTGCAACGCCAAAGGGCGACGCCATAGAGCGACGCCGTTGAGCGACGCCATTTAGCGGCGTCATAGAGCTACTCCTTATCGCAACGCCAAGGATGGACGTCATAGCGCAACGCCTTTTTGCAAAATCATAGAGCAAACTCCTTATTGCAAAGCCATAGAGCGACGCCAACGAACGACGCCATTGAGTGACGCCATAGAACGACGCCATAGAGCGGCGCCACGGTTCGATATCATAGAGCGACGTCACGGATCGATATCATAGAGCGACGCCATAGAGCGATGCCCTAGAGCGACGCCTAATTGCAAAATCATGTAGCAACGCCATATAGCGACGCCATAGAGAGACGCCTTATAGCAAGGCCAAGGATGGACGTCATAGAGCGACACCTTATAGCAAAATCTTAGAGCGACGCCATCGGACGACGCCATTGAGCGAGGCCAGAGATCGACGCCATAGAGCGGCGCCAAGGATCGACGTCATAGAGCGACACCCTAGAGTGACGGCTAATTGCAAAATCATAGATCGACGCCATTAAGCGGCGCCTTATTGCAATACCAAAGGGCGACGCCATAGAACGACGCCATTAAACGACGTCATTGAGCGGCGTCATAGAGCGTCGCTATAGGACGACGCCATAGAGTGACGCCACGGATCGATGTCATAGAGCAACGCCATAGAGTGACGCCCTGGAGCGAAGCCATAGAGTGACGCCCTAGAGCGACGCCTAATTGCAAAATCATAGAGCACCGCCATATAGCGACGCCATAGAGATACGCCTTATTGCAACGCCATAGAGCATCACCATAGGGCGACGCCATAGAGCAACGCTATAGGGCGACGCCATAGAGTGACGCCCTAGAGCGACGTCAAGGATGAACGTCATAGAGCGACGCCTTATTGCAAAATCTTAGAGCGACGCCATACCGCGACGCCTTATTGCAAAGCCATAGAACGACGCCATCGAACGACGCCATAGAGCAACGCCATAGAACGACGCCATAGAGCGGCACCTCGGATCGAGGTCATAGAGCGACGCCCTAGAGCGACGTCTAATTGCCACACCAAAGGGCGATGCCATAGAGCGACGCCATTGAGCGTCGCCATTGAGCGGCATCATAGAGCGCCGCCATAGAGCGACCAAACAAACAAACAAACTCTTCTGCTTTATAATATTATATAAGTATAGATTGCATAAACAAAATTTACGTTCAGTTACGTATCCTGCTAGTCTATTCTGTAAATAACCATTTCGATATCGACTTCACCTGAGTGACTAAGCTTACAAAGTGAACTTTATTTCACACATAATAAGGTCTTATATTTATACGAATTTGAAACTCACCTCGGATTCCGCTGTCGAGACACGAAAATGTTGTTACCGAATAGCACTGCTGATCTCTCTCTCGAATTAAGAATATAATTATGAAGAGGGTATCTAATGCAGGGCACTGTATCATCTCTATCGGTTGAAATGCCGACCAGCCCAGGTACCTAATCTCCTGGTACAAACTAATCTTGAATCAAAATCAACAAAACCGACTATCGAACGAATGGTGGTGAATCAAGTGGATTCTTAATTTCGTCCAGCACAGTCCAAAAAGAAACACATTTTCTCCGATTTTTACTGACAATATTGCTGATTGTAGACCACTGAATAAAATCATTGAATAATCATAATAATAATATTATATTTCTCAGCTGACAGTCCTAACCCCTTTTTTAAGTAGGAAGGAATGGTTTCGTTCATTATTAATTTAATACCGTGCTACTTACCTACCACCTGGTCTGACTGAGTAGCGGTATTTAATTTACAAAATTCATAAATTCTACGTAGTTTTTCAATACAATCTTCAATAGTTCAATAACTGCGTTAGTTTTCGGAAATGCGATCATGCTCCTTATTGTTTTTTTATTTTTTTTATTGTATCAGCTTACGGAACAATTTCGTAGGTTTTTACTTAAATGGTGTCCTTGCAAGTATTTATTTGTATACGCGATTGTGATCCTTATTTGTAACAGTCTACGGAACAATTTCGTAAGTATTTTTACTTTAATGGTTTGTCTTTGCAAGTATTTATTTGTAAACGCGATTGTGCTCCTTATAAATAATAGGTCAGGGTTCAATTTCCCATGCAAGTATTTTTCTTCGCGTATTCAAATAAATACCTTCTTACGACGATTCAAGTTTAGTAACTAACTAATTAGGAATTGAAACATAATATAAACTATACAATATACAAAAATATATACACAGATACATACATACTTAATATATGAGCAGGAGAATATACCAATATCATATAAATCATAGTGCCAAGTAGTGTTCCTTGACTATTTTTTTAAAAACAGGCAGTGATTGCGCGCGCTTTATTGTTACAGGCAACGCATTCCATAAACGAGCGGCCTGAACTGTAAAAGACTTATCCAAAAAAGTCGTGGAATGCATTGGCATCTTAAGTTTAAAGTTATCTGATGACCTAAGAAATCTTGAATGAGAGTCACACAGAAACTGGAAACGTTCCTTTAGGTAAGGAGGGGTGGTTGGGGAAAATAGCACATTGTATAAGAGGGAAAGAATATGGGCATTCCGGCGAAGGCCAATTGGTAACCACTTGAGTTTAACACGGAATTCAGAAACATGGTCATATTTGCGCAAACCAAATATGAACCTTATACAGAAATTTTGAAGTCGCTCAAGTTTGTCAAGTTGTACTTCGGTGAGGTCGAGATAGCTGACATCAGCATAATCAAGGATGGGTAAAAGAAGAGATGGTGCAAGCGCAATCTTGGCATAAGTTCGAACTTAGAAGTTTACACGTTACGATAAATAATGATAGTATTATAACATTTTCACTTTTTTATTGCTACATTTTAAGTTTAATTAAAAATAACTCAAAAATACTTTGTTTTGGGGTCTTTTCACACATTTCTTATTACAAATTTTCTCAATAGATGGCATTGCAAGTATCTGAAGTCTCAATGAAAACAACCTACGAGTATTTTAGCGCTCGATGAAGTTTCTTCGTAAACTTTAAAATTCGATATCTTTTGATTTTGTTGGTCGATTTTGATGAAATAAACACTAAATGTTACTCCGGTTATCACTTTGTATTTTGAAGTACCTAAACTTTGAATCCAATCAGTGGTTTATGCGTGATGCTCCTCCAAACGCACAGACAAACAGACGCACAGACAACCAGAAAAGAATTTCAAAAACTGCTTTTTTGTGGTCTATGTCATTTTTCTGACATTTCTATGTATTTTTTATGCGAAAATATTCAATGTACAGACACGACAACTCTACGATTTTATTATATGTATAGATTATATGACACGTGGTTTTGATACGATGAAGTATTTTTCAGATGCCTATTGGTGTTGACGTAATTATAAACGTAGGCACTTAACAAAATTAACTATGAAATAGCGTAACATCTAAAAATAAACTATTTATCATTACCTAAACGAAAATAGAACTCCATTAAATATAATAACATTTAATATTTATAGACTCGAACTACGCAAGACCAGGTTGAATGAAATAAATAAATTATTCAGAGGTATGTTTATTCTTGTAGTTCTCATCGATTGAAAGGCCTGTGAGGCATTTGGCTAAGTAACAGAGTATTGATAGGTACAAAAGCTTAAGTGCCAGTTTTTAAACCTACTCAATCGCAAAGAAAGATCTTCTATTATTGTCACTAGACAGTCCTTGTCTAGTTTCAACAATTTAAAGTTTACGTTAAAGCTAAAGTTTACGTTAAAGCTAAAGGCTTTATTTGAGCGGAACGCATACACAAATAGACGCGTACTTCCCGCGATCAAACAGAAAGGTCAACTCACTTTTGAACTGTCAAAGAAAATCAGTCTGAGAGAAGTAGATTAAGTGCCAATTTATCAGCGAAAGTGATTTTTGGAATGACTAAATATAAAGGATTGTTCAAGTTATATTTTGATAGCGTTTTTCAATCCTATATATTTTCCTTCTTCGCCAAGCTACCGTAAACAGACATTTGTCTAGAGCTTTAGGTCTCCATTGCGAATAACGTACAAGCGAACGTACATCTCTAAAGACACTATTTTAAAGATCTCATTCTGAAACTATAACAAATGCCAGTACGTAAAGCTTGTCTATGTGAGTACTACACACCTCTACCCCTACACTTATACCCCTCTTACGGAGTCAAACTTCTGTACTCCTATGTATTCTGTGTCTTCAGTGGTTCTGTGTAGGTAGTGGAGTTATTTTGGTACAAAATTTTAGTTAAATTAGACCGAGATTTTTAGGCAACACCTTCGTTTTAATTGGCAGTGTGATGGGTCTCGTCTGGTCTCTAAATTAATTTAAGCCGGACTGCTTTTAGTCGTAATATTTAGTAAAAAAAAATGTAAATTGAGGTTATTAGTTTAAATATTAGGTAAATATGATGGTCGAGGTGACTAGGAATCTGTATAGTTTAGTTTTTATAGAGGAAAATAATGTTCAGGGGTGAAGGTTTATGCGTCACATCGGGAGATCTGTCTCCACAATGGAAGGAGATGTTGATGATTGATTGTTGTAGTTGAATGATTGTGCACACAGTTAATAAAAACCAATTAATTGCAAACACCGTCCGTTTATAATAATCTCTCGAGATCTGGCGAATTGTGAACAGAACTCGTAATTTATGTATACCTAAGCATAATAATTTGCGTGTAATCTATATCTATACTAATCTATACTAATATTATCTATACTAATAATAAAGAGGTAAAAATTTTTGTAAGTTTGTATGTAGGGGGTAATCTCAGGAACTACTGGTCCGAGAAACGCTGTTAACATTGTTGTTATGGCGACAGACTTAGACATGATGGTGGTAGCTTGCCAGGCGGACTTAGAACAAGTCCTACCACCAACCAAACCGAGCAAAAAATTTGCCCCCGCTGGGAATCGAACCCGGGACCTCTGGGTCTGAATCAGGTGGTATAATCACTAGACCACGGAGGCGGTTAGTGTCACCTGTTTAGCACCACCCGGGGACCACGTGTAGGGATTCGCTGAAGGGTATTCTCCTACGGACGCGGGTGACTCGGCCCCCAAAACGTTAACGTTAGTTACCAACATCGACTAAACGACATTCAATCCACACTAACAGAATTCCCTAGAGTACAAATTCATAGAAAAACTCGACAAATGTACTAAGGAAATCATATATTTGTTATTCGAAACAGACTGTTTTCTTCAGTTGTGCGTTAAATCTTGTAATACCTTTCCGAATGGTTTGTCTCGAGGGGGCGAGCGCTGTCGAGTGGAACGCTAACTGGCTCCTTAAGTGCGAAAGTTTGTTCTAGTATGAGTTAGTTGGGGTGGATAAATGGATGTTGTTTTAACTACAGGTGGTTTTCGTAACCATGAGATCTTTTTTTAAATAATAAAAAATGTCTTATCTACACTAATATTATAAAGACAAAAGATTGGTTTGTTTGAATTGAATAGGCTCCGAAACTACTGGACCGATTTGAAAAATTCTTTCAGTGTTAGATAGCCCATTTATCGACGAAGGTTATGGGCTATATATCATCACGCTAAGACAAATAGGAGCGGAGCAATAATGGAAATTGTGACGCAGACGAAGTTGCGCGGGTCAGCTAGTATTAAATAAGACAATGGTACCTGTGGAAAGCATAAATGAAATTTATATTGCAAATAGGACGGCGGCGGGAGATCTCGATGATTTTTTTACAGTAACTCTAAATATTTTGTTTGGTCATATTATTCTAGATGAGGCCGGTGTTTTGTCGCTATAATCTACCCTGAGAAGAAACGCCGAAATAAACTCAGAGGTCAAAGTCTCTTTTGAAGACCATACAATCGTCAATAACATATTTATGAAAATCATGTAGGTTCACGTCTGAAGTGGCCTTTTGAGGAAAGTACCACGCTAGTATGATTGGATCTGTCCAGACAGTGCAAGCATTTGTCAGTTATCGTGCAGCTCAACTCAGAACTTTCAGGAGCTCAGCGATCTAACGAACAATACCAAAGTATGGTAGGCCGCATAGGCGTATAGTGTACACAAACTGCCAGACAGTCATGAAACTACAGATTTAGCTAAGAGAAGATTTCCCGAAATTCCTATGGGAATAGGAAAAACGGGATATGCGCGTACAAAGTCGCGAGCAAAAGCTAGTTAATTTTATGAAACTACAATAACACAACTATATAAACAAATAATAACACGAATACAAGAATTTCCCCTTCAGCTGACGTAACAATTAATAACGATCACACAAGACGACGAGACAGACAAACCGCCTGTGTCTTACGATGATTAATATCAGAATTACCTACTGGAGGTCTACTTATTAGTACGCACCTTCACTTGTTACAGCAAGTACTTAGTACTCGTCCCACGATGAGAAAGATCTTACAGAAGGTTCAGCCGGTCGATTCTGTCGACATCTCACCGTGTACACTTGGGTGTAGTGAACGACAAGTGAGCTATCATTCCATCTTGTATGACAGCTCACTTGTCGTTCACTTCGCCTAAGCCTTCACTTCGTCATGTTTACAGCAGTACGATTCTGTAAACATGTCGAAGTGAATCGACCGACAGAATTGCACTGCAGTTCTTACGATTGATGAAAGCATCGAGGACAATTATGATGCTGTCAACTCATTCTCAAAGTCAGTTAAGTATTGGAATAAATATAATACCTGTTTAAAAATTTGTCAAGACGCTCGGTTGATACTTCCCGTGACCCAAGGGCTGGCTTTTACCTCGGACAAATAAGCATTGCCATATACCACGTGAACATTTTGCCAGCCTTTCGGGCTTAGGTGCCAGTGATGTGCAGGAATTTTGCCGTCATACAACGAATTTATTTGAATTAATAAATATTTCAACAAAGACATGACAGGAACTTTTAAATTATCAAGGAATCAGGTCGGTAAGTCAGTCAAAAAGTTGAAGATATTTCCAAACTTGTGAACTAGACTGGCTTGCACAAAAGCGTAAGGTATTTCTACGAATCCTTATACCATTATATGAAATGGCAAGTAGCCTGTATGTACTCCTTATTGTTTGAGCTAGTTTTAAAGATGACAATGATACAGTGTCGTTTTTCAGCACTATCGATATTGGTAGCTTTATTCATTTAAACTTTATTTACAGTACTGGACTATATAGGCGTACTTAATTCAACACGGCATTCTCTACCAGCCAATACTTGGGTTGAACACTGTTCCATTTTATGCATGACTGATGTTGCGGAATTTATTCGAAAGGGTCACCCTGGAACGCAAAATACAAAAAAATACAAAAAATCGTTTATTTCAAACAGACCAGTTACAGGCACTTTTGAATAGTCAAGGTTTGTCAGTCAAAGATGAAGCTACATAATTCAGCCGCGCTAGCGACAAGAACAGTAGTTGTTCTGCAACAAAACACACTCACCGACCCTGTTTCCAGAGCGGCAGTTGCAGTGTTTACAAAATCATGGTTAAATCTTTACGAAATAATTTATTAGTAAAATTATACAATGCAAAAGAGAATCAGTCTATACAATGCAAAGAAAATCTTACAATGTTCAGCAGGTCCAACAATGTTTTCAAATCTTCATCAAAGTTCGGGCACTTTAGTCAGCACTGAGCCAAGCATTTTTATCGTCAATGTACTTCCCTAGTTGCTTGTTTGCATAGTGTGCGTCTTATACAATTTTTAAATTTCGTCTCATTCAGCTAGTCTATTCTGTAAATAACCATTTCGATATCGACTTCACCTGAGTGACTAAGCTTACAAAGTCAACTTTATTTCACACAGCCTAAGGTCTTATATTTATACGAATTTGAAACTCACCTCGGATTCCGCCGTCGAGACACGAAAATGTTGTTACAGAATAGCACTGCAGTTCTCATATATGTGACGGTATTTTGTCACTTTAAGCAGTATCTCATAAAAGATTTTGGCACTTTAGCAAAGAGAGGAACACGGATTGGGAGGAACACGGATGGGTTTTAGTCAGTAAGAAACTGAAACTCCCTTCTGCTCCGCTCGGAACGGAAAGAGTCATTTGATGGTTTCCCAGGCTTAAAAAATGCACGACTGATAATGTCCATTTGACGAGCTTCAAGCGAAACTTCTGCATTATCTAATTTCTTACAAACATAGGCACAATAGGAACGTCGTGGCGTGATGTATTGGATACAAGGGTAAGCCCCAGGGATTTGTGCTAAGCCGTAGTGCTCAGGTGTCATGACAACCGCCTCGAGAACTTGAAGGGAAAAGTACCCAGTGATGGAATTGAAAGAGGATAGAACGGGTTGTGGTGCCGATAATGGTTTGAATCTACACATTTGTTTGGTTGAACTTGCTATTGACCGCAAATAAACTCTTTTTCTTTCTTTCTTTCTAATCTCAGGAATTACTTCGAATTGAAGAATTATTTAAGTGTTAGATAGCCCATTTATATTAAGGCTTTATAACATCACGCCACGCATGTGTGTGGCGTGCGTGTGTGTGTGTTTAATGTATTTAAATCTCGGATGCGTCGCCAAATGTGTGATGTTTGTTTCTCGCATAGATAATATCATCGTTTCATCGTTTTTATCAAAACATTGTTGGTCATGGCCAACTGTTTGTCATGGGCCTCCTTAAATGCTACTGACATCAATCCTGTGCTTCTACATATCAGAAGGCGTAGTGTTGGAAGGCCTGGACCGAGGACCTGATGAAATTCGCGGCTAACTGCCAGATGCGAGATACTAAGGAGGTCTGAAAGGCCACTTTAGCAAAATCACATTCGAATCATAATATTAATTATACAACAATCTGTCAAATTTAATTTTCATCTTTATCGCTAACGCATTAGGTTCAAGGTTGATTGGGAAAATTTACAGTGACGGGTAGCGTGATGTGCTTTCTGATTCTGCTAAAGTGGCCTTTTTAGACTCACAGGACTGAAATATATAGTGTTCTAAATATTTTTTCCAAGAGAAGAAATAATTTTAAAAGACCCAAGAAGTTACTATCCTGTAAAACGTAACACTTTCTTCTTCTTCGCCACTACCCCACTGCTGAAGATTGCGGCCATTTACAACGAGTCTTCAAGTTCTGCGGTCTTCTGTAGAGTCGACCGCTCGGCACATGACGCTTTCTATACCTAGCCTTCTTCATTGGAGTGCTGATATTTTTTTTTTCTAAAATTATATCGTGGTTTAACATTTCCATTCTCTATTGCGTCTTTCGTCTAGAGGAGCTCGTGGCTAAATGATAACAGCCATACAGGCCGCATCTTTAAGGTTAAGCAACGCTTGCCGAGGTTGGTCTGTGGATGGGTGACCATCTTATCATACCGAGTTTCCTCCACGAAAGCACGTTAAGCTGTTGGTCCCGGCTGTCATTTGGAGATCTTTGACAGTCGTTACGGATAGTCAGAAAATCTGATACCAGTCTTGCCAAGGAGTACCGTGTTGCCCAAGTAATGGGTTGTGGAGGTCTGGTAGGCAGCCGCTCCACGTTAAATACTCGTAAACAGTTGAATCCGGTTCGACTGGAAGCCGACCCCAATATAGTTGGGAAAAGGCTAGGCTGATGTGATATGCGGTAAACAAAAACGGAACCTTACCTAATAACCGGACTTCCGAGCATTCCCAAACAGTTGGTAGAATTAATGGACGCTAATAATAGACCCATCAAGTACTTATTCATGAATCACGACGTATCGTGATACTGTTCATTTATAAATTAGGCAGTGACTGATATCGAATATCACAATCATGTTGTTAAGCTGGGTTTTCGGAAGATAAACCTCACCGAGGCCCGGTGACCTGGTGACGTTCGCGGGTAGCCGATGGATACCAGACGCACAGGACCAGTTGTTGTGACCACAGTTGGGGGAAGCCTATGTCCAGCATTGGACGTCTTTCGATATTAAAAGGGGAAAAAAGCACTCAGAATAGAAGGAGTAAATTTAAGAAGGAAATGTTTGGGAACATTTTTTACTTACGCCATATAAATACAACATTTTTTACTTCCGCCATAAATACAACTCTTTTTACTTTCACCATTATATTTGGGGGCCGAGTCACCCGCGTCCGTAGGAGAATACCCTTCAGCGAATCCCTACACGTGGTCCCCGGGTGGTGCTAAACAGGTGACAATAACCGCCTCCGTGGTCTAGTGGTTATACCACCTGATTAAGACCCAGAGGTCTCGGGTTCGATTCCCAGCGGGGGCAACTTTTTTGCTCGGTTTGGTTGGTGGTAGGACTTGTTCTAAGTCCGCCTGGCAAGCTACCACCATCATGTCTAAGTCTGTCGCCATAGCAACAATGTTAACAGCATTGTTGTGTTCCGGCAGTTAGAGGTATGATAGCCAGTTCCTCTGTGTAAGAGGATTCCGGGTGAAACTCGCTTCCATCTTCGGCCTAATCATCACTTTCATCCATCAGGTGAGATTTGGGCCAAGAGTTTCCCCGTTTCGTATAAAAAAAAAAAAACATAAATACAACTTTTTAACTTCCGCCATAAATACAACTTTTTTTACTTCTGCCATAAATACAACTTTTTTACTATTGAAAACCACGCGTTTGAATACTATCTTACCTGATGGTAAGCGATGATTTGGTTGAAGACGGAGCTTGCTAGAATTAATCCATTCACTCTTGACTTAAAGACTCCCAGGTTTTAGCTATCACTTATCAGGAAACACATAAGACATCATGAATTGACTCTTTTCGCTAGAGCGAAAAGAGCGCCCTTCTGCGCTGGGTAGACCCAGCGTAGAAGGGCGTGTCAGACATTTACTGACTAAAACCCATCCGTGTTACTCCTAATGCTCTTTGCGTTCCTGGGCCACGATGAAACTTTCGAAAAAAATTCCGCAGCCCTGGATGGAATAAACTAATATGGCTTTACAGGTGACCGTAACCATTTACCATCAGGACCAACCGCTTTATTGCGATCCAATTAAAAAAATAAAATTGATCATTATTAGGTGTCACGTTTCGCAACGTGATCGGTGCTGAGTATAAATAAAATATCAATTATAAACCCATTGTTAGAACTTCATTATTCTTGGTAATGAACAGAAGTTGCCTCGATGTTTTCTTGGTAGTTTTCTTTAGAAATTGTTGGCGTGGGGTACTTGATTTCCAAGAAGCCATTACAACATTTTCTAGTTATGTTCGAAGCAGAAAACTTTGTTGTTATTCAATTCTCAGACTGAACACAGATTCTATTTTAAGTAGGAGAAGAATTAATAAAATGAGATGTCATGAAAGAAGTTTTAAAATGGCACTTAGTCTCCCCGGCGATGTACCCTAACAGACGTTGCACAGAAGGGGTTCCAGAGTGATATTCTAAAATGTAACAGACCCTTCTATGTTCAGATGGTGATTAACGCGGTGTTTTAGCTTGGTAAAAATGACTACAATTCTTGGTCTTTACCCCAAAAGAGGTGCCTTTTGAAGTTTCCCCCCGAAACCAAAAAATAAGGTACTTTCTCGTTCATGCATGGTCCGTCTATTGAAATTATGAAGATTATTTATTTTGCATATTTTCATGCATATTTGTGCAAAAACACAAAAACATTACTTGTAAAATTCCTCAGTGTTTTATAAAAATGAAACGATCCCTATGCACGCTGTGGAGATAGCTATTTTAAAACCTTTTTACTCGCAGCTTAAAATATAAAATCGATCTACATTTTGAAGGAGTTCAATGCTTTCAACGAAGGCTGAAAATACATTTCAGATGAACTTAATTTTACCTGAATATTGAGAATCTCTGCCTGATGCGGCTGGCTTTTAATAGTTATTTCATGTTACTAAAAGCTCACGTCATTTATAGGAATACATAATAGTTTCGTTATTTATAAATATCCATTAAGCCGAGGTTTATATGAATTATCGGAAAACCGCGCTCATTATATTTGCTGCGAAACGGTTTGGTCGTAGGCACATATTAATGAACGCTCTCCTAGTGTGATTTCATAGCGTTTTTTAGCAAAAACCTTATTCTTCCCGAACAGTGAAAATGAAAAAATACGTTTCTTGTTACGTTGGATTTTATTTTATTTTTATCCTCGCGGCAGAAGACATACACCCTTCAACATTTTATAGTTAGAAACTAAACTATATAATATAACTATTTGAACTGAAATATAGAACTTAATATTATAATTGCGAAAGTTTGGATGTTTATGATTTTTTTAATGATTTTATTACTGAATCATAGAACGGCTGAATGGATCTTGATAAAACACACACATAGGCTACTTTTCATCCCGGGAACATGTTCCCTAGGGATTACGCAGGCGAAGCTGTTGGCAAAAGCTAGTCTACAATTTAATAAATGTAAAAAACTAACCTTTGATAATATCTCAGTCTTCTTTTAACTAAGAAGACAGCTTCTATCTACAAATTGCAGCGACCTGACCCCTCTATCTGGTTCACTAAAAGGTTACAGTTTTATTCCTGGCGCTGACGCGGGCTCTGTTAAATTTGTTCGTGTTTCAGTATTTCAGCTCTAAAATTCAGGGCAGAGTGGACGACAGTTTTAGGTTGTAGGAAATGCTTGATTTAAAATGTGTCTGGGTTGGTTTTAATGTGGGAATGACGTATTATGTACTTATAAAGTAAATAATGCTTTTTTCTGGATCACATGTTAACTCATTTGTCTTATGTCAGTACATACAAATAAGACGCAAAAATGTGTCAGATTTATATTTTCGCGGTTCTGACGATGTTTACCACTTCCACGACCACCACGTTTGACCAACATCTCACCTGATAGAAACGGACGATAGAGCACTTGCATAGAAGTACCTCTTCACTCTTGACCTAAACGATCCCAGGACAACCTGGGATTAGAGAAGCTAAACGTTTTGGGAACACATTCATTGTGCGTACAGCTAAGGCGTGGAATTCCCTGCCTGAGCCTGTGTTTCCTGATAGCTACAACCTGGGAGACTTTAAGTCAAGAGTGAATAGGCTACTTCTAGGCAAGCGTGCTCCATCTTAGACCGCATCATCGCTTACCATCAGGTGAGATAGTGGTCAAACGCGTGCCCATCAAAAGTAAAAAAAAGCTATCAAGAAACAAAATCTGTAATAACACAAATTGATAGCTACCAAAAATAATCTGTAACTGTGTCTCCATTGCGAAATGAATTCATAAATATATATTTTTTTTATCTTGAAAGAGCGTTGCCCCACACTAGGAATTCCTCCTGTATCGTTGGTGCATTTAAAAACATATAAAGTCATATACACAAACAGCCAGACCCGGAACAACTATCTGTAGGCCATACAAATATTTGTTCCGTGCGGGAATCGAACCCACGACAAGCGACGCAGCAGCCGATCGCTCAACCACTGCGCCAGCCGTGCCAAATAATAATAAATACAAATAAATGTGACAAAACAAAGTCCATAGCCCCTCGTTTTGTTTGTCAAAATTATCAGTTGCCAGCAGCCTCATAACTCCATAATAGAGGTGGAACAGGGTTGAACGAATTCTACCGGGAAATCAAATAAACTTTAGTTCGCTTTGCTGAATACTGACCAGTGTTTGTGTTGTACGTTTTGATAATTCAAATATTTATGGAAGTGTAGTTCATTATTGTTGAACGGTATCTAAATTTATTTCGGTAAACGCAGTGCAGGTATTATTTCAATTTGTGAAGTTGACAAAAGCCGTAATTATTTTTTGTAAAATATAAGTAGCCTAAGTTAAAAAAACAGTCAAAAGCGAGTCGGAACCGCTTACCGAGGGTCCCGTACCATCATAGAACGTGAAATGTTTTTAAATTTTGCATCGGCTAGGAATTCACCAGAGAATTAACACTGCGGTGTATTGCAGTTTTAGATTGGCACCATCTCTTGACCGCTAGTGGAACTAAAACTAAGGTAATTTTTGTTTATGATTTCTGAAAAAGTGTGCTATTTAAAGCTATACTACTAAATCTATACTATACATATAATAAAACAGTAAATCTTGAGCTTGTGTGTTTACGATTGGCGCGAAAACTACTGAACAGATTTTGATCAAATTTTGCATAAATAATCCTTATAGGTTTGGTCAACATATAGGCTATATATTATCACGCTATGTGCTATGGAGGACGAGCAATAGTAAAAAATGTGTGTTTTGAACGAGAAAGTGCACATGGTTCGAACCCCGCAAACAGATTTTATTTTTGCATTTATTTTATCTTTTGAACTGGTTTTTTACACCATAATATTGCCAAACTAATAATAAAAATTGGTTTTTGCGCACTAAGAGTAACATTTGACTTATAATTTGAAATTTTTCCAAATAGCTCAGTGAGGAATTGTTATAAGAAGCCACAAACTGTTACAAAATTGCACATACTTATAGATCTAACCTTAGCAATGATTACCATCACGCTATACCTTTGGGGAGGTAAGCAGTGAAAAACCATGACATAAACATGATAGACTATTTTAAGCTATTCCCCAACAGCAGTCGTAGCTCGTCGGGCTGAAGACTGCCTTTCGAACGACAAGGCGTGGGTTCGTATCTCATCAGTCGTAATTGCTTTTGGATTTTAAATAACTTATGCATTTCCTTACTTTTCTCATTCTTATTAATTTACCTAATATTTATTACATGTTATTGTTTTATTTTGGATAGTTTAGTATTCCAAAATATAAACACCAGCGTTTTAAAGTATAAAACAGAACCAATTTTCTGTCTATCTGTAGGTATTCCCTTTCACATCACGTTAAAAAAGTACGAAATCGGATGAATATAACTTTAACACATAAGCCTGATAGGAATTGTAGCAATGTTTTAGAAGAATTAAACTTATCTACTGCGTAACGCCGATACCCGTAATGCCATCTATTGACCGAAATAGTACCTACTATCAACAGGTTGAAAATTACACCAAAACATATTTTTTTGGTAAGTAGTGGTACTTTCCAAGGAATATAACACCATTATATTTTTTAAGGTATTAAAAAATGTAAGTACTTAAAAGTTTTCTTTAGAATGAACAGGAAAAGTGCAAGTCGGACTCGCCCACCGAGTGCAAGGTATTATTTGAAATACAGGCATTTTTTTTTAAGTATTTATTTAATTGCATTAAATGTGTAGTTTTCAGATTTTTAAGTTCTACGTCAACGGAAAATACCCTATAAATTTTGATTACCTTGAGAGTGTCGAAATGTACATTTTATGTAGCATAAACGGCCGTATCTTTATTTTACGTTGACTTAGAAGTTTGATTTTTTCACAACTCCAATAATTATACTCTTCTGAGTATAATTATTTCAACTTAATACCTCCTACCGTTCCCGAGATAAAGAGTCTTGATAGACAGACGAACGGACGGTCAACAAAATGATCCTTTAAGGGTTAATTTTTTCCTTTTGAAGTACCGAACCCTAAACAAAAAACTCCGTACTTAAATTTGACAGTTCTACATCATATTCCATAGATGGCGTTATACATTTGATCTCACTTTTTTATCGTGGAATTTGTTCGAAAGATTCACCGCGGCCCTGGGACACAAGTGCATTAGAAGGAACACGGATGCGTTATAGTCGGTAAGAGTCTGACACGCCCTCCTGCTTTGCCCAGAGCGGGAGGAGTCATTTGATAATTTCCCATCCTTTAATAAAAGGGGTCACGTCATAACAACCACGATTAGATGGCAAAGTCCCATGGTAGAGGAGTCGAAAGAGTTGCAATAGCTCCGCTGTATATAATATTGGGTTTCTAGGTTTAAAAATATAAAATTATTACGATTTGCGTTCCTGGATCGAAATCTTGAAACTCACACCAATCTTGATTAATCAAGTTGAAATAAATCAACTTGATTAATCAAGATTGGTGTGAGTTTCAAGAGCATGGTTAAGTCATTTTAGATGATAGTGCTGACCGGTTGCTTCACAGCCTGGATCCATTTCTTCTGTGTACGGGGAAGCAATAGCCATCAATACGCAGAATATTGTGTTTTTTTTTTCAGATTAAGTTTTATGATTTCTATTTAGAAATTTCAAAACTTTGCAAAGGCACTCGGCTGAAATTCACATATATCCAACAAACTGTTCAGTTTTAAAACTGTTCAATTCCCAGTGTGCCTATGAAACATCATGACTAGCCCAGGGCCAGAAATTATCCATTGCGGGCTTCACTCTCCAGTGAATCAAGAGGAACTGTAGATCCCTAGGCTTTTTTTTTAAACGTTGATCAACACTAGGGATTTCTCCTGTATCGTGGGTGCGCTTTTGTAAGCGTTTGTACACACAAAGTCACATACACAAACAGCCAGACCCGGAACAACTATCTGTAGGTCATACAAATATTTGCTCCGTGCGGGAATCGAACCCACGACACGCGATGCAGCCAGTCGCTCAACCACTGCGCCAATCGTGTCGTTCATTGACGACACAGACCAACTCGCTAAAATAGGTTTTGACGTAGTAGAGCTTTTTTTTAGGATGGTATATCGTCAAATGACTTCTCTCGCTCTGGGTAAAACAGGAGGAAGTGTCAGACTCCTATTGACTAAAACCCATCCGTGTTCCTCCTAATGCCCTCTGCGTTCCAGGGTCGCGGTGACTCTTTCGAACAAATCCGCAACCCCGGTACTGGCCCGGCTGATAGGGCCCTATAGCCCCATCTGTTTGATGAAAACTCCTTGGCACGCGTGGAACACAGCGCACAGCTTGACATAGCTATTTTAGACTGACTGCAATCTATAGCCGAATTCACGTACGAAACTGAAAATGCAGGTCCAGCTCTACCACCTTTGGGCACGCCACAATTGCGGCAGTAAGTCCCCTTTTTGAGGACTGGCAAAAGCGGCGCCACAGCGTCCTCACCTTTCGCCTGACGCAGGTACTAACCGGTCACGATTGTTTCGGGAGATAACTGTTTCCGATTCAGTGGGAGGACACGACCGGGTGTCAACACTTTGAGGATCACCTGGATGATACGGTAGAACATAAGGTGGATGTCTGTCCTTCATGGGTGGAGCACCGCCGGGTCCTCATCGAGGCGATAGGCGGCGGCGCGACCGGCCCTGATTCAATCTATGGTCCGGAGCGAGGATGCATGGGAAGCGGTCACCTCATTTTGCGAAGCAGTAAAATGCTAGCGAAGGAGGAGGCCGAAAGCGTGAGAGAGAGGGAAATCTCACGGCCCAGCCGCCGCAACAGAAGAAGACGCCCTGGGCGACGGGAGTCACCGGGCGATTGTCCGATCAAAACCAGATTCGGGTCAACGGCGCGTTGTGTTCCACGCGCGCCTCTAAGAGATGCCAGTATTGTAGACGGGGCCCACTAGGGCCAGTGCCTGCCAGGGTTGCGGAATTTGTTCGAATAGTCACCGCGGACCTGGAACGCAAAGGGCACTAAGAGGAATACGGATGGGTTTTAGTCAGTCAGAATCTGACACTCCGTTTTGCTTCGCCCAAAGTGGAAGAAGTCATTTGATGATTTCCAATCCATAAAAAAAGGCTTGCTAACTTAGCCTGGACACCTGCGCACAACGGACTGAATAGGAGTCTAACATGGTGCGGATACCGGAGTCTGTACAGTAGTATAGTAGTGTCGGTGAAGTCTGTTGCAGGGGTAGATTGCTGTTCCGGTTGGTGTCTTCCCATGGCCAACCCACGTTTCTCATATCGAAAAATTATTAGGGCTGGTGGAACAGAAGAGGTGAAACAGCCAGTGCCTTGCATAACCCCCTTCCAAGTTCTTAATGCTAAGAGGAGTCAAGCAATGCTAGATATTTACTGTTCGTATATCTTAGAGATCTAACCTAACGACAACATTTTACTTTCCGACATACACGCGAACGAAGTCGCGGGCAACAGCTAGTCTTTAAATAAACTTCTATCACATAGAATAATTTCAGATTTTTCTTTATACAAACTTCAGAGATAAGGGAGGGGGCGGGAATGGTTATTTTTTTATATTTTTCGTCAGTCGAAAACCATGCGCAAATTCCACGCTATCAATAATATCAATATTGACCTCGCTAACAAGCCTTTTCAATGGGCAAACCAGTACAATTTGCAAAGCTTACAAACAAACACACAAGTACGTCAATCCGACGTATTTCGGTTCGTGTTTCAAAGGTCGAATACACGTTGCGAACTACGTCGAATACACGTGTCGCAGTCATCAGCAAACAGCCGGTCAATTCTGTTGACATCTCACCGTAATCACTTAGGTGGAGTGAACAACGAGTGAGCTGTCATGCCATCTTGTTTGTATGGTTTGACAGCTCACTTGTCCTTCACTTCGCCTAAGTTTTCACTTCGACATGTTTACAGAATCGCACTGCCCAGGATCCGTTTGTGTGCACTAGGCTTTATTTAATTTAATACGATTTCTAAATGAGTGAATTTGTGTAGGCCGAGCTACCTATGTACCTATTTCTGGAGGAGGTGTTTTGTAGATCAAAATATGATTTAACATGTTTTAGAAATAACTTAAGACTATATGCAGGAAATCATCAAATGGCTCCTCCCGCTCTGGGCAGAGCGGAAGGGAGAGCCAGACTCTTACTGACTAAAATATATCCGCGTACCTCCTAGTGCCCTTTGCGTTTTAGTGCCGCGGTTAAACATTCGATCAAATTCCGAAATCAGGCTATGTGTACCTACCCCTGGCAAGCTTTTCTGGGAAGATATTTTGCAGTCAGTTTTGAAACAGTAAACAATATATAAATCAATCTGCCTAGCCTTTTAGCAACAATTTTGTATTTTATTAAAAAAAACAATTTCGTATTTACAAACAGCCAGATCCGGAACAACTATCTGTAGGCCATACACATATTTGTTCCGTGCGGGAATCGAACCCGCGACACGTTCCGCTCGGCTTCCAGTCTAACTCGACTTTCCTATTTAACAACTTCTTTTGCAGAAAGATGGCCTGAAACACAGGCTTCAGTAAACCTAGATCAGGCAACGCAATATTAAACATTCAGAGTTCTATTTTTTACTGTTTTCTCATATTTGTCATTCCATAGTTTATATTCAGAGATTTATAATCATATTGTAGACCTAGATTAATATATACTAGGTACTTCACCATATGTACAGTTTTTGTAAAATTGCAATATCAATAAAATGTATTTATTATTTATTTATTTTAACCGCAGCTGAGTTCCAGTATTTCACATAGAGCCATGTGCCTGCACTGCCGAACCCAATAACCGAGTAACTCAGTACCTACTTATACAGTAAACTTCTAGAGTCTAGACAATATGATCAAAATCGCTTAGCTGATCCCATTTTACAAAGTTTTTTTATAACTGAGTGAATTTCAACAGGTCCTATTAAATCTTCATTTCCGTGTTTTTTTCCATCTTAAGGTTTTTTATTACTAAAAAACGCTTTTATTAAAGTTTTTCATAGTGTATATATTCTTGCTTAATGTCTAGCAGATAACTTAAAAAACTAACGAGATATCAGGATTAAAAATTTCTGTGCCACGGCGATGAAACATGCGTGCACGGCAATGAAACAAGCGTCCACGGCAATGAAAGAACTGTGCCATGGCAATGAAAGAATCAATCCACGGAAATTAAAAAAATATTTTATCTATTGAGATAGACAGATAGATAGAATAAAAATGACTGTTCATAAGAGGTCTTGATTCCAACACTTGAATGGGAGTAAAATTTGGGTAAGGAGATATTACAAAAAAAGAATGAGAGTACAATAAGTAAACAAAGACTGTTGAATTACACTCGCAACACTACTTAGAGACTTTAATACTACAGTCTTTCTTTTCTTATACATGACGAGTTTTGTACTGTCAGTAATCGGTATTACCTGTATTACAGGTGATAAAAGATGTTTTCTTTGCCCAATCATACCATGGCAATGAAAACACAACTCACGGAAATGAAATACCTGGCCACGACAATGAAACTAAATTGTTTTGCAAGGCATGGCAATGAGATTTTTTTCATTGCCGTGTCTTCTTTTTCATTGCCATAGAAAATTTTGGCCACGAAAACCACGGCAATGAAAGCACGGCGATGAAAATCAAGGCAAAGAAATATAATAACAAAAAATCTATTAACTATTGGAAGAAATAAACACTTCACAAATTAACATATGACAAATGGTGTTCTATCGATTGCTTACTCATGAAGACAAACTTATTCAAATATGAGCTATACTTATCCACGGCGATGAAAGAAAAAATGTCCAGTAACATAAAAATGTAATACTTTCATTTATGGCGCGAAAACGCAGGCACGTGTGTACGTCCTTCCACGTCGAGCACTTAGGTGGCACTAATATGCAACGTTTAGCATACCGGGAGGGGGGACCAAAGTCGTAGGTAAAGCAATATCCTTGAACATGATTAGGACACGGCGATGAACGGTAGTTCTGGGACAAATTATTTTTTATTAACCATTCGTTGTATTGTTTTAATATTTGAATAAATGTATTCCGTAACAATACTTTAACTATTCATGTATCAAATAAAACTAGGTTTTAATATAAATAACCAATAGTTTTTTATCAATGAGGAATAATACACAACAAGGTGAAGTGTGGACAAACACGGCAATGAAAGATTTCGAGGTTTTATTAATTTTTTTGGAGTATCCATTAATCCAATTAACAAAATATTTAGTGCTACACATAGATTACTATTTCACCTAACCGAAAAAAAATGTGAGAATATTATAACTATGTTTTTAAGTACCGATTTCATTGATGCCACGCAATTTTCGGTCCCGGGAAATTTACCCAACTGCCTTATCCTGTTCGGTGTCAGAGTAAATCCCATTTCTAACATCAGAATGCTTCACTATATGTTCCAGATAAATACTAACTTCCAGCAAATCTAATAATCCACTACGCCATATTATAAATCCATATAACACAGAACAAGTTGCAAACAGGATGTGCAGAGCGTCCGCCGTCGGCGTCGGGAGATATTACCCGGCCGGGTAATCCGGCCCGCTATCTGACCCGGTTGAGCTGACGACATTACGCTACGTATTATATAAGTGGCCGGTACTTATGGTGAATATATTTTTTTAATAATTTTAATGGTTTGATCTAGGAATGAATAGGAGAAATCAAATCTATACTTTATTAATATTATAAGCTGAAGAGTTTGTTTGTTTGCTTGAAGGCGCTGATCTCAGGAACTACTGGTCCGATTCCGATCCGAAAAATTCTTTCAGTGTTATATAGCCCATTTATCGAGGCAGGCTATAGGCTATATATCATCAGGCTAAGACAAATAGGAGCGGAGCATTAATGGAAAATGTGACGCAGACGAAGTTGCGCTGATCAGCTAGTGCTAGAATAAAAGATTACCTTTAGGCAGTCAACTTTACGTCGTACGACTTAGTTATCTGACCCGGTTGAGCTGACAACATTACAGCAAGAATTGTATAGGTATGCATAGGATACAATAGAAATACTATTTATTGTACACCATTAATGTAAGACCTTCAAAATATCTTAGTTTTTAAAATTAATTCGTTTTCAGCATTTCAGTCGAAAAATGCCGATTGCTGGTCGTAAACCTCATCCAAGCGTCCACTAACCGATCAAAAGAAACCGATGATGTATTTGTACCTGTTTAGTAGGTATCTAACTAATATTAAAAATGGATGTTTATTGAGCTCCTCAAAGTTCTAAGTTGAGCTGCATGATAACTGTCAAATGCTTGCACTGTCCGTACATAATACTTTCCTCAAAAGGCCACCACAGACCTACATGGTTTTCATAAATTATACACGTTTCTATGGACTTTAAAAGAGACTATGACCTCTGAGTTTTTTTCGGTGTTTCTTTTCAGGGTAGTCAGCTTCGAAATTCATCATATTGTTACGCGCCAGAATTAATGCCGGGTTCACAACGTACTACTAACGCCATCTAGTATCGAGTAGTGGAACTAATTGGGTCACGATCTTTCTAGACTTTTCGATGCTAGAACATTCTCGATGTTTCGACACCTAGTCAGTCGGGACCGGTGTGTTCCCGAACTTTCTAGATATTTCCATTCTCGAAGGTTCTGGAAATTATAGTAGGACTATATAAGCTGCGCATCGCTCGCGACTGAGTCAGTATTGAATTGGCGATACAAGCGATATATCGGAAGCGATCTTCAACTGCGAATTAAGTAAAGTGCAGTGTTTAATAGTGCGATTGTGTGTTGTAATTAGTGTGTTTAAAGTGTTAATTAGTGTAGATTATTAAAGTGTCATTTTTGGTTAATTAATCGGCTGTTTTTATTGTCACGAACCCCAAGCTCGTAACAATATTTGACCCGTGTATTTTCTTTTGTTACGGGAACCAAAATTGACGAAGTTACGACGCTTTTAAAATTCTCAATACGTCACACCTTCGCATAATTTTTAGTGAGTTGTGACGTCACGAGCCCCCACTCCCGAGTTTTGATGCGTTTTATCTTTGTCAATATTCATTGATTTACAAAAACAAAAAATACGTGTCTATTATTTTTCAATACTCTATCTGACGGACTAAATAGTTTTGCAATTTGTGGATGATGGAATCTAGCCTATTCGGCCGCGCCATCTGACCCGATTGAATTGACGAAATTACACAACGGACGGTATGTAGGTATAGCTAGATTTGTGGAGTTTGATCTTAAGGGAATTTGAAGGACTGTAATCTTATTACATACTAGCTGTCCCCCGCGGCTTCGCTCCCGTCAACTGGCGTCAACTTTTTTTTTATATAAACACACCTCCTCCTGATTTTAACAAACACAACAAAAAAAAATTAGCGAAATCGGTTCAGCTGTTCTCGATATTAGCACTTAGCAACACATTCAGCGATTCATTTTTATGTTATAGAAGATAGACTGTTCATTGATTTCAAGATGTCTAATTAAAGGGTAAAAATGTTAGTAGATTAAGGGTGCCTTTCATTACAGCGAAGTGAGGCAGCGGAGCGGAGATACGGAACAATTTTAACCAATGCATAAAATCTCCACGCAACGTGAGTCACTGACATGATTGTTTAAAATTTCTCCGTTTCTCCGCTTCGCTGCCTCGCTCCGCTGTAAGGCACCCTAATGATAAGACTTAGAAGTTTCCATAAATTACCATCTTCAATATAAATTACCATAATAATAAAATCATCAAAAAAGTTCACACACTTTCTTCATTATTTTAGAAACAAGAGAATAGCTATTAGGTACCATTATATTGTTTCAAAAAGAAAAAAAAAACAGTTTTATTTTCATGACACTGTATTAAAATAAATGGAGGTATTTGAACTCTTTTCTGAGAAGAACACTACGACCCCTAACTTAAGTAATTTGTTCTTATTTCACTCAACGATTCCAATTTATACCAGTCCTGAAATTAATTCACAAATGTCACAGTGGAAATGTTAAATACTGTAATAATTTAAATGATAGTGAACACGCGAAAATGTCGTTGAAACTCGATAAATATGCAAATGTCACGTTTTAATAATTGATACAAAAGTTATAAAGATTCTTCGTTCGCGTTAACTCTGCTGGCTCCGCAATGTGAGGTTGAATATGTGAATTTTTAATGTGTATGACAACCCTAGGTTCTTCACCGTCCGATAAAGGTAATATTTTTATCCGTAGAGTTCACTGCAGTCTTTGAATCGTCGATCCCACAATCCTCAGGATCTATAACCATTCTGTCCTGCCAGTAATGACTTACGGAGCCGAAACGTGGACACTCACCATAGGCCTGGCCCACAAATCCAAGGTTGCTCAACGTGTAATGGAAAGGGCAATGCTCGGGGTTTCTCTGGTGGATAGTATTCGCAACAAAGTCATTCGCCAGAGAACTAAAATCACCGTCATGCGCGTAGCATCAGCATGCTGAAGTGGAAGTTGGCCAGCCATGTCAGCAGACGGACAAACAGTCGACGAGTGGAGACCGCGTATGGGCAAATGTGGGACGCCCTGCGGCATGATGGATCGATGATTTAAAGAAGGTGGCTGGCAGCGGATGGATGCGGACTGCTCAAATGATGATGCTTTGAAATGATGATGACGATGAGCTCAGAAGATAGCTACGTCGATGATATTCATTAAGTCCCCCAAAGTGCAGTGTATGGGCAATAGGGAATATGCATAAAAAAAAAATTATTTGCAAAATAAAATACTTATTAGCTCTAGTAAAGAATCATGAAATTATTTTTAAATACTTTCATCATTTATTAAGTTATAAAGCTTCAAAGACTACAGTCAGAAAGAAAATCCGATACGTAATGTGACGTCAAATTACACGATGACTATACAGCTGCCATAGAAAACAGCGTTTTCGCGAGAGGGACAGATATATTTGTTTAAAATAATTGTATCTCGTTCGTTTTTCGAGCAATTTAGATTCTAATTTCACAGTTAGTATTATATTTTCGAATACTTTTAGATAAACTGTTCAGATCATAAATACTTTTTTCATGCATGTTCCCTATTAGGGCACAGGCACACCAACGTCTGGCTACAATTTGATCAAGGAAGCACCGCCCCACTCACATTGGGAATCCGACGGGTCCATAAAACACCATTTTTTCAAGTTTGGGGGACTGTTACATCTTGCCAAAATCCAAATCCATTGGTTCCTATGTTCTAACAACAGACGGGGTGAGCTTGAAGTGAACTATAAATTCTCATTTGTCGGATAGATTGTCAGTGCCCTTCATTTCACTGTGACAATGTTTACAGAAAAGTGCAGTTCCAATACGTCATACTTTGTACACAGAATGAAATAAACTCATAAGTATAAGGGATCGGTCTGGAAAGATATGGGAATACCTTTTCAGTCTGGTTGATATAAAGAATACTAAAAAAAGCATAACTCAAAAACAAGTGTCAAAATAAACCACATTGTAACATAATTTAAAAACCGAGTCAGTCCCTCGAGACTCGTTCGTTTTAAAAGCTCTTAAACAAATTGAAATCGATTTCATCTGAAAATGGACGCACTCGCAGTTCGCAGGTACTCATAGGTACAGTGCGTGAACATGGCGCGTGATAAATGAAATTAAATGGATTCGTCCATTACTCGGCTTGTAAAGGAATAACTACTGTTCGTGATACGTTCTGTTTGATGTTTTGTTTGTTTTGGATGATAAAAGTTCTTTTTAAATGGTTAAAGGGATTTTTAGTTTTTAGGGTAGTGTCAGAGTTTCTGAGGTTGCTACTTCTATGCTTTTGATGTGTTAGTACTTGGTATATTCAGCTTTTAATGTCAAGGATATACTTATTTGGGTCTTGTGTCCATTTTAACACCAATCTCTATGTCAATTATCTTACAATTAGGCCTTATCCTCTCACTAGCTGACCCACGCTACTTCGTCGTCACATTTTTCATTAATGCTCCGCTCTTAATGGTCGTAGCGTCACGTTATATATAGCCTTTCAAGATGAAAAAAAAAAACGATTCGAACCAGCAGTTCCTGAGATGTACGTGTTCAACCGTATTTGAAATCAAATATACATAGGACTGACAAATCGCGCTACCCGTCACTGTCAAATTTTCCCAATCAACCTTGACCCTATAATACGTTAGCGATAAAGATGAAAATGAAGTTTGACAGCTTGTTGTGTGATTAATATTATGATTCTTATATTACCTTTTTAGCCCTCTGGAGTAAATTTAAAGGCATGCAAATCAACCTATAAAAATATTTCTTCATCATCTGCCTAGCCTTTTCCCAACTATATTGGGGTCGGCTTCCAGTCAAACCGGATTCAGCTGAATACCAGTATTTTACGTGGAGCCGCTACCTGCCAAACCTCCACAACCCATTAACTGGGTAACACGGTACTCCTTGGCAAGTCTGGTGTCAGATTTTCTGGCTTCTGGCTATCCGTAACGACTGCCAAAGATCTCCAAATAACAGCCGGGACCAACAGCTTAACGTGCTTTCCGAGGCCCGGAGGAAACTCGATATGTTAAGATGGTCACCCATCCACAGACCAACCTCGGCAAGCGTTGCTTAACCTTGAAGATCAAACTGTGCGGCTATTATTATTTAGCCACGAGCTCCTCTAAAAAAAAAAAACTTAAAATATTTCTTACCTATATCTACTATAATCCTTTCATTGTCCCTCCTCAGAAAGCATGCAATGAATATCACTCACATTACTACAAAATTACACCAATTAGAGCGTCACCGTGGTTAAAAGCATATAGAAAACTAGCTGACCCGTGCAACGTCGTCTGCGTAACATTTTTCATTACTGCTCCGCTCCTATTGGTCTTAGCGTGATGATATATAGCTTATAGCCTTCCTCGATAAATGGGCTAACTAACACTGAAAGATTTTTTCAAATCGGACCAGTAGTTCCTGAGATTAGCGCGTTCAACCAAACAAACAAACTCTTCTGCTTTATAATATTAGTATAGATACGTAATAATTGATTTCCATTGTATTAGAATCGATGTGTTTCGACCTTGGCAATGTAGACTTGTAGGTAATGTTTTATTCATCACAAATCGTTAAGCATTGTTGTGGTTTCATGTTCCTTCATGGAGTTTGATTGATGGTGATATTACATGAAATAAAGCGGTGCAGATAAAATTTACTTTTATTTCCTTCACTTAAGAACTACCGTGTTACCTAGTCATTAAGGCGGAGGTCTGGTAGGCAGCCGCTCCAGGTTAAATACTGGTATTCTGCTAAATCCGGTTTGTCAAGAAACTATCCCAATATAAAGAGAAAGGAAAAGGCTAGGCAGATGATGACTTGACTTCCTTGACTTAAGGTCCTGTGTTGTTCTCCATCAACAATGAGAGCAATAGAAAAAGTATACTGTGAGGACTTACATAAGTACTTTCTGTCTATCCCAAGAGACAAAAAGTACGAGTTTATGTTAGCATTTTGATATAATTTTCTTTTATACTTCACATTTTGATGGAGAGTTGTTTCACCATTATCATTTCAGGCTTTAAATGGTCCACTGTTGACCATGGACCCCTTAATTGTATGACACAGTTAACTCTGATGAGAGACCGTAGTTAAAATATATGTCTGTTTTTAAACGACTCCATAAAAAAGGAGGTTCTCAATTCGGTTGTTTTTTTTTTAATTTGTAAAACTCCGTCATTTCTAAACCGATTTAAAAATAACACTTTTTTATGTGAAAGAATATAATTTCCGAATGGTTAAGGAGTTTGGTTTTTAAATCAAAATAGCTAGAATTCGTTCACTTGGACAACGACGATGTAAATTAACTTTTTTTGTTGTATTTTTTTTTTACTATTGATAGGCATACGCTATCTCAACCTGATTTTTTGATTGAAGCGATGAAGAACAACAAGCAGTCGGCTTTGTCGAAAAAAAAAATCCCGGCCAAGTACGAGTTGGATTCGCACAGCAAGTTGGAGTACCACAAATCGAAAAAAAATCGGATCTCTTGTGTGGTGGGCAACCCTTATTTTTAAGCGGCAACAGTAATATACGCTTTGTGATAATTTTAACTCTACCACTAGCTCAGTTCATGAGATTGACAGATGGACAGACTTCGGACGGATCCAAGACAGTTGAAACGTTTCTCCGGGACTCGTCGGGCTTCATTAGCTCGGCGTTGTTCTGGTGGTCGCCACTGTTGATTCTGGCTTTCAGGAGTTGCAGTGGTTGGGCATGTGTGGCGGGCTTGTCCCAAAAGAAAAGATGGACGGACTGCAGAAGTTTATTAGGGCACACTAAAAACTTATGTTTTTAGAACTGAAGTCAGGTAGGTTCTTATGTTTTCGTCTCAGTAACCACTTACGCGAACACAAAATTGTCCTCACTTTCCTTAAATACTTATACACCTAGGGATCCAGGCACTACGATCCTCAAAACGAAAATAAATATCAAAGGGCCAATAGCGATTACCTACCTGTCAAAAGATTACTCGCCAAAGGTACGACCAAAGATATCGATCCACATCTTTATAAAAGCGATCTCATATCTTTTACTTAATCTTTTCCAATATACAGGGTGTTTCAGTAGTACGTTATCATATTTAAGATTGATGTTTCATCTACACTATCATCTTCTTCTTCTAATATATAAAAATTTGGTATCTGTTTGTATCTGCATCAGACTGCTTGAAAAGATTTGTTTGGAACTTTTCTGATACAAAATATCAGAGGGTCAATTCTACTAATTTTTAAACAACTTTCGTATTCGCATGTCATTCGCAAACTGTCAAAAAAAACCTTAATTTTTATACATTTTTGACAGATTGCGATTGAGATGCGAATGTGAAAATTAGTAGAATTGGCCCTCTGATTTCTGAAACATCCTGTATTAGACCTAGAGCCGTATAAAGATTCCGATGATACACGATGATTTGCCGAAGTCTGTGTACTGGGAATAGTCATTAAGAGGATCAAATGCGAACAAAAGTCAATTTATCTTGGACGGCAAGGCTATGAATATAACATGGCAGGTTTCTGTGAAGGAATGGTTCTGCTCGGTTTGGTCTCTGACTATGAATAAGGTATTTGGAAGATTCTCGTGGGTGTAGTGAAGATGAATTGAAGATAATTTTTTAAACACTGATGTGTTAATGTTTTCTTGATTGTTATTTTTTTATATATGTCACGGGAAAGTGGCTAACTTCGTAAGATTATAAAACTTTTTACAAAAAAATACAAACGACTTCCAAAAAAAAAAAACACTATAAAGTAAAAAATAACTTTTATTTCGGAAGTCGGTGTTTTTGTTAGTTTCTTCGTATTTTGACACCGACTTTCGAAATTAAAGTTATTTTTTACATTAGTGTTTTTTTTTGGAAGTCGGTTGTATGTTTTTGTAAAAAGTTTTTTATTTTTCACTTTTTAGTGGTACCCCACACCTAACAACACCACTGCAAAATCGCAGAAAAGCAAAATACGCAATTTCGATTACTTGGATGACATAAAACCATCATGTCAATTAGACGAATTCCAACTATTTCGATTTAAAATCCAAAGTTCGTAACCGATTTTCATAAAATTTAAATGGGACCAGACAGAGAATGACACAAGAACTTTTCAAATCGGTTTTTAATTGTCGGAGTTATGAGGTAACAAACATAAAAAAATACTATCGATAAATTGTATTGTCAACTGAACATTTGGAATACTTTTTTACGCATCCAAATTTGATAGTTTTATATATCCTTGATTTAATTCCGAGAAATTGTGAACTGAAATAAAATGGGTACCAATCAGAGCACAAGTCTACAAGAAACTAGGCTCTCATTAGGCTTTTTACATGTACGCAATAGATTTACGAATTAAATGGACTCCCGTTGTCCGATGTTGGTTGAATTTACTTTGGGTGTGTAATTTTAGGTATAACTAATTTTTAAAATGAATGTGCATTCGGCTTAAATACGGTTGTGACATATTTATTTATTTAAACTTTATGCACAATAGTGGTACCTACATGGGTGGACTTAATGCAACAATGTATTCTCTACCAGTCAACCTTTGGGTTAAAAATACTACATATTCTCTCTTAGTGCTCTACACGCTTCAAGAAACCTACATGCCAAATTTCAGCTTTCTATGATCAGTAGTTTCGGCTGTATGTTGTCTGCCAGTCATTTTATATGAATTTTATATAATAGGATTGGTCGGTACGGTTGGCGCAGTGGTTGAGCGATCGGCTGCTGCGTTGCGAGTCGTATGACCTACAGATAGTTGTTCCGGGTCTGGCTGTTTGTTTATGTGACTTTGTATGTTTATAAACGCACCCACGATACAGCAGAAATTCCTAGAGTGGGGCAATGTTTTCTTTTTTAAAGAAAAGAAAGAACTTTAATCAATTTAATTCCTGGCAAAACTGATCTAGTCATTCTTACTAATCCCTAATACTCTTAAAGCTTACAGTTCAACACACAAACAATATCCATCAACATGAAGGCATTACTCGTGTGTTACGCAACAATTAATCTGCGTATCATGAAACGCTCATAATACCCATTTCTAAAAGACCTGTATTGAGGTAGCAGCACTAATCGGATTGGCGATATTACCCCTGTACGCAGTTTCCCATAGATACCATTATTATAGAGAAGTTTCTACGAAGACTGGTCTTGTACAGTCACCATCACGATTTTAAACATTTAAAAAACTTTTTACAAAAAAATACAATTCTTAATTCTTTATTGTACTGTACACCAAAACAACTTTTATGATACCGTCATAATAAAGTACATGTACAAAGGCGAGTTTAACTCAAAGTTGAGTTTTCTCCCAGCAAACCTTTGAGTGATAGAGAGTTCATCATAGTGGATCATAGTGGGGTTCATCGTAGTGGTGGTGGTGGTGGTGGTGGATTCATAGTGGTGGTGGTGTTTTTGTAAGTTTCTTAGTATTATGACACCGACTTCTGAAATTAAAGTAATTTTTGTTTTTAGTTTCTTTTTTGGAAGTCGGTTGTATTTTTCTGTAAATAGTATTTTATTTTTCACTTTTTATTGGTGTTGTTAGGTGTGGCCTAACAACACTATCCAATCCACCATCCAAGTAGACGAATTCGAGCTATTTCAATTTAAAATCCAAAGTTCGTAACCGATTTTTATAAAATTTTAATGGGACCACCGCAACCGCAAGTATTATGTCCTTTCAGTAGGCTAATTCACGTAACTAAATAAGTTTTGTTGCAGTGCAGTTGAAGTTAAGTTTCGATCAAAACAACGCTTTTCGTATTCTCTACCGCTGTCAGACAAGCTCGCGTCAAGTTTACGTCACGCGAGCGCAATAACGGCATTCTACTGTTGCGCGTCTTTGGTGCGTGCTTCGGAACGCAACATGATCGGTTTTCCACTATTTGTTTGACTTCTCATAATGGCAGCTTATAAGTTTAAGTTTATGTTTTAATATTATTATAACGTAATATTCATTGAAATGTAATCGATTCTAATTGATTATTTAGTGAGTAACATTTGTTCTCTCCACCATACGTAAGTTTGGTCGATTTTGGCTGTCGTGCAGTTGACGTGCAGTTCACGCGCAGCTTACGCGCAGTTCAAAGATTACAAGAATACCGTTTATCACTCAAACTTAAACTTAACTGCAACTGCACTAAAACTTAATCGGTGCGTAATAAAATTACGTGAACCCTCAGATAAAACAAGATTTTTTCAAATCGGTTCATAATTGTCGGAGTTGTGAGGTAACAAACATAAAAAAACATACAACCGAATTGAAAATCTCGTCATTTTTGGGAAGTCGGTTAAAAATGTTGAAGGTTCTCAAGTCAAGTTCAAAATCGAATGAGAAAACTTGACAGTTTGTGGTAACTTGATTTGCTGTTGAGTGTACAAATGTAGAGTCACGAGCATATGTGTTAAAAAAAAACTCGTAGGAGCCTAAGTGATTGCTCGAATAACAGATTTTCGATGGGGTAGAAAGGTTCTGGAGTAGCAACCGCGTACTCAACGTGGTATCCGCTAGATGCGAGACCCTCAGTTTATTTCGATATGGTTACACATCGGAGAGGCCTTTGTCTAGCAGTGGACGTCTTTCGGCTAAAATGATGATTATGATATAGAGGTATGTGGTACAGAGAGTAAAGTGGGCGGAGGATCCTGCCTTTTCAATGGTGGTTCATTGAAAAGGGAGGATCCTCCGCCCAGGCGGTTGTTTAGGCCTGGGGGCTACTACCCGGTGGTTGATATTTGGGCGATATATATGTTCAAATCGCATTGTAAACTCTGCTAGTTGGATGAACTAGACGGCGTTGCGGTTCTTTCTGTTGCGGAGTAGATTTGTTTTTGTTGGTTTATTTGTGGCGACATTGAAGCCGCTACAATTATCTATAAGGGTAACTTGTAGGTCTGTGTACTTATTACGTTATGTTAGATGTAAGGGATTTTCTCTTAATATATTGTTTATTTATGCACGTTTTCAGCACGTTTTTTTTTTAAATTTAGCACACTGTTTTTCGAGCAAGTTGTCACAAGAAAATATCTTTCGATTTTTTAACTTCGAACATATTGGTGCCCGTGACTGTACCTTATCGAGATAGTTATAAAATACACATACGTTGCAATATGGCGGCTAGATTGGCAAGCCTTCTCGGAACTTCGATGAATAGAACGGAAGGAGTTTGAGGCGTAATCTCTGCTGATGCGAGACGAGAAAAATGGCTGTGTCGTTGTATAGTTTTTTGCATAATTTATCCTTGTGTATTATTTTAGTATTTTTCATGTACACCTACCCCAGTGTCTAAAGTCTTGTTGCATTCAATCCGCCTACTACTACTAGGATACCTAAATAGGGTTTAAAAAATAAATTTATTCAATTTCATGGGTATATTTAATTTATCGGGCGGTTGTTTAAACTATTATGTAACCTAGAAACTTGCTTAACCAATCAAATATACAATTAATAAATTATGTATTCCGACATACCATCCACCATCATACATCCACCTACATAATAATAGTACCAACAAATACTCAAATAGACATTGAACGCTGTGTACAGAAATAATTATTAGAACTTAATTACAGTATGTACATAAATCTGAAGTCCAATTATAATTTTGGACTTCATATGTTTGCCGCTAGTGGAGCGTGAGGTCTTCAATATGTCAAATTTCAGTGTTGGTAGTCTTTTGAAAAGGTTTTTTTTTTTACAAAACGGGGAAACTCTTGGCCCAAATCTCACCTGATGGAAAGTGAGTGTGTTTTACTTATTTTTTTAAAAATTTGAGAATATTTTACTAAAACAGCCTGAATATAGCAGATTAAGTTACGGTTCTCCCGACCGACTGTTTTGAACTTTTTTTTCGACGGAAATAAGTATATATCCTTCTTTTTTAGAGTTCCTAACAAAAAGTTTTGTTTAGAGTTCGGAACCATAATGGTTCCGTTTTTGTGATCCTCACTCGTGTGTCTGTCTGCCTGTCTGCCTGTCCGTCTGTCACAGCCAGCTATTTTTCTCCGGATCGACTGGACCGATTCTGTTGAAATTTGGTATACATAATATGGATTTTTGTGACCCGAACACGGACGCATTACGTTAATAAATATTTTTTTGTATGGGGTCACTTTTCGGGGTCAAAATGAAAAATAATGTCTTTCTAACTGCATCGTCTGACATATCAAATGAAAGGGCTAACTGTGTGGATTTTTGTTGTACTTTTTCATAATTTAAAATGCACAGTTTTTAAGATATTCAAGAAATTAGACCAAAAATGACCATTCCCCCCACTTACCTCCGAATCAACAAAGCCTGAAAAAAAAATGCAGACAATAGTTT
Organism: Ceramica pisi; assembly: GCA_963859965.1. Taxonomy (NCBI): domain Eukaryota; kingdom Metazoa; phylum Arthropoda; class Insecta; order Lepidoptera; family Noctuidae; genus Ceramica; species Ceramica pisi. Next base: position 3,026,596 of record OY982542.1, read on the forward strand.
ACCTAAAGATTACAGGAAAACTTATAAGAAGTCTGTAGTGTTAAAATAACATGTTAAAAATGCAGACAATAGTTTACCTAAAGATTACAGGAAAACTTATAAGAAGTCTGTAGTGTTAAAATAACATGTTAAAAAATGAAATTGGTTCGGTACCCTTTGCACGCGAGTCCGACTCGCACTTGGCCAGTTTTTTTTTTTTTCATTATTTTGAGTCCACGTAACACTACGACGACATCTATGTTGTATTAATCGTAAGTTCAAGGCATCATAAATTATTTCCCTTCTAACTTTGTTCACATGCGCGTAATAACTACTTGACAATTAAGAATCTCACTCGACAGTGGCGCTAACTGGTGAGTACAAAAAATCTCACTCGACAGTGTCGCTAACTGGTGAGTACAAAAAATCTCACTCGACAGTGTCGCTAACTGCTAGTCTATTCTGTAAATAACCATTTCGATATTCACTTCACCTGAGTGACTAAGCTTACAATGTGAACTTTATTTCACACATCATAAGGTCTTATATTTATACGAATTTGAAACTCACCTCGGATTCCGCTGTCGAGACACGAAAATGTTGTTACAGAATAGCACTGCTGGTGAGTACAAAAAATCTCACTCGACAGTGTCGCTAACTGGTGAGTACAAAAAATCTCACTCGACAGTGGCGCTAACTGGTGAGTACAAAAAATCTCACTCGACAGTGGCGCTAACTGGTGAGTACAAAAACGGTAGCTCTCATTGTTTTAGTCTGTCACTGAACTTATTAAAAAAAAAATACTCGCCCCAATTCTAGTCCCATGGGGAAGTCGAACCTGTAGCCATCAGCGGGGCAATAGGCTTGATTCCACCATCCACAAATTGCAATACTATTTAGTCCGTCAGTTTGAGTTTTGAAAAATAATGGGCACATTTATTTTTGGTTTTGTAAATTTATGAATATTGACAAAGATAAAACGCATCAAAACTCGGGAGTGAGGGATACGCAATATTGGTATAGTAAAAATATGGAACTTTCAAGCTGTAACAATTTATGTTATGTTTAGACCTAATCGACATGTTTTTTGGCTTCTGACTATCCGTAACAACTGCCAAAGATCTCCAAATGACAGGCGGGACCAACAGCTTAACATGCTTTCCGAGGCATGGAGGAAACTCAGTATGTTAAGATGGTCACCATCCACAGACCAACCTCGGCAAGCATTGCTTAACCCCCCCTTGATTCCCTGACTCCTCATGTTGGTTCTAAATTCAAATTCTCCATTTAAAAAAAAAAATCGACGTGTCACAAACACACGATTCAGCTAAATAAAACACAACTCCTGGGGCCCGAGTCTGCTATTTTTATAAATTTGTCATTCCGACACGATCCCATTGTCATGCCATTGTCATTTTGCTAAAAGTTCGTAATCTGCTAAATCCATAATGGCACAGCCACTACCACGTCAGTGGCCGGTCACTGGCACGTCAATGGTCTCGTAATAGAATTGCGGTAGGAATGCCGTATTGCCATTATTATAAAACCGAGCTAAATTTGAGCATTTATTCATGCGAGATTTTATTTATATTTAGTTTTACATATTATTTATTAGTGTTTATAAGCAATCTGAAGTAGTGAGAAGTTCGTAAATACTAAATCTGTCATTATGTACGAGATTACCATTCATATGGCTTTCTTTCAATGATGTGTCAGTGGTTGATCATTGGAATGTCATAATGACGCCATTATGATGCCATTATGTTAGTAGATTACCAAACTTGTCAAAATCAACCATTTTGAAATCAGTGATCGACCATTCTGACACTATTGTAATAGCAGACTCGGGCCACAGCCCACGTTACTCTAAAAAAATCTCAAGTACCTATATATCACTATCACTACATTATAAAACAAAGTCTTCCGCCGCGTCTGTCTGTCTGTCTGTTCGCGATATACTCAAAAACTCCTGCACCGATTTTCATATTGTTTTCACCAATGAATAGAGTGGTTCTCGATGAAGGTTTAGTATAATTATAATTTATCAAGCGGGCGAAGCCACTACTGTCACATAAAATAGACAGTGTTTCTCTCTTCGTACTATTTAATAACCGTAACAGCGTATCCAGTCTCGTTCAGTCATTTTATAACAAGAAACATTTGTTAAAGTGAGTGGGAGATCCACCCACGTAACGTTATAAAATAACGTTATTTAACAGACAGTTATAACTTTGAGTACTTAACTGTTATTTTCGTAACGTTTATAGCTGAAGAGTTTAAGACAATATCTTTGGTAATGCGTGGGTTGAATCAAGATGTTTGAGTTAATACTTGAGTTGTGCTTTAATAAAGTTGGTGGTTTTCTTTTTTTTAGGGTTCCGTATCTAACTTTTTTTACTGAGCCTCCGCTGTCGAGCGCGAGCTTCTCAAGAACCGGAATAGGTAGACGAAAAGTAGAAATTTTTTACTATTTCTATTGCCACTAAAATAATAATTTAATGGAAGAAACGCTTTTTTTTTCGGTTTATTGCAAGGATTCCTTCGTACGAGAATCCGACTCGCACTTGACCGGTTTCCGTAAATTTTCAAGGGTTGCTTAAGCAATTCAGTAGGTTGAATGAGACTATTTTTTTTTCTTTCAAAAGTAAAAGTAAAAAAAACACATTTAAGTATATCTTCTGAATGCCATTGTAAATTTCGTTTCAGGATTGAACCTTAGCAGGTTGAACTAAGAGTGGTCCTATAAAAAAAAAGCGTTTATAAAACAGACAATGAGAAAAACTTTGTGTTTTCTATGAAAAGTAAGCTTTGTCCGATCCGAAAATCGAACCCAGGACTTCACGCTCAGAATAATCGCGCTTGTAACTGCTGGACCAACGACACAGTTGAAACAAACAAGTTTCCAACAAAAATAGATTGCTACATTACACACATAAAATAAAAGGTTTTCCATTCGATTTTCCTAAAAAGTTATTTAAGTAATAACTGTGAACAAATTAACATTTATTTTCACTGGTTGCCCTACGAACACATATCTCATGTACCTATGTAGGTAAAATGTTTAGTTTCAAACATCAATTTATTCACACAAAAGGTTATAATTTTGGGATTTGTAAAAGTTTGTAACTATAAAAATTTTAGGCTTATTTTTTCATTTGAATCACCAGAGCTAGGTTTCAAATTTCAGCGAGGAACAATATTTATCAAGGCAATAATAAACTGCATGTTAATCATCTTTGCCTGTTAACATACATAGCTTTTTTTTGAGATTGGTTTGCTCTTGACTTTAGTCTTGGTCACAGATGACAGAGACAACAGTCTACGATGGAGCGAGCTTACCCAGAAGAAATATCTTCACACATCTATACCCAAGTAGTAAATAAGCAGATTTGCAGGAAGTATCAGAGGCGTAGCTACCATCGTATCAACCGTATCTAAGCTACGTCCCCAGAATACAAGGGCCCTCAAGTGCACAAAGCTATCAACTATATCCTTCGTGGCCTTCCAAGACAGTTCTGAGCTAGCAAGGCCTATTTTGTTTGCCACGGCGTCATCACATTCCGCCTGACGCAGGTACTCACCGTACACGGTTGTTTTGGAAGATACCTGTTTCGAATTCGGCGGGAGGATACGCCCGGGTGTCAACACTGCGAGGATCGCCCGGAGGATACGGTGGAGCATACGGTGGAGGTCTGCCCTGTGTGGATGGAGCAACGCCGTATCCTCGTCGAGGCGCTTGGCTGCGGCCACCTGTCTTTAATCCATGGTCCGGAGTGATGAGGCATAGGAAGCGGTCACCTCCTTCTGCGAAGCAGTAATGCTAGCGAAGGAGGAAGTCGAACGCGTGAGGGAGACCTCGCGCCCGGCCGCCACAACAGAAGAAGACACCCCGGGCGTCGGGAGTCGCGCGATTCCCGGCCACCGTAAGCGTGGGCCTGCGGACAGTGAGCATTGGGTGGCTCGCCATCTGATCAGAACCAGGACCGGGTCGATGGTGCGCTGTGTTCCACACGCGCCTCAATGAGGTGTCAGCTAAGCACATCTGCTTTGGGGCCCGCTAGGGCCAGTGCCTGCCGGGGTTGCGGAATTTGTTCGAAAGAGTCACCGCGGCCCTGGAACGCAAAGGGCATTAGGAGGAGCACGGATGGGTTTTGGTCAGTCAGTCAGGAGTTTGACACTTCCTCCTGCTTTACCCAGAACGGGAGGAGTCATTTGGTGATTTAGTCCCACCATGTCCTCCGTGGCCTGCCAAGGCAATGCTGAGCTAATAGGGCCTATTTTGTTAAAAAAAACAAAATCCTAAAAACGGGGCCCCCAAAAAAGTTTGATACTGGGCCCCTTTAAGCTTAGCATTTACGCCACTGGGTAGTATCTTTGAATAGTTGGTTTACCGAAAGTGTGCTGGTAATGTACCTACCTACCTGTGGATTTTCAGCGTTGCTTAACCCCCCTCCCTTGATTCTCTGACTCCTCATGTTGGTTCTAAATACAAATTCTCCATATTTTTTTTTAATTAAATTTCTTGTAAGAATATTTTGTAAATGAAGTCTAATCAGTATTTAAACTTATATGGCTACAAATATTATAATACAAATCAAATGTATTCTTGCGATCAAACCAGCAAACCTAGTTGCAGCTCAGATTATCTGGACCTTCACGTCGAAAATACTCGGTCGAGAGTTTTTGTTACGGAAACACTTGAAAACACGCCGAAATTAACTAGAAATAGGAGTTAAAAAATTGCGCTTGAAACAACCACACGTTCATCAATACTTTCTAGCTTAAAGATTATTTATTGAACTATATTTATTTGCTGGTTTATACACAGTGCACGTTGCAGAAAGTCAACAAACTCCAACGCAGTTGTAAAAACTCATAAACATGTGCGGTTTATTAGAAGTTTAAGTTCCAACGGATTTAATTTACTTCTGTATCGTGGAATTCTTTGCGTTGGTTGATATTAAAACTGCACAATACAATTGTAGCTGCGAACGGAGCAAACAAAATGAAAAAAAAATATAACATAGATTTTTTTTGGGACATGGGCACACTAAAATATTTTTTAAGAAACTTTTTTTTATATCCTTCATTTTGATGACTTTTGGAATCGTCTCTTCAAGCTCTTTATTCGATTTTCGTTAAAAAATACGACCGCTCCTACCATATAATGGCAGCCATTTTATTTCATTTTTAAAATTAATTTAGCCTGTGTCACTTCGGCACGTACGACGAATCTAATGATTGTCACTTAAAATCTTTGCAGCCGCTTGAGATACAGGGCGTGCCAAAGAAGTAGACATACAAATATCCATATCTTCTATCGAAAAACGTTACTTTACCGTTGCGTAAAAATCTGCTCATCCTTTAAAAGCGAACTGAAATATTTCTTGGAAATGTTTTATACAAAATACCTAGGTCTGAACTAATTCAAAGTGACTATCCAACAAACTACTGAATTCAGAAAATCCGATCTCATTACTTGTTCTCGGAAAGCTTAAGACCATTTCACACAGTCAAAGACGGAGCCCAACTAAGTAATTCTCAAAATCTCACAATCAAAATACATCCGTGAAAATGACAGCCTTTGTGTACATGCCTTGCGATCGACACGCGTCTGACGACATCATATGTAGGTACATGGGTGGGTACCATAGAGTATGGAACCACTACTCAGAACAAGTTTCGGCTGTCAAAGCCGAAGCCAAATTGTCACGGCCAATAATTTTTATGAGTGAACGGTGACACTCAATAATTGCTTGGTTTTTTGAGTTATCAACGGAACCCTATTACTGTAGATATCTCATGAACAGTAATCGGTAGACAGTAAAAATTTTCAGTGTTTTTCTATTGTCGAAAAAAAAACAAATTATTCGACATGTAAACACTAATTAATATACTATAATAATACGACAGTAATTATTGTCGCTATTTACTATTGTCGCTATATTATATTCCTAGCTTCTGCCAGCGAGATCCCTTGGGAACATATTTCCGGGATATATATAGCCTATGTGTTATTTCAGACTATAATCTACTTCTGTGCCAAATTTCATGAAGATCTTTTCAGAAGTTCTTACATGAATGAGTAACAAACATCTATCCATCCTCACAAACATTCGCATTTGTATTATCAGTTTAGTAGAATAGCATAAATAAGAAGTAGAACTTGTTTTGTGTTTTATAATCGTGATTATTTTGGTTTATGGTACGGCTCGCAAACCATGGTGTGCGTGTCCGATTCGCACTTGTTCCCACACAAAGTTTTTACAAAGCCGCTTCTAGCACTGTATATGCTCTATGGTAGCTACAGTACAACATAACGATCACTTCAGTAACAGGTAGCTGTACTCTGATAATATTGATAAGCTGTCAACAACCGACGTGTGTTATCTGCAGGCTTTACACCGAGATTCCAGTGCCGATGTTATTGAACACCGAAATAACGTTGATAGTGTGTTGTTTCTGTGGCCAGCTTTTGTTTTAGGGTAAGAATAGATAGTAGTATTGATAATATTATCGCGATTGGTTAGTATATATCTGTGTGCGGCAAACAGCGGGTCTGAAAAGGCCACTTTAGCAGAATCAGAAAGCACATCACGCTACCCGTCGCTGTCAAATTATCCCAATCAACCTTGACCTAATGTGTTAGCGATAAAGATGAAAATCAATTTTGACAGATTATTGTGCGAGTTATGATTTATTTTTTTGAAAAAAAAAAACGTTGAGCACACTAGGAATTTCTCCTGTATCGTGGGTGCGTTTATTTAATTTTAAATTAATTATTTCAAGTAACAATGACTCATATAGTGTTAGTAACAATAAATAAACTTAAAACTATGTTAGTGACACAATTAAAACAACTATATGAACACACACAACAAAATAATCACTGCTGCAGCATCCCAGCTGAGATGCTGGAGCAACGACTCACTATACAGCAATCCAACCGGTCAACAATCATGCCCAATGCTGTTGGAACTAGCGGCGCACATCTTTTACGCATTAATGCATAAAAGCAATCAATACACATTTCTGCAAACATCCATGATGCGCTACAAACGTACAGAGTCACTTACACAAACAGCAGATTGATATTATGATTCTCCTAAAGTGGCCTTTTTAGTCCCGCTGGTATTGGTTATTTACAAATACCTACTGATATTAGGAAGGTAAATAATATAACAACCGCTAACCAATTATTGACTTTATGTTGATTGCAATTTTTCAGGGATAACAGTCCATGTGATGAAGGTGAACATAATCAAATTAACTCTGAAATAATATAAAATTAGTATGAAATTAAATAGTGACTTACACTTTTGACAAACAGTGGACGCTATAAATGTTCGTAAGTAATATACACATTAAAAGGGAGATATTACACAATGGGGTCGGAAACTCGGAAGGTTCTGTGGTGGCGACCACATACCGGAAGTCACAGCGTTCTTTGGCCTTCCAAAAGATGGACCGAGCCGGTGCAAGCCGTCTGACATCACTGAATGCGCAATACACAGAACTGGTCGAGGTGACGACTCTTGGAGCCAATGTCTAGCAGTGGACCGCTTCCGGCTCAAATGATGTTAATTGACATAACAAAAAAAGTCACAGACCTACGTTAATATACTAGTAAGCTTGACTTTAGAGTAGGTAAAAGCTTTGTTGGCATTCAGCGACATTACGACCTACCATAAAAAGTGTGAGTGCCAAATAACCTTTCACGAATTCAGGATTCTGTTTCCGAACGCTTACAACCCTAATCTTTTCAAAGTTAGAGTGAACAGGCTACTTCTGGGCTAGCTCGCTCCATCGTAGACTTTGTGTCTGTATCTCTGACCTAGACTATAGTCAAGAGCAAGCTCAACTTAAATAAAAAAAGGATTGTACATTCGATACAATCCTGAATGTCCTACAAGTTCTAAAAAAGCATCATGTGCTCCAAAACCGTTTTCTAAGAAATCGTTACCTACGCGATCAAAAAACCTTCTTGGTATCCATTAATCGCCAACATTCAAAGAATCGTTCAAATAAGTCGTCACAACCTGCCTGTACTTCTGTAACCTTGGTCACAGATAATATATCCGTCCTCGGTGTTACAATCAATAATATGTGACACACTGTGCCTCGTTCAATGGGCACAGGCACAGTATAAATATGGACAGTACGGAAACTACCTACAAACGCTCGAAACGGCACACTCACACAAACATGCGCACCGACGAGACTTTTCGGTGCCCGTCGCGGTACTCTCAGTAGTGAGTGACGCCGGCCGCGTCAAGACGAGTTTAGCCCCGCGATATTTTTTAAAATGCGACGAACGTATTGCGTAGTATACGGCTGTTTGAATTCGGCTTCATCACAACCGGAGCTAACGTATTTTAAACTTCCTGCTGATTTTGAAAGGAAAGAATCATTAATGATATTGTTATTTAATCGTTATCGAATTATAAGTCCGTGTGATTGATCAAAATGAATTTGTGAACTTCAAAACTATTAGGTACTACTACTTCTTGTAAATCCAAGATGGCGCCTGCTATAGGTATAAATTTTTTCGTCATGGGTGTCGTTTTCATGGTTTTCGTGGGTGTTGAAGCCGATAGCGGTGTCAAAACGTGAATCCAGGATGACGGCTGCAATAGGTACCATTTTTTTCCTCATAGGTGTCATCTTCACGGTTTTCGAGGGTGTTGAAGCCGATAGTGATGTCAAACGTGAATACAAGATGGCGGCTGCAATAGGTACCAATTTTTTTGTCATGGGTGTCGTTTCCATGGTTTTCGAGGGTGTTGAAGCCGATAGTCATGTCAAAACGTGAATCAAAGATGGCGGCTGCAATAGGTATACATTTTTCATCATGGGTGTCGTTTTCATGGTTTACGAGCGTGTTGAAGTCGATAGTGCTGTCAAAATGGGAATCCAAGATGGCGGCTGCAAAGGTACCAATTTTTTCCTCATAGTTGTCATCTTCACGGTTTTCGAGGGTGTTGAAGCCGATAGTGATGTCAAAACGTGAATACAAGATGGCGGCTGCAATAGGTACCAATTTTTTCGTCATGGGTGTCATTTTCATGGTTTTCGAGGGTGTTGAAGCCGATAGTGATGTCAAACGTGAATACAAGATGGCGGCTGCAATAGGTACCAATTTTTTTGTCATGGGTGTCGTTTCCATGGTTTTCGAGGGTGTTGAAGCCGATAGTCATGTCAAAACGTGAATCAAAGATGGCGGCTGCAATAGGTATTCATTTTTCATCATGGGTGTCGTTTTCATGGTTTACGAGCGTGTTGAAGTCGATAGTGCTGTCAAAATGGGAATCCAAGATGGCGGCTGCAAAGGTACCGAGCGCCCGAAACGTTTTCGTCCAACAGCGGCTTGCGTACGCTCCCGCCAAAACTTGTAAAAGGTTACGCCGTAATGACAAAGTTAGTGCTACAAGTTGTTGTGTGTAAATATTAAATTGTTTTCTGTGTTTAAAGTATCGTGTTTTGTTGAGATTAACCATCGCCATGAGATTACCTATTTAAATTGTATTTGTAAGCTAGTTATTCAAATTCGATTGATTTGATCACTACAGAACAAAAATGTAAAAAAAAAAAACATTAAAAATGACAACCCTATTGCTTCAATGGAGCGTAGGTAATTATATTCTCAACTAGGCTTAGTTTCCGTACTGTCCATATTTATACTGTAGCACAGGTGACATCAGCCATGCTTCGTTTTTACTACAGTCGTAATTGGGATACAGGCCTTTTTTGTTAGGTAAGGATGAAGTTGGAAGTGCTATAATAACGTGATTTTCCTTTGAAAATTGGAATACTGTAGGCGGGTATTGATGGGTTGCACTCAATAGCGTTTTGTGATAAATTTTAGCTACAGGTGATGTGTTCTCAAGACTCCTAATTTTCTGATTTATTTACTGTCTTGACTAAAAATAACTCAGTTAAAAGTGTAGTAGTTTTCTCCAGAAATGAAACAGTGTTCAAGAAAAGTTTCAATTTTGCGAAACATTTAGTTTTTCTTTTGAGGCAATACCGATGTTTTATGCTGAGACCGTTGCAAACTTTCCAAAATCAAAGCTTCGCAGCAGCTGCAGTGTTTGCTTAAAAATATGAGTTTACAACCTTTTTCGGAACTAATATCGACAGCAATTTTAAAACAGGAACTTTGCGAGTTCCCTTGAGAGCCGTAGGTAGTACAGACGGAGGCATATCGGTGGCCACTGCTAGACTAGAAACGGCAATTGCTAAAACTATCCATTGAAACCAAACGTGTCAGTAGGTTTCACCATTTACTCAAAATTGACGGTCCTTGACAATTTGCCCGCGGCTTCGCCCACTTGACAAATTATAAAACCTTCCTCGAGAACCATTCTGTACATTGGTGAAAACAGCATGAAAATCGGTGTAGCAATTTTTGAGTTTATCGCGAACAAAGAGACGCGGCGTAGGACTTTGTTTTATAATATTTAAAGTCGAAGCTTTTATTCAGTGCAATAGAAAATATGAATTGTGCACACCATTTTTGATTTGCTAAGTCAAATACTAATCAGGTCTAGCGACAATGCCAACTAGTTGGTAAATTAAAAAGAAAAGTCCGATTCCAAGTCTATTTTATTTCTATTTTAACTGTTATTATTATTTTATGCATATTCCTAATTATATTCGCGGCCACAATAGGGAATATGCATGAAAAAAGTATTTATGATCTGAACAGTTTATCTAAAAGTATTCGAAAATTTAATACTAACTGTGAAATTAGAATCTAAATTTCTCGAAAAACGAACGAGATACAATTATTTTAAACAAATATATATCTCCCTCTCGCGAAAACGCTGTTTTCTATGGCAGCTATATAGTCATCGTGTAATTTGACGTCACACTACTTATCGGACTTCTCTTTGTAACAGTAGTCTTTGAAGCTTTATAACTTAATAAATGATGAAGCTTTTAAAAAATAATTTCATGATTGTTTACTAGAGCTAATAAGTATTTTATTTTTCAAATAAAAAAAATGCATGCATATTCCCTATTATGATAGACAATGGCGTCTCCAGTCACTGTCGTCATTCGTTGTTCTGTGGAACTCTCCTTACTTTCAGACAGATTACAATCCATACGGAAACACGCAATAAATGCAGCCTCCTTGCAGTTACCGCTCCACTGGAAACACTGCAATCTCTTTTTATTTATTTTTTCTTTATTACTACTGGCGATGTGGACAATATCGGAATTGCTTCCTCCTTTGTTCCGATATGTGATTGTGGTTCGCTTGGGTTCTTTTTTTTCTTAGTAGGGATTATTGTTGAAGTACGTTTCTTTGAGTTAAAATGATTTTCCCAATAATATTAATGGACAGTTTCAATAATATTAACTTATCATCTAAACTTATATATATTTTTTTTTTGTTGAGGAAGGGGATCTGTGGAAGTACTTACATTTCATTAACTTTCTATTTAATTATTTTATTATTTACACCTACCACAGTGTAGATTTGAAACCCAAAGTTTGACTGGTAGAGAATACCATGTTGCATTAAGTCCGCCTGTACCTATGTGGACTTGTTGTTACGATTTAACTCAAAAGCTACTAGACAAATGAAAAATTCTTTCACCATTAATTCTAATGGTGAAAGATTTTTTTAAATAAGTATTCCTGAGTAATATAGGCTCTATTTATCACTATGAAAAGGGATCCCCACGAAAACTTGCAATATTAAATAATCGCGAACGAAGTCGCGCGCGAAGATCTAGTAATATTATAAACATCAAAGTAACTCTGTCTGTCCGTTACCTTTTCACATCTTAACCGCTGGAAGGATGTGGATGAAACTAGGCATACAGGTAGACCATGTACCTAGTACAAATGTTATCTTAGGATAATTTACAACTAAACGCAGTCGAATCCGCTGGCAAAAGCTAAATGCCTGCACCAGCCAGCCTGCGGCTGGCATAACGTTTAAGTAAATAATTAAATAACAACTTTCTTAATTGATAAAACCCATAGTTTTGCTAGTGTAGGAAGACACAAAAGTCCATATGTGTACCAAATTTCAACAAATCGGTATATTTTTAAAAGCATAGTTATATCTTGGTAGTACTGATACATAGGTATATTTTTATCCCAGAAAAAAGGTACCGTCAGTGAGATTCGAGGGAATCCGCAGGAAAAAACCTATTCTGGCATATCGTCGCTTTGAGAGCAGAAAAACTGATTAGTATATTGCAACAAATGCACTATATGAATTTGCGAATTATATCCAAATCATTAAAAAGAAGAAATCGCAAGAATCGACTTGGCTTGCGATATTGTGAGCTAAGTGACGATATTTATAACAACAAACAATTTCCGCTTCATTCTCACCGTTGCTTACAAACTGCACTTTCTGAAAAGAAATCCCAGTTCAAAGTGTTTGTTAAAACCAACAGTCCCGTATTTTCGCCCAATCTCCATTCAAAGCGTAATTTGCATAGCCCAACATCAGCATGGGTCCCCTTTCAACTGTTAGAAGCTTTTACTGGTAAAATTAATTTAACAATCTTTTCAAAGGTTAGGCGTTTTAAAAAGCCACGATTGTTCAAGAGAACGTTTCGTTTTTAGACTCAATAACAACTTTCATTATTTTATATTTTCCAATCCATGTTTAAAAATATAGCTTCTGCCATGGGCTTCGCCCGCGAGATCACGGGGAACACTAACATACTCCTGGGATAAAAAGGAGCCTATGTGTTATTCCAGACTATAATCTACCTATGTGCCAAATTTTATGAAGAACCTTTCAGGCGTTCTGACGTGAAAGAGTAATAAACATCCATCCTCACATTCGCATTTATAATATTAGTAGGATTAAAAAATAACTTCTAAAATTATAGTTGATGCCAACTGAAGGGAACTTACATAGATTAATGATAAACTCTGAGAATTCTTGGGTTTTAATCAAAACTTACCATCCCTACCTTGTTGTTATTCCACGAATTCGCACTAAGCGTTTCCAAACGTCTTTTATAATGCGCACAGCATAGGAGTGGAACTCTCTGCCTGCGTCTTTGTTTCCGAACGCTTACAACCCTAATCTCTTCAAAGATAGAGTGAACAGGCTCCTTCTGGGTAAGCTAAGTTGCTTCTGGCTAAGTTGTCTCTGGCATCTCTGACCAAGACTAATGTCAAGAGGAAACTCATTTCAAATAATAATAAAAAAAGTGATTTCAACATAGTTCAAGCGATTTAGACCACTTTTTGTTAGGCTCAAATGAATCATATATAACTCTGTACCTAATGCCTATAACCGTCTATCTTCTTTTATCCGGTGGGTGAACTTTAGTCCACTTTGATGCAGCAGGCTGCAATATTAATAAGTAAAATTCTTGCGTTACTGAGTTAGCGACTGACAGACAACGCACAGCCGAAACTACTGGACGTTGAATACTTAAAGGCAGGTAGGTTCCTTGGGAAAGCAAGGAAATCAAATCAATAGAGGATTTCAAGAGATTCCTAAGGGTACGGGAAAAACGGGATATGCGCGAACGAAGTCGCGGGAAAAGCTAAAGCTTTTGAAACAAAAATGTATAGTTTAATTGCTAAGAATTCAAGGTGCCTCCGGTGTTACCTAAGCTTTGTCACTGTACTGTGGCTTACAGTGTCCTGAGACTCCTAAGCCGACGAAGTTTGTATCGTACAGTGCTTTGTAGAATAGAATAGAATAGAAATCATTTATTCGACACAGACACAACACAACAGCAAAAACACATTATTAATAAAAAAAAACATAAAATAAAGAAAAAAAATGGTACAGTAAAATTGTGCTGAGCGTGCCCATGCCGAAAGGGCTACCATCTCAGCATAATATGCTGGGCGTTAGACACCCAGCGCTGGTTTTCAGTTGGCATCCTGCAGTGACACACGGACGAGGGTATAAATAAAATAAATACTTTCAAGTAAGCAGTGGTTTTGGGTAAGCTCGGTCCATCGTAGACTTTGTCTCTATCATCTCTGACTTAGTTAGAGTATAGAGTCAAGAGCAAACCCACCACAAATATTGTTTAAAAAAAAACAGTGCAATAGGGAATATACACGCATTTTTTTTATTTATAAAATGAATTACTTATAAGTTACAACGCTTCAAAGATTACTTTTAGAACGAGAAGTCCGACATGGAATTTGACGTCACATTACGTGACGTCTATACATCTGCTATAGAAAACAGCGTTTTCGTGAAAGGGACAGATATATTTGTTTAAAATAATTATATCTCGTTTGTTTTTCGAGCAATTTTGATTCTAATTCCACTGTAAGTAATATATTTTTGTATATTTTTAGATAAAGTGTTTAGATAATAAATATTTTTTTATGCATATTCCCTATTGTACTAACATGATTTTCGTTTGTCCCCAGCTGATCCGCGGTCACCATGAGGCTGGTCGTGCCCGGCTGTGTGAACGACGCGCGCAACATCCCGGCGCTGCGCGTCTTCGTGCTGGCGTCGGCTATGGCGCTCTATCTGACGATGGGTAAGTTGAAATCTGTCCAGCCTTTGCACTACATGTTCGGCTTCCAGCAATGGCGAGCTTAGGGGTTGATTGCGGAATTTGTTCGAAAAAGTCACCGCGGCCCTGGAACGCAAAGGGCATTAGGAGGAACACGGATGGGTTTTAGCCAGTAAGAGTCTGACACTCCCTCCTGCTTTACCCATTCCGTATTCATTTTTTTGCGGGAGGAGTCATTTGATGATTACCCATCCTTAAAAAAAAACCGGGTAAACCACGGTACCCTAATACTAAGCCTCCGCTGTCCGTCTGTCCCTCCGTCCGTCTATCTGTCAGAGGGCTGTATCTCAAGAAGGTAGGCAGTTTTTATTTTTCACAAAGTGTGTATTTCTTATTGCCGCTATAACAACAAATAATGAAAAATTATTAATAGTTCAAGGACAAAAGGCATATTTCTTGGATGGGGGCGCCCCTATGTAAACGTGTTTTTTTCTGTTTTTGGTACAGAACCTTTCGTGTGAGAACCCGGCTCGCACTCGGCCGGTTTATATCAACATGTACCACGCGGGCAAAACCGCAGACAGAAGCTAGTTTTCTAATAAATTCTGTGTTTTCAAACCTTTCCAAGTTAATCATTTTACAGCATCATTCTATCCTCCAAACGCGTCTGGATTTATTTATACACATCCTGTAAAAGCTCATTCTCCTAAGTACATTCAAGTTACATTAGGTAAATTAAACCTCACGTTACATTTGTAACGACTTACATTATTTCTTACAGAACATGATATGTGACATCGTTAGAACAGAGTTTGAAATGTATGTTTTTAGAGTTCATGAATTTTAGATTACTTTATGAAATACTTACAAAATTATAGAAATCACTAGCTGACCCGCGCAACTTCGTCTGCGTCACATTTTCCATTACTGCTCCGCTCCTATTTGTCTTAGCGTGATGATAAATAATCTATAGCCTTCCTCGATAAATGGGCTATCTAACACTGAAAGAATTTTTCAAATCGGACCAGTAGTTCCTGAGATTAGCGCGTTCAACCAAACAAACAAACAAACAAACTCTTCTGCTTTATAATATTAGTATAGATTAAAAATTGTGGCTTTTACTGTTCAAGCGGTGGCTATGAAATGCGTTGCCCGAGTCAGTAAGATGTGCATGTGCTCAATCTTTGTCCATTTTTAAAACAATGTTTTAAAACTACCTTTCTCTTTGATCGTTTTTACTTGGGATCTAAACTTTTTGTTTCATAATTGTAGTTGTATTTATTTACTCGTATCTATCGTGTATTAATTCATATAAATCGTACACCTAAGACTACCTACAGTACTGTATTACAAAATACAAAAATACAAAATACAAAATCCTTTATTTCAAATAGACCAGTTACAGGCACTTTTGAATAGTCAAGGTCTGTCAGTCAAATAGATGAAGCTAATCCTGCCGCGCTAATGACAAGAGCAGCAGGTTGTTCTCCAACATAACACACCCACCGACCCCGCCTCCAGCGCGACAGTTGCACGTTCCAAAGAGTAGATCCTGTGGAGAAGAACGTGCAAGAAACTCCAAGGACACTCTTTTAAACCAGTTGCCATTGTTTACAAAATCATGTTTACATTCGGTGCGAAATAATTAATGAGTAAAACTATACAATGCAAAAAGAATGAGTCTACACAATGCAAATATAGTCTCACAATCTTCAGCAGGTCCAACAATGTTTTCACATGTTCATCAAAGTTTGGGCACTTTAGTCACTGTGGAGCGGACCAGCATTAAGCCAAGCATTTTTATCATCAATGTATTCCCCAAGTTTATAATATGCTTGTTTACATAGTGTGCGTTTTATACAATTTTTAAATTTCGTTTCATTCAGTTCTAATATATGTGGCGGTATTTTGTTATAACACTTTAAACAGTATCCCATAAAAGATGTTGCTACTTTAGCAAGTCTGAAACCTGGTTGAATTAATTCGTTCCTATTTCTAGTAACATAGTTATGTCTGTCGCCTCGTTTACTGAAAAGATGTAGATTCTTTCTAACGTACATGATATTTTCATAAATATATTGACAAGGGACCGTCATTATGTTAATTTGTTTAAACAGTTCCCTTAAAGAATCTCGCCGGCGGAGATGGTAAATGGCTCTGATGGCTCTTTTCTGCAAAATGAAAATAGACTCAATGTCAGCAGCCCGTCCCCATAGTAAAATACCGTAAGACATTAAACTGTGAAAGTAGCTAAAATAGACTAGTCTCGCGGTTTCAACATCTGTAAACTGGCGAATTTTTCTTATAGCATATGCTGCTGAACTTAACCTTCCTGCAAGAGATGTTAAATGAGGACCCCATTGTAGCCTTGAGTCTAGCTTAATCCCCAGGAAAACTGTTTCTTCGACGAATTCTAGTTTCTCCCTGTTCAATATTATGTCACAATTATTACTTTTTACATTTGGTAAAGTGAATCGAATGCACTTCGTTTTTTTCTCATTTAATACTAAATTGTTAGCTGTGAACCAATCATGTACCTGCATTAGGGCGTTATTTATAACGTCAAGATTGTTTGCATGTCTATTTACTTTAAAAATCAAAGATGTATCGTCAGCAAACAACACCATATTGAGTTTATTTTCTAAAATATAGGGCAAATCATTTATATAAACTAGAAACAAGAAAGGACCCAAAATTGAGCCTTGTGGTACCCCCATTTTCACGATTAATCCTGTCGAATTGTTGCCGTTTATATTAACTAGCTGCTGTCTATCATTCAAATATGATTTTAATAAGTTCAAGGCTGTTTTGCTTAGTCCGTAATGCTCTAGTTTTAGGAGTAATGTTTCATGGCTCACACAATCAAACGCCTTCGACAGGTCGCAGAAGATACCTATGGCATCTTGCGCCTCTTCCCACGCATTAAAGATATATTTTAATAACGTAACACCAGCGTCAGTTGTACAACGCCCCTTGGTGAAACCGTACTGTTTGTTATGTAAGATATTATTCTCGTTAAAGTGACTGAGCATTTGATTCAGCATAACCTTTTCAAACACCTTGCTGAAGACCGGCAACACCGAGACAGGTCTATAATTATTACTATCTTTACTGTCCCCGGATTTGAATAAAGGAATTACCTTACTGTATTTCATAAGGTCCGGGAAAACCCCTTGATCTACACACAGATTGAATATAAAAGCTAAATACGGCGCTATAGTGTCAATAATGGAGGCACATACCTTTACAGACATACCCCATAGATCTTCTGTCAATTTGATCTTTATTTGATTAAAAGCTTTTATTAATACAGTTGGGGTTATATGCTTAAAGTTAAACTCAATCGGGCAAGTTGAAACGTTCGCTTTCAATAATTCAACAGAAAGTGAGGGCGAGGAGTTCAAGGTTTCAGTAGTTTTGATTGGAATACTGGTAAAGAAATTTACAAATTCTTCAGCGACTTCTTTGCTTTCGCTTATGAGTCCACGTGAAGTCCGCAGAGTATAATCATTATTATGTTTTTTGTTCCTGTTCGTTTCATTATTGATAATTTTAAACCGTTAGTAAATCCAAACCGTTTTAATTTTATTTTCTGCCGATTTAACCTTGTTGCTTATGTATAATGCCTTTGCTGCCTTACAAGTCTTCTTAAAAATTTTTGAGTAACTAGCAACATACTTATTAAAAGTTTCAGTGTTGATAAAAGGCTTAAGGTCATAAAGTTCGTAAAGTCTTTCTCTACTTTTTCTGACTCCTTTAGTTGCCCAGTCACTAAATACAAATTTAGGGCATACAGTTCTAGTTTTCTGCTTAAAAGTGGCATTGAACTCGGTTTGTACTAGTGAAAAAAATTCTTTATACAAAATATTACCGTTGTTCATTGTGAAGCCCTGGTCACTTAACTTACTGATTAAAGTGCTATTAAATTTATTTAATTTGCCGGTTGTAATTGGCCTGGATTGTATCTGCACTTTTTGGATTGGCATGTTGGACTCAAAAGATACTGTTAGTCCACTGTGATCAGAAGGCAGATAATTAACAACAGCTTTGTCTATGCAGTCACAGCCACAAAAAACATTATCAATACATGTAGCAGTACTATTGGTTATACGGGTTGGTTCCTTGCACATGCCTGACAAGTTGAATGATTTAAATAGATGTAATAACCGACCACTCTCTGAATTATTTTCTAAAATATTAATATTAAAATCACCACAGACTATCACTTGTTTATTATTAGTTGCAAGTTTTCCCAGCACATCTTCCATTACTGACTCAAATATTGTGTAGTTTTGATTTCCTTTCTATTTAAAATCCATTAAAAAAAAAAGATCGCTCTTAGCGATAAGGCCGCCCAATAGATGAAGAAAACATTACATAGGGTGACACACCCTATGTAATGTTTTCTTCATCTATTTTTTCTGTAACTTATATGGTGTAAGTACATAATAAAGAGTATTCTATTATATTGTGTTCTGTTCTGTTCTGTTCTGTTCTATTCTATTATGTTTTAATCTACATCGCAACAAAAACGCATAACAATCGCCTGTTCGGAGGATCCTCCCTTTTCAATGGAGATTTGCCGGACTTTACTCTCTGTTCCGCATACCTCGAATCTAAACTGGAGACCCCGACATGATTTGAACACGTAACCTTCTGATCCAGCGCCCGTGCCGACCTGGCCGGCCTCGGGGAGCTGTTCTGCATCATCATCATGGATGTCAACAGGATCTCAACAGTAGGCGAAGTTGTACACTTCGCCTACTGTTGAGCATAGGCTCCACTTTTCTTGTGCCAATCCCCACGCTCCTGTGACAGCCTCATCCAGGTTTTAGGTGCGATGGCAACAATGTCATCCGTCTATCTGGCCCCGGCCGACCCTCTAAATGTTTACCTATTCACTTTTTTTTCAAGTAAGTGTGTTGAAAAACATCGTTAGATACACGTGCGGAACTGTTATTGCAGTCTCTTGGTTCGGTAATGACCCACTTTCGTTTAAATCTCCCACTTTCCGTTAATTTTTACTTTCGAGTCGATTTGGAGCAATTCTTTTGGCTAGTTTACACAGTGCAAACTAGCGTACAAGTCAGCCTGCAAGCTGCAGTGCAGTAACTCGCATCATTTAGACGTCATGCGAGTGATACAGATTCGAATCTTACGAGTTACTGGTACTTGCGAGTTGGTTAGTAGCCCGCATCCGAGTTACTTCAACATTTTTTGTTTTCATTCACATGACCGCCGACATTTACTCGCACATCACTCGCAGCGTTCGGACGCGTTCGTCAGTATCAGCCAGGTAGTTGCAAGTATATTTGTATGTTGCAACTTTCTAGATCTACTATCACTGTGTAGACAGCTATAAGTTGAGCCGAGTTACTGGCATACGAGTAGACGATCCAAGTAGGTACCTGTTTACTGTCTAGTCAGAAGCTCGCACTGTGTAAACTAGCCATTAATCAAGCAATTTCAGCCTGCTTATAAACACAATCCAAACAAAATTGATTTAATAACTTGAACGAACTTCAGTTGTTTTTTTTTTCATAATTTTGTTTCGAGTGTTATAAATCTCTTCGACTTACAAACTTGTTTGACTTTATTGTTTCTTTTGTTTTGTAAATTACCTTTTGATTTCACAGTTCTTTGTTGAGTATTCAGTCTTGTTGTGAAGAAATCTCCGGTGTTTTGTAATTATGCATAATGAATTGGGAGTTTCTTTGAAGTGTTTTCGGGGTTTCGTTTTGCTTAATAATTGAATGGATGAAACTTTCATGCCAGTGGTGTGTTCCCTTAGGATTTTCGACTTGACTGTGACTGCATAACATGCACTAAATAAATACTGAAGGGTAAAACATTCAGTACGGTATATTGATCGTACATGTTAAGGTGGAAGCTCCAGGGTAGCCCGCGAAATTCTAATATTTTTATGTTTTTTGCAATTTGCCGGTCAGTGTAAAGCTGTATGTTGAACAAAGTACGGTTCGCGATCGTAAAGAGCATTTATTTAAAGGATTATAACCATTTGAATCATCAATATA
Source organism: Ceramica pisi (assembly GCA_963859965.1). Taxonomy (NCBI): domain Eukaryota; kingdom Metazoa; phylum Arthropoda; class Insecta; order Lepidoptera; family Noctuidae; genus Ceramica; species Ceramica pisi. The sequence continues at coordinate 3,047,084 of OY982542.1, forward strand.
ACCCTCTAAGTTCATAGAACTCGATTGAATGTTATTTCGTGAAAAAGTCATTCAATCGAGTTGTATGAACTTAGAAGTTTAAATATTGATAACAAAACAAAACGGCGTGATCTAATCAGTAATGATGATATCGTCAATGTTACCGTTATAGCTCGAAGGATCGCGAAACTAAAGTGGCAGTGGGCAGGGCACGTTGCTCGCAGAACAGATGGTCGATGGGGCCGAAAAGTTCTGGAGTGGCGACCGCGAACCAGAAGACGCAACGTTGGAAGACCTCCCACAAAGTGTACCTACCGATGACCTGGTGAAGGTCGCGGGTAGCCGATGGATGTGAGACGCACAGGACCGGTCGTTGTGGTGACGCTTGGGGGTTTATGTACAGCAGTGAACGTCTTTCGGCTGATTAAATGATGATAATGATGAAAATTGCAACACTCTCAGTTTTTAAATATTATTTTCATCCAAACACAATGATAAAAAATACACCAAAAAGCCGATTCTAATCATATTTTGTCAATTTCGCAAAAAATATCGCTAATCTTTTGGCCGTAATGCATCGATATGTAGGCAACAAGCTACCAACGTTGATGAGGATTGATAATGTAATATAAAAATCAAATATTTCTTGCCCAAAAATCTATGTGAGAAATATAATCTCTAGGCATTGTTAAAACTTTAATGATTTGTTTGTGTAATTTAAGTCGCCTCTCTTCAGCTCATTTAACAAGAAGACCTAGAAAATATTCCCATTTTAAAAAGCGATCACAACATTTCATACAAAAGCTCCTCTTTTGCGAAGACCTAATATCTAGTAGATAGATTAGCCGATATAAACTCGTCTGTTGTAACATTTAGTACTTATTAATTCTATAATTCGATTATTTATGAGTTCCAAAATCAAATAATTAATTTAACCAAGATGGCCGATAATCCGATCACATCATGATTCGTCCTTTCAATAATAAAGCATGACAGGCCGTTGACTTAAATAATAAATAGAAAAACATTTCGCATCAAGTCAGCCAATAAAAGTCAAGTCCTATTAATCCGTTTTCGACAGATTGCTTGAGATTGAGTGCGGTTTGATTCTGTTGCTTATCTCAAATTAATGAACGATGACTGGCAGACAGCTTATCTTTGGCGCACAAATTCGAAATTCGAACGAGTCGCTGTCATAATAAGTTTGATTTATTCGAAAGACAAATTTAAACAAATACGTTCAATAGTAGTAAATTAGCTAAATATAATATTTAAAGTCTTTTTTAGTTTTTTTAAACCATACCATAACACTTTATCACTCAATATTTATAACAATAACTAAAAAATAATAATCTTGCTTTCCTCACTCTACCTAACTGGTTTGAAATGACAGCTATGACGTCACAACATGGCGCTAAGTCGATCCTATTCTTATTTGAATCGCATTGTAGTCCATACCTACCTATCCTGTCCATGTCCTTTCCATAACTTTTTAACCGACTTTCCAAAAAGGAGGAGGATTTTAAAAATGATTTTTTTATTGGAAAGGGAATACTTCCCAAATGGTCCCATGATAAGGAAACCAGGATCTTATGATGGCATCCTAGAGAAGTCGAGGGGAAATTTCGAAAATCGTATGGGCAACTAGTGCGTTTGTATTTTGCTTTTCTGCGATTTTGCAGTGGTGTTGTTAGGTGTGGGGTACCACTAAAAAGTGAAAAATAAAAAACTTTTTACAAAAAAATACAACCGACTTCCAAAAAAAAAACTACAAAGTAAAATATAACTTTAATTTCGGAAGTCGGTGTCAAAAACGAACAAATTAACAAAAACACCGAGTTCCTAAATTAAAGTTATTTTTTACTTTGTAGTTTTTTTTTTGGAAGTTGGTTGTATTTTTTTGTAAAAAGTTTTTTACCTATTTATTCGGTGCCGCCCATCAAACCAAAATAGAAATAATAGTTATGGCCGAAACTATTACGAATAGGTCGAAAACTTTTCTTATTTTCCTGTCACATCCTCACTAATACGTCTACCAACTTTTTCACGTTTTATTTAGACCAATATTATTTATTTACGCCATGTTTCAATGATATATTGACAGCTTAAAAGATTGCCGTCTTGGCGCCTGTGAAAATTATAATAGCAAATTATTTTATATGGACGATAAAAATCCATAACAAACCTTTGAGGTGATTTTATTACTGAAGAATTTAAAATGCTGTGTGTGTTTTTAATCAAGTATTGAGGGTATCAATCATACCTCAAAAGCTTAGGACATATTTGGATGAAACTTCTAAAGACCCTTTCTATGAAGTAGGTTTATTTATTCTACTGATCTATACAATGGTACTCAATCATAGAATACCTATCACATTCTGGCAGTAGATGCGTTACCTATGAGATAATTTTAAAAAGACGAACAGAGACGAAGTTGGTGACAAAAGCTAACTTATAAAAAATTATTTCCATTTTGTTGAATAAATAAATGACAGATCTAGGTTAAACAAGTCGTCATATTAAACTCATTATTTTAATGGCAGACTCTTATAATATTCATAAAAGTATGTTCAGAACGATCTAAATAATTCCCGTCAAATGTCAAAGTCACCCCACTCTCCCTGTGGGTGACGAGGGCCAGCCACGTTAGGAAATGTCAAAAGAATGGCTAGACAGGCGAAAAATTGACGCTAGTAAAAATGACAATGTTAGAATTTGGAATAGGGAGCGTACAGTACAGATGAGATAGTGGCCTATCAATTGTAAAAAAAGGTAGCAGCATAATGAGTGTCAGTGTCAAGTATTTATGATAAAAGTTTTAAAGAAGATGTTTCAAAATGGACCAGGTCTATATACACAACCTCAAAAAAAAATAACATAATAATACAGATAATTCATTTGAATGTTTACTGCTGTGGTAGTTAATTGATGTTTATAAATTACTTTTATCGATTTTCAGCATGGTGTCGCACCGATTTAAGCATAGATCATAGAAAAATAACTGTCCGCTGTCACTACAATGTCAATTTAGTCACTTTCGTCTCGTTTTCTGTAAATAAATATGTCAGAGATAAATGTCAAACGTCATTAATCAATGAAAATGACAGCTTGCCGCCATTACGGGTTTTTATTGTGTGTTGCAATTAAAAGTGGAATTTCTTGTGCTTTACCAGCAAACAAAGCTATTTTAAAGAAATTGGACATTTGAGAACTGTTTACAATGTATTTTCCCATTTTTTTGTATAGTGTACAAGGACCTGGCCCAGGCTCCATACATTTTGGAACATCTCCTTTGAAACACGAGATCGCACGGTCCATCCCGTGCACGTTATCTTTACTCTGTTGTAGCAGGCAGGTCGCCATATTTTATAAGATTCTAAAGACAAAAAAAGACGGAAACATATTTTAAGCCGCTTGAGGTTAACAACAGATATAGATCCAACACGATTAACCCTCTTGTCTTTTAGAAGCTTAACTTAAAACAATCAAGCAGAAAAATATTAATGATGGCGATTTTTAGCCGACTTCCAAAAAAGGAGGAGGTTCTCAATTCGATGGGTACTTTTTTAAACGTAAGTACGCTGATTACTCCGAGGTTTTTAATCCGATTTTTATGATTCTTTTTTAGTTCGATGCAGCATACCTACTTGCCATTGATTCGGTTTAGCTCAGTAGTTTGTATTTTATGAACATTTTTGCTTATTTCAATTTCTGCGTAGAATATGACGTTACCCAAGTTTCACCACTTAAAAGTGAAAAATAAAAACTACATGTACTATATAAATATAGTACATGTAGTTTTTATAATATATATAATAATTATATAATATATATTATATAATATATACTATATAACCGACTTACTAAGTATAAAATAACTAATTACTTATACATAATTTCGGGAGTCGGTGTTAAAAGACAAAGGAATAAAACCATAAAAACCGACTTCCGAAATTAAAGTCATTTTAGACTTTGTAGTGTTTTGTTTGGAAGCCGGTATTTTTTTTTTTGTAAAAAAGTTTTTGTATTACTACAATGCAGTTGGTCTCGTGGTCTCTCACTTGTATACTATGATTTATCCTGTGTACTTTGCTACCTCCGTTAAGTTCAGCCATCATAAGATTTTCCTATTGTTCCCAGGGGCATCAGTGTTCCAAGCCATCGAAGGTCCCTTGGAGGAGAGCATCGGCGAGAAGCTGGACCAACTAAAGGGACAGTTCCTTCAAGACCATCCCTGTGTTACAGGTGAGTTCTAACATCGACTGTCAGAGTTGAGAGAGACAGTTCATGATTTCCACCCTTGAAAAAAAATGCTAGTGGAGTTTCGAAATTTTTAGGGTTCCGAACATCTATAAAAATCCGTGTCTCTGTCCGTCTCGTCTGCCTGTCTACCCATATGGCCACAGCCAGTTTTCTCCGATATACTGGACCGATTCTGTTGAAATTTGATATACATTTTGACTTCTGTGACCCAAACGCACACGCGTGTGCGTTACGTAAATATATATTTTTTAGTATGGCGTGGGGGTCACTTTTGCGGGTCAAACAAAAAAAAAACAGTTTTTCATACCATATCGTGTGACATGTGAGGGTTTTAATTATATTTATTCATATTTTTTAAATAAATTGTTTTGAAATTAGACCAATATGACCATTTCCTTACCTTCACTTTATCTCCGATACTGCTGAGACAAAAATTTTGAAAAAATATATAATATCTCTACCCTATAAGAACTTTGTAGTGTTAAAATAACATGTTAAAAAATAAAATTGATTCGGAACCCTTTGCACGCGAGTCCGACTCGAACTTGTCCTGTTTTAAGGCCAGGAGGTCTACTCTAATTCAACGAAAAACGAAGTTTCGATTGAATTTTCGCATGTTTCCTACCACGGTTCTATTCGTTCCGAAGTTCAATACGAACGAAGATTATTTGACATTTAGTTTCTCTAAACCTACTCTAATTCATTTACGTTACGAACGAACATTTGAGTTTGACAGATGATTGTTCGGAATTTTAACCTCAAATTGACGAAACCAAAAGTGTTACCTTTTGATTTTCGTTAGTTATTCGTTTGTGTGGATTTTGTTGTAAATGTATTTGAAATGGCTACAAAAATGCTTTTAATCGAGGCTGCTCTACCTGAAGAATGTTTAGAGCGTCGAAAGAACCGGCTTTGCATGTCGCCATCAACTTAATATTAGTGAAATTCCCGACTTAGAGTTTGTAGGAAATTACCGGCAATTATACCATCATAGAACGAACATGTGGTTTATTAAAAGGTTGATGGGACGTCTTTTTGCAATCGGGTACTGCATTACTGTCCAAAACAGCATGGGAAGTGTTAATAGCCTGCTGTGATTTACCTAAATTATGTATAAGGGGTGGTATTGATGTTTCCGAGTTGACATCTATGATGAACTCCCAAGCTGAAAGAAGCAGGCAGGTTCCCACTCAATCTGCTGCTTCTTGAGCTCGAGCTTTACAGGCAGGCCAAAGGGCAAGAGCTGTATTAGTGCAACTCTTAGAAGTAAATAGATAGGATGAAGGTAGAACCTTATCTATCTATTCCTTTCTAAAAGTAGTGATATATCTATCTTTAGTAGGTAACATATGTAAGACTTCAATTAAAAGAATAAAATTTACTTTTAATAATGTTTTAATCAAATAGACAACAAATAATGTAAAGTAACAAACAGCCCGTGATGCCTGCGAGCTCGGTGTTGCTGACTGTTTCTCTTTCTACACACTCCTCTTTATAGTGATATAACCCTGCTTCTGATATCACAGACAGCAGCTGAATGTCTCCCTCTGGTAGGTGTGGGTTGTGAGGCTGCAAAAAAACATTCTAATTGAAACGGGTAATTACAAGTTAACAAAAAATGCCTAACACTATGTTTAAAGTAAATATAGAAATAACAGTAAAGATTACTGTTTGTTGTTCCTTTTAAATAAAATAAAATTATGACATGAGTGAAAATAGCTTTTTTTTTCTGGTACCTATTACATTTTATCACACAAGATAGATACAATTTACTAGCTTCCCTCATTTCTCTGCAGTTAACAATTGCAAATTATTGTTTTTCTGTAATATACCTAAATTAATGGATCATCTCCAGTTGCTCAAGCTGACTTTCGAGAACCAGCAGCTTGGCTATTTGTTTTCTATCAACCCATACCTGCAAAATATAAAAACGTGAGATTTTCATGTCACTATATTATTATGTCATAAATTAATAAAACATTAGGTACCTTTTGCTACTGCTGAATTGTTTTTGTTCAACCGCTCATAGAATCCCACAGCCCTATTGCTCTTCCGTTGTCGAGTGATTCGGGAGTAGCCGGACCCGTATGCGGAGCCATTGAACACTGAAAAGATGTTCACCTCAGTAAATCGATGAAAAGCGATAGTATTCATAACGAAAAAATAAATAATTATGTTATGTAAGTTACTTACGTACAAAGTTTATCAATCCAAAACAAAAATTCCTGGAGACCTAAAATGCAGACTGCAACAAAGTACGGCTTGAAACTTTCTGACGGAATGTGTATCGCTATTGCGAAGTATGTAAAAAAGCACTTGAAAACATGATTTATTATCACAATACAAACTTCACAATTTAACATTTTAAAGGAATTCAAACAAAAAATCTTATAAGTAAGTTGACATGTTATGATTAAATTGCGTATGAATATACAGATAATTTTGGTAGTCATAAGTTACCACCCATCGTGGGCATGAAATAGTAGTTTTCAATTTAGTTGGTTAACAATAACCGTGAAAGGGTGTTTTATAGTGTATCGGTGAATTTCGTAGGAAATTAAAAAAAAATCTGTATATTTATCTTTTCTGCATGAATATTACAAGAAATATTAATTAAACCACATGTTCACTGTAAAATTTAAAAATAAAGCAAAATAGTTTGTAGATTTTAAGTTAAAGTAAAAACCGTAACTAACTTTAGATGACATCATAAAAGACCCACACAATATTGTTCATTCCAATCGTTCACGAAAATTGTTTATGGATCCGAACTTCGTCTGCGTGTCCGAAAACAAAACAGAGTAGCGACAGTTACGAAACTTCGTTTAAATTTCGTTCGTTTGCGAAGTTTCGTTTCAGAGAAAGAGAGTAGACCTCCAGGTGTTCCCAATTTTCCGAATATTCCATCACTTTGGATCAATATATTAAACAAACAAATAGTGATTGTTCAAAGCCAAAAAAAACATGTTGAAGTTTACTTTATGTACTTTGACAATATGTGGTTCAAAACATAATAGCGAAAACTTCACTCGATCAAAAAAATCGACTATTGTTTCATGTTTTTCTTATTATTCTTGAAGCTTGTAAAAGTTTTACTTCCAAAAACCATATCTAATAGAAGTCAATTACATAAAGAAGAATAATTTGTGGTTAAGTTTTGCAAAATAGTTCAATTCTTTTAATAATAAATGATTATGTAATACAGCGGCTTCACGCCGCCGCGGTTCGTTGCGCGTAAAGTATGGAAACGTTAGACACGTTTCCATACTTAACGCGCAATTAACCGTGTACCTACTTCGCTCGGTGTACCTGACCTTAAGTATTGGACCTACCTACCTACATTATCATCAGTAAACGTAAAACGTTTCATTTGACCTAGCTTCACATTGATTTCTGATAATCAGAAGGTTGGATACTTACCAGTAATTCACCAAGTAGATACAATTCTAATCGCTTAATCAGATAATTAGTAAACACACGTCTTATTAATTGGAATAGGTCTTAAGCCATAGGTTTAAAAGACGCAGTGCGAGCCTTATCTAACTCTCTCGCCATACACAATTTTCTCCTAGATTTACGTAAATTACCACTATCTCTCACTTGCGTCAAAATCCACGCGCAACAAAACGTGTAGGTAGGGCTAAAGTTCATAAACAATGATGTAACATAGACTTCTACATTATTGTTTTACATTCTAAGGCCTTGTCTACATGAGGCGTTTAGCACGCTGATAGACCATAGAGAATGGACTGGGCAAAACCCGTACCTGATTTCACCACAAAGTAGACGAGGACAAAATTATTGAGTGTTCGGTCAATACCCGTCTCTTAATACTGCGTTTTACACTATTTAGAAAATGTCTATAATGTGCAAATAGAGGTTATGTTATCTGCGTGTGACGTCAACTGATCAAAATTCTAGAAAATTATCATGATAATTTAAATCTGAGTATATGGTACATTAAGTCTTTAAATTAAACAGTTTCACATAGGTACACTACCGTTGCCGGTGTAAAAATATTAAATATAGCTACAAGTCAAATTACAGTACAGTTTGCCATCGAAACAATAAGTAAAGGATACATGCCCGCTAAAGCAATTATAAATTAGTTGATAATATGTGATTTTAAGGGCCTCTTTCACCATCTTCAAGTAAAGCGTTGATTAGTTACAATCCCAATTATAGTTAATCGGCAAGTAAAACTTACGAGTATCTTCTGTCAATTTCACAAGCGAAAATAAAGCTTCGAGTAACAACTTACCGGTTAAGTGAATGACTTAACAAATCATACGTTGCATTCGTTCAATATTACGTCAACGTTACTCGTCAAACGTCATTGGCATTCATATGTCATTGTGTTTTTGGTTAGGAAATTATTGCGTGTGGATTTTTTTTTATAAATTATCATGGATAAAGTTAAAAGAGATAGAAGTGCAAACTTTTCACTTGTACAGAAATACCAAACTGTGTTAGTGTCGGCGATAAGACCCCGTCCGTGTCCATAGGCGCAAGTAATGGTGGACGCGACCGTATCAAACAAGGAAATTGTAAGGAAAACTAATTACAATTATAATTGAATCAGATTAGATTAGGTTTAGCATTCTCTAATTAGTGTTATAAGGATATTTTCGCATCATAGGTTTAGTTAGATTCTAGTTTAAATGCGAATTTAGATGTGAGGTTTTTGTATTGTGAATAATTAAGTTGATTGAAAATGTGATTTTTTGTTTTAAGTGATAGGGTTTTGAAATTAGTTTTAAAATAAAGGTCTTGACCCAAAACCACTTTTACAAAAAGAATTGAGTTGATAGGACTTATGGTTTTCGAGATATTTCCAAAAATGTATAGTGAAAATTTGTTAACCGTCAAGTAAACACTCTAATTGGCAGACGACGTGGCAAGTAAGTTACTGGTCAGTTTAATCATTGATTGTGCACAGTGCAGTTACGGGTGACTTTAATTGGCGATTAGTCTACTCGATACTTTACTCAAGGGTGGTGAAAGAGGCCCTAAGTTTATTCTCTATGTCCAAACTTCGTTGACTTTCTAAGGTCTGTCTGTTTATAGTACCTACTACTCGGTACACGTTGGCAAGCGTGTGAGAATTCAGGTCAGAAATCAGTTACATTTGACATGGGTTTGACACATAGGTTTGACAGGACAGTCGAGATTGGAATGGAAACATGTAAGCGAATAGTGAATTCTAGGTGTCCTTGAAGGCTTTGTTTGCAGAATGACGAAGATAACGTAACGATTTAGGTTTTACCCATAACGTTTAAAATATTCTTAAATGCATCGACTGGCAGACAGCGCTTGGCCTTTAGTTCTGCTTCATATATTTAGACCAAGCGAGTATTTACGAAGCATGAAACATTTCGCCAGTGGTATTTAACGAAGGCCTGTTTACGAAGACTATTTTTAATTTATCCCCTAATGGTGTTAAATGGAGATAAAAGTTTATACTTATTCAATTAATTTATTTGCTAATGAGAAATCCTGGGAACTCGTCAGTAGGTAAGTACCGGTCTCTTACTTTGTCTGCAGCTTTTTGTTATCAAGGTACAGTACAGTTAGCGTCGCACAAGTTTACCTATTTGAAGTAGGTACGTCGTAATTGATTACACAGGATGTCAATTTGCCAAAAAACATATGACAGCTCATGCGCGGCGCGCAAGATGGCGCCGTGTAATGGCGTCTCAGTTGCTCTTATACGTTCGATGCATACTTGTGTCCCGCTTGCTCAATGCAATACGACTGTTGATGCGAAAAGTGTTACACGTTGTTATTGTTTTTAATTCGTTTGGTATTTTAGTTATTTCTTACTGTTTGATTTGTGTTTTGTGAGTTCTTGTGGTGTATGTGTTTGTTGTGTTTCTTACTTGTTTATAAAATAGTACGTAAAAAACAGTAAAATATTCTATAAACGTAACACTTTTTACGTGATTGCAACTGCGGGGTCGTCACTGAAATCTAACTTCCGAGCGGTAAAGAAACGTGGTTCGAATTGTATCTAGCGTTCAAAACGCTGTATCCAGACGAGTTCTTACAAGAAAGTATTGGTTGACACACCTATTTCTCTCGGCTGTCTTGTATTACATCTCGTAAGATAACAAGCTACTCTCTACATGCATGAAATAAATATTGAGAACGAGAACAACATGTAAGGTGAACTCCATCGCAGTGTGAAATAATACGTATTATGTATCCAAGCATGTTTCTGCTGTAAGAATTATTGCGAGGTATGTTTAGGCTCTAGGGAGCAATTCAACAGTACAGCGTCAATTTTTATTAAGAGTCCTATTACGAATCGTAAATGCTCGTTTGCAATAGACGAAGTTACGTTGGTCTGCGTTGGGAGTACATCTATAGTCCGCGAAACAATTTTGATACTTACTAGTCTGAATAGGATTATAGTTTATTTGGGCGCTCGCAAGAGACTGAGGAGCGCGCGCGCTGAATTGACGCAGAATATATAGTACTTTAATTTTATTTATTGTAATTTTGTTTAATTATATTGGCAAACGAAAACTAATGAAACGTATTCATTGTAGATTGAAATTTTATATTTTATTAATTTATTTGATAAAATTGTTTTTATTTGGAATATAATGGACGCTGAATCAAGACAGAAATGCTTAAATTAGGCTTTCTTTACGTTTTTTTTCCGAGAAAACTCAAGGAATTTAAAGAAATTCTAGAACTCCAATAAACAAGTAAAACATTCAACTTACCTTTTAGTAATTTTAGCTTTTAAAAGAATTGATTGTAACAATGTGAATTAGACCGTCAAAGTTCCATCGCCGACATTTTTTCTTGCAAACTGAGTTCGTAAAATATTTATAGTAAATTACACGAAAAGAAAAATGAAAATGTGTAACTCTAACTTACAAGAAAGAGACTGGCACTCTCGTTATTCAGGATCAAATAATTAAAATATCTTACTGCTGCTGATAATTACAGCGTCAAAAATCATGACTTTCCGTAAAAAATGTAATAGGACTCTTAAGTAGCAAAACTTAGCAGACTATGATTCCCTTTCCATTTTAATAAGGATAAAACGAAATAAAGAGCACATAATTAAATCATGTTTGATAGTTATTTGTCACATGGTGACTAAAACTCGACATAATATCTCGGCAATAAGACACTATAAGGCACCAGATTGTGCGCCCAAAAAACTATAAAAAAAAACATCAAAATGGCGGCGGGTGGTCTATGCTTCCATAGAAAAAATTGAAACCCCCTTCAAAAACATTCAGCCTGATTAATTAAAACAATTAACCACATAATTCGTTAAAATAGAAAGTAGCAGATTCTTTATTCGTAGTTTAGAATCTAAAAAGCTAATCAACATCTATACTTATGTACTTAATATTATAAAGAGGACGTATAGTCCAGACATTATAGGGGGTTCACTTCGGAAAATCCACATACCAGGGAGTGTCAGCTTGATATGTAGGTAGGTTGTCAGTTTGTTGACACTTGTGACACAAGTGATAAATAATATTTAATTATTTTTTTGTGTCATGTATTAGTTATTTTGCATATTACATATTGTATTAATTCAAGTTCCTAAAACGTAACGGACAGTTTGTTGGCGACTTCTTCTACAGCTAAAACACTAGGAAGTGGTGACGGGCGGGTGTTTTGGGGACTGTCTTTTGTAAAATGAGACGTTAAAATAGTGCTGGCCCTCAGCCTAATTTGAATAAATGTCTTTAGAATTTTAAATTTCTTGTTACTGAATCTCTTCTGAGTCTTTCTTTCTGTTTTTTTTTTCTCGTTAGTTCTTTCTAAGATTAAACCATCCCGTTGTTTTTATTTAGCCAAGACTCCTTCTAAATATAATAAAAGAAAATACCAAAAGTATTTTCCCCTACTTACCTACATCCATTGCAAAGAAGAAGCTCACGCATATTATCAAAATGAGTGCATAATGCAATCTACTGGGATCATTTCTTGACCTTTCGATATGGTATCTAGTGCAATGGATGTACCAAAGTACAAGAAGCTATAGAACGTTTTGACCTGAGGCTATTAGCAGTCCTAATTTATGTACCTAAGTAATAATAACCATTGAATTATCTACCGATACGCTAATAAGTATATGTTTTGATACCGGTGAAGAAACAAATCTGTAATAGCTTATAATATTATGTCTCTTTTTATGGGAAATCATCACTTCAAGACTGAATCCTCCCACTCTAGGCAGAGCGGAAGGGAGTGTCAGACTCTTACTGATTAAAACCCATCCGTGTTCCTTCAAACGCCCTTTGCTTTCCAGGGCCACGGTGACTCTTTAGAACAACTTCCGCAACCCTGGCAGGTACGAATTGGTACATTTTATATTGGTGGTTTTGGACATGCTGGAGAGGTGACTTATAAGTGTTGCTAACACTGAAAGTAAAACCCGAGCAGATATTTGCGATGATAAGGTACTCTTTAGAGGTCTGCTCCAACAACGCACAATGAGTGAAATTATTGTCGCATAAATGTACCTTTATAAGGCAGTTTGTGAGCAAAAATAGTGAGGATAATTACTAAGTTCCGAAAAAAAGGGTTATTTCCCGTTTAAAAACCAAAGTATAGAAGAAATAAAACAAAGTGTTATTCTTCTAGTATAAATTAGGTACTGAAGTATCAGATGCGAATACGTGATGATATTAATAAGAGAAGTAAGGAACTCATCTTGAAAGCTTCAAAAACGAAAGAACAATGGGAGGCGAGATCTTAGCTGAATTTGATTTGAGCTTCTAAAATTTACTTACACTGCTGTTCCATTATTTTTCTACATTTTTTCAAATTATCACATTAACTATTTAAAAGGCCGGATAAAAAAGATATTTTAAATGAAAAGCTGGAATTTGATTTTTTCATTAACGTTTGGTGTTGCCATTTTATATTTATTCAGCCAAGTGACAGTAAGCACAGGATTTTTGTAATAAATTCAGTTTTAGTTTGTTATTTTAATTAAACGGAATAAATGAATTAACAATACTGTTTATTTCTAAGTGGAAATGTACCTTACAGGAGGTAAAAATATTGTAGTGTAAAAATAAATCAATTACTTTCAATTAATGACGGACAAAAATAATAGTATCCCAAATCTAAAAAAAATATAACTTGGTTTGATAGCTGTTGTTAGTGATGCGATGTTAGTGATACATATATCACAGGCGCTTGCGCACCGTGATTTGTGTGTATTTGCTAACGATTGTTTTCAGTTTTTTTCATTTTTCTCTTGACCCGGACTGCTTATGGACTTTGATATTCCCCTGTGTAACCCTGTGCGTGTTTAAGGACTCGGTCGTCCACGGTTGGTTTCGAATTGGAATTACCATAGACAAAACCTACAAAAGTTCATGAATGGATTTCTATTAAACTCGGCTTTCTCGAACAAAAATTCTTGCACAAATTAATTCAGTAGTTGACGCCGAGTTAAACAAGATGTTTTTTTATTAAAAGACGCAAGAATTTAATCTCGGCTAAATCAATGTATGGGTGGCTGCCAGTGTTCTTTGCATTCATGACCTACGCCAATAAGAATGCAAAATATATACATAACCTGGAAACTAAGAGCAATCAGTTTCTACCGTACCCGTAGACAGCCAAGTTATCAGATTATATACTTAGTTGCACCAACCACACATATTGACATAACTCCTGCATCTGATAACGACTGATACGTGATAACTTCGTGGTGTTTACTGATAAGGACATGACGTAAGACGGATGCACATATTCATATTCTTTATTTGCATTTCATAATGGAATGTGTGAAGATCTTATAATGAGTAAATGCACTGAGTATGTTAGAGACTGTTTAGGCGCGTCCCCGAGCAAAACGCAGCGCTAGCCGTTTTTATGTAGTTTTTTGGAGCTATATACGCTTTATCCAAAAGAAATATCAACTTATAAAAATATATTAAATTTCTACATAATCTTGGCTTCAAAATGGTAGTTTTTATTGCTAAGTATAATGTTAATCTCCTCACAACGAAACTACAGAAATGACAAATATATTATTGAAAACATGCATCTTCTCGAAAACTAATGATTATTTTGATTTTGTACTGACACTAATGAATAGGCAATTTGATTAAGAACGTTTTGGTAGAAATATTTTTTTCAAACGACCAAAATTCGATTTTATAACGAATTTATTCAACACTCTAAGCGTATTCGCTATTGTATCCCTTGCGCTGGTATTGAGGGAACAAATGCTCAAGGTTATTTGGTCAGGGTACGGCCTTAACATGTCGAAGTGAAGGGTTGGGTGAAGTGATCACGAAATGAACAATCAAGATGGAATGACAGCTCTTTTCGTGATCACTTCACCCAGGCCTTGACTTCGATATTATCCTGTGGTAAATCAGAAATACGTAACCCAATTAACTTTTTTCCCTCTCGGAAAGCGTGTTATTTTCACCACATAATGGAATTTTCTCAGGGGCCTTGAAGAAAGAAGCTCACTGGAGCACTCCTTCTTCAAAGCCATTTGAAATTACAATAAAATCTGTTCATAGTCAATCGACTGATCGCAGATATGAAAAACAAAGCAAAAAAAATAATGTTAAGTTTGCTTGAGACTGGCACTCATTTGTGGATCTTTGGCAGTCGTGACGGGCCGTCGAAAGTCAAGTTTGGCAACAGTCTTATTTAGGGGTATCGTGATTCTCAATCAGACGCTGAAAGCGTGTTATGAGGCAGCAACCGACGATTTTCACTGAATGTACTATGCACATAAGTACAGCCAAGGACAGATTCATTTATTTCAAATAAACCATTTACAGGTTGCAGTCTGCTTCCAATCTACACACCTGTATGTAGATGAATACCCGTACAGAAAAACTGCTTATCTCGCCGCCACAGAACAATATGTGGTGGGTATGCCCCTGGGCAAGACTAGACTTACGCCTATGCTAAAGAAAAAAAACTGGCCAACTTGCGTGCAAAGGGTTTCGAGCAAATTTCATTTTTTTACATTTTATTTTTACACTTCAGTATTCTAATAAGTTCTGCATTCTTATTTTTAAATTTAGGTTTAGTAGTGTCGGAGATAAGGGGAAGGGGAAATGGTCATTTTTGGTCGAGCTGGTCGATTCTGTTCACATCTCACCGATATCACCTACCGCGGTTTCGGAAAAAAATCACACTGTCTTTGCCAGGTTGTTCTGAGTAATTTGTTGATTTTATTTTATTATTATTGACACTTATTTATACCCTATGCCATATATTTTAATGATTAGAATTTAACGTATTTTATTTTAAATGTTTGAATTTATCTTAAATGATTATAATTTTAATTCTATTTTGTTGACATGCTATGAATCCAATTTAATTTTTTAATTTTTATATTTAATTTATTGACATTTTTTAATTTGAAGTTTGTATTTTAATCTATTGAGATATTTTAAGTTTTTTTTTTTTAATTTGTGTAATTTATTCAAACAAAACTGGCTGTGACAAACGGACACACAGACCGACACCCGAGTGATCCTATAAGGGTTCTGTTTTTTTTTTACAGATCTTCGGAATCCTAAAAAGCATCACATCACTAGGATGTGATGCTTTTACTTACTAACATAGGTAACATTCTAACCAGTACTGTTTGCGTTCTGAATCAGTGCTTCACAGGTCATCGCCCACCTGATGAGATCATTAAAATTTTAAATGTCAATGTCAACCAGTTTCTAGATCTAACGAAGCTCAATTATGTTTCGGTTGCTGACAATAGTCACTACGAGAGAGAGTTTACTACCTATTGTAATCTACTGATTCAAATATAATGAAAATTCCCTAAATCGGAGTACAGACGAATGAGAGCACATCAATCTGTCAAATTTCTTCAGTAGATTTTCAACTTTAATTTTAAAGTTGTTAGGGAAATTTCACAAGAGGATCTCGGCAATGATAGGTTCGTCGAATCGAAGCTCCAAAGTCTTGAGCATCGACGCCGAGTTGCTGGCCTCTCGGTTTCTATCTGTTGCATTTTGGGGAGTGTGCGACGGAATTGCATAATTTAATTACGCCAAGCCCGTTCCATCATCGGACCACAAGATGTACGGCGACGCGCCACCGGTACATGGGGGACACCCCACCTATACGCCCAAAACGTTATGGGAATACATTCATTGTGCGTACAGCAAAGTAGTGGAATTCCCTGCCTGAGTCTGTGTTTCCTCATAGCTACAAACTGGGAGTCTTTAAGTCAAGAGTGAACAGGTTACTTCTACGCAAGTGCGCTCCATCTTAGACCGCATCATCGCTTAACATCAGGTGAGATAGTGGTCAAACGTATGCCTACCAATAGTAAAAAAAAAACAGTTTCTGGGTTTTTTTTAGGGATGGGAAATCATCCAATGACTCAATACTCAATACTCAATAATTTATTGCATTCCATATGTATTACAAAGATGGTTTCAAACGGTTAAAGAACAAATATGGACCCTGTCGGGCACTGCAAATAATAGGAGAGAGGAAGAGTGCTAAATAGTATGTCAAGGTATGAAATAGTATCAAAAATTATTAAAAAAAAATGTTAAATTGGATGTATAATCCCCCGCTCCCCCGCTCTGGGCGGAGCGGGAGGGAGTGTCAGACTTCTACTGACTAAAACCCATCCATAGTCCTTCATTTGCCCTTTGTGTTCCGGAGCCACGGTATCTCTTTCGAATAGTCCCCCGACACAGTTACTGGGTCTAATATACCTGATGTAATACCTCTTGGGAAGACTGACCTCTGATACATAGCACTACATAATATCTACATTATCGACAGGAAAACCAACCAATAACTTAAAAGATAGGAAATAATGTCACAAGTGCCCCTATAACTAAGTACTTATATACTAAGGTATATGAACTTCTACCGTATCAAGTGTCGTGACTCGAGGGGGGGGAGCGCGTGACTGCTTAGTTCCAGGGCTACCATCCATCAGGATTTTATTTAAGGCTTGTGTGTATGCCATTGACCTTGTGCATTAGGTCGAATGCGGGAGTGATATAGACACGGACTTTAACCAATCGTATTTAAATTTATTATAAAATAATAAAAAAAAAAGTGACAAAACCATTTTTTTTTTGGTTTGTATTGCAAAGCTGTAGATTTTTTTTTTATCCTCTTTTGATAATAATAAGAAATAAATTGGTTTGGAGGTGATTTGGTGGTTTTTTTTTATATTTTTATGTAATACCGATAGAAAAATGTATGGCTAAACCAAATTACACATGTAATTTCTCCGTAAGTGCCAACGAAGCTGCTTCATCTGCACGGTTTTTGAGGTTTTTTTCGAGAGAGTAGCCTTCACGTACTTATTTGAGTTGGTAAGTAGGAAATGCGCGTGAATGTCGTACTCTTTGGCAGGGTGGTTCTGTTAAAGGTTTTCTGAATCGTATACTGGAAAAATCTTTCCATTTTGGTTTTAAAATGTTCAACAACACGAGGCTAAATAACAAATATTTCATAGTGATACATGGGCCCGTATTAGGAACTATCTCGGAATTAATGAAATAAGGGCGACTGGTGCAAACTCAGACCAATAAAAAAGTACTTTTTTATTGGTCTGAGGGTGCAAACGACCTAATTTTGTTTTGTTTTAGATATGTTGAAACACAATCTTCAAGTTAATACTTATTGTTTTCTCCTAACAACTATAATTACAGGCTTTATTTAACCTAATGTGACATTGTAGACTTCTTAATTATAATACTTCACTTAAAAATAACTTATAGGTATAACCCTGCATACCTAACAGAAAATAACAACAAACAAAACGTTTTACACAAATCTTAATATGTATAAATCACGTGTCACGTTGTTTGTCCGCGATGGACTCCTAAACTACTTAACCGATATTAATCTTTGATCCAACTTGAAAGATAGGGAGCTTACATCTCAATTTTTTGTTGCAATATTATTTAGGAGCGGAAAATGTGACGCAGAAGAAGTTGCGCGGGTCATCTAGTTACTTTATAACTAACAACTAACAATATTTAACAAAACTCTTGCGAGTTCACTCAAAGATTGGACATATGTAACTCACTTCTGTTGCCTATGTAGATAAACATTTGATTATACGAACCTGGTTTTACTTTCCACAATTAAATTGAGAGTGTAGCTTCTATGCAGCAAGGAATCTTAAAATTATGAAAACCAAGCAAACTTGAGCGACTTCAAGACATTCTGAAAATACTAGTTATGCTTCTAAATTTATCTTCCTTACCAAGAAAGTTACTTTCTTACTCCTCAGTTGAAACATGAAGCCGGTAAGCATCTACTCGGTTGAAGTGAAGTCTCTCAACGAAGCCAAACATTTCTTTGTGGAGCCGTGCCTCTTAAAATATGAGGATACTTACCTGATAATGTTAAGAAAATAATGAGGTACTTAATTATTATTTCGCAAGACTATAAGTAATAATATAAAGTGTGAGTATATTATAGACTAGAATACTCTTTATTATGTACGCCAGATAAATAGATTACAAAAACATAGGGTGTCAAAATAGACGCCTTATCGCTAATAGCGATACACAACTCAACAATCAAATAATCATTTTCTAATGATGATGAGTGAAATTAACATCTACGAGTATATGCATTAGTAATTAATGTGCAGACAGATTTTAATGTCCTAAAATTTTGATATACTGAGAGCAATATTGTTACGATTTTTCCTACGTCAGTAAGTATTTATTTTATAATGAACATGTGTCGTAATAAACTGTTACCGTTTAAGGCGGGGTTGCAGTACTTTTTAAGATTTTTGAACGTCTGAAAATCTAATTAATTATGAGTTTTTTAATAAATAAAAATCATTACATAAAAATTGAACATACCCTCAAGTAAATCGTAAAGATAGAAACGCGATTTAGAATGATTGGCTCGATACTTTTTTTATCAAACATGACACTAAATTAAAATTTTAAACGTGTACTGCTAAGACATTTCATCACGAATATATATAAAAGTTATATCAATAGATAGAGCTTTTTATTTTGAAGTAAATGTTGAAACCATATTGTATTATTTCTTTATCAGTTTTCGCCAAGAAGAAAAAACAATCAAAATTTAGGCATTATTTCGCTCGCCGGACAGTCGCTGTTGTTCGTCAAAACACACAGTACTGCAACCTCGCCTTAACGACGTAAAATATTATTACAACTGATTGTGGGTGCACCGTGATTATCACAATCATAAATTATCTTGGGTAGGTACTAGACAAACAAGACGCGACAACACACCCAATAGGAGCACTACTTTAATTTATCAAGCGGCCACTCTTGCGCTCAGTCTCCTCCGGTCACTGTCGCGATCGCTACGCACACAGTACACCCACAACACATTCGTACGGCTTCCGCCATATTTAAACCCAACCCAAGTGATTTCTAAAATGCATCAAAATGGTGATATATAAACTTGAAAATTGTCGCCGGGATACTAAAAAGACGGAAATATTCGCGCTTTTTGTTGAACCTAATCATCCGAAGCGGTTTTTCAAGTACAGTTGACCATAATCCCGTGCGTTCCGGGATTTTAGGTTTGTGTTCTGGAACTGTGTGGACTGCCAACAAGCCGTATCTAGATTAAAAACGTGCCAGTGTTTTGTTTTTGGTATTATTTCGAATTTGGAATGTGTTTTTGAAAAATGATTATGGATTTTTGATTAAATAAAAAGAAAAACTTTTTATTGGTTTCTCGTGTAAAAATTGATTGACATTTTTAAAAATGGAGAAGCACATTAGTATCGGAGGAAATAAGTATAACCGGATTCATTCTTATGGGAGCATGAGTACTAGGAGTGACGATGACATGGTAGTTCACAGCCAATTGTTTCCTTACCACAAGAAGATGGTCGTTGAAAGAGAAATTTTGTATGAAGAAGAAAATCCACCCTTTCAACCTTTGATAGCAACGACTAGGTTGTTTGGTAAGGCGCGGTTCACTTGTCTGCTGTTGATCTACGTCATATTCTACGTGGTCTACTTGGCTTCGGGGGCACTGGTCTTCTCCGCTTTGGAGGCACCCTTGGAGAATCAGATTCGGCTGGAACTCATCAGGGCTAAAACAGACTTTCTGGCGCGCTATCCGGATATCGTAGGTAAATAAATATTTCACAAACTGCATTTTGTCTTCTTTAAATAAGGTTTAATTTCGGCCGATACATGTACCTAAATTTTCTTCTATCTGCGAAATAACAACAAATTTCCGTGTGAAAATATTTTTATATTACTTAGTCGTGCCTCAGAAAGCACGTTATGCCGTTGATCCCGGCCCTCATAGGTCTTTGGCAGTCGTTACGGATAGTCAGAAGCCAGTTAATCTGACTCCAGTCTTGCCATGTCTTTTGTCTTGGTTGTGGAGGTCTAATAGGCAGCCTATGTAAAATACTGGTATTCAGCTAAATCCGGTTCGACTGGAAGCCGACCCCAAAAATGTTGGGAAAAGGCTAGGCAGATGATGACTTATAACAGTCATCGGCTCATCTGGAAACGTATGAACCAGTATTTTATGATCAGCGGTGGACAGTCACTGTCCAGAAGGCCCATTTTCGTACTTAAAGCGTTCAAATTCAAGACGGCATATACATCATCTCAGCTACAATCAATTCAAAAACTTGTCAAAATCTATGGAAATAAGAGGTATTTTTGACAATTTGTGACCGCGATACAAATGCGAACGTTCATTTAGATACGAGAATTGCCCCCTCTGAACTCAAACAAAACAAAAACATTTTATCAACATAACAGAACTTTTAATCAATGAAAGCTCTACGGAACCATCACACACGCGTAACTTGCTCGTTTAGTAAATGTATAAGTACCCCGCAAAGCTAGAATTGCAGAAATGAGCGCCATTGTGCAAGTTTAACTGGTAAATATTTGAATTGCCTGCAATACAGGCGTACAATGCAGTCTTATAAAGAATCGAACGTGCAATATTGCAAGAAGGCATAAAAATGTCGAATATTTTTCTCATGTTATCGCTACTTTCATATTCCAGTAAATAGTTTTCTCATTCCTTTATGTACCTAGGTGTTTATTTCGTCTACCTTTTGGCAATTAAAACTGCTGTCATTTTAATCGTCTAAAATGGAGAAGATTTTCTATTTAGTCGGAAACTTGTTATAAAAAAAACTTGCACATTAACGTTGTGCATTTTTTAATCATCCGTCTTACGAATTTTCGATCAGGTCACGTGTCCTGAAGCGAGTTTAACATTTTAAACCCATCCCAAGAAAAGTGCTCAACGCCGCCACTTCAAAAATCATTAAATGTAGTTTTTTTTACATTAATTGACATTTTAGAGTGTTTGGTAAACGTTAAAAAACTACGATAATCTCTTTTATATAAAGTAGGTTCTCTGAGAATGAGAACCTACTTAGCAACTAGCCCAAATTATTTATTTACAACTTGATTACGTTATCTCATTTTATTATTCCAAACCAAATGAATTTCAAAGGTTAGGTACATTACCTCGTTACGATAGTGATTTATAAACGAAATAAAATTAACTAATGAATTCTTAGGCATCTATCGAAATCTAAAGTAAGTATATTAAGAAAAAACCAAAAATTACCAAAAAAAAAAACGTTTTTCAAGTTGTCTGATGTAATTGGTGCATAATTGGTGCCTTTCAATATTCTAGTTCAACCCCAGATCTGATGATGATGGACTTTGCTGTCTGAATCTACTTTTTGCGAATGAACGACTAGACTTAATATAATATGATATGACTTCCCAAAAAGGAGGAGGTTATCAATTCGGTTGTATGTTTTTTTTTTATGTTTGTTACCTCATAACTCCGACAATTATGAACCGATTTGAAAAATTTTTGTTTTATCTGAAAGGATATACTTGCAGATTGGTCCCATTTAAATCATATCAAAATCGGTTAGGAACCGTGGATTTTAAATCGAAATAGCTGGAATTTTACTATTTAGATGATTCTTTGATAATCGAAATTGCGTATTTTGCTTTTCTGCGATTTTGTAGTGGTGTTGTTAGGTGTGGGGCACCACTAAAAAGTGAAAAATAAAAATCTTTTTACAAAAAAATACAACCGACTTCTAAAAACAAAACACTACAAAGTAAAAAATAACTTTAGACTTTCGAAATTAAAGTTATTTTTTACTTTGTAGTGTTTTGTTTTTAGAAGTCGGTTGTATTTTTTTGTATAAAGATTTTTATCTAACTGTAATTTGACGTTCAAAAGTGTCTTTACCGGTCTACTTGAAAAAAAAAACGGTTTTTTTTACAGTTTACGATTGACATGCGAATGCGAAAGTTGGATAAAAATGAGTAGAATTGGCCCTCTGCTCAATTCGCTCCCGTCAAGTGCAACTTCTTTTATTTTTTTCTTTCGTATTATAACCTTCTCCTGACAGTAACAAACACAAGAAAAAAAGAAATTAGCGAAATCGATCCCACCGTTCACGCCTGATACGATGACCAAGGGATATAGGGATTCATTTTTATATAAATACTACTACTTTGTCGCCGCGACTTCGCTCCCGTCAATTTGCTACCCTGCAACTTTCTTATTTTTTCTTTCATAAGAACCTTCTCCTGACAATAACAAACACAACAAAAAAAAAATAGCGAAATCGGTTCAGCTGTTCTCGAGATTTGCGCTTAGCAACACATTTAGCGATATTTATTGCAGACTAGATGTATATACAATTAAATAAAATAAAAAAAAACTCTTAACTAACTAAAACTAAAACTAACATATGGCGTCGAAAAATTCGTCCGCATCGCTAGCCACTGGTAATGAGCCCAAAAGGCTGGCAGCATTGCCACGTTGTATGGCAATGCTAATCCTTTGGCCGAGGTAAAAGCGATTCATTTTTATATTATAGAATACGTCACCGGAAAATGGAAAACTCCATAAGATTGTAAAATATCGCTTGAAATTGTTAACTTTTTTTTCTAAATAAGACACGAATATATTGGAAACGATTGAATTTGGATGACATTTATTAATAAATCAAACGTTTAAAAATACTTGAGTTTTACGAGATTATTTACCTAACTCTGCAATTTAAACTAGTTTTAACTTCATCTCGCCATCAAATACTATATATTATTATAATCTTACCAGCTTTGATCAGCATTAAAATAAATTAACCTATCCGTATCGCAAACGCCTTTTTTATTTAAAATACTATCATATTAAATTACCAGGAAAAGATTAGGTTACCACCTAAGAAATCTATTTAATATCTGTGTTATTCTAAATTTACGTTTTGATAAAAGGTTTCTGCCATATAATTTATCAAATTTTAATATAGTAGTAGGTCAGACTATCTATACCTACTGATATTAAAATTTTGTGATTTTGTTTATAATGGTTTTGTGTATAAACTATTGCACAGATTTTTATTAAATACAGAATTAAATACATTATAATGGCGAAGGTATAACCTCCTTATCATAAGACCTCCATGCGCGTGTTCAACTCCCACTTTGTTGATTTTTACAATATTTTTTGGTCAGTTTAAATTATGTAGATAGATATGTGTGTGTGTCTACATAGTCATTCTTTATCTCCACCATATTTTGAGAACCAGATTCCTTACAAAAAAAGATCAGTCGTTGTTTTGATGGCATCCGGTTGACAACAGCTGATGACTCACCAAAAACTAAATTAACTAAACGCCTTGCACTTGATTTTTTCGAAATAGTTACTAACTTTGTACATAATTAAGTATCTAAATTGATAAAAGTACACATTTTAATAAATGATGCTAATTAGTTTATTTATTTCGTTGAAGTCTGAAGTTAAGTTCTGAAGTCCCGCCTCTACAACTAGTGTGTATTGCCCACCATGACTTACGGGGCTGAGAGTCTGAGACATGGACGCTCATGCAGGACTCCGGAGGCTGTGTACTTACAGACTGAGAGTTACACGGAAAGCCATGGACCGTTCCATGCTTGGCAAACGTCTAATAGATAGAGTTCCAAACGTTGAGATTCGACGACGTACGAAGGTTTCCTACATCGGAAAACGAATTGCGGAACTTAAGAGTCCTATTACATTTTTTACGGAAATTCATGATTTTTGACGCTGTAATTATCAGCAGCAGTAAGATATTTTAATTATTTGATCCTGAATAACGATAGTGCCAGTCTCTTTCTTGTAAGTTAGAGTTACACATTTTAATTTTTCTTTTCGTGTAATTTACTATAAATATTTTACGAACTCAGTTTGCAAGAAAAAATGTCGGCGATGGAACTTTGACGGTCTAATTCACATTGTTAAAATCAATTCTTTTAAAAGCTAAAATTACTAAAAGGTAAGTTGAATGTTTTACTTGTTTATTGGAGTTCTAGAATTTCTTTAAATTCCTTGAGTTTTCACGGAAAAAAACGTAAAGAAAGCCTAATTTAAGCCAGAAATGTCTTGATTCAGCGTCCATTATATTCCAAATAAAAACAATTTTATCAAATAAATTAATATGATATAAAATTTCAATCTACAATGAATACGTTTCATTAGTTTTCGTTTGTCAATATAATTAAACAAAATTACAATAAATAAAATTAAAGTACTATATATTCTGCGTCAATTCAGCACGCGCGCTCCTCAGTCTCGCGCGAGCGCCCAAATAAACTATAATCCTATTCAGACTAGTAAGTATCAAAATTGTTTCGCGGACTATAGATGTACTCCCAACGCAGACCAACGTAATTTCGTCTATTGCAAACGAGCATTTACGATTCGTAATAGGACTCTTAAGGTGAATGCTCCAACCAGCCAGATTCTCTGTTGTTTATTTTTTAATTATTTCTTTAATGCAGCGCGACGCGACATTATGACATTTTTCGTAAAAGCTTTTCAATTCGTTATTTCTTTGTAGGAATTTAAAAAAATCCTCATAGAAAAAGTTTTTCTGTTACCAAATTAAATTATCCAATTTATTTTTAACGGTTAGGTAGATATTTTCTTTCGCATTAAAAAATAATAAGTATTTTGTCAGTATTTACTTACAAAATACTTTCCAAACACAAGCAAAACGCATATTTAACATATTTTTTTAAACCAAACAAAACCATAGACAAACTAAAGACACACTTGTAGTTAAACAAACAGGTTTTATCAAAGAAGGCCTCTAATAAAACACGTTAGTTATAGTTAAGGTCATAGGCCTACATCAAATATTTGTGGCTGTTTCCAGCCGAATGTTCGTTACTTTACAAGCGATTAGAAAGAAACTGGTTTAGTAACTCAACCAGTTAATTTAGTATTGTGTAATAGTTTTGTAGTTGAGGAATTTGAGAACGGCTTATGAATTAAGTAGTATTTTATTTGTTACTCATAGGTACATACCTAAGTAGATGTACCTAACCGGAAAATTATACGTGGGGTAGGTACGTATAATTTTTCATGATTAAAATTACGATTATCATTCTAATAAATCTTTATTAGAGTATTACAATTTCTTGATGTATTTTTACAATAAAAAAATCGTTTCGCATACAATAAATCCCATCCAAATTCAATAGTTTCCAATATATCCGTGTCTTATTAAGAAAAATATTTTACAATTTCACCCGATATTTTACAATCTTACGGCGTTTGCAATTTTCTGCTGACATAGATATCTATATTCAACTAGCTGACCCACGCAACTTCGTCTGCGTCACATTTTCCCAGAATTTCGTTTGCTACAAACCTCACGGAGCCCGAGACCTTTCCAACGAATGCAAAACCTTGGAAATCGGTTCGTGCGGTCTGGAGTTATAGCGTCAGGAAGGAAAACCCGACTTATTTTTATACAATTATAGATGTAGTTAGGTGGTCCTAGTAACAGAAATATAAGGTTAAAATAAATTAGTTCTAAGCAGAACTCCGCAAACGTGATTTCTTTAAAATTCTATGTCTGATAGATTTAGGTTTTTTTTTTTTGTAAACGCATAATTTCAACTTTTCAAGTAGGTACTTTACTACACCACTGGCAGTCGTTGATCTCGTAATCAGTTGTTACTTGCTACATTTAAAAATAAAACGTTAAGAAATATAAGGACTATCGATGTCAGATTGTAAAATATCACGTGAAATTGGAAACTTTTTTTTCTAAATAAGACACTGGTAGATTGGAAACTATTGAATTGGGATGGTATTTATTAAATACAAAACGTTTTTTTCATAATATGTCGAGAAAACATAATCTAATCAAGATTTATTACAATTTGACGGAGTCTGCCATTTTTCGGTGACATCGACGCCCATCATTTACACCTACGTTCAGACAGCTTATTTAGACGCATAGGTACTACTTTGAGCGAAAAACGTGTTACAGATACCATGCAACGTAAATTATGATACACAAGTAAAAAGCTGCTCAAAATTTGTAAAATGAAAATCCTCAAAAACATAAATCATCAAATTACAAGGCCCCGAAACTAATAACCGACAGTTTTTAAGTACAAAGTTGAATCGAACTCCCATGACCGAAATACCAAAAAAGTTGTTTTTTACCATTGATTGGAACTCGTTTGACCACTGTCTCATCTAGTGGTAAGCGATGACGTGGCCGAAGATGGAGCACACTTGCTTAAGGTGGAAGCTCCAGGGTAGCCCGCGAAATTCAAATATTTTTATGTTTTTTGCAATTTGCCGGTGAGTGTGAAGCTGTATGTTGAATAAAATACGATCGTAAAGAGCATATATCTAAAGGATTATAACCATTTAAATAATTAATATAACTTTATAAGTTCATAGAACTCGATTGAATGTTATTTCGTGAAAATTTCAAAAAATTCAATCGAGTTGTATGAACTTATAAAGTTATATTAATTATTTAAATGGGTATAATTCTTTAAATAAATATGCGTTACAGCCGCGAATCGTAATTTGTTAAATATACAGCTTCACACTGACCGGCAAATTGTAAAAAACATAAAAATATTTGAATTTTGCGGGCTACCCTGGCGCTTCCACCTTAAAAGTAACTATTCACTCTTTACTTAAAGAATCCTAGGTTGAAGCTATCGGGAAACAGATTTTGGCAGGGAATTCCACTCCCTATGAACGTGTTCTCAAAACGTTTTGTGCGTGTGTTTGTGATGTTCACCATGTACCGTTAGCGCATCGCCGTAGATAAGACTTGTTGTCCAATGATGAAACGGGCTTGGTGGAATTAAAGAATGTAATTCCGTCGCACTGTCACACAATGCTGTCAGAAGTCAGAGTCTATGATCACAGTACTCTTGTTCTTATTCTTTTTTATTTGGGATTGGTGCAACATGTCTCCAGCACTTCTCAACTACTCGTCATTTACGTATTTATCTTCTTCTCAAAATTATCTTTCATGTAGTCCATACATTCTTTGGTCGTCTCATTTGTACTCGAAACGTTCATAACAACATTATAGCATAAGTAATTTTCTGTCTATCATGAACAATTACAAAATTCTACTTTTGAAAACAAACAGAAAAAACAAAGACAAGGTCGAAGCTGCGGGCCCGCAACCGCGGCGGTCGCGGGTGAAAATCGCTCCGTGAGTTCTTAGCCATACTTAGAACTGAAACTCAAAAAAAAAATTCGTCTTTTGGGGTATCTATAAATCTAGGTCTTCAATATGATATTGGGGTTTCTAATATATTTTTTCTAAACTGAATAGTTTGCGCGAGAGACACTTCCAAAGTGGTAAAATGTGTCCCTCCCCCCCCCCCTTAACTTCTAAAATAAGAGAATGATAAAACTAAAACAAATAAATGATGTACATTACCATGTAAACTACCAGCGAAAGTTGGTTTGAACGAGATCTAGTAAGTAGTTTTATTTTAATACGTCATAAATCGTAAACGTACGGAACCCTCGGTGCGCGAGTCCGACTCGCACTTGGCTGGTTTTTTTTTGTTTTTTGTGTACAAGTCCTAAGCAAATGTCATCGATCAAGAATATCGTTGCTTCGATAAAACGGTGCAGAACCGGTTTATTTCGTAGAGTACAACCTACATATTGCTTTATTTTTGGTTCAGAAATCTTTATGAATAGATTGATTCCAGCTTTGTCTGTCAGTTAGCCTAGAACTTTTCTTTTGGGGAAAGATTTAAAAACAATTACAGACAATCTTTTTTTTAAAGTTATTTTTACTGGAATTTGATTTAGAACCCGGGTACTAATACGTATTTAGCTATATAAATATGCTTTTCAATCGCTGCAATACAGCAACAAACCATTTCTACTAAAAGCCGCTTACAGACAAACTAGACTATGCTATACGCTTCAATGCAGAAGTATCAAATAGGGATGTTAGGGCGCTTTGACTCCGATTCCGATACGGCGGAACTTCCCATCGACATTAGGTACACCTCCGGTTCCGACTTTGACTACGACCATTTTTAATAAGTGTTCGAAGTATAAGTACCTAATTCGCTTCTTTTAATGATAAATGATGTTTATTCTGTAAGTAGGTTGTGAACACACTTTTACACGTCAATCTTTCTTGGTCATTTTAAACTAGATGAGGCCGTGGTCAAATCATATGAGAACCATGTAGGTCAATCTCTGAAGTAGTATTTTGAGGAAAGTACTACACAGATTTGAGTGGACCTGTCCAGACAGTGCAAGCATTTGCCAGTTATCGTGTATTTCAAACTTAGAACTTTAAGGAGCCCAACGAGCTTTTGGAGTCAATTCATTTAATTTACTAACTGTTATTGAAAATACGACTCACAATTTTTATTTTCAGCACCGAGGTTATGTAAGGTGACGGAATAATTTTAATGTACTATTTTATTTTATTAGGTCTGCTCTTTTGCGGAATTTTCGAAAGAGTTGCCGGAGCCCTGAAACTCAAAAGGCAGGTGGAGAAACACGGGTGGGTTTATCAGTAAGAGTGAAACACTTCCGGGTGAACATATTTGATTATTTCCCATCCAAAAAAAGGGCTGCCTTTAACACATCTGACTTTTTAAATAAATTAATTAAATAAATCTTTATTGCAGACTTCAGTTCATAATTAAGTTAGTATTAATTTATCCTAAGACTATCCACACCCAGTGTCCTTGAAAGGGACAGTCCGTTCTGGCAGCTATAATTTTTCTTTTGCCACCCCCTCCGACTACGGCTACGACAAACCAATTTCAAAAAATATACTCCGATAAAACCACCTCTGGAACATCCCTATGGTATCGAAGCATTGGTACACTGCGATGTAGGTAGCACGTTGCCAGCTCATTGACTCGACACTAAGTAAGCGATCGAGCTCACAGCTAGACCTCATTTTATTTCCTTCCTATTTTTATTCAATTATAAGACAAAGTAAATATCTTATTTAAGTGAAAAGAAAAGTAAAAAGAAAGTGCCCATTTCAAAGGTATTTTTTTGGTATGAAAAGTATCTAAATTAAAACCTTTTTAGTCCGAAAAACTGATTACCTTTGCCTGGAAGAAGTACAAAATAAAATGTGTAATAAAAAGTAAAATGTGCTCAATAAAAATATTAAAATCAGTCTTAGTAACTACTAATTAAGATAGCTAATTATGTCATGTGATTATGTCCCTCAAAATTATCCATATATTTATTACTAGCTTCTGCCAGCGGCTTCGCCCGCGTGATCCCTAGGGAACATATTCCCGGGATGAAAAGTAGCTTATGTGCTATTCCAGACTATAATCTATCTTTGTTCTAAATTTCATTAAGATCCGTTAAGCCGTTCTGGCATGATTGAGTAACAAACAACCAAACTTTCACATTTATAATATTACTCGTTTGGTGTAAAGCGAAATTATAACCATCTTCCCCTCGACATTATAATTATTAAAGGATATTGCAAACTGTCGTAAGCCGTTTTCCGAAGCTACTCGCTAGCCTCTAGGCGCCAAGCTAGCCGCCTGCCTGTGCGTTCGCGACCACAAAAATAATCCTTATAGCATGATTCAGTATTCAAGCGCGATGGCTTATTATTAGCGTTTTTCATGTATAACTTTGATGTTTCTATACCGATTTCTATGATTCTTTTTTTATGGAATAGTTAATAATGTTAACTTTTATTAATGTTAATTAGGGACGACTGAGAGTTTTATAAACGTAAGAGTAGACAAATACAATCAGAAAGCTTCGAACTGCTAAGCTATCGGGAGTTACACGTGTTATTGTTCGTCAATCATAAAAGATAGACATATGCTGTCGTTGGATATTTTTTATATAATTTAAAGGAGAACATTTCCGTCATACATGATTTCTGTGTAGCTTTCACCATTAAGGTTGCACACGCGACGGAAGCTTAAAAAATGGAGTAACTTCTCCCGTTTTCCCAACATTTCCCTTCACTGTTCTGCTCCTATTGATTGTAGCGTGATGAAAAGTATACTATAACCTGCTCAGGAGTATGAATAATAATTGTACCAAGTTTCATTAAAGTCTGTCGAGTAGTTTATGTTTCTATAACGGTTATACAGACAGACAGACAGACAGACAGACAGACAAAAATTGTACTGATTGCATTTTTGGCATCAGTATCGATCCCTAATCACCCCCTGATAGTTATTTTGGAAATGTATTTCATGTACAGAATTGACCTCTCTACAGATTTATTATAAGTATAGATAGATATAGATTAGAGGCCGCCCGCGAATTCGTCCGCGTATAAATTCTCGTTATTCCCGTGTAAATCCCGATACCTCGGGAACTCCGGGATAAAAAAATATGCCTATGTGTTAGTCTGGGTCTTCAGCTACCTACATACCACATTTCATCGTAATCGGTTCAGTAGCATTTGCGTGAACGAGTAACAAACATCCATACATACTCACAAACTTTCGAATTTATAATATGAGTAGGATTATTTATTTATTTATAACAAAACAAAAAAAAAACCAATACCAAAAACCAGAATTCAATACCTATTTCCCTTGGTCATCGCATCACGCGTTAACGGCTGGGCCGATTTCGCTAATTCTTTTTCGTTGTCAGGAAAAGGTTCTTATGAAAGATAATAAGAAATTGCAGTTGACGGGAGCGAAGCCGCGGGGGACAGCTAGTAAAATATAAAATCAAACGTCAATTATCTAGAGACTAGCGTCCAAGTTTGTTGTTTCTAATCAGCGAGCGCCCACCTGACCTATGCAGGCAGACTGGCTGGAAAAACACTAGACTGTTTCGTTTTTTTTGTATTATATTAACCATAGACCACGGAACGATTTAACCAAAGACAAAAAGGTCCTAGTTTTTATTGAACTGTAATGTAATGTTTTTCTATTATATTCATCGTTAATTCGAATTGATATTTCATAAGAATATGTGGATCCAGCTTAAGAGCGTAGACGGGCTGCGCGAGAATTGAAAAATAGGTATTTGAAGAAACTATTGCCGTCGCGCTGCGCCCTAGTTAACGGGCGGTGTCAATGTGTGAGTGAAAAGTCTGTATTTGTGTGCGTAGCTCAGTAGCGCGCACCTGCCGCGCGCCCGCGCCCGTCTCGCGCCAAACTTACTTATTAGACATTTGCGGACTTTTACGGACTTGATTCTTTGCTTCACTGTTTTGACTCGGATTGTGCCGGATTTGAATAAGTATTTGTCTACGACTGTAGAAAAATCGTGAGTGTTATTTTAATTGTAAATAAATTTTATCATACATCTGTTACTTACCCCCTTCAAATCGACAAAATATTTAAAATAATTGAATTTTGTTTAATAAAATGTCAATTTAAAAATAATTATACCTAATCATACTGTAATAATTTTTGTTTCAGGTAAACCCTTTTTCTTTAATAATGGGTGGAAGAAAAGGGAATAAAAGACGTCTATTCTTGAATGCTAAGAGAAAATGACACCATTTACGTATAAAACGGAAGACTCATTTTACATCGTGTACAGTACCTACCATCTAAGTAATTTAATTTTCATATAGTATTATGGTCAAAGGGGCGTGATCGATTTTCAACGGCATGGCGTGATTCTACCCCAAATGGTCCTTGTCCGGCGCTTTGTTTCCAAACATAAAAAAAAACATTTAAAATAAAAATTATTGGAGGTAAACGTGTCAACTTAGAATAATAACGCATTTCGCATGGCGTTATTATTCTAAGCGTGTCAATTACACGGCCAGAGGTTCCTACCAAGCCCGATGCTTTGGTACGGCTCTATCACGGAACCACCGCTATACATTCACGCCTGCAAATAAAATCCAGGGTTCCAGCCCTGGCAAATACACAAAGAAAAAAAAAAGAAGAAGAGAAATATTATTTAGTATATAATATTAGCGTCATATTTTATTTTTTGTAATATTTATGTATTGTATGTTATATTTAAAGTTTATTGTTTTATTTTATTTATTTTTTTACACACGTGTCTACGTCATCTCTTTTATTTGGCTGTCCTTTCGCAGGTATGCTGGAAGATATTTCATTAGAAATAAGCATCACCTTTGTACCTATTTTCTGTCTCCTTTTTTTTGTTATCTACTTCTGTGTGTGTGAACATAAATTGTTAAATCTATCTATCTTCTATCTATCTATACTTATAATAAATCTGTAGAGAGGTCAATTCTGTACATGAAATATATTTCCAAAATAACTATCAGGGGGTGATTAGGGATCGATACTGATGCCAAAAATGCAATCAGTAAAATTGTTGTCTGTCTGCCTGTCTGTCTGTTTGTATAACCGTTTTAGAAACAAAAACTAATCGACGGATTTTAACGAAACTTGGTACAATTATTTTTCATACTCCTGAGCTGGTTATAGTATACTTTTCTTCACGCTACAATCAATAGAAAAAATGAAAAAAAAAAATGAAAATGTGAAAGTTTGCTTGTTTGTTACTCAATCACGCCAGAACGGCTTGAAATTTAGAACAAAGATAGATTATAGTCTGGAATAGTACATAAGCTACTTTTAATCCCGGGAACATGTTCCCTAGGGATCACGCGGGCGGAGCCGCTGGCAGAAGCTAGTACATAAATAAATAAAGAAGTTCATTGAAAGACAAAGGCGATCAAAAGTATACCTATAATGAACAATGCCGAAAGAGAATCGTCGACGATAGATCATGTAAAAAACGAAAAGTTACTGGACCTGACAAAAATTACGGTCGACTAGAATTAGAGCCTGATATGCAATCAGAAATATCTAAGGAAAAGAAAAAAACATTTGTTTCTGAGCTAGAACTATCGAAAAAGAGTGCTGAAGAACTTGAACGTAGCACGATTGGCCAGAGTGGTAATGAATTGTGGGCAATAGAGGGGCGCAAGCGTATCACGGCGTCAAATTTTGGCAAATTATGTAAACTGCGTAAAAAAACATCAGTTGCGGGTTTATGAAGATCTTTGTTATATTCGCAATTCAAAGGCACTCCTTCGACAAACTACGGAAAAGAGAAAGAAGTTGAAGCAGTAATTGGATTTTCAAAATAACTGGATCCGTAGTCAAGTGCGGGTTGTTTATCGATAGCAATAAAAGCTTTTTGGCTTTTTTTAAATGTACATAATTATTAATTATTATAAAACTTTTGTATTATTTAAAATCCCACAAGCACCTCTACTGCTTCTTCGGCATAAATATTAAGAACTAGCTTTTACCCGCAGCTTCGTTCCCGTCAACTTACTAACTACCCTAACTACTTACCTAAAAAAATAATAAAAAAAAAAAACTTATAATCCTAGTCCGGACGAGGCTAATCCAAAAACGCAAAAAATATAAAAATCGGTTCATCCGTTCTTGAGTTATAAATGGTGTAACTAACACGATTTTCGACTTCCTTTAATATAATAATTATATAGATTTAAATTTTATAATTTAAAGTAAATAATGTCATGTCAAAAGCAGAATATTACACTAAGCAGTAGAGTGCGAACTTTAGGCACGTATTATATGGTTACGGTTTGTATTTTTGCAAGAGACACTTCGCTAAAGTTCATTTCAAATAATATTTAATTGTAAACCGTAAAAATGTCATTGAATTGTTACTTCGATGTCTCTTAAAAAATAAAACATAATTAGAATCATATTTCACTGTTCAGTAAATCAGTATAGGATAAACGTCGATATCGACTGACAACACTATGATATCGATAAAAACTTCGACACTAGTCACTTCCCTAATTGTGTACGTATTAGTCTAACCCTCCCTCACCTCTCGTCTCCCCCCGTACAGTGCGATAGGGACAACTGCAGCTCAGAACGATTTTACCTACAAAAAACCATGAGCGATCGACGTTTCGTATTCCCCTGTTTTCTCCTCGAAACCTAGGCCGATTAAATTATATTTGGTATCAAAATTTAAAGGAAGAATAGATCTATGCCCCTATTACTTGTTTTTATCTTAAAAACTTTTCAAATTTCTTTGGTAGGCGTCTGATTACGTAGGTAAAAACGGGGCATTTTTTTGGGTTTTTGGAAGGTTATATTTATTTTTGTAATAATTTTTTTGAAAAAAAAAAATGACAGGGGCATGCCTTCAATAGACCTTGATTTTTATAAATAAAAACGATTACTCTAGAGGCATTATCCAGGGAGAAAATAGGGGAATACATTTGTATGGAAAAATGCAGCCCGTCTACGCTCTTAATATAAATTTAGATTCTCGAGTTCTCGACTCTCTGTACGTGTGTGTGTGTAATTATTAAAAAGTTAAAAAAAAAACACAATGTGGTGTGGGCTGCTAAAACATTCGTTTTCGCGCAATTGCGCTGAGCTCAATTTTCGGCTGTCCAATTCATAATCAGAATACGGTATTTAAAAGAACAAATTTTGATTTAAACTAGTATTTCTTAACTATAGTGGAAACAAATATAAAGTCTGTGGAAAAAATAGAAAGTTACATTTTCTATCCTCGTCACGCAAAAGTGCTCGCAACTCCGACATAAGTATATCGTCATTTTCAAATATTTTTTGTCGACTTATTTTTTTTTATATAGGCTTGTAATAAATAAACGGAAAAAACACGCGTCTCTTATGGGTGCTCCTCCGTTTTCAATTAAATGTGTATGACTTGTTGTTATGGCGGCAATAGAAATACATACTGTAAAAATGAACTATCTACTTTTTATGAATCTTGAGATACAGCCCAATGATAAACAGACGAACGGAAGGACGCACGGCGAGGGCTTAGTTATAGGGTTTTGTTAGTTACCCTTTGGATACGGAACTCTAAAAACGAAATACATCAGCTCACCTAAATCCACTTCACGATAGTTTTCCTGCAACGCGTGGGCCACAGTGTGGGCTGTATAATCCCACTTCTGATAATAGATTTAGCCGCTCCGTTTGTTCGGGTCTGTGTACTTACCCAACTAACCCGCAGAACGTGATAACGATATAAAACCACTTTTACAATGTGTCTACATTTGTATGAGAACATGATTTTATAGGTAATAACTTCATTTACGTCTGTGGCCTATTTAATAAAACTGACAGTCACCAGGTGACAAGCGCAAATTCGACAACTTTCTAAGTTTATTTCTAACATTCTCTGCTTTCAAACAACACCTGTCACAAAATTGTAAAGATTATATGTAATTTTTTGGTGACCACAGGCCACTTTATAAGTAGAATCAGCCAGCACATCAAGCTACCCGTAATTGTCTAATTTTTCCATTTAACCTTGAACCTAATGCATTAGCGATAAAGACGAAATTTAAATTTGACAGACTTTTATTTGATTAATATTATGACCCTTCAAATGATTCTACTAAAGTAGTCTTTTTCGACCCGCAGGACTTAAAGACCGAAATGTCGGTAAGGCGATCGTAACTATGTCGAAACTTCCCGCCCTGGTAATTTAGTAATTATTCCTGTATTTTTGTCGAACGATATACCAAATTCGTACAATCCATTGAATACTAATCTCTCAATACACGCAGATCGGTACCTACACAAGTGTAACAAATGGAACTCCTCACGTAGAAAATGTTATGTTGATTGAAAGGATACCTACTCCATATTCTTTTGTTTATATTTGTGTACACAAACCTTTTTCTTTGTCAGTATTGATACCTTGATCTTTGTACCCTAAAGTTTGTGTCAACTCGCCCTTCTTTTGATAATATTTTATGTAATATGTGGGTAATCTTAGTCTGTGGGTGTGTACGTAATATGTAGATAATCTTACGTCTGTATGTACTTGGTCTTTGACTTGTATGTTATAGATACATAATACCGTAGTTTTTGTTTTTTTTTTCGTAGTAGTCGGATATTTTGGCATTTTGCAGCGTCGCGTAGTGTTGTGGTTTCTGCTATTTTCTTACAAAAAAAAAACTTTCGATTAGTGAGATAGATTTGTAGTTCATATGTTAGCTAGTTTTTAAATGCACATCATAGAGACTAAGAAAAAAAAATTGGTTTTCAGCGCTTCCCGGAGATTTGTGCAGATATTTTAGGGGCATTATGTAGGAAAGAAACTTACTTTCCTTTTTGGAAGAAGTAACAAAGTGAAACAATGACCTAGTAAAGGCCGTCGCAAAGACTGGTTTATGTGGTGACACTCGGGAGAGGTCTGTGTCGAATGGTGGACATCTTTCGGCTTTTATGATGTTGAAATTAATCTCCACTCTCATCACAACATTAATTTATCAGCAAACAAACTATCGTTACTGTCTGCACAAACCTAATATGACACGAGTTAGGGGCCGTCTCCACGAGCGAAAGAATCGCCTGCGATATTATCGTCGTGCAACGTATTTCTATAACAACTCTATGAACGTGTCACCGGCGATATTATCGCGGCGATTCGATGAGTGAAAAAACGTCATCTCGCCGCGACTCCCTCGTTCGTAGAGACGGTCACTTAATACTACCTTATTTTATGTATTTTAAACTACCTCACAAAAACCTCCATACCTAGTACCTACCTCATACAATTAATTTACCTATGAACTAATAAACTGTCGTTACTGTCTGCTCAAACCTAATATGACACAAGTTAGGGGCCGTCTCCACGAGCGAAAGAATCGCCTGCGATATTATCGTCGTGCCACGTATTTCTATAACAACTCTATGAACGTGTCTCCGGCGATATTATCGCGGCGAATCGATGAGTGAACAAAAAAACAACGGGTTGAACTTGAACATTAACGTTGTGCATTTTTGAATCTTACAAATTTTCGATCAGGTCACGTGCCCTGACGCGAGTTTAACATTTTATACCCCATTTTATATCCCAAGAAAAGTGCTCAACGCCACTAAATGAAGTTTTCACTTCAAAAACGTCAACTCGCCGCGATTCTCACGCTCGTAGATACGGTCCCTTTGAAGTACAGCTCACAAAAACCTGCATACCTAATACCTTTTTTTTTACCTACCTACGTAAAAATCCTCATACCGAGTTTGATCTCACGTTAGATAGGTACGCTGTACAGAGGCCCTATCGCTCGCAAATGACTCCTTTGACGAGGGTAGCTAATTTGGAGCCTGTCTCCCTCTGACATTCGCGTTGGGTTATTAGATTTTTATATACCTTTACCTAAGTCTGGGTATAGGCCTGGAATATTATTGTAATCGGGGATTGTTTTTCTAGGACTTTTAGAAGTACTCGGATTTGATAATCAAGTCTTGTTATATTTTATCTTATGCTGGCCATAGACGTTAAAGTAATTTGATTAAACAGTACGATCAAACTGTGTGTGAAAAACGAAATTTTATAGTTCTTCATGTAGACGTGGGCGCAGGCCCATTAGCCTACATTAGGATTGCGAGCATTAGGTGGGTCGCAATCTGATCAGAACCAGGCCCGGGTCGACGGCGCGCTGTGTTCCACGCGCTCCTCAAAGAGATGTCAGCTTAGTAGACGGGGCCCGCTGGGGTCAGTGCCTGCCAGGGTTGCGGAATTTGTTCGAAAGGGTCACCGCAGCCCAGGAACGCAAAGGGCATTAGGAGGAACACGGATGCGTTTTAGTCAATAAGAGTCTGACACTCCCTTCTGCTCCGCCCAGATCAGGAGGAGTCATTTGATGATTTCCCATCCTTAAAAAAAAAGAAATAGTTCTTCATACCATTTGATAACACATTTTTGATAAAAATTTTCTAAAACGATTTGTACCAGCCTGTTTGATCAAATTTCTTGAACAGCCCGCATTATGAGATTCAAAGACTTCAATTTTAAATGAATATAATGTCTCCGATTAATTGCGAATTCCGGAAGATTTTTATAAATCTTTACTAGATTCTATTTTCTCGAAATATTGTCATTACAATTTGGATGGGATTTCCCATCCAAATTTTAAAGGTTCCAATATATCTGTGTCTTATTGAGACACATGAGTTAACAATATTACACGCTACGTATTACAATCTTACGGCGTTTGCAATTATCCGGTGACATATAGCTACCCACAATTTGTAAATATAATCATCATCTGCCTAGTCTTTTCCCAACTATATTAGGGTCGGCTTCCAGTCAAACAGGATTCAGATAAATATTTACGTAGAGCGGCTGCCTACCACAGCCCAGTATCTGGGTAGCAATGTACTTCTTGGCAAAACTGGAGTCAAATATATTTTCGATTTGTAAATATATGTTGCACAAAATGGCTGAATTAAAAGGTTGTTACTCGTATTATTTGCACCCGTACGAAGCGGGGCGTGTCGCTATTTCCTGATAAAATGATGTTTCACCTAAGCTTTCTTAATAAACAATATTCATTGAGCTGTAACGCTGACCCACCAAAGATCCTCCTGATAAACTTGTATAAAGGCTAGTTAACGTCGCTGATCCAGAAAGAGATCTTGATTTGGTAGAGTAATTTTGGACGAAGAGAACAGGATAAATAGCGGTGCACCAAGTCCCTGACCTTCTGTCTCCGTTGGTTACATAGGTACTTACATAAAAATATAAATTATTTTATACTATTATTATTTATTATCATCATCTGCCTAGCCTTTTCCCAGCTATATTGGGGTCGGCTTCCAGTCAAACCAGATTTAGCTGAATACCAGTATTTTACGTGGAGCGGCTGCCTACCAGACCTCCACAATCCATTAACTGGGTAATACGGTACTCCTGGGGCCCGAGTCTGCTATTTTTATAAATTTGTCATTCCGACACGATCCCATTGTCATGCCATTGTCATTTTGCTAAAAGTTCGTAATCTGCTAAATTCATAATCGCACGGTCACTGGCACGTCAGTGGCCGGTCACTGGGACGTCAGTGGTCTCGTAATAGAATTGCGGTAGGAATGCCGTATTGCTATTATTATAAAAACTAGCTAAATTTGAGCATTTATTCATGCCAGAT
Organism: Ceramica pisi; assembly: GCA_963859965.1. Taxonomy (NCBI): domain Eukaryota; kingdom Metazoa; phylum Arthropoda; class Insecta; order Lepidoptera; family Noctuidae; genus Ceramica; species Ceramica pisi. The sequence continues at coordinate 3,086,508 of OY982542.1, forward strand.
TTTATTAAATTTAGTTTTACATATTATTTATTAGTGTTATAAGCAATCTGTAGTAGTGAGAAGTTCATAAATACTAAATCTGTCATTATGTACGAGATTACCATTCATATGGCTTTCTTTCAATGGCGTATCAGTGGTTGATCATTGGAATGTCATAATGACGCCATTATGATGCCATTATGTTAGTAGATTACCAAACTTGTCAAAATCAACCATTTTGAAATCAGTGATCGACCATTCTGACACTATTGTAATAGCAGACTCGGGCCCCTGGGCGAGACCGGTGTCAGATTTTCTGGCTTCTGACGCACACGCTCGCTTAAGACTAAAAAACTGATTTACTCTTTGCATGGGGTGTTGTGTTAGCCAGTAACAGGGTTCTGGAGTACAATGGGTGGTCTAAAAAGCCACTTTAGCAGAATCACATTAAAATCATAATATTAACCACACAACAATTTGTCAAATTTCATTTTCATCTTTATCGCTAACGCATTATGTTCAAGATTGATTGGGAGACTTTGACAGGTAGCGAGATGTGCTTTCCGATTCTGCAAAAGTGGACTTTTTAAACCCCCTGATAAGCTGGCAATTCAAAGATATAGGGGGTGCTTGTCCATTATAGCGGAGCAAGGCTATTGTTGGTAAAAAGACTATATGAGGGTGTAAAAAATGGACCTTGTCCTGCCGCGGGAAACTGAAAAACTAACGAATATCATCATCTTCAGTGAGGGATACCCAGAAATAAAGGCGTTTAGGTCCTAACATGGCTGCGCCCCTTCACCATGTAATGGCATGTTTTTATATAGGCCAGTTTTACCAACGCACTCTCTTGCAATGTACTAGGAGTGCATAGGTTTTAGGATGGTAATCACAAGCCGAATAGCAATGAACCATTATAGTGCAGTTACTTAGTTTACCAACGCACTCTCTTGCAATGTACCAGGAGTGCATAGGTTTGTAGGATGGTAACCACAAGCCGACCAATGAATCATCATCTGCAGTTACTTAGTTTACCAACGCACTCTCTTGCAATGTACCAGGAGTGCATAGGTTGTAGGATGGTAACCACAAGCCGACCAATGAATCATCATCTGCAGTTACTTAGTTTACCAACGCACTCTCTTGCAATGTACCAGGAGTGCATAGGTTGTAGGATGGTAACCACAAGCCGAATAAATAAATATATACTGTAATAGTTTGTAAGTAAAATATTGTTAGATTGTTAAATAAAGGCTAATAATAATAACCACAAGCCGACCAATGAATCATCATCTGCAGTTACTTAGTTTACCAACGCACTCTCTTGCAATGTACCAGGAGTGCATAGGTTGTAGGATGGTAACCACAAGCCGACCAATGAATCATCATCTGCAGTTACTTAGTTTACCAACGCACTCTCTTGCAATGTACCAGGAGTGCATAGGTTGTAGGATGGTAACCACAAGCCGAATACCAATGAATCATCATGTGCAGTTACTTAGTTTCTGACTAGGAAAGGCTTTTTTGTCCCAATATGACCGTTCTTATCCTCAAAATCTTAATATTGCCTCTCCCAGTTTACCTACATATCTCTTTCAAACTACCAGGAGAGCACAGATGGTTAGGAAGCCCACCGAAAGCCGAATGCCAATAAATCATCCTTTGTCTGCTGATAGTTCCTTACTAGGGAAAGGCTCGTGACACCATTACCCGCTTCTCCACATAATGTCATTGTGGCTTGGCACATTTCCACCTACATGTTCTCTTTCAATCTACCAGGAGCGCATATGTGGTTGGGAGGTAACCGCAAGTCGCGGTAACAAAATATATCTCGAGTATCGACTGCCACACCCCCGTACACTGGCTGACCTCAAGAACTATCTCGTGACGAGGGTTAGGTCATGTTATTTGAGAGAAGCGAGGAGGCGATCGGAAAAACAGTCGAAAAAAAGCAAGTTATAGAATCGGACATTTGAAATTCATGAAAAAGTACAGATAGTAAGAAAAGGTCCAGCATTATTACCAAAGAAAGTGTCATTCAATCTTAGAAAGATAAAATAATATAATGTATGATCAAAGACTCGACAATTTTTTGGCTAATCTTGAGAAATTAGTTAAGAAATTTGATCACTAATTACCAATAAGTGGGTTGGTTACTGCGAAAAAGCAAGCATTTTATAGCAGGTACATATTCATGCAACAAAAGAACATGACCCCCTTTGTTTACCTACCTCTCTCGTCAGGTTAGTTTCCGCTCTCGCTCCGCTTATCACCATACCGCAGCTCAGTTGACCTAGCTAGGGAGCGTTAGCACAGATCGAGCGAGAAATGCATCGACCCCATCTGTTCGCAGTTACAAACTAAATATACTGAACAACATAGCTCCAATTGTTCACTTACCGACTGATTTATACCATTGTGATAATGTCACGTGATACGAGATAGCAATGCCCTTAGGACCGAGGTGTATACGTGGTAATAGTTTAGTAATCTGTGGTCTGTTTGATGATATAACTTGTTAGTTGCGGGTCATTGTTTGCTCTTAATGAGTGATCGTTAAGAGAGCTCTGTTCTTATTAATTCAAATTCCATTTGATGTTTTGGAGGGTGTGCGGTACATAGAATAAAGTCCCGTATTGAAAAGAGAGGATCTTCCGCCCAAGCGGTTGTTGTGCCTGGGGGGCTACTGTCCTATAGTTTATAATCGAGCGGATGTACATGTTCAAATCGCATGGTAAACTCTGCTTGCGCGATTTAGGATTTTAGTTCGCCGCCAGTTGGATAGATGGCGTCGCGGTTATTTTTTTTGTTGCGATGCAGATTTGTTTCGTTAGTCTTTCTTGTGGCGGTAATGATGCCGCTACAATGTTTTAAAAATGTGGTCCTGTGCTTCAAAATCTGACTAGGATCCGAGGTTGGTTCGTGGTTGGGTGGACCATCTTTAACGTACAGAGACTTCACCGTGAGTCGGATCCCACGTTAAGCCGTCGGTTATTATGTCATTTTTGAGTCTTGGACAATCTTTACGGGTAGTCAGAAGCCAGGAAATCTGCCACTAGTCTTGCCTGGGGGTTTCGTTATAGGTGCTAGTTACTGGCTTGCGGAGATAGGAAGGCAGTCTACCTATTTAAAATACTGGTATTAAGCTGCAGCAGTTTGCACTGGAAGCCGAACCGAACATAATTAAGAAATCGCTCGTCGAATCGAAGCTCCTCTTAAGCATCGATGCCGAGTCGCTAGCCTGTCGAGTTTCTATTGGTTGCATTTTGGGGCGTGTGCGACGGAATTACGTAGTTTAATTCTGCCAAGCCCGTTTCATCATCAGACCACAAGACGTGCGGTGATGCGCCACCGGTACATGGTGGACATCCCAGCCACTGCACGCAAAAAACGTTTTGGCAGCACATTCATTGTGCGTACAACTAAGAATTCCCTGCCTGAGTCTGTGTTTCCTGATAGCTACAACCCGGGAGTCTTTAATTCAAGAGTGAATAGGTTACTCCTAGGCAAGCGTGCTTCATCTTAGACCGCATCATCGCTTACCATCAGGTGAAATAGTGGTCAAACGTATGCCTAGCAATAGAAAAAAAAATTGCTAAGCAGATTGAGATAGATAGAGAGAGTAAATACTCGAATATTCGGAGATGCACAATCCGATGCAGTACCTTTAAAAACAACATTTTCTTATCTTAAGACTACCAAATAAACATGTACTTATTTATAGGCAAATGTTCAATGACGTTAGATTTATCATTGAGTCTATGATAAGATGGTAAATAAAATACATCATACTCACTTAACTCTTGAATCATTGTTTGCCCGATCGAGAATGATAAATACCAACTGATTACCAACCAGTGTTAATTTAACAGATTGTCAGAAGCCAGTAAACTGACTCCAGTCTTACCAAGAAGTACCGTGTTACCCAGGTTGTGGAGGTCTGGTAGGCAGCCGCTCCACGTAAAAACACTGTTATTCAGCTGAATCCGGTTTGACTGGAAGCCGACCCCAATATACTTGGAAAAGGCTAAGCGGATGATGAAACATAACATTTTAAAAGTAAAGAAATCATCACTCTTTTCGATACTTACAAACAAAATAATAAGTGATGGCAATTTTCAAAAGTTTGGTAAAAGTTATACAAAAAACTAGCTGATCCGTGTCGACTTCGTTGGGCGGTATTTTTCGGGTTAATATACGGCCTATGACACTCACATATAATAATAAAATAAAAAATAATAGTAAAAAAAAAATATTTCCACATTTACAATTTTTACAAGAATTTTAAAGCACGAGAAAAACAGTTTTTTTTTATTGCATGCAACAAATAATAATAAAATAATAAAATATTTTTTATTGACACAAAGAAGGTTACATTTTGAGTTGGAGCCCTGACTCCTGAGCTAGGTGGTACCTGTGTTACAGGAGTCAGTGCCTTCACCCGTTTGCAGAACATTTACAATGTATACAATAATAGTAAATTAAAATAATTACAATTAGTGCAAGCTTGCTCTTAAGTGGTGTGTGTGTGTGTGTTTGTCTGTCTGAATTACTGTGCTTGGTGATTCTGGGCTTTTATCGGAGACGTTTGCCTTCATTACTACTATTATGTTGTTAAAAGTGTTGTTCTTTAATTATGTTTTCCGTCTGTGAGTAATCCAGTGTTTTAAGCCATGTGCTTAGTTTCATCTTAGTTTTCTTTTTAGTTAGTGGGTTGAAGTTGAGAATTTGGTTTAGTTTGTTATATATATAAATAGCTAAGTATAAGTGTTGCCGTCGAGCGGATGCTGTCTTACATTTGATTGTGTGACATACATTACCGATGGTTCTTTTAAGTTTGTTTGCGTGATTAACTGGTGTAATTTCATGTTGTTTCATTATCAGATTTTGGAGGTATAATTGTCTTACTGTAAGTACTTGACAGATTTCATATAGGCTTTTTGTTGGGTACCGGTAGGGTTTGAAGGTCATGACTTTTAACAGAGATCTTTGGGCTCTCTCGAGATATATCATATAGGTTTTACAGGCACCTCCCCATGCCGTGATACAGTAGCCTACGATTGACTGTGCCAGTGCAAGATAAACTGTACGGAGTAGCTCAAAGTCGCACACCTGTCGAAGTTTCTTAAACGCCCATATAAGTTTTCTAACCCGAGAGGCAGTCAGTTCAATATGGGGACGCCAGCTAAGCCCTTCATCCAGAATTACACCCAGGTACTTTATCGTCTTTTGTTGTGTAATTGGAACACATGAGCATTGAATACTGTTTTTGGGGTCATCACAGGAGTGTGCTTTGATGCTTATTACCGCAGATTTAGTTTTAGCGAAAGTAAATTGCAGAAATGCGGTTTTCGAGATATTGAGCGTTAGTAAATTCAGTTCCAGCCAGAGGATTATTTTACGTAAACCTGTCTCTGCAGCTTGACGTGCCGCCTCCCAACTCTCTCCATAAAATACTAGTACGGTGTCGTCTGCATAACTGAATATTTTACCATTGGCAAGAGATTTCTGGCATAGGTCATTCACATAGAGCAGGAAGAGGCTCGGGGACAGGCAACTACCCTGAGGCACACCATAGTCAACTCTTGCTTCATTGCTAATTGCTTCCCCAATCTTAACATTTTGTGTTCGGTCGTAAAGAAAGTCTGTAAATAAACTTAGGGCCCTCCCCCGGATTCCAGCATGCTCTAGCTTGCTTACAAGGGTAGGAATACTGACAGTGTCGAACGCCTTGGCCAGGTCCAGAAAAACTCCAAGACATTTTTGCTTTGCATCAACTTTTTCAGTAACATAATCAACAAGTTGGTTAACTGCATCTGTGGTGCTTTTTCCACACCTAAAACCAAATTGCGCGTCCGATATTATTTTGTTGCTCTCTAGATATTTCATAAGTCTTCGGTTCAGCAGTTTTTCCAATATTTTTGACAGTACTGGCAAAACTGAGATAGGTCTATAATTTTTAATCTCGTCTTGGTTCCCCAACAAATGGATTTCTATTGGTTTAAATCCAGAGATAACTCCTTTAACCTCACAAACCCCCTTTATAATATTAGTACCTATAGATAAATACATTTTTAATCGTGAAATGATTGCATGGAGATAAAACGCGCACTGTCTCCCAAGTAACCCCGTATACTCGGCAAAAGAAACCAACCAACCCCATTTAAAGAGTCTTACAATGTGTGATGATTATCCAACAAGAGGAAAGTACATAAGGAAAACAGAAATCTTTACAAATATTTATGTATCTTACTTACCTATATCAACTGTGTTGCATTATTTCCTAACAGCATAACTCGCATTCTTCAAACATAACAGTTTCATCACGGTTCATCAAATAGAACAGATAACAAATCAACAATAGAAAATGACGTTATATTCAAGGAATTTTATTACTAAATACATAAGAAAATTACTGTTCTTTTGATAACATTACAGAAGGCTGTTTAAAATTAGTAACTTGCGTGTGCAAGCGGCTTCGCCCGCGTGATCCCTAGGAACAAACTCCCGGGGATATATTTAATTACCCTCATAGTACCTGTTCCTGTGGGATTTCCGGGATAAAAACTATCCTATGTCCTATCTCGGGTCTCAATCTATCTTTGTACAAAATTTCATCCAAATCGGTTCAGTGGTTTAGGCATGATGAAGAGACAGACAGACAGAGTTACTTTCGCATTTGTAATATTAGTAGGGATTACCTAATTGTTTAATTACTTATTCACCATCTGCCTAGCCTTGTCCCAACTATATTGGAGTCTGCTTCCAATCCAATCGGATACCGCCTAAATACCAGTTTACGATTATACTTACATAACTTGGTGGCAAAACGATAGCCAGTATATTTCATAACTTATATGTAGCAATATTTTCTAAAATATGAGTACCTACATAAAAATTTGCAGTCAGACTTACCAACATGAAAGAGAGGAATCGTCCCGAATAATAATTGGCTTTCGTTTCGAAAATTAAAGGAAAACACGTGGTATTACATGATCGTTTAAGAGGGCGCATTCCGTCCACTAGCGCCGCCAATCGTTTTTTATTAATTGTGGTAAATTTAAGACACGTAGATGAAAAACCGCTCTGTAGTGTTCTGAAGAAATGTATTTATTATTTTTTGAGAGTTATGTTTAGTACATTAGAACATAAATAGTTGCCAAAGTCGATATTTTTGCTAAAAGTGGCCACTTTTAGCAATAATTGCCTTTTTGGCTATTTAGCCATGAGTTATGTATTAAAAATAGCTCTCAAAAAATAATAGATACATTTCTTCAGAACACTACAGAGTGGTTTTTTATCTACGTGTCTTAAATTTACCACATTAATAAAAAACGATTGGCGGCGCTAGTGGACGGAATACACACCCTTAAGTCAAACCAGGACGAGGTATTTGTATAAAGATTTTGAAATAATAACCGAGGTATAGGTGGCTCCCACCTACAATAAATGTAGCCGTCTGCAGGTCAGACAAGAAAAAGAAGAACCATATTTTTAATGTTCAATTTAAAATACCTACTTCAATTTCAGTGATCGTTTTGAAATTCGCATTTCTCACACATTCATTTTCCGCATGCGGGCTGCTCGCATCCTATCATTTCATACTTGTTTTTCCTATTATGCGAGCAGAACGCGCGCAGAATGCGGATTGGCTGCGGGCGAACTGCCCGGATGCGTGTAGATACGCATGCGGGCGCGCGGGCGGCGTTCTTCTGTCTTCCGTGTTGTTTTTACTGTGACGCGTACGATACTGCAGTGGCAAACGAAATCTTTGTCCTGCGTGTGGCCAGGAGCGTGCTATCACCCGCATGCGGACAATCACGCGCGGTTGAAAACATGCATGACAGGAAAAGGGCTTTAAAACTATGTACAAAAAAAACTTAGTGCAAGTGTCCTGTGATAAAACTAGTTTTTTCCAGCCACTTCGATATATATATTCTCAACTTTTTCCCGTTCCCGTAGGAATTTTGGGACGAATTATATATTACCTTCCTCTTGAATCACTCTGTCTATTGATGAAACCAACCAACCAACTAAAAAATCCGATTTAAAACATATAAGCATACAGAGGGAAAAAGAGACTTTGTTTTATATAATGTTAAGATTTTAAGGCACATCTTTAATTAATTCATCTTCATAGAATCGTGAATCCGTGTGGATTCGTCGGCCCAGTAAATCGCAGATCGCTGCTTAAAGGGCTGTCACGCTCAGAAACAATCCAATGCCACAACAACCAATTTTTTAATCGACTTTAAAACGAAATGACTTTTCTCTGGTCTTGAATCGACATGCAATAATTACATTTTTCCATTATTGATAGACTCGCTTTTCGAAATTCGCTCGTTTGACGAAAATTTTAACTCATGAAAAGCGATCATGTGGTCAACTATAGTAAAGCACGCTTGCCTACCTATGAAGAGGGTAGAAATTTAACTAAAATACTCGTAATTATTTACTACCTACCTATTCTTGGATTAAAAATTCTGCCTGGGTCTGTGTTTCCTGATAGCTACAACCTGGGAGTCTTTAAGTCAAGAGTGAATAGGTTACTTCTAGGCAAGCGTGCTCCACCTTAGACCGCATCATCGCTTAACATCATGTGAGATAGCGGCCAAACGATGCCTATCAATATTAAAAAAAAATACACTTTTTTCTTTCATTCCAAAGGTTTGTAGGTTCTCGGTTAGATTCCCAGGGCGGGCCGGAGTTAGCATTGGTTTTTCCAAACGAAATTTCTCATTGCTATGCCTAGTTGATGTCAATAGTCTCACGCCTTAGTAGGTACATGACTTACGAAATAGGAGTAATCTATACTTCTATACTAATCTATACCAATATTATAAAGAGGAAAATTTGTTTGTAAGTTTGTATGTAGGGGGTAATCTCAGGAACTGCTGGTCCGATTTGAAAAATTCTTTCAGTGTTAGATAGCCCATTTATCCAGGAAGGTTATAGGCCATATATCATCACGCTAAGACTAAAAGGAGCCGAGCATTCATGGAAAATGTGACGCAGACGAAGTTGCGTGGGTCAGCTAGTAATCTATACTAATATTATAAAGCAGAAGAGTTTGTTTGTTTGTTTGGTTGAACGCGCTAATCTCAGGAACTACTGGTCCGATTTGAACAATTATTTCAGTGTTAGATAGCCCATTTATCGAGGAAGGTTATAAGCTACATATTATCACGCTAAGACAAACAGGAGCGGAGCAATAATGGAAAATGTGACGCAGACGAAGTTGCGTGGGTCAGCTAGTTTATAATAAGTTGCGTAAGATTATAAACTCCCTTTCTCGATAAGACACGGATGTTATCTGTCGAATTAGCATTAATAAGAAAAAACAACGAATATGAGTTTTGAGCAACAAGAATCACTTTATCTTAACCCACAATAAATTAACAAATATAGGTACTAAACCAACAAAAGACTAAAGCATAGCATCAAAAAATTCGTCCTCAACGCTGTCAGCTGGTAATGTACCCAAGAGACTGGCGGCATTGCCACGTTGAATGGCAAAAAAAGAGTAGGTAACAATAAACGTCACAAATTGAAGTAGGTTTTTAAGACTTACCCCCTCATCTCCTAAGGTTATCACCATCACCGTCACAGCCTTATCACCATTTAATGACACATTCGCGCATTCTCAGTTCCAAATGTCAAAGGTGCGCAAACGCATCGCACTTTCCCGACGTGACGTCATCGCACTGTATGTCATAATATTGACCGACCCCAGTCAGTAGGCTATCGCGAGTGTACCCCCAGGACCGTTGCTCGACAGTGGACGTGGAGTCGACGCGCATATCGTGTTTACAATTAACTTGCAATTAATTGTAATAATTTAGTAGTAAGTATATTAAGATAAGGAAGAAATTGATGTAGGGTTTTAAAGAAGGAGTGCAATGTATGAGTATTTCTGTTGTATCGAAGAGGTCAGGAGATCTAGTGTCAATAGGTTATCGATTTGTTGATGTTGTAAAACTTAATTAATCGTATAATGGGTACTTTTTTCAATACAAACTTTTCCTGTTACAACTTAATTCTCAGTATGTTAAATTCCAGTACCTACATTAAATCCCTATTAAATGTAGGTACTCCCTAGTATGATAATCATCTTTAATTAGGATTAGTAATGGAAAACCGCATTCAACCACCATTATGGTTAATTAATAATTTGGATAATGAGTAAATATCTATGAAGCCGAAGAGTTTGATTGAACGCGCTAATAATCTGAGGAACTACTGGTTCGAATGGAATTTTTTTTTCATTTATCCAGAAAGGCTATCTATACTATATTTAATATTATAAAGCTGAAGAGTTTGTTTGTTTGTTTGCTTGAACGCGCTAATCTCAGGAACTACTGGTCGGATTTGAAAAATTGTTTCAGTATTAGATGGCCCATTTATTGAGGAAGGCTCTTTATCATCACGCTAAGACAAATAGGAGCGGAGCATTACTTAATGGAAAATATGACGCAGACGACATTGCACGGGTCAGCTAGTATGCTATAAACACTACGGCCAATACAGGTGTATTTTTAAAGTGTGCCTTCATGGACAAATCCGAAATTACGAGGAATGTCGAAAAGGAATCTCGAGCCCGATTTTGATGAAAACTAAAACTGCACCATTGGATTTTCGAAAAACCCAGGAATCGACCAGTTGATTTGGAAAAAAATAAACAACCTGTATTATTACACCATCTGAAAGTAAAGCTAATATGATCAAAGATCAAATTCTGGGAAGTAATAATACATGGCAAACTTAAGGAAAGCTCTTATTTTTAGGAAATTAGTTTCAATACGATAATCCTCATAGTTTCAGATTTGGCCCTGAAGACAAACTTTAAAAATTCACCCTGTATAAGCGGAGTATTAATGAAAAATGTGACGCAGACGAAGTTGCGCAGGTCAGCGCTCTCAGAAACATTAAAAGTATCTGTTTTATAATAAACAGATACTTTTAATGTTTCTGAGAGCTTCTAAATAATAACATGGCGTACCTAGACACACAAAAAGTTGTCGTACTAAAAAGAACAAGGGGTCAACGTACAACCCTTCTTTAAAAAATCGCACATGCTACGGAAAATTTACTTCATAAATCTCACAGAAAATACTTAAATAATTTATTTAAATACTCCGCTAACAGCTACAGTTACAACTTCAATTCAATTCAATATATTTATTGTGGATCATAGGTTTGTATACAATACAGGTCTTAAAATAATAGAATAGATCAGCTATGTCCCGCCCTTTGGGCATACAATAGTCATGTAGGAATATAGGTAAATTATTTAACAAATTATTAATATTTCACAAAAAAACAAACAAAACGAATTAAGGTCGGTATAGGCACAGATCAAACAGATCACTGAAACACATCATGACTGAGGGGGATTATATTGGAGCAGTGATTTGTCCAATAAGAAGTCTTTTATAGAGTAGTAACACTTATCTACTAACAGATCATGGAGACTCTTTTTAAATTTTTTCATTTCCGTAATTATTCTGATAGGCCCCGGAATATTATTAAAGATTCGTGTAGCCATACAAAAGATGCTTTCATGCATAAGATGAGTCTTACTAGCTAATGTACGCAATTTGTCTTTGCGTCGAATACGCGTGTAGAAATTAAACATGTCGATATTGTTTTTTACAAACACTACGACCTCAAAAATGTAGACACACGGCAGTGTAAGTACGTTTATCTTTTTAAAAAATGGCTTACAGGAGTCAGTTTCACATAAATTAAATATGGCCCTAATGCAACGTTTTTGAGCAATGAAAGCGCGCTCTTTGTCTGTACTGTTGCCCCAGAATATTACGCCATATCTGAGGATAGAGCTAACGTAACCGTGGTAGGCTGTTAGTAAAGTAGCATGATTTGCAATTTTTCCTAATCTGTGGAGTGCGTATGAAAATTGTCCCAGCTTTTTGCATACATGGTCAATATGAAGTTTCCAACTAAGTTTGTGGTCAATATGTAACCCTAGAAATTTTGTTTCTTCAGTTTCTGCAATATCACTATCCAGGTAACTGATTTTTAATTTACCCGTCCGTTGAGTTCGTATTTTGAAATTCATTATTTTAGTTTTTTCAATGTTAATCATTAAATTATTTATGTCAAGCCAGTCTATTATTGATAATATTGTTTGGTTAATGTCAGATTCTAAGTCAATTGTATTATTATTAACAAATAAAATAGTGCTATCATCTGCAAATAGTGTAATGTCATGTTTTGTGACCGAAGGCATGTCATTTATATAAACAAGAAAGAATAAAGGACCCACGATGGTCCCTTGAGGAACGCCGAATTTAGAAGTTCCAATTTCAGAAGTATATATTTCTTCTGTTTTAGTAATAGGATTTAATCTCCTTACTTCTGTGAATTGTTGTCTGTTGCTAAGGTATGATTCTATGAGTTTGTATACATTGCCCCTCACACCATATGCATACATCTTTCTCAATAGGATTTTGTGGTCGACACGATCGAAAGCCTTCGACATGTCCATGTATAACGCGACAGCCGGCAGACCTTTATCCAAGTTAGTCATTACCTTTTGTAAAAAGTTGTATATTGCCATATTTATGGATTTGCTTTTTCTAAAGCCATACTGACTAGACGTTATGATGTTGTGAGTTTCAAAGAAAGTATAGAGACATTTAAACATCACCTTTTCAACAATTTTCGCAAAAATAGGTATTAGTGCTATTGGCCTATAATTGTTTATGTCAGTTTTTTCTCCTTTTTTAAATACTGGCTTTATTACAGATATTTTTAGTTTGTCTGGGAAAGTACCTTGCTCTATACATAAATTAATAATGAAGCTTAATGGTTTAGATATAATATGGGCTACATCCTTAACAATGTTTGTCATAATGCTATCATAGCCGGTACTGGTTTTACTTTTTAGCGCAATTATTATTTTATTAATGTCATCAGGGATAGTCGGTGCCATAAAAATTGAATTAGAATTATATGTCAGATTATTAGAAGATTTTTGGGGTAAACTAGTATTATTATTTATTTTAACTAGTATTATCGTTAATGTCAAGAAAAAAATTATTAAATGAATTCGCAATGTCTTGGGGATTATTTATGATCTCGTCATTTTTAATTAATAGATTTACGCCTTCATTTGGATATTTAGATTTGATATCATTTATTACTTTCCAAGTAGCTTTATTCTTGTTGGTGGCAGATTTTATGAAGTAGTCGTTTTGAGATTTTTTTGTCAATCTGATTATAGTTTTATATCTCTTTGCATATGTTTTGAAAGCAGTTTTGGTGACATGATTTGGGTTATTCCTGTATTGCCACAGAAGTTGGCATTTGCGTTTACTGCATATTTTTAAACCACGTGAGATCCATTTCGGCCTTGACCTACTATATATTCTGACTTTCTGTAAAGGAAAACAAAGATCGTACAACATTATGAAATTATCATAGACTGTGTCGTAGGCCGTGTTTGCATCCGTGCAACTATAGATGTCGTTATTGGTTAGTTGTTTTAAATATTTTATAAATATTGGTCTATTTCCTTGAGAGTAATTCCGTTTTAATATATACCAACATTTTATAGTGCAGGTCTTTTTGACCGGAAGCTTAATTATTTGCGCGTTATGGTCTGATAGCGCTAATTCCTGTATGGTGCCTTTGCAAGTTCCTATGTTATGGGCTATATTGTCTATGCACGTTTTACTAGCAAATCGTGTTACTTGCTTAAATTTTAGTTTCAAATTATATCTGGTTAATAGTTCTACAAATTCAGTGGAAAGTTTTGTATTCTTCAAAGTATCTATATTGAAATCACCGCAGATTACGATCTTTTTCCCGTTTGAGCATAAGTTTTTTAATATTTTGTTAAAAGTTGCGAAAAAGCTATTTATAGAGCCAGCGGTGTTGTTTGGCGGCCTATATATGCATAAAACAATTGTTTGATGTTCCAATAGTTCGATAGCAGAAACTTCTATTGTGTTACCAATTGACAATTTTGTGATGTTTTGAAGAATTTTATATTTCATGTTATTTTTGATTAATATACAGGAGCCTCCGTGTCTGCTATCCCTCATATAATAAGACGCAAGTTTATAATTTGGAATTGCAAGATATACTTCATCACCGTCCATCATGTTGTGTTCAGTGATGCATAATAAGTCAAGAGGATTGTTCTGTGTTGCTAACTCGTTAATGCAAACAGATAACATATCAGCTTTATTAAGCAATCCATTAATGTTTTGATGGAGAATAGTGACAAATTTACAAACGAAATAAATTATTAGAGTTTGTGTTTTCAGCTTTGGCACATTCCGATTCATCGCTTTTGTTACTCAATTCATTTATACAGTCTGTATTAGTTCTATTTATAAAGAAATCTTGAGAATCCATGTTTACTTGTACATATTTACTATTAAAAGTTTTTTTGTTTTTTATTTGACACATTTGTTCGTATTGCAATGCTTTGATGTGGTAATGAATACACAATATTTCTTTTAATAAAGACCTTGCAAGATTAAGTACATAATTGCGTCTACTTGGCGGAAACCTAGCGTAATTCATATCCATGAACAAAACATTTTTATATTTCTTACAGATAAATCGTAATAAATAGTTAAGTTTTGATTCCTTTAAGAATCTGTTACTCGGCACTTCACTTACAATTACATTAGTATTTGAAGTTGACGATAACCAGCGATGCAGATTTATGTCAACCTCATAAGGGTTCTTATCACAGCATCCTCCCAATACAATCACGTAGTCGCTTCTTGTAAGTGTACTGATTTGGTTCTTCGAGCATTCTAAGATCTCACTCAATACAGCACCTGGCTTTAAGTAGGAAAACACGTCGTATTCGGATCCAAGTAGGTTTTGCAAGATGTTGCGTAGACCCCGCCCTTGTCCATCACCGAGGATAATTACTCTATGTTTGTATTTCTGAGTTCTAACTGTAACTTCCATATTTATAGCACTTTGTGTCTTGCTACATGTTTTATTTTCAACGTAACAATGCCGGCTCTCCGACTGAATATCCGAATTGCATTCGAATATATCCTGCTGGGTTGTACGCCAGCTTGGGCTTCTTATGCTGGTACTTTTAGCTAGTCGTAGAGGAGAATGACGGGGCGTGTTTACTCTCATGCTAAGCATTCGTTTTGAGATAGGACATGACTTATTATTGCGATTCGGGGTAGTGCAGGTAATTGTTTTCAATAATTCTATTTGTCGTTGTTGTTCTTGTGTAATCTGTTTAAGTTTAGTATTTTCACAGCTGAGATTTTCGATTTCACTGTCAGCGCTCTTTAATTTTTCTTTGATTTCATTTATTTCTCGCCTTAGGTCCTCGGAATATGACTGATCGTACCTTTGCGTATCACTCTGAATACTCATCATAGTGGAATCAAGCATGGTAGAATTTAATAAATCTTTGCTAGTTGAAAACGATAAGTTCATTTGTGACTGTGATCTTACTAATTTACTACGTACAGTTACGTTGTCCATCTTGCCCGAGTATTAACCTTCGTGATGATAACGTTATTATTATATTCACGAAGCGTGGCGTATGCTAAGTCTGCTTTAAATGCGTGGCGTATGCTCAAGATGTTAGCACAAGCGCTTAGTGTGGCTTAGTGTTACGCGTAAGCGTGAGCATGTGTGCGTAGCAGCGGGCGATCCGCGGGTTGCCCTAGGTCAGGGACGCAAATCACTACAAATTTTTGCAAAAAGTTTTACGCTTATTACTCACAGTAGCGATGGAATCCAGACGAGATATATATGTCACTTTTTAGTCTGTTTCACCAGCTTCACTATGATATATAACACAACTTAATCAAGTAGTTTTTGCCACTATTTTTTTTAAATTTTCTGGAGACAAAACCAATACGGTGCTCACTCTTTGAATCTCAACGGACGAACCAACCAAAACCAAAACCAACTTCATAAAGTAAATAAATCCTCGGCCACGAGATGTAACATAAAATGGACTCGGAGTAGACGGAATTAGTTGAATTTTTCATTCGTATGCCTTGGCCCGGGTCTAAACGCGGACCAAGGCATAGGACGAGAAATAAGCCCCTTAATTAAATAATACCTAGTGACTACCGACTGACCTAAAGCCGCCCATTCCGGCTACGACTCGAGGCGTACGTAACTTTTAATTAGAAGCCTTTGAGCAAAAGATTCTAACGGAAATACCTATCTACACGCGCGTATTCGGTTTGTGGTAAAAAGTAAGTAAAAGCAGGTTTTATGTCGTCTTAGTATACGACTTTTCGGGTGTTTTTGAAGTTACGTACGTAAACATTAATTGGGTAACTCTGTTTAGAGTGCGAAACCATTAATTAAGTTAAAAGTACTGTTGTATTAGATGTGGTCACAGTCATGTTCTGCCAACTTTTAATTAAATTCCTTGACATTTATGTACATGTTGTCACTTACAGCTTGTAAAGGATTAGTCAAAATAATGTGCAAATTAAATCTAGGAAGAGAGACGGCATTCTACTATCCTTAAGAGTCCTATTACGAATCGTAAATGCTCGTTTGCAATAGACGAAGTTACGTGGTCTGCGTTGGGAGTATATCTATAGTCCGCGAAACAATTTTGATACTTACTAGTCTGAATAGGATTATAGTTTATTTGGGCGCTCGCGCGAGACTGAGGAGCGCGCGTGCTGAATTGACGCAGAATATAGAGTACTTTAATTTTATTTATTGTAATTTTGTTTTATTATATTGACAAACGAAAACTAATGAAACGTATTCATTGTAGATTGAAATTCTATATCATATTAATTTATTTGATAAAATTGTTTTTATTTGGAATATAATGGACGCTGAATCAAGACATTTCTGGCTTAAATTAGGCTTTCTTTACGTTTTTTTCCGTGAAAACTCAAGGTATTTAAAGAAATTCTAGAACTCCAATAAACAAGTAAAACATTCAACTTACCTTTTAGTAATTTCAGCTTTTAAAAGAATTGATTGTAACAATGTGAATTTGACCGTCAAAGTTCCATCGCCGACATTTTTTCTTGCAAACTGAGTTCGTAAAATATTTATAGTAAATTACATGAAAAGAAAAATGAAAATGTGTAATTCTAACTTACAAGAAAGAGACTGGCACTATCGTTATTCAGGATCAAAGAATTAAAATATCTTACTGCTGCTGAAAAGTACAGCGTCAAAAATCATGAATTTCCGTAAAAAATGTAATAGGACTCTTAAGTAATGAAGTAGGCATAGGTGTTGCGTGGGCTAAAGTATGCCTGCTCATGCGACGTAGTTGCGTAGCTGCGTAGCGTAGGTAGACGCATAGCGTGTCGTAGCTGCATAGCGTAGCGTTACAAAGTAATCGCGTAGCGTTAACGTGTAGCGGTGTATCGTACGCGACGTAGTTGCGTAGCGTAGCTGCATAGCATGTCGTAGCTGCGTAGCGCAGCGTTACTTTGTAATGGCGTAACGTTAATGTGTCGCGGTGTATAGTAGCCGAGTACTTTGAACGCATTGTGAACTACTTAGTTAAGAAATGTACAGAACAAAAAGCAATGCTTGCAAACTTAGCTAGCGATTGCAGCTTCTAGTTAAAAAAAAAAACCTCTATTACCCACACTATTCCAAACAAGAAACTATATTACAGCCATTACAGGCAGCTTTAATTTTCATCAAAGCGCGGACCGGCCGGGCTCTGAAATGAATAATGCATGCACACAGAATGAAATACACATTCGCGCCAACTGACTGGAGAAGGACCCACCACAAAGTGCCGCGGAATTGCCGACATTGTTCAAAACATGGTTTATTTAACCTACGTTTTGTTAATAATTTACGGGATGATTAAACGTAAATAATTTTATTTAGTGATGGCAGCTAACGCAAATGTGTCAGCGATTTGAACACGTGTAATTGGGATTAATGAGGCTTGAATTTGAATTTGGAGCGATGATGGGTTGCCAGCAGCGTTTTGTTTTAGGTTGGTATTAAATTGAAAATGATGTTTGCATATCAGTAGGTACTGGAAATATCATACCTAAGTTATGAAGAAATGGATGAATTGTGTAAGGAATGATGTGAAAGAAATGGGAGTCGGTGATCGCGTGACGGATGACAGGACAGAATTGAAGAAAAAAAAACGTGTTGCGCCAATCCCGGTTAAGATGGGGTAAAAGCTGGTAGATGAAATTAACACCTTTCTCATGTTGTCAATGGCAAAAAAATAGTAAATAGAAGTAGGAGTTAACGTTAAAAAGGATTTCTATTATTAACAACATTCATCGATGCAAATCTTAGAGAACGTCAGCAATTTACATACGTAACGCAATTATTAAGAAAGAAGGACTTTACCACGGTTTATTAATATAAAAAATAAAAAAAATAAAAATAAATAAATAAAAATTCTCTTTAATAAGGCACTAAGTCCCAATATTAAAATTACAATTAAATAAAAACACAAATAATACAATTACAAATTATAACTTATAACTAACAATTTCATTAAATCCGATGTAACCCAATTCAATATAATATAATTCCATTCAATTTAATTTATTCTAATTTAGTATTTTTCATTCAATCCAATATAATTAAGAGAAATCAATTAATCATACTAAAACAAATTCACACATTAAATTATTAACGTCGGTTGGCACTCCGGTGGACTTCGAGCCAGTACCTATGGATCGGACCGCACCAATCCTCACTGACGACCCTCAGTAGCTGATTGGCCGATTTTCCTAGCCTGCTCGAAAACGACGCTATTCGCGAGCGAATAACCGCATAAAAGTCTGGCATTCTCGCCTCAGCGAACATGCTCGACGCACTACAGTACCGCGGAAGTTTCCTTAGTATACGGTAAGCATCGTTGTACTGCACACGCATGGTACTTATCTCATGGTCATCTTATCTTATGGTAGTTACGCAGATTTACTTTTTAAACGCCAAATGAAAGTTATTAAGCAAAATATTTTGACAACGTTGAATAAAAGTCACTAAAGTAGAATTTCTATAGCGTTGTATTTTAATCTAAACAAAGGCAGGTTCAGGGTCGGGATTTAGAATAATCTCTTCATTGAAACCTGTGGCTTAATGTAGTTCCCGGCTTTGTCTGTATAAGCTAAAGTTTTCTATAGATGGTCCTTACTAATTCTTAGAACTGTCTAGAACGGGCTGAATATTTACCAGTAATGAGACCAAATATTACAAGACCCAAGAATCTTTTCAATTGGAATAATGATGTTGCCTTTGAGTCGATTCCAAATAACTCGTTTACTGAAATTAATTTCAAACCTAGAATATGAAATTTTATTCTGAGAATTTCATATTCTAGGTTTTGCTTGATTTAAATCGATTCATTGTTGCTATTTAGTGCTGAAATTCTTTATCATACTGTCTATCGGGGCTCGATTATCATGGAAAAAAAATAGATGCTGGATTTTTCTAAAATATTTTATATTGGTCTAATAGACAGAGCAGCCCAAATTCCCCAGTCTGAGTGACTAACAAAATATGTGGGATAGAGTATTATCTAGTATGTACATTTCAAAAACTCATACCTGCTAGCTTGGGCCGGTGGCCAATTACAAAAACATTTCTATAAAATCCAGTATTTTTTAAGGTTACATACAGTCGCCAAAACCCCCGCCCGCCTTTCATCACTTCCTTGTCTTTGCTGCGAAGAAAAGTGACGTAACAAAACTCCCCAGCAACACAAAATACAAGCCACTAATTATTAGTTTTATCTGCCCCCAATTAACTGTTTGCTCTTCTTCCTCAGACGATGATCTGGAGCTGCTCCTAGACGAGGTCGTCCGCGCATCCAACCGCGGCGTGTCAGCCTCACGCAATATCACCGGAGGACCCAACTGGAGCTTCGGACAGTCGCTGTTCTTCTCGTCCACTGTTGTTACCACCATCGGTAAGTTGTTGTCAGCCTCGCACAATGTCACCGGAGGACCCAACTGGAGCTTCGGACAGTCACTGTTCTTCTCGTCTACTGTCGTTGCTACCATCGGAAAGTTGTTGTCAGTCTCGCACAATGTCACCGGAGGACCCAATTGGAACTTCGGACAGTCGCTGTTCTTCTCGTCCACTGTTGTTACCACCATCGGTAAGTTGTTGTCAGTCTCGCACAATGTCACCGGAGGACCCAACTGGAGCTTCGGTCAGTTGCTGTTCTTCTCGTCAACTGTTGTTACCACCATCGGTAAGTTGTTGTCAGTCTCGCACAATGTCACCGGAGGACCCAACTGGAGCTTCGGACAGTCGCTGTTCTTCTCGTCCACTGTCGTTACCACCATCGGTAAGTTGTTGTCAGCCTCGCACAATGTCACCGGAGGACCCAACTGGAGCTTCGGTCAGTTGCTGTTCTTCTCGTCAACTGTTGTTACCACCATCGGTAAGTTGTTGTCAGTCTCGCGCAATGTCACCGGAGGACCCAACTGGAGCTTCGGTCAGTTGCTGTTCTTCTCGTCAACTGTTGTTACCACCATCGGTAAGTTGTTGTCAGCCTAGCACAATGTCACCGGAGGAGGAGGACCCAATTGGAGCTTCGGCCAGTCACTGTTCTTCTCGTCTACTGTCGTTGCTACCATCGGAAAGTTGTTGTCAGTCTCGCACAATGTTACCGGAGGACCCAGCTGGAGCTTCGGACAGTCGCTGTTCTTTTCGTCCACTGCTGTTACCACCATCGGTAAGTTGTTGCCAGTCTCGCGCAATGTCACCGGAGGACCCAACTGGAGCTTCGGACGTTCGCTGTTTTTCTTGTTCACTGTCGTTACTACCTTCAGTCAGTTGACAAGTCTTATACGGCCAGGGTGTTTTTTGTGGATTTGGAAACCTTCAAACGACTTTTCCCGTTCTAGGCGGAGTGAGAGGGAGTGTCAGACTCTTACTGACTAAAACCCACCCGTGTTTCTTCAAAATCTTACTCTTTGCGTTCCAAGGCCTCTTTACCTCTTTCACAACATATAGCCAGGGTCTAAAATGCATCTCCAATAACAGTCTGGAAAGGGCCGATGACCCGATGCAGGTTGTTGGAATCCGTTGAAATAGATGCGAGAAGCACATTACGATTTGAGAAGTCATTGTGGCGATGCTTTGAAGAGGTCTACTTCCAGTTGTGACCGTCTCTTGACTAAAACGATGATGACGAATCTATATCTCGACCAGCATTCACCCTCTCAGGTTTACAGAGGCTGAAGTCAGTCTGCATTGATTATTTACAAGCAAAGATCGGTCTCGAGAATTATATAAATTACAGTTTTCGGGGCTTAGAAGAATATTAAGCACTCATAGTTATGGGACTCCCAAAACAACAACAAGAGACAGTAGTGGAACCAATTTGCATAGCAGCAGTATCAAGACCCATGTCATAAATTATTCAATTCAATAGAAACGTTCAAAAATAAAACGTTAAGCAAAATAATTAAACCTAACCTAAGCAGATTGAAAAGGATCAACTATAAATAAATTAGGATCGTTAAGTAACTTTAGCAGACCGAAAGTTTCGCAAGAGTCAGTAAGGTCAAGCTCAAGGTCAAGGGCGAGAACCTTGTAATCCTAATTAATATTGTAAATACGAAAGTGAGTTTGTAGCGCTTAAATAGCTGAACCAGTTTTGGTTAATTTTGGCAAGGAGGATTTTGTAACCGTCTCCAAGGTCCCTTCTAGACTTTGGAGACGGTTACAAGCAACTTTAACACGATCAAAGCCACAGGCAAAAGTTTATTGTTTTGTTTGTTACTTTGTTACCTCATAACTCCGTCATTTATGAACCGGTTTGGAAAAATCTAAATCAAAAATCGCTTTGGAAGTTTGACTTTTAAATCAAAATAGCTGGAAATCGTTTACTCGGATGACGGTTTTTATCATCCAAGCATGCGAAATTGCGTATTTCGCTTACCTGCGATTTTGCAGTGATGTTGTTAGGTGTGGAGTACCACTAATTTCGGAAGTCGGTGATTTTGGTAGTAGGTATCTGCGTAATTTGACACCGACATCCGAAATATACCTAAGTTATTTTTTACTTTGTTGTGTGTGTTTGTGTGTCTTTGTAACTCGAATAGATGAAGACCAACATCTTATTTCATCCATATTTTCAATTCTCAAGCCATTAATACTTCCTTTCCTTGCAGGATACGGCCACGTCACACCCCTGTCGAAGCCCGGCAAGCTGTTCTGCATGATGTATGCCCTCCTCGGGATCCCGCTGACGTTGGTGCTACTGTCTGCTCTCGTGGAGCGACTCTTACTCCCGGCGACCGCTCTGCTACGCTCTTTAAACTCGGCTCTGGGCCATCTGTACCGACCCTTTACTATAAGATTGGTGCATTTGATGATGATTGGTAAGCTTTTGTCACTTGTTTTATCTCCAAAAAACATACTGTTCCTTGTGGACTAAGGTTGCCTAGGGGCCATAACATTTTGACGGTCGTTACGGATTGAAGGAAATCCTGATATAATTCCTGCTAAGAGATCGTGTTATGCAGTTACTGGACTAAAGAGGTCAGAAAAGCAGTCTCTTTATGTAAAATACTGGTATTCAGCTGCACATAAGTTGACTGAAAGCACCCTATAATTGGGAATTTTTGCCAAAACTATTTCTGAGCGTCAAAAAAAATGTTTTTTTTTTTGAGTAATTATTTTTAATATTGGTAGATAAGTAAATTATAAATATTGCAAAGATGCAAGGTACCGATATCTTGTATTTATCATAGACTAATGATGCGTAGGTTTTAGTACGTAGGTAGATATTATAGGTAATCGACGTCTGGCACGACAGCAGTAGCGGTAGCCATCAAATATTCATTAGGCTCCTCAAGACCTTGAGCTTCTATATTTCGGGAAATATTATAATACCAACATTTCAGAGGCTTACAATAACTCGTCTTGTTATTACTGCCGCGTATCGAAGGTTAAGTTATATATTTGAAAATATATTTTTTTACACTTCTCACTCCACCGTCTACTGACTAATTAAAGGCACTAATATGAAACTGATCAAAAACACACAAGTTTGGCGAAAACGAAAGCTAATCTACAAATTTTTTTTCCCAGTGACAACCCTGGTGCTGTTCTTCCTAGTCGTCCCTGCCAGCGTGTTCGCGTACCTGGAGCCAGACTGGGACTTCCTGGACTCGTTCTACTACTGTTTCATCTCGCTCACCACCATCGGACTGGGCGACTACATTCCCGGAGACTCGCCCGGACAGCCCTACCGACCCCTGTACAAAGTTGCTACAACTTGTAAGTATTTTTAGGGATGGCAACATTTTTCAAAGATTTTTTTTTGCACGCCTCCGATTAGCATAGAGGCACGCTCAAAAAGTCTTTAACGACAGTAAAAAGCAATTTGCGGTTGATTAGCACCGGCCAGCATCTTCAAATTATAAAAAATCATGCCAAATCATTAGAATTATATTCAGAAAAAATGTAGCCTGTAAATTTAAACCAATTAAAAAATTTGGGACACGGGTAGTTGTGGCAATTAAACTTAACGAATCGTGTGTACAATAATTATTTAATAAGAGCTCTAAAGTTTTTAATGATCGCTTAGTAAATACTTTTATCTGGAAAATACATTTTACCTACTCAGTAATATATAAAAGCATTTATACTCGAATACCTTTCAATCAGGTTTCTATCATCGTTATTGAATATTTATGCGAAGTAATGTTATGCCATTCTCTTTTTCCAGTCTACCTACTCATCGGCCTGACATTCCTGATGCTGACACTGACGGTTTTCTACGACATTCCACAATTGAACCTGAGCACGGTGTTCTCATCCGTCAAGCTCGATGATGACCCAGAAAAGATGCGTCTAAGTGGTTCCGGAGTCATGGGCCCAGGGTATGGGATCGGCGGGCTGGTGATGCGAGATGACTACAACCACCACGACCAGCGCCGCTCTGTGGTGCACATCCGGCCGCACCTGGACGACAGCCCCAGCCCCGAGGACACCACCCCTGTGCATGCCCGCGACTTACGAGTCCACTAAACTGCTTCCTCCCAAATGTCTTGGTCGTGATTTCGTTGGCTAGTTGGTGCTGTTGGATGGAGCAATGTGGAACTAAACTTTTCCAACCTGCATTTGTTTTCTCGTTTCAATTTTAGAATGTGTCAAATTAAAAAAAAAATACTGTGACAAGCGTTCCACATTGTCTGTGGGTCCGAAAAATAGCAGCCAACGGTTCTAAACGACGTTTGCTCATGTCAAAATTCCTTGAAAATGGAATGAAAATTTAAAAAATATGATGAACAGGCGCGGTTAAAGTTGTAAAATAGTTTTTATTGTGTAGTTTCGTTTTCAATTTTAGTTTATAAGTTAAATTCCGTAATTTTTAGCGATAAGTTAATGTCAGATTTTTCCAATTGTGTACGTATAACTATCTTATTTCGGACCCTTTGTCGACTACCGTCCTATATCGAAAACGTTTATTTAAACTTTTAATCTTTAATAGAGAATGTTTCATTACCCATGTCTGCTGGTTAAAGCTGCGATAATAAGACTGAGAGGTTTTTCAAATTTTCAAACTTTTCTAATTCATTTTTAAGAACTTTGTACATGCTATAATGCGTACCTTTCGAACTATAACAAAACAAAATGACGAAAACAATGTAGTATCTAAACAGACTGACTAACAACATGTCCTTCTATATGTATACGTTTTATACATTGCTAAATTGTAAGAACTTTTCTAAAGTAATATCCATCATTTCAATATTCCTCAATCAAGGGCATATCAGACTTATCGATTCAACAAAAGATATACTATCCTTGCCATATCAAAAAATCAAGACTTTGTATCGTCGTTTACAGACCTGCATAAAAATTAACCTAACTTTCATGATGATAGAAAATCCATTGTGAATATTCTACTACCCTCTTAAGAGTGATTGCGCAATGACGTCACTATACATGATACTCATATATTATGCTACATTAATCAAATAAATATGCATAGCTATAAAAATTTGACGTATCAATTATGTGTGATAGATGACCAATAACTTAGTAGATTCATTGGATTTATAATATGAAATATTTATATATCTATAGATATAAAAAAATCAAATCTATCTTTCAACATAAAATGTTTTCATATAAAAATAAATAAATTTATTATACTAGGATGGTAGTGCATAAATTATATTATGTAAAATCAATATTCAAACGTTGTAAAATGTTTATAGTTGTGTACCTACATAGTTTAGAAATTGTTGCAAAATTAGTTGCAAAGCAAAAAAATGCAAAGTGATGTTTACATTGCTGTTGGTAGTCCACAGTTTTTTTATATACTTTTATACTTCACATAACTGTGTGGCTGTGATTTAATAAAGCTTTCTTTTAACAGTTTTAACTATGGTTCATTTTGCTTTTCCAACTGTTTTTTTTTTTGTAATATTTTAACAAACATCTTGAATCGAAATGCAATCAATGACAATATAATCAAACTTATGAAAAGATTAAATATATGTATCTACCGATATATTCATACTAAACTTATTTTGCTACTATAATTAAATTATACTTTTATATCTACATTTCGTTTCTCCCTTGTATGAACGAAATAATAAATTCAAAATCACTAATCAGTTTAATTTTTAAGAAAATTATTTACAGGGAGTACTAAGCACTACATCACTTAGAAAATAAATACTAAGTATCTACTTACTAAGTATTTAAACTATCAAACAGAATGTATTGAATGTTAGAATTAAATTAGAATATTTTTAAGTGTTAAATTAAGCATGCTATCCTATTCTATGTTCGTACAATTCCCGTAAAAACTTATTGTACCTATCAGATCTTATAGAAAATAGACAGTAGTGCGTAGATATAAAACACAAAATGCCTTCAATGAATAACTGCATTATAAATCAAAACTGTATCGAGTTAATTCGTAAATAAATCAGCTTGAAAAAAGTAGTTATTTTTTATTTACTAGGTATTACTGACAATGTTCCGAAAATGTTCGTGTTGTATGTACCTACCTACACAAAAAACATTATAGGTATTATAAAAATATTTCTTACGGAGCGTTATCCCGTTTGCGATAAAACCGGCCAAGTACTAGGTGCCTAGTCGGACTCGCACGCATAGGGTTCCGTAAGTAAGTAGGTAAATACCATAATTCATGGAGTGGATTGGTTACCAGTGGGAGCCGCCCGGCGAATAGCCTGATGAAATGGCATAAGTGCCGAAAATATCAGAGTATTGTCAGTTTCACGTTTAATGGAAATGCTGATTATGTCACAATGCTGATTTTTAGTCCAAAAAAAGGCCAACTGTCTGGTCACGTGAAAAGTCAACTAACTGCTTACTGCAAACCCTATTAACCACGCATTTAAAGTAAAACACAGACGCTAAAATGTAGACGCCCGAAAGGTTATCATTTAAGCACTGTTTGTTTTTTTCTGGACCTGGAGCAGTCGTCCCATCACGGCACTCCGTCCTAGGAAAAGTATGAGATGGTAATCTCGTCACATGGTGATGTTGCACCAAAAACTTGATAAACTTCCGATTTATTATGGACTTTACATAATATGGGCTCTTCCCGTCGCCGCGTCGTCAAGGTTCCGTAATATAAAATTCTTTCTAAAAAATACTACCTATCTAACTTTTTTTTTTTTGTGCGTCTGCATCTACAATCAGTCCCAGGACTATAAGCAGATTTGTTGGGCGGTTGAAGCATTGTGAGGGGTCCCCCCAGCAGGAGACACTCCTATTTAACATCGAGCATGTAGAGTCTGGATGTCATGGCGTTTAAGGCGTTTCCTGTAGCTGATTTTTGTTAATTCGGCAGCCAAGTCATTCGGGTGGTTGTCGAGCCGATTTTTGTAGTTAGTGGAGGACTGTTGGATCTCTTCCTTTACTGTTTTAATTTCCAGAGCTTCATGGATTTCAGAGTTAGTGAGAAACCATGGAGCATTCGACAAGGTACGAAGTATGCCATTCTGCAGTCTCTGTATAATATTTAGATTGGAGTTACTAGCGCTTCCCCAGAGTTGGATCCCGTACATCCACACAGGTTTGAGCATCATTTTATAGATTAGGAGCTTGTTGTCCACCGAAAGTTTAGAGTTGCGTGCCATCAGCCAATACATGGTCCGGAACCGTATGTTTGTTTCATCACGCTTTGTTTTGACATGATTTTTCCATGTCAGCCTTCTGTCTAGGTGTATTCCAAGGTACTTGACAGAGTCACTTTGGGGCAGGGTATTGTTTCCCAGTTGCACGGGTGGACAGTTTCCTTTTCTAAGCGTGAATGTTATGTGGGTCGACTTAGAAGCACTTGCTTTGATGCGCCACTTCTGCAGCCAGTCACCTACTTTGTTGAGGCTTTCTTGTAAAATATTTGTTGCAGTTTGTGGATCTGAACTACTTGCTAATAGTGCAGTGTCATCAGCAAATGTAGCGTTCATTACTTGTTTTGACTGAGGGAGGTCTTCAGTGTACAAGGTGTACAGGATTGGGCCAAGAACGGAGCCTTGGGGCACACTGGCCGAGATCTTATAGATTTCTGATGCATCACCACTTTCTCGTACTTGAAACATGCGATTTGACAAGTAAGAATTCATCAAAGTATAGTAGGTATGTGGTAGCAAAGTTTTTATTTTGGAGAGTAGGCCTTTATGCCATACTTTATCAAATGCCTGCTGGATATCAAGAAACACAGCAGAGCAGTACTCTTTGGCTTCAAGGGAGTGCCGTATTTTGTCACAAACTCGGTGAACTTGCTCGATGGTCGAGTGGTGTTTTCTGAACCCAAATTGGTGTTTGGGGATGACTTCATTTTCATCCAATAGCGGCAGTATTCTGTTCAGGAGAATCCTTTCAAACATTTTAGACAGGACAGGTATAAGACTTATCGGCCTATATGATGTAGCATGATCTGGAGGTTTTCCTGGCTTATGTATCATGGTGATGATGGATACTTTCCACATAGTTGGGAAGTGTTGGACCCTGAGGACACCATTAAAGAGTGTTGTAATGAATACTAAAGCTTTTCTAGGAAGTTGCATAAGAACCTCTTTAGTGATAAGGTTAAAGCCAGGGGCTTTGTTGTTCTTCATTCTTTTCAAGGCCCATGTAAGCTCACGCACTGTTACTGGCCTTGGTGGAAGTGATAATTGGAGGTCTTGCTGTAGTTGGTTATCTACTTCCCTCTCGAATTCTTCGCATTCACTATCGTTTGGTTTAAATACGTTAGCTAGATGTTTTGCGAATGTTTTTGCCTTTTCTTTACCAGTCCTAGCCCAACCTCCGCTATTGTTTCTTATTGCGGACTTAAATGGTTGTGGTCTTTTAAACGTTTTTGTGAATTTCCAGAGCGCGTACTGAGATGATGCGGTAGCGGTCAGATTTTGCAGTTTACTTTGTAGCGTTGCATTATTTATACTATCCAGCATTTCTTTCAATTCACTTGCGGCTTTGTTTAAAGCGGTCTTATCAGATTTATGTCTAGATTGATGCCAGCCCTTCTAAGCCTTCTTTTTTCCAGAACTTTATTTTTTATATCGAGAGGAATGTTTCCAGTAGTAGCCCTTTTCTTTTTAATTGGAGTGTTCATCCAGCATGCATTCTGTATGAGGCTAGTAATGTAGCTTGTGGCATCTTCTATCTCATCTGATGTTTTTAGGGATACATGTAGTTGTATAGTTTCCTCTATGTATTCCCTAAATCCTTCCCAACCTATCTAACTAAATACAAAAAAATAATAATTCACACAACTCGTGTGAAATGAAACGTGAGTGTTAATGAAAGTGTTGCCAAGTTAGGCTATTTTAATAAGTGTACTACTACAATAGCCAGCCTATCATGATGCACGAAAAATACATACGTTTTTTTTTTTACTGAACTGAAACTGAATAGAATGTTGTTAAAATAAGGTCGAATTCTCATTAAACCTAAAAAAGGCTAAAACTTTACACAGTTTTAAGATAGAATCGACCGACCGACCGACACTTCTGGCAACACTGGACAGCGCTGTCGCTGTCAAGCCGCTAGGATAATTGTGTTCTGTGCTGTCAAGTGTCAAATAAATCGGAAGGTCGGAACGTCAATAAAATTCTAACCTTACTTTTCGAACATTGCGCACTGTGACTGAGCAGGCCGGTTTTATTTTCTATGAATATAGAAGGGTAGATTCATAAATAGTTAACATTTTGCTGACGATTTTGGTGCCCGTGGTAGATCTAATATTGTTACCGAGCAACAAGTATAATAAACTGACAACATAATTCACGTGTGCAGTTCTACTATTTATTTTTAAGAAAATGGACGAACTAGTGTCCGCCTTTTCTATGTACAAAGCCAATACTTCGGCCAACAAAGAAAAAAAACACAAGAAAAGGAATAAATCGAGTAATCAGCCAGTCTCCCCGAAACCACTACCTCCACATTTGAATGATGAGAGAAAACAAAGAGAACTCGCTAAAAAACTGAAGAAGAAAAACAAGAAAGTGAAAGAATCAAAGAACATCAGTAAGAAGAAGCAACACAAGAAGAATAAATCTAAACACAGTAGAGGTGATGGGTTGGAGAACAAACCATTTAAAAGGAGACAACCTACAGTACCTGATGAAGAAGAGGAAATACCAATACTTGTTGCAGCACCTAGACCGATTACAACCAATGGGTTTCCAACAGTAGAAGTGTGCTCAAATTCTGATAATGGCAGCATTGACTTCACTCCTGTAGAAACAGACAGCGCTGAAGAAGGACTAAAAGCATTCAAGTGGATGATTTCACCCTATGATGAAAAAGATTTTTTCAAAAATTGTTGGGAAAAGAAACCTATGCACATTTCTAGAGGAAGGAAAAATTATTACAAAGACCTCATAACCACACCTATTATAGATAACATGCTGCGTACTGAAAATATACAGTTCACCAAAAATATAGATATAACATCTTACGTTGATGGAGAACGACAGACACACAATCCAGAAGGCCGGGCACATCCACACCTGGTGTGGGACTTTTACTTGAATGGTTGCAGCGTGAGGTTATTGAATCCACAAACTTATATACCTAAATTGCATTTACTGAATGCAACCATGCAGGAATTCTTCAACTCTTTTGTCGGTGCTAATGCTTACCTCACTCCACCTGACAGCCAAGGGTTTGCTCCACATTACGATGACATTGAAGCATTCATACTGCAAACAGAGGGAAAAAAACTGTGGCGTGTTTATAAACCACTGAATGACCAAGAGGTGCTACCTAGAGTTTCTTCAAAGAATTATAAGCAGGAGGAAATAGGAAACCCCATACTAGAAGTGACGTTAGAAGCAGGAGACATGCTGTACTTCCCCCGTGGGTATATCCATCAAGGTGTCACAATAGATGGTGAACACTCACTCCACGTTACAATCAGTACGTACCAGAAGCATTCTTGGGCTGATCTGTTTGAAAAATTAATGCCAGCTGCCGTACAGATGGCTATCAGTGAAAATCTTGATCTAAGGAAAGGCCTGCCATTTGATTTATATGATCACTATGGTTTAGTTCACTCTGATTCAAACACACCTCGTAAACAGGAAATATGTAAAATGTATATGTCAATTTTTGACAAGATAAAAAAATCATTGCCAGCTTTGATAAATGACGCTGTAGATCAAATGCATAAGGATTATCAGCATGCAGCACTACCACCTGTCTTGAATGAAATGGAGAAAGCAGTTACAGTATTTGGAGATTCTGATGTAATGAATGATGATGGTGTGGTAATTAATAGGGTGGAAATAGCACCAGACACTAGAATAAGATTACTGCGCAAGAATATACTAAGAATGGTATCGGAAGATAAAATAAGGTTATACTTTCATGTTGAAAACTCCTTGGAATACCACGGAAATGAGCTGCCATATCTTGAAATAGAGGAAGACTTTGCTCCAGCAATAGAGACGTTGATCACTACGTATCCTGAGTATGTCGCTGTGGAAAATCTAGACTTGCCCACTATTGAAGAGAAGTTAAGATTAGCAGATGCATTATGGACTAGAGGACTTATTATGTCTGAATTCCCATTGGACAATGTAGAAGATGATTAAATCTAACTTATTCAATGTAAACTATAAAACTAGGTTTTTTTTTTCTAATTTGAACCCTAAAATTAGTGTACTACTGTCATGTTTAAAACCATAGATGTAATAAACAAGGAGATATGCCTGGCAGACGAAATTTTTTCGGAACCTTGTGTCTCCAGTGTCCCCCTACCATAGGGCAACTACTACACACGCACTTCGGTAAAAGCAATAGATAAGCAGTCATGCACACACCCGCATTTCTTAAAACATAACATACTACACAATCAATTATAAACCTTATCCTATCTAACACAGCGTGTATTTACCATATGTTTAAAACTCTGGAATACCCTGCAAGCGATCTGTCATATTAGTTATTTTTTTCGGAATTTTTCCAATTTTATTGCAGTTTCGGGTTAACTTTGACCATAAAAACTATTTAGGTTCTGAGAAGCATAGCCCTACGACGCAGTTTCCGAATTACGGGTTCGGAAGCCCATTTTATTTTATTTTGTATAAAACGCTCTGTATTTCCAAAATGGTAGCTCGGATGAAAATCATATTTTTATGAAAGAAATTGTTGCTGTAAGCCTCACTTCACACTGGCGCAGTCGAAGCGTCGCGACGCGAAATATTTTGCCCCGTTGACGCGCGAATGCGCGCATCCGCGTTGTCTCCACCCAATTCGGCACTGTGCTTCGTCCGATGTCAGCGCCGGCTGGCGCGCGAACCCGAGCGACCTTTGCAGGCGAAGATGCGCGCAGACGCGCGTCCTCAAAGCGTTTTCAAATTTTCGCAACACATTCGTAGCGTATTTATAGAGAAATAGAGATGAATTTAGAACAGTTGAAAAACGTGAAGCTTTGCGACGCCTCGACTCTGCGCCAGTGTGAATTGAGCCTAATCTCCCTATGGAGATTGAAGATTATTTAATGACTGTACATAAATCGTTGTAGATTCGTTGTTTTTAATAGGAACTAAAAAGTTGCCTATTATTCCTAGTTATTTATTCGTTTACAGAAGATGCCCGCGACTTCGCCCTCCGTTGTCCTCTACAACCACTCGTATCTATTGGTGAATACAGCATGAAAATCGGTGTTTTTGAGTTTATCGCGAAGAGACAACAGACGCGGCGGAGGACTTTTTTTTTTATTATGTACTAGCTTCTGCCCGCGACTTCGTACGCGTTCCCGTAGGATAAAAAATAGCCTATGTGTTATTTCAGACCATAATCTATCCCTGTTCCAAATTTCACCCCGATCCCTTCAGCCGTTTTGACGTGATTGAGTAACAAACCTACACACAAACTCATAAACTTTCGCATTTATTATACCGCGTGTATCTGACATCGACGCACAAACTATTTCCATGGGTCCAGGGCATGATTCTGGACACCCCAGTGTTGGAATTTTTCGTCGGTTCTTTTCTCATTTTTTCATTTTTTTTCAAGAGTACCACAAATAGGTATCAGCTCAGCTGAGCTGATATCTATTTGTGGTTTTATTCAGATTGCTCTTTTTAGTGAAAGTAGTTAATTAATTATTTTTTTATTAAAAATCTCATTGGGTTAGGTCAGAATAACGAATAAGAGCAGTATAAAGTAAAAAACCCTTGAAAAAAAAAATGAAAAAATGTGAAAAAAGCCGACGATAAATTCTAAGTCTAGGGTGTCCAGAATCATGCACTGGACCCATGGAAATCGTTTGTGCGTCGAATCGTCGATGTCAGATACACGCGGTATTAAATAACAGCAGAAATCGTAATATTTTAATTTCGCCATAACTTCAAAACCAAACGTCCGATTCTAATCATTCAAAAACCAAATATTATCTACATAAAGTGTACTTAGTGATGAAATACTTTATTTTGATTAGGATTAATAGCATGAGTAAAATAAACGCGTTCAAAAGTAGTCCAAAAACAATCAAAATTTTTAAATAAAAAAATGGTTGTTGTGCCTCACTCGACATAGATAGGTATAGTGTGTCCCGGACTTTTTTGTAGATATTTATAAGATCTACAATTAATTAGAACAATTCATGGTTCTATCTTTCATAGTTTAGGCAGCGTACGCAAAATAAGTAACTTTTCTGGTTGATTTTTACACCTTGTGTCCGAAAAACCCAAATATCTTACGGAACCCTATTTTTTTTCAAAATAAAACATAGCCTATGTTACTCGTGGATAATGTAGCTTTCGAATGGTGAAAGAATTTTTAAAATCGGTCCAGTAGTTTTGAGCCTATTCATTACAAACAAACAAACAAACATACAAACAAAGTTTTCCTCTTTATAATATTAGTGTAGATGTAGTGATAGTGCTGGTATGTATGTATTGTATGTCGGGTCTTGCTTTTCTGCTAGTATTAGAGGAAACTATGCTATACAATAAAAACACTTATACTTTTCTTAAATCATTATATTTATTTTAAATTGCATATAAATTTGTGGACTTTCTGTTACAATAGTACTCTCGAACTGATATCTTTTTTGTATAAAACGCTAAAATTATGTTTTACAACTATTGTACCAGAGTGCCAAGACAATGTCGCAAACATTCGATCCACTCAGTAGGTACACGTTATAAACAGAAAATACACACACAATAATTTATACTCTAAACTTATCCTTTTTCTCTTCAAGAATTTAACCTATTTAAAAATACGACCTAAAATGTAGGTACTAAAGATTTCCTAATGTTCACACACACTCACGCTCGCTCGAGACGAGCTCAGTTATTGATAACAAAATAAGGGTACAATAGAAAACAATTTAACAAAAAAATATCCAGGGACCTCACCGCAATGTATAAACAATCTTAAAATAGTCATGAATGTAAGTAACAAAATGTAGAGCTTTAATCCGAGTACAATGTGTCAACGTGTAGAGCTTAGATACAGCAGGGGTAAGTACATAACTTGTGACTGTCACCGGAAAATTGTAAACTCCGTAAGACTATTTCACGCGATTTTTTACAATCTGACGGCGTCTGCAATTATCGAGTGACAAGACCAACCACAGAACTGTACCAGCTAGTTCATTTACGACTTGACAGTGTTGTAATGCGGTAAATGTATTTCATTTAACTACTAGACATTTAATATTTCAAGTTATTTCTTTACAGGCAGTGATACATATTTTATAACATTTGGTATACAACTGTACATGTTATAATCACAATTTTCTCAATAATAAGCTTGGTCCGAACAGTTTGAAAAAAAATCATAGTGCTACAATGAAGACATTTTAGAAATTTCTTCTAGGTCTTTGAATTGTGAATTCCCAAAAACCGCGACAGCACATTTTCTCTATCGTTATTCAAAAAATAAACACTGATCATATCAAAATATACTTTAATTGAAGCAAAATGTCCAATGATAAAAACATTATCTGATAAATTTTAAATTCTTTGTACTGATATACAAGATTTTTGACGCAATACCTAATCCAATACTACGCAAACTTTAGAATTTTTAGCCTAATCTTATTTATTAAAAAAAGAAACTTCTAAATCTATTGCCTAATTTTTAAGGAGGCGAAAAGACCTCCTTAGTCGGATCAGGGATTAACTACATTTAGACACATTCCTATTTTAAAATGTTAATTTGTGAGAACATTAATATATAATTAATTTTAACTATTATTTAGCTATGCTACTAACATGATCTGTACAGCGAAGAATGGATTCAGACAATTATTTTTGAAATGTTAAAAGTTAAATATATTTAAAATGTAAACTGTGAAGAATAAATGTAGCTATCCCCTAAAATGATGTTAACATTTCCTTAAATGTAAATATTTACAAAGAATGAAGTTTCTTACAGTTAGTAGTTAGTTCGCGTTAGTAAACTATATTAACTTGTTAATGCGCTCTCCACTTGCCTTATCTAACCGTAGAATATCAATACATTGTGATGTCGAACTTTCGCTAGTACTCTATCGCCATCTTACACTACACGATAACTCTTATAATTCCTCTAAAATTTGAATTAATATAAAAAATCCATCATTTTAAAATGCCCTAAATATATCGAATTCCGAGGTAGAACATTATTCTATATCTAATCTCTCAAAGTTAGCAAAATATTGCCAAGAAAACTTTCAAATATTTTATCTCCTCTCAATTTCAAAACGCCATACTCATGTAGTGTAAGTTCGCACAAAATTTCATTATTGCTTTGTTTGATTCAGGTTTCACACATCAGAAAGGTTTGATATAAAATAAAATTAGACATAATTATCCCAACATGGCAACATAGTTTGGGTTCATATAAAAACAAAAGTCATTTGTGTTAAAAATACATTCAAGACCTTTTCCCGCCAAATATGACGGAGGTCGCGTAAAAATATTGTAGATTTCGTTGCCATAAAATTACAGAACCCAAAACATTGCATTTTTATTTTAAATCTTATAAACAAGTAACTTATCAAATAGATTGAAAGCAAAAACTACACAAATTGTGCTGTCTGTTATCACTACAATGTACTTCATTTCATAAAAAGAATAATGTTAAGTAAATATTAAACCAGATTCCAGCAAAATATAAAGTTACAATAAACCATGATTATGCAGACAAAGGTGACCCCATAATAAATATCTATTATAAAGATACAACTTATGATCCTTGCTAGAAATGGATTTTGGATAGTGAAATTTTATAAATTCATTGCATTATTTTTGTAAAATTGACACTTATTTGTAGCTAAATTTTTATATTTTATGAGACGCGAACTATTTTACGAAACTTACAAAACTTGCATCTACGATTTGTTTCTCTAATCGTTAACTGTTATCCAGCAGATGAATTTCCAATAGTGAAACTGTAAATTCGTCATATTAATTTGTTTGATAACAGCTAACCGATTTTTCATAATTCCTGAAAAACCCACTACCCAAATTCCATGAACTTAGCATAACAAAATGAAAAAAAACAGACCATCCTTTATTCCAATCCTCTTCGAATTTCAAAAAACGGCCCGGGAACCTAAGATTACCGTTAAGACACTTAAAAGTACATAACATACGTACTTGGTCATAGTGTTCGTGCATTGAACTGTCGGTGATCGACTGTGTCGCACAACATGTATTATTTCTTCGCGGGCGGTTTTCTCGGCGTGCGGGTAGTCTTACCCGTGGATGTGGAAGGCGTCGGGACTATTGGCGACGCTTTTACTTCTGAAAAAGAAATGGTTTTTATGTGGGGATCATATTATTTTGCAAAAAATATTGTTA
Source organism: Ceramica pisi (assembly GCA_963859965.1). Taxonomy (NCBI): domain Eukaryota; kingdom Metazoa; phylum Arthropoda; class Insecta; order Lepidoptera; family Noctuidae; genus Ceramica; species Ceramica pisi. The sequence goes on from OY982542.1 coordinate 3,122,741, forward strand.
AGAAAGTCAACATTCCTACATTTCTACTCGTTATATGAAATACCTATGCTAGAGTTGTTCTACACTCTTTTTTTTTTCAAGGATGGGTAATAGGGGATATGCATGCAATTTTTTGATTTGCAAAATAAAATACTTAGTAGCTTTAGTAAACAATCATGAAATTATTTTTTAAATACCTTCATCATTTATTAAATTAAGCTTCAAAGACTACAGTTAGAAAGAGAAGTCCGATACGTAATGTGACGTCAAATTACACGACGACTATACAGCTGCCATAGAAAACAGCGTTTTCGCGAGAGGGACAGATATATTTGTTTAAAATAATTGTATCTCGTTCGTTTTTCGAGCAATTTAGATTCTAATTTCACAGTTAGTATTATATTTTCGAATACTTTAAGATAAACTGTTCAGATCATAAATACTTTTTTCATGCATATTCCCTATAGAGTTATCATCAAGTTACTCCTCCCGCTCTGGGCGGAGTGGGAGGGAGTGTCAGACTCTTACTGACTAGAACCCATCCCTGTTCCTACAATTGCCCTTTGCTTTCCAGGGCGGCGATAACTATTTTGAACAATTCCTGTACCCTGGCGGGCTCCGTGTACTGTGCTGACATCTTTTAGAGGCGCGCGCCGTCGACCCGGCCCGCATATCTCTTATATTCAATAATTAGTTAGTGGACTTTAGTCCATCAACTAAGCTGTTGTCTGCTGATGTGCGAAAAGTTGCAAAATTTTCGAAGTTCGCTTTGGCGAAGCCGCTGGCAAGTCAGCATATAAGATTCCCACAGCTAGGTCTCAAGCCTCCTTTCTGTCTATTATCTAATCAAGGGGTTTTATAGATCCGTCGGATACTCAATGTGCTGCAGTGCTCCTGGTCAGAACATAGCCACACGTTGGCCTCAAGTGCCCATACACCTGTACTTTGGAGGATATTCTGAATGCTAGACGCTGTAATTAACGTAACCACCTACTGGGCTCAAAAAGCAGGAGTTAACCATCGAAACGAAAGGAAGAATTAATCATAAAGTTATCCTTACCGGATCTCCTGCCTTTGCGCGTGGGCGTCGCTACGGGTGTCTCCACTTTCGGTTTGGCCGGCGTCCGCTTCGGCGGCGTGCTTTTCGCTTTAGCTTTCTCACTCACTGCTGTCGCAGTCTGATGGAGGCAATAAATTGTTTAGTTTTGACGAAATATGTGAGAAGGAAAATATGGGGAACGGAAATTGTGCTTAATTTCAAGAGTCGACGCTAATTTATGTTGGTTGTTGCGAGACTCCTGGGGGGCTGCTTTACGTATTAACATTTCTGCTTGAGTTTGACAGTTGATAATACTACTTCTGTAGCCTTTGTGCAAGTTTTCTAATGTTCTCGATCGCGTTAGCGTAAACGTAAAGGACATTGCTCATCGCCCATACATCGTTCGCCTAAGAACCAACAGAGACGTGAATTTACTATCTGTGTTTTAAATAATGCATATGTTCGACTAAAACTAAATTAAAATCACGGACACTTGCCAGAATTGTAAAATATCTAAAATGATTTCGGATTTTGAGGTTATAAAACATACCAAACAATAGAAACATACCAAATGGACTAAGATCCCAGAGCTGCCATACTTTTTATCTCACCAAAAAATGTATAGAGTAGTGTTACTATGTTCTTCTAACATACGAAAGCGTGGTAAGTTAGGTCGACGGCCGATTCCCTAGTATCAGGTGCCAAATACATTAGGTACATCAAAGTGTCAACTGTCATTTCATCGACTGTCAGTGTCAATAGTGTTCGTGTCATACAGCGCTTTAATCGCTTTACTCTTTTTGTAGGTAACTAAAAATCTTACAGCGCTGAGAGTGCTTTGTTTCATTTTAAAATAATGGCGCCGGGTTATAAAACCTAAGTGAGTTACTTTTTAAAATGGTTTCGTAATTAAAAAGTGTCCGTTCTATTCTAATCAGTAAAATGTAATTAAAAAAAAAAACTAGGAATAATAGTAAAGGTTTCGCATGTGTTGATTCATAGGCCACTTTTTACCATGTCCTTTGTATTGAAACTGAATAAGCGCCGTCTGGTGACAACGGATAACCTTTTTCTTATACAAAGCGAACTTTTACATAAACGCGATCGAGTACGTTACAAAACTCAGAATAAGCCCTCTAGAATTGGTAAATTGTAGTAAGATTTAAAGTTTTGGACAATATACATCAAATTCATTCATTTTCAGATTTACTGTACTTTTTTAATAAAATATCTGTCTTTTGTTTTAAATTAATCCCTCTTATAGTGCGTCCACACGACACCGCCTTGCAAAAGGCATTAATTAACGCGTGACGAGCGCTAATGTGGGCCGTACACGTTTTAAACAGGCTATTTGATCAAATTGGATGAACTGTTGTGGGAAAAACTTAATCAAAAATCAGTCGTCAAATGGCGTGAAGTGAATGATACAAAACTTCGTATTTCTATTTAATTAATTAATTGAATGTGTGTGGCCCGCATAACAAGTTTTAAACGAAAATTCAGGCGCAGACAGTACTGCTTTCGTTGGTCAACGCGCGTCATCGACGCGTTCAAAATACGCTGTTCGCCTTTCTAGACTTTGAACTCTGAATAAAACAATTCTATCACAATGACATTTTGTCTGACGTAGACTTTGTTGTAAGTCTGTGCACACAATAGTCGGTGTCGAGTGGACCCACTATAACACAGATAAAATAAACCCATGCAACACACGCATGCCAAATATAATTGTAAAGGCAAATCATAGAAGAAAACAGGCTAAATAAAAAAGAGGAAATAATAATAAAATCAAAATTTTGAACACAAAAGCAAGCGATGAAATGAGTGAATATGAACGAATACGAATACGATAAGTACATAATATCTATAGAGAATAGATTTTCTAGTTTTTTTATTTTTATTTTTTAATAGAGAAATTCTAAGGAAGGTTTTTGAGTTAGTGCATGCTTTTCTGATATTTTTTTATTTCTTTCAGAGAAAGATCTACAGGAAATTACTATCTATAAGAATTAAGCAGATTTGCATTGCTCCTTTTATTTGGTTGAATAAATCTTGTTGCACTAAGTTTATATTCTTACACAATGATTATTGCATGAGCCTTTATTTGTTACTATAATATGTTTTAATTTAGTTTTAAGTATTGCCCTTGGTAACAAATGATAAAATAATAATCTTTACCAACTTCTTACACAGTTTAACCATGCAATCACCATGCATACCGGTCACCCTTACACTGTACAAGCCATAAACCTAAATATTGGTTAGTCAGCAGTATTAAATAACTTTTTATTAGTGTATAGAAAAAAAACAATTTTAATTTCTTACAAAACTTTTTACTTTATATTCAGCCAAAAGACTGGAAAACTCTATGGTCTACTTTTAAGACCAAGTTTTTTTTTTATTATTTTTCAAAATGTTTTTCTTTAACTGTAAATTTTTATTAAAGTCTTAAAGGATATTCCTTTAAGACTTTAATAAAAACACACTTTACAGTCAACTAAACGTTTCGTATGTAAATAATGGGCCTGAATGCGTGGAATGACGTATGTATAATAACTAAAATAAATTAATACCTTTACCCAAAATAAGGCCGATCACTGTACACTGGAATTTTATAACTTGCATCATACAATATACCATAGTTGAGTAGGTCTGTCAAAATTGTTGTACAGTAATATTTATCTATGAAAAAAATATTTATGACTATTACATTATACCGCGTGTATCTGACATCGACGCACAAACGATTTCCATGGGTCCAGGGCATGATTCTGGACACCCCAGTGCTGGAATTTTTCGTCGGTTCTTTTCTTATTTTTTCAAGAGTACCACAAATAGGTATGTATTTGTGGTTTTATTCAGATTGCTCTTTTTAGTGAAAGTAGTTAATGAATTACTTTTTTTATTAAAAATCTCATTGGGTTAGGTCAGAATAACGATTATGAGCAGTCTAAAGTAAAAAAACCCTTGAAAAAAATGAGAAAAAAGCCGACGAAAAATTCTAAGTCTAGGTTGTCCCAGAATCATGCCCTGGACCCATGGAAATCGTTTGTGCGTCGATATCAGATACACGCGGTATATAACTTAAATGGGACTAGGTAGGATAGGTCTACCGTTACTACATAATACAGATGCCTTGAGACGGTAGGTGGGATTGAGGATGCCTCGGATGGTGTCAGGCGACGGAGGACGAACTGGATACTCATAGTTTAAGTCAAGCAAGATCTTTTATCACCATAATTTATTTGCAAATAAATCTTTGACTTTGTCCTAACTAGAAGGAACACACCAGAGCTAGTGAAAGTTCGACTAGAGCTACTGATGGAGTCTTTTCGTAGTAGTAAGATAGAGCAGGCTAGCAAAAAAATATTATATTTTGTGTCAAGTCCTGTAGAAAAGACTGAGTTACTAAATTCAATTTTTTATAATTAATAGGCTGGCGTACAACCGGTATGCAATGATATGGTCGATGATGGGGCACTCTTGCCGAGGACTAACCTATTCACTCTTAACGAAGCCACAGAGGTTGTAAAGGAGGAGGAGCTTAGCTTAATAATAACAGCCGCACGGGTCGATCTTTACGGTTAAGCAAGTCTTGCCAAGGTTGCTCTGTGGATGGGTGACCATCTTAACATACCGAGTGTCCTCCGTGCCTTGGAAAGCACGTTAAACCGTTGGTCCCGGCTGTAATTTGTAGATCTTGGGCAGTAGCTACGGATTGTCAGAAGCCAGTAAATCTGACTCCAGTATTACCAAGAAGTATACCGGTTACCCAGTAAAATGGGTTACCCAGTTAATGGGTTGTGCAGATCTGGTAGGCAGCCACTTCACGAAAAACACTTAGCTGAATCCGTTTTGAATGGAAGTCGACCCCAATGTAGTTGGGAAAAGGCTAGATGATGACCGAGGTTGTAAATTGACTTTTAAACTCGGTAGGTTCTTTATAACATGCAAAGAAATGATAACTGAACAATGTAGACTGCATAATTAACTTGGAGAATTAGTTTCTGTCTATGGCTGTCCCAAAGCTTTAACCAAATCAACAATTTTGACGAACACCACCCTATGGTAAATTGTAGATATCCTTAACGCATGCACAAAACAATAGTCCATTGATATCTGTCAACAATCCAACACGCAATAACGTTGTAATGTACAACTTTCATCTAACTAGTACATTTTCACTTATACAACACACACTGTGCTGTCTGTTGGGGTCGATGTAACATATTGTTCAAGTATAGAGGTTTTTATTCTAGTTTTTAGTGTGAAGGTATGCTGATTTGAATATTTACACTCTAAGCAGGAGATATGGCCAGAAATTTAATTTTATTTTAGAAGAGCATTGGCATTTTAAATGAGAATTTAAAGGATTACTTTTGAACATTCATGAGAAGTTTTATTGTCTTAGGCTGTTCTATTTCAATATCAAATAATTATAAATTAATTGGTCTCAGAAGGATTAACACCAGGATGAGTGGTTAAATATGTAATTATAAGTTAAGACTTGAGTCTTTTGAGTCAGCAGTGGTATATAAAACATATATTTTCAATAATTTATTAGAAGTGCAAAAAAAAAAAGTTTGCTTTTTCTTCACTTAGCGAGAAAGTAGTTCCTAATCGAAACCAAAATGTGTATGCTTCAGTAATCAGCATACCATAGTTGCGACGAGCCCAACAGACATGTCCACGCCCACACTCGTACTCACTCTCGAACATGAATGTAAATGGCTGGTGATGGCGGATACGTACATTTCTATATATCCGTTGTACTATGCCTACCTTGCTAGTGCTCGCCACTGTGGGCGTACTACCTGACGATTTTCTTTTATTGTTTGTTTGTGATTTTGTCTGTTTAGTTTTCCGAGCGCTTTTTGGACTGCGCTTTGGCGTCGTCCGCGCGCGTTTCACGGGCGTCGCCGATTCCTGGAACAATGAGGTTACATGTTAGCTGCAGACACACAAACGGGCAATACCAGACTGTAGCAAAGTCCTAATAATCTAACCATAATAACCTCAGGTTACTGAATCAATTAAACTTAAATGCTTGCAAGTTCTCAAGCTAAATTAAGTTTGACAAGTCAACAACTCTGAATTCATACAGAAAAAAAAATAGGGGAAAAACCTATTCTGTTCCACTAATATAAATAATTTAAAAAACGGCCAAGTGCGAGTCGGACTCGCACATGAAGAGTTCTGTACCATAAATCTTAAGTTTTATTATTTTTTTGTTATTGCGGCAATCTGAAAATTGCAACTGTCTACCTATTACAGTTCTTGAGGTACAGACCGCTGACAAACAGACGGACGGATGGACAGCGGAGGCTCAGTTATAGGGTTCCGCTGGTTGCCCTTAGTGTACATAACCCTAAATAGTAACTCAGGCCCGCAACAACAGATAGAGAAATATGTGTGGTATATCTAGTTTAGATAAGTAACTCACCTCTGTATCATTAGAGTCGTCCAGCTTAGCCCGTGGGGACGACTTGGAACTGTTCCGCTTGCGTCCCTTCTTCTCTAGCTGCGACTCGTCTTTGTACAGCGAGAGGTCCACTGTAGGCATCAGATGTTCTACGTCAATGTCACAGTCAAGATTCAGATTAGATTACATGGTGCGGCACAGTTAAACAAAAATATAAAAGGAAATAAAACAATAGGAGTGTTAGTATAGATTAGAAATACACAAAAAAAAATATATGTGGATTGTCTTTTCTCAGTTATTCTACTTCTTACTGCAATAAATAAGATGCAAAATAAGTGTGAAAGGATTGTATGTGATCATTGTTATCGAAAAACAGAGATATTATGGTAGCGTATAGTAGAGCTCTTTGTGAAAGATACATCTTCTAAATGTGAAGATTTTCCTTGCCCATGAGGGGATAAGTTTAACCATGGAGAGTTTAACAAAGAGCTCTTCTATGTTGGCTATGCTTTAACCCACGTTTGCGTCAGTCAGTTATAATTTCTTAAAAATACATGAAGTAATTTAAAGAAATTAAAACGATATGATTTTTAGCGTGGTAAAAATTGTCGCGTTAGGGTGTTACCAATCGATCAATCAACATCGATTGACGTTGATTGAATGGTGTGGTAACCCATACTAAAGCGCCCGTGTGAGCGTGGGCTTATAGGTGTTGCCAGGAAGTGAAAGAATTTTTGTATGTTTAAAAAATTACGAATACTGTTTGTCTTGTGTTTATTATGAGGTGTGCAGTAAAGTTAATAAATAAGAAGAGTATCCTCACGTCCATCAGGGTGTTCCTCCGTGAGCTGCGTGGTGGCGCGGTCGCCGGTGGCCTCAGCCTGCAGCGCGCGCTGCAGGATGGAGCGCGCGCGCGCCGCCTCGGCCGCGCGCAGCAGCTGTGCGCCGCCCGCGCCGCGCACCAGCGACAGCGTCGTCAGCACGCACTCCATGTCTGCGGGACAATGCAACTCATTACTTTTCTACACCACCAGCAAGAAAACGTTACATTATAATTTCATGCAAACTCAACCTAAAGTCAGTCATTATTGCCCGGTGGATTATAATGAGATTCAGCTCGGGGGTAAATAATGTGATTTGAATCTAGAACTCAACTTGGAGAGCGACGGAAGCCGCTCACTGCCAGCCGTCTCTCTTCATGACTTGTGAACAATTTTCTCGCAGTAGGTGTGAAAAGTAGAGTATGCTCCTCGGGGATAATGGTATCGTTGCCTTGGGTTAGTTTGAATCCCTCGCTGCATTCAGGACTCTAGTATTAACTACCTCACTTCGCTCGGGAGTTAAAGGAGATTGGGCATTTATAGTTTCACTTTTTGACGCGTAAAGGCCATTTGAGTTAATGTATAATTCATTTTATTAATATTATCGATTTTTGACTTAAATTCATTGAAATAATTTGTGGGGTTTCTATTTTCATTTTAATTAGTATTTAATACGATACAATTTCATTTCTTCCATTATAGTGAAGCGACTCCTTTTTCAATTATAATCGATCGATTGAACATTAACATAAGTCGTGGAACAACAAAACAATCTACATTTGAAACTAAAAATATTAAAAGTTGTCATTATTATTCTTTAATAATATTACCTACTATTTTTTCGTTAAAAAGCAATTTCAAGACAAAAATAAAACAATTAAGTTAAAATAGATAATGTTACGACGCCGTAGTCTATTGTTGTGTCACAACACTATTCGATGAAATGTCAAACAAATTGGTATTTTCTGTTTACCGTGTTAACTGCCGGTAAACCGAGAAAATTGTTTTCAGCTTTTCTCTGCTAACAAACATAAATTCGTGTCGAGTTGAGTTTTAGGATTCTTCCACGTCTATCTACTACATCGAGCAATTTGACTCTTTTTGTGCGTGTGCTGCGAAGTGAATTATTATTGTTAGAACATTTTCACGTCCACGGTGATTTGTTCTGTGAAAACATGTTGCGCTGTATGAATTGTATTGTTCTCTTTTATTAGCACACCCGCTGCCTAGACGCCAAATCAGAGAAGCAACGGACTCCATGGTAAAAATCTTACGTAGGTACATGGATTTCTCCTACCGTTTTTCTGAGAAGATTTCTAGATCAATGTTTTTAAATATAATAAATAATGATGAACATAGGTAAAACTCAATTAATATGTACCAAAATAATGCAAAATATTTGCCAGTTAATAGGGTTTCAAAACGAATTGTTTTGAGTTATGTAACATAACCTCAATAGGTACTCAACTTATGTTTTTCTTCAGAAACCCCACAACATTTAATCTTGAATTTAACCTTGTTTAAAGTATAACACAACCCTTTTTTTGTGTCTAATTTTCATTACTTTACTGTGTCAAAAGTTGCGCAACCAAGTGCCATAGTACTTTGCTCAATTTCCTTTCGGATACTTCATTAGGTTCGGGATTCAATCTTCTTTCTCAATTCAAGGACATAAGACACTGCTTTATCCCCTCGGTGCATAATATACTATTGGTAACAGAAAAAGTCGGAACAGCACTTGATATTTTATGAAAACGATTATTATTAATCGGAGTTTCTTGAAATAAAAATACACTGTATTTGTTCGTTCTGTACAAAATTAATTAAACGTAAAACAAAAACTTCCTTTTAAAATGTTTACCTCTTGTCTTGCGACAGCTATCTTACGAGTGGTGTGGTACTCGTACTGCATTGCTAAGTGAGAGAGTGTTACGTGACGTCATAGAAGTCCAGCTTGTAGGGTCTCGTCTTGCGGCAGCCAGCGGATCTTTCGAGTGGTGCTGTGCACATTCTGCATCGCCAATTGAGCGAGTTTTACCTGTGACGTCATAGAAATCCGGCTTGTAGGTCTCGCCCGCAGGGTCGGCAGTCTTGTCTTGCGACAGCCAACGGATCTTGATCTTGCGAGTTGTGCGATACACGTTCTGCATCGCTTGACACACGTAGAAACCTCCCTCAGCATTACGCACTGCTAAGTACTCGTTTCTGTTGAAAATATGTCAGGGTTACTATTAAACTATTGACCACAACTTGAAGTTCAGTCACTCAGTCACGAAGTCTCAAGGTGACTTTACAACAATTAACAGGTTTTGACGAAACGGCAAAACAAGCTAGTGGAGGTTCGACGACGTTTACAAGACTTTTTTATTGCAGTCTATTGACGTTTACAAGACTAGAAAGCTTGACGAAATGTTGCCTGATAACATTGGAATGAAATTTGGAATGTTGTATGATGCTTTGAGCTCCTCAAAGATATGAGTTCAGCTGCACGATGACTGTCAATTACTTGCACTGTCTGGACAGGTCCACTCAAATCTGTGTGGCTCTTTCTTCAAAACACCACACAGACATAATACCTTATAGTTCTCTTGCAACCTAACAATTGCATTGTATAGATTTAATGTTTTTAGCATTATATATTTTTTTGGATGAAGTGCAATTCATTTTTGTAATACATGATTTAAAAGAATGTCCTTGAATTTTCTTGCGTGTTCTTCTCCATAGAGATCTACGCTTTGGAACATATAAATAGCTTCATGTTTTGCTTGACTAACCGACCTTCACAACTCAAAAGTGCCTGTAAATGGTTTATTTGAAATATGCTTATGAAATATGCATATGCTTCGATTTGATTTGCTTTCACCAACAGAAACACCAGAATACCACAGCAATAGCCCGGTCAATTTAGACATTTCAAAAAACTCCGACAGGGTTAAATTTTGGAGTGAACTTGAGTACACCAGTAGGAATAAAATGCCAAAAGTCCCTATCAATCCCTTGTGTGCTAAAAAAGTTATTAAAGGCCAAAATTTTTGGTTTTTATTGAATTTTTCCCCAAAACAGTAAGTTGCCCAGTCAAAAATTGAAGTTCGTAGGTTGCAGTGGAAACAATCTCATACATTTTCATGCAAGGCGAAGCCCCACGCGCGTAGCTCTCAGTGCGGCGCGGTGGGCGTTTATGAATGGTGAAATTATAATTTTCATTACTCATGCTTGGAAAGTAAATCTGAAGCTGCCTGAGGAGCGGGTTGAAAGTATTACTTTGCAGCCCTAGGGAGGATTGTTTTCAACTGACAGCCGCCAAATCATAAAAAAACAATGATGAAAATGTTATAGCTGGTCGGTCAGAGAAAAAAAAAAACAAAATAGTCGGGTTAGCGGCAATCCGATTTTCATTTGTTTTTTCGGCGCTTTGTTCATACTTGTACTTGCTCCGTGGTTCATACTTTCGTCTATCAGAGATTTGTATTTTACACAATAAGTTCATCAGATTCAGATTCGTGTTTTTATTTTTACTTTCCTTGTATTCGTAATGAAAAGCACAGCGTTCACCTCGGGTGAAAGATTTATTTAGTCCCTCGATCTATTGGCGCATCAGTTACTTTCACCCCTGGATAACAATGTACTATTGTTTTATATACATAAGGAGATGCTATAATAAGTCTTTTACGGTGTTTTACTTGTTACAATATTAAGTAAATACTACGGGCAGCTTCCTAAGGTATCACAGCACTTACTTGTAGATGATGATTAGCTTGTCATCATTGGGCTTAGTCGGGGTGGAGCGACCGGCCGAAGCGGACAGCTTGGTCGCCATCGCCAGCTCAGGGGTCGGAGATTGGTATAGCTGCACCTGGAAAATGGTGATAGATTAGTTAAGTAGATTGGGCATACTTTTATATGTATAGTATCTATCAGTATGTTGCGGCATTGTTTAAAACCGTTACCGGCCCAGAACGCAACGGGCTTTTGCAAGAACACTTCAGTCAGCAAGATTCTGACAATACGACACGGTTGGCGCAGTGGTTGAGCGATTGACTGCTGCGCAGCATGTCGCGGGTTCGATCCCCGCAAAAAAAAAATGTATATAAGTAGTTTATCAGCCATATCGTTACCATAACACAAGCATTAGGTTGCTTAGCTTGGGACTATAAGGCGTTGTGTGAAATGTCCAAGGATATTATATTATATTAATACCCCTCCTCTGGTTTTGTGCGAATACGACGCATATCATCCCAATTTTTCATATATGTAATTTTAATTTTGTTTTTTTTTTTGTATGCTTTATACTTTTCGCAAATAAAAAAAATTGTATTAGTAAATTATGGTATGGGGGCAAATATAAGTTTGGTTAATTCCATATTGTGTATGTACATTTTGTAGGGATGAAATATTATGTATAACTAAAAAAAAATGCTAAATTAGGTAGTGTTGTCTTTATGTTTATGGACTTTTAAGATTTTTAAAAGTACATCTTAATTGCTTTTATCCCGTAGCCCAACTGGGACCGTTTCGACGACATTCATTGGCAAAATGGCAAGCGATTCATAACAGTAGGTGTTCTTTATTTTGTAGTGGCGATTATGACCAAACCCTTGCAAAGACGACGCCGCCGGTGTCCCAAGTGTACAATGTTAGCTAATGCTATATAACGTAAGTAGCTTTGATATTTAAGTCCAAGTCTATGACTTGTGACTACGGTTCATAGCATATGGTTCGATTTCGATTCCAGCGTTCACGCAATCTATGCCTTTTTTTTTTGGGATGGGAATTCATCAAATGATTTCTTCCGCTCTGGGCGGAGCGAGAGGGAGTGTCAGACTTCTACTGACTAAAACCCATCCACGTTCCTTCAGTGCCCTTTGTGTTCCAGAGCCACGGTATCTCCTTCGAATAGTCCCGCGACACGCAATCTATGATTTATTTTTTGCTCGAGTTTTCCTAATGAATTATTTTTATAGTCTTATATATTTATTTTTTGGGATAATGGAATATGCTAGCAAACAAGTTTCACGTTACTTTCCTGTCTCATGAAATGTATAAATATACACCATTCTATGAATTCAAGTTAATCAAACATAACAGATTGATGCGCCAATTCTCCCCACGTACAGCACTAAAAATTGGTTAACGACAGGATTTTGGGGGAACATCTTCATTTAAATGTTTGGCTTTTAAAAAGTGCTGATCACTACTTACAGTATGAATAAATGACATTTGATTTTTTTAGGTAGGTACTTATTAAATGTTCTGTGAATACCTACTTATAAGTTTCTTGCACGTTCTTCTCCATAGGATCTACTCTTTGGAACGTGCAACTGCCGCGCTGGAGATAGGGTCGGTGAGTTTGTTTTGTTGCAGAATAACTTGCTACTCTTGTCGCTAGCGCGGCAGAATTAGCTTCATCTATTTGACTGACATACCTTGACTATTCAAAAGTGCCTGTAAACTGGTCTATTTGAAATAAAGGAATTTGTATTTTGTATAAATCATGAAATGCCCACTATATCCACAAAATATGCTACCATCCTTGATACATCACGAATTTAGTCATCAACTCCGACCAATCGATTCGGACTAACCTTCCACCTGCATACAAAAGCACTACCTACCTTTGCACCCTTCATCCCCCCACCCTGCTTCGCCTGTAGCATTACTGAGCAGGCCAATGCCAGCGAATTGCCCTAGTTCTGATCACGTATTACTTACTATCGATTTTTTTAGACTATCATTGCATTCTAAGTGGAACACTAAAATAAAGTATTTTTTTATCTTTAGAGTAAAGGTCGGCCTTAGTAAATGAACCTTTATTATTTTTTTTTGTATCCATTTGCACCAGATTGAGTACAGGTAAGTAATGTTTTTCGAGGGTATTCATGTTTGCTTGTCTGTTTTTTTTTTCACGCCCTGAAGATAAACAGTTGGATTTAAAAAATTATGCCTCGTTAGATTCGTCTGAATTGTGAACTGACAAAAACTAAGCTTTCCAACTTTATGGAGGTCGGCTTCCAGTCAAACCGGATTCAGTTGAATACCAGTAATTTACGTGGAGCGGCTGCCTACCAGACGTACACAACCCATTAACTGACAACTGGGTAACATGGTACTTCTTGGCAAGACTGGAGTCAGATTTATAAAGGTGACTTACCTGTACGAAATTTGGAAAAAACAATATGCCTTTAGGTAAGGGACGTTGTATTTTTTCGTGACCATAGTTATGTGGGGTATATAAATATACCTAAGGCTCGGAAAACAGGAAATGATTTCAAAAATGCAACTCGCAAAAAAATTACAATTATCCTTTTCTTACATCATACATAGAGACCTACAAACAACTAGACTAATAATCACGGCATTATGTGAAAAAAAACAAAATAAATCATTGGGCATCAAAAAAATAATCTACATCGCTGTCAATGGCAGTGTCCAGCACACTGGCAGCATTGCCGCGTTGAACAGCAATGCTGATTCTTTGGACGATAAAGAGCCCAGCCCTCTGGTCACGTGAACAGTCGAAAAGATGTTTGCTGATGTCCAGAAAGACTCGATGCGCACTTGGACCCCATCGGCCTAGTGTTTCTACGCCAAAAGGCTCAAATATATAACTCCCAATTATGTTGCTTTATTTGCGCCTTATGAGGTACTTATTCTGTTTTTTTTTTTACTCACTAAAACATCATTTTGTGGTGAAAAATTCTCTGTGGTTAGTAGTAGCCTCCAATACAATAAACCGCCTCGCAGATGAGATCTCGACAAAGCTGTGATAATCGAGTCTGTAATACCGGCATCACCCATATCCTTCAAACACACACAGCATCGTTGCTTCACGGAAGTTGTAAGTTGGTTGTACTTCCTTTGCCAAGAGATTTTAGATTTCTGTTCCAAGTTCTAAGCAATAATACAAAATCCACATCTATCTTACAGCAGTCCACAACTGGACCTAATAATATAGAACTCAAATAGTCCATCTGTGATAACAAACAGTTTTCACTCTTTTTAGGGCCATATAGGGTCACTCGGTTGTCTGTCTGACTGTCCGTCTGTGGACCGATTCTGTAGAAATAGCATAGAAAAAATGTGACGTATTTAATTGTGGTGGATTTTTAGGGTTCTGTTCTGAACATCCGTAAAAACAGACCACATTATTTTATAGGTAGTCTTGTGCGAGATCCAAATTAACATTTTTCTTTCCAACAATGATCCTCAGATAGTCTAAAAGCTGATAATGATCGCGTACTCGCGCAATGATTACTTTCTATTAGGACGAAGCCTCTCGTCTAGCTCAGCTACCAGCCACCCTGCGAAGATCATCGCACCTAACGCGTTCTTAAGGTGGCTCTAGTCGATATTTTTTCCATAGAAACTTCGGGAGGGTATTACTCCGCTGTTTGACAGAGTACATCAAAAGTTAAACATAATATCGTTTTGTCATATTATTAGTTTTGTCTGTATGGAAACAGAATGGTAAAATAAACCGCCATTAAAAAGTTATGAGCCACCAAAGTTTCGTTTTTCTTGCCAATTTTAACGCATCTTTGGGCGTAAATAAGTAATAAACACAATGTAAAATCTTTAAAACCAAGTCGGTACCGACAAAGCTCAACTATCGAAGAATTCAATAACTTTTATTTTTAATCGATATATGCAGTAGTTTTTTCATAAAACTCGATTTACGAAAGGCCTTCTCATATTTTTTTACGCGCGCGTTTTACTATGAATTATCGTGCCTCTCACTGAATAACGTTCCCCCCGGTGCGGTGCGGGGGGACAACGCTCACGCACACGTGCGTATTCAAGTTACAACTGTGTCTGCTGCGGTGTGCTGTGGCCTGTGGCCTATGTCGTTCATACGTTACATACGTAGGTAGACTATACTTGCGCTCTAATTTATATTGACTCATTGGCTTGATTTTTGGATTTCAACATTATATTTTATATCTGTTTGACTTCGCACTGTAGTTTGGACTCCGTATTTGCGTTTGAAATTGTTATTGTTGCTTTGAGTGGACGCTGCATAAGTACGTGACATTGTTTTGAATCATTGAAAAAGTTTAAAAAACCACATATTATAAACAATGGGTAGAAAAGTCATAATTTGGCGTCGTGACCGGGTCTTCGACACCGCGTCGCTGCCCGCGCCCGCTGCAGTGTAAAATCATCGCGGCGGGATGCTATCGCGCAATGAATTTTCAACTCTCGATGTTGAAACCAATGATATAATTATAAGTTGAAACGGTGTCTTATTTTGACGCGTTGGGATTAACTCTGCTGAGTGCTGGGTTCTCAACGCTCGGCTGAACGGAATATTTTTACGTCCGTGCGTACGGTGGCTAAGCGTTCTTACAATCGAGCGACATGACGCCGCCGTGCCACCGCCGCCGCACGCGTCTACGACAGGGATAACTGCACGCGTCGTTGGTGGTCGTTGAAGCGCCCGTCGACAGCCAACGACAAAGGTTGCCGGCCGCCAGCGGCAACGTGTCGCTCGTTTAGTTGAGTACCTAGGTAGCAGGTAGCGAAATCCAAAGTTCAAGCCAGGGTCAATGTAATGTTTGTTACTGGGTTCATTCTATTTGCTTTCAAAATAGTTTCTTGCAATTGACAAACCTAATTTTGTGTTCGTAGGTACTTTTGCGGCGGACAAGACTTTTTTATGGATGGGAAACCAAATAACTGCTCCCGCTTTGGGCGAAGCAGAAGGGAGTGTCAGACTCTTCTTGACTAAAACCCATCCGTGTTCCTCCTAATGCCCTCTGCGTACCGTACTTACCAGGGCCGCGGTAACTCTTTCGAACAAATTCTGCAACATCATAGTTTACATAGCTCTCTGCCTAATAGGTACCTACTGTTATATTAACGTAGGTAGGTACTTACCTACAAGCAAAGATGCCATAAAACAAACCGTTGGCGTCGTAGACACTAAAATTTTAACGTTAGGTAGGTAGGTATGTAGGAGCTAAGTAAACAATCTTTATGTGTCACTTGTCAGTTTGTCACAATATACTGTGCACTTGTCTGATAATTTAAAGCAATCTAATAATGAATGCAAATCTAAACACGTCTGTGTCAACCAATAGGGGTAACTAAAAATAGAAAACCGGCCAAGTGCGAGTCGGACTCACGCACCGAGGGTTCCGTACAAATATTATAATATAAGCAAAAGTTGTGGATTACGATTTATGACGTACCTATTAAAAAAACTCCTTAGGTACTAGATCTCGTTCGAACCAATTTTCGCTGGTAGTTTACATGGTAATGTACATCATATATGTTTTAGTGTTATCATTCTCTTATTTTAGAAGTTACACGACACACACACATTTTACCACTCTGGAAGTGTCTCTCGCACAAACTATTCAGTTTAGAAAAAAATGATATTAGAAACCTCGATATCATTTTAGAACCCCTATCCATACTATACCGGCCTACAGGTTTAGGTAGGTAGTAAGTTCACAGAATACGTCTACTTACCAAGTTTAGAGTTTTCGACAGCATAGTTCTTATAGTTTCGGAATAAAGTGGCTGTGACATACGGAAGGACAGACAGACAGACATGACGAATATATAAGGGTTCCGTTTTTTGCCATTTGGCTACGGAACCCTAAAAATTAAGTAGACAGGTAGGTAAGTAAGTAATTTTGATAACAATTTATAGGATGGTACTTAGGTAGAACTAATTTCATTATTAGGTACTAGCGACCCGCCCCGGCTTCGCACGGGTGCAATGCTGATACTAAATACACTACAGAAAAACCGTGAGAAAAACTGTTACCTTCCTACCTCACGTCTGAGCCGCGCGGGTACCTTACATAGATCTAAACTCCCCTCCCGCACGCGCACCCCCGCCTTGGTGACGTTCACTTCGCAACGGGCCGTGCAGCAGAAATCGTAATATTTTAATTTCGCCATAACTTTAAAACCAAACGTCCGATTTTAATCATTCAAAGACCAAATATGATCTAAATAAACTGTACTTAGTGATGAAATACTTTATTTTGATAAGGATTAATAGCATGAGTAAAATAAACGTGTTTAAATGTAGTCCAAAAAAATATCTAGATTTTTAAATAAAAAAAATGGTTGTTGTGCCTCACTCGACATAGAAAGGTATAGTGTGTCGCGGACTTTTTTTGTAGATATTTATAAGATCTACAATTAATTAGAACAATTTATGGTTGTATCTTTTATAGTTTAGGCAGCGTACGCAAAATAAGTTACTTTTCTGGTTGATTTTTACACCTTGTGTCCGAAAAACCCAAATATCTTACGGAACCCTATTTTTTTGCAAAATAAAATATAGCCTATGTTACTCGTGGATAATGTAACTTTTGAATGGTGAAAGAATTTTTAAAATCGGTCAAGTAGTTTTTGAGCCTATTCATTACAATCAAACAAACAAACAAAGTTTTCCTCTTTAAAATAATAGCGTTTTTAAATAAAAAAATGGTTGTTGTGCCTCACTCGACATAGAAAGGTATAGTGTATCGCGGACTTTTTTGTAGATATTTATAAGATCTACAATTAATTAGAACAATTTATGGTTGTATATTTTATAGTTTAGGCAGCGTACGCAAAATAAGTTACTTTTCTGGTTGATTTTTACACCTTGTGTCCGAAAAACCCAAATATCTTACGGAACCCTATTTTTTTGCAAAATAAAATATAGCCTATGTTACTCGTGGATAATGTAACTTTCGAATGGTGAAAGAATTTTTAAAATCGGTCAAGTAGTTTTTGAGCCTATTCATTACAATCAAACAAACAAACAAAGTTTTCCTCTTTATAATAATAGTGTAGATGTAGATGTATCTAGTACCTACGGACATAAACTGCGATGACTATTCAAGTAAGCATCAGATCTGTCGGTGGCGGCGTGGCGGCTGCATTACCACCAAGGAAAAACTAAACATAATAACAAAAGAATAAGCAATCCATATTAGGTACCTATAGGGCCGTAGAAGTATAAAACGATAACACAGTGCCTACTATTTTTAGTAAGAGTTTTTAGGTAGGTAGTAGCTGATTTCTCGGCGAGCGTCGAGCGACTACGCGCAGCGGCGCGCGGTGGCGGTATGTGTGCATCGTGTAACTTCGATTTAGTTCGGAACGGTTCGGAACGATGTTTGTGTGCGTGCGAACTAGACGTGCATGAAGGCTAGCGTCTAACTGCTCATCACTGGTACTATCTCTGTCGGGCATGATGCGAGGTGAGACAGCGTGCTTTTTGGCCATGCCTACCACTGAGTTCGAGCCCGCGACTAGTTGGCCCTTAAGGGCGTTCTATCATACACTTACCGATTGGCGGTGTCCCCTCAAGAACACGTCTACCCAAAATACATCAAAATCAATGTCGTGTAAAAACTGCTCACAAAATCCGAGGCATGTGTAAATCGTTAAAGTTTACTGCCTAGTAAATCTCTAATGGCCGTACATCGAGCAATATCCTACCTACCTCCCTTGCTAAAAATGATGACATATAAACACTTTAGTGTTGAATTTTCACTGATATTCATGAGATATCGTGTGCGTTACTGCTGAATGAGATTCTCTGTCTGATTTTATGTCTGATTCCCGATTCAGGCTGTGTAATTGGAGTTAAATAAATAGAAATTAGCTTCTACCAAAGGCTACGGCCGCGTGAAAGTCGAAACATTATCCATAAGGGACACGCTCCCAGTATAAATGTATCCTATGACCTAAATTATCATAGACCTCATCCAAAACTTTTAATCAGGTATGATCGAGGCCGAAATCAAGAGTAAGTCCATTTTTAATAAATAAAAAAAAACTCCTAATCAAGAATTATTTGACACTAGCTGACACGCGCAACTTCGTCTGCGTGACATTTTCCATTAATGCTCCGCTCCTTTTTGTCTTAGCGTGATGATATAGCCTATAACCTTTCTCGATAAATGGGCTATCTAACACTGAAAGTATTTTTCAAATCGGACCAGTAGTTTCTGAGATTAGCGCGTTCAAACAAACAAACTCTTCAGCTTTATAATATTAGTATAGATAGTATAGATCAGCGGTTCTCAATCTTTTTTGGTGACGGAACCCTTTTGTATAGCGATATACTATTGATGGAACCCTACAATAAAACAATAGTTTTTAAAACTGTATTCTTTATTAATAGGCATAATAAAAGTACTTACCATGTAACAGTTACTTATTAGGTACTTACTTACATAACAAGTAAAATAATAGAAGATATTAACAAAAGAAAAAATATCTCAATAATGGGAGGTATGAAACTGTGTTTTATGTTTCATCAATCGGTTGACAATATCAGGTTCGGCGTCCAGTCTATTGCGATATTTTGTTTTCGTGGCTGCATAGGTTGAGAATCCTGTTTCGCACAAATATGTCGTTGAGAAAGGGAAAAGAATATTCAGAGCCATTTTGGCAAGCATTGGATATTCACCACGGATTCTGCACCAAACATCGTTGAGAGGCGTCGTTTTGAACAGTGACTACTACTATACTTGTGTCTGATGACATTTCTAAAAGACATTCATATATCTCGTTTGACATACTTTCGGGCTTTTGTAAGTTGGGTAAAAAAGGATTATGAATCCATGAATTCAGTTTCATTTTTGTATTCTGTTCTTCGGGAAAATACTTCTCAAAAGATGCGCTCAACGAAGTGAGATCTTGGACCAATTCTTCGAATACATCATCTTGAAACATTTCTGATTCGTTATCGTTAACAAACTCACCGAGTGACGTAAAGCTTTCTATTTCTCTCTTTCCAACGCAAATAGTCCAAAAATCTAATTTTCTTTTGAAGGCAGTTATTTTGTTACAGGCCTGAAACACTTGTCTGTTTACCTTGCAATGATAAATTTAATTCATTCAGTTTTTTAAAGATATCTGCCATAAAAGACAGTCGGAACTACAACAAAGTTTTATCATAAAAACGGTCTTTCAAATTAAAAGAAGTATTTGAAAGAAACATTTGTAACTCGCCTTTTAGCTCAAATAGCCTTGTTAAAGTTTTACCCCGAGACAGCCATCGCACTTCTGTATGGAGCAGCAGTGTTTTATGTTTGCTGCCATAATCTTCACACAATAATGAAAACAATCGGGATTGTAGTGGACGTGAATGATACGCCTCGTCAGACCGGTCGACCAGAGAGGTATTTTGATTTTATTTTTTCTAAATTCTTGCGGAACCCTTACAGGGGTATCGCGGAACCCCAGTGTTCCGCGGAACACACTTAGAGTATCGCTGGTATAGATACACAAATGTCCTGAATTATTTGATATAGGATGATAGTTATTTCTATCCGTGTGCCAAGTTTCATCAAAATCCGTTCAGACGTGTAGAACTAACCAACAGACAGATACCAAATTCAAAGTATTAAGTATGGATTAGTACCAGCCCGAAGTCTGGCTTTGTGCCCGGTCAATGTCAATAGTCTCGCCCCCTATTGCATGGGACTTATGCATAATTGGTCAAAAGTGTGCGTACTATAGTTGTATTCTGCAAAGGGCAGAATACTATTATAATGTTATATTTTTCACTCGCGCTTTGCCCGCGACTTCATTCGCGTGGGCTTAGTAGGCACCCTACGAACTTCGTCTTCTAGACCTCCCTTTTTTATGGTTTTTTTTTTTTTTTACTTTTTCGGGTCCCTGGAGGCCCGGTCCTTTGGTAGGCGTACGAGGGGCCGAAACCAACTCGCAGAGGCCCCGTTAGGCATTTCAAATGTAATGGTAATTTATTATCTATACTAATATTATAAAGCAGAAGAGTTTGTTTGTTTGTTTGTTTGGTTGAACGCGCTAATCTCAGGAACTACTGGTCCGATTTGAAAAATTCTTTCCGTGTTAGATAGCCCATTTATCCAGGAAGGTTATAGGCGTAACATCACGCTAAGGCAAATAGGAGCGGAGCAGTAATGGAAAATGTGAGGCAGACGAAGTTGCGCGGGTCAGCTAGTTATATATATATATTTTTTAAATACGTTGCCCCACACTAGGAATGTCTCCTGTATCGTGGGGGCGTTTACAAACATACAAATTCACATACACAAACAGCCAGACCCGGAACAACTATGTGTAGGCCATACAAATATTTGTTCCGTGCGAGAATCGAACCCACGACACGCAGCGCAGCAGCGAATCGCTCAACCACTGCGCCAATCGTGCCGTCCGAATGTAATACATAAAATTACTGATTAATGGTCACCGTCGTAATGTATAAATTACTGATTAAGGGCGGGTTGTATCAAACAGTTGGTTAAAGTAACATACGTACGTCAAAGTTACGATTACGGACGATGTTTGACGTTCGTTAAATTAGAAGCGTTGTTTCAAAACATTCTGGTATAAATTCCTGCTCATCCCAATAGCTAAGTTATTGACACGGGTCCTACCAAAATAGCTTTTTTTGCATTCCACCACTTATTTGTGTCATCAGAAGAACTGGTATTGAGGAATTCAAAAGAAATTTCACAATATTGTTCTATTTGACGCAACTAAAGTCACGTTAACCAGTGCTCAGACCATCTGTTAACGTAAACGTTATATTTTACGTGCGTTAACGCTGACATTTTGTGAAACAACCCAATTTTTTGATTTGACGATAGTTAGCACCATTTTTAACGTTTACGCGTGCGTTAAGTGTAGTTGAAACAACCCGCCCTAATAGACTCAACGTAGGGCAGTTCGCTCTAACCACACATTTTTCTTGCTTAGAGCACGAAAGGTCAGATTTGAATTATTTCATGTACATGTACATAATCAACCTTAATTATCAAACCATTTAAATGGATAAGGATTAATATCATTCATACCAAAATCACCACTGTTCCATTCCACCCGGGTTTTGATTGAATTATTTGAACAAAAAGCGGTCATTGTTACTTAACTATAATATTTACGACACACACCCTATATATTATGTTGTACATTATTTTGATGTATCATGATGTATCATCAATAGTTTTCTCAGCGCACGCCAAATGATGAATTTTATTGGCAAAATTTAGCTTCTTTGGGTTTTTATTGCAATTTTCATAGGGATCACATTTTTTTTTGAAAATATAATAAATGTTTTTCTTTTTTTCAATAAAAATATAAGCAAACATACAAACAAATTTTTCCTCTATATAAATTAGTGTAGATGAAAAGTAACAGCGTAAGTTTCTAACGAACAACTTTTTTAAGGACTTTTTACAGCCATGCAAAAATCGAAATAACTTCTTATTCAATTGCTATATTTATTCTGCTATAGACGTCTTAAGTATAACGGAAAGCATCCCGTTCTTACACTCGTACAATAGCATTTCTAAAGGGTTCCTTTGCCTTAGAAAAAAAACCGTATTTGGCTTGCTTCTACACAGAGTCGAAACAAAAAACTAAAGGTAGCGAACCTTTCGTTTTTTTATCTTGTAGTTGTGACGCTGGTCTGTGTCTCAAAAATCAAATTAATTTTGTGAGTTTTTTTTTATTACTGCAATTTTCGATTGTGTTTTCTAGTTGTCACGTTTAAACGCTCCCCACATATTTGCAAGCTAACTTTCTTATTGCATGTAGTTGCGTGAAAGATTTTTTAGTTCAATTTATTTTATTTGTTAGTAAGTAAAACTTATCCTATGTTAGTAAATTGAGATAATTTAATAACATAGGATCTTAACTTCATTCTTTACTTCTGAAACACTTCAAAATGTACAGTTCTAAACTACAATCATTAAAATAATTTTAGTATTCGAATACGGAAGCATAACGTTAATTTATTATTCCATCCGTTTCAGTTGGTTTATATTCGCGTGCAACTCGCAAGTTACTGGTGGAAATAGATTATTTCGGCTGATAGGAGACAACCTGTCGCTTATACCACTATTCGGTCTTAACAATCACTTGTTGCTAGAGCTGACGTCATTCTGTTGTTATTAACAGCTTTGTTTCAGGTACCTCTAGTATTTATAGCCCAGACCTAAGAGCCTATGAACAACGCGTATTTTTAACGCGACGCACATTTACGAACGCGCGCTCACGACGCTGTAGATGACCGAAAAGCAGTACTGTCTTGCGTCTGAATTTTGTTTAAGGTGGATGCTCCAGGGTAGCCCGCGAAATTCAAATATTTTTATGTTTTTTGCAATTTGCAGGTCATTGTGAAGCTGTATGTTGAACAGAATACGATTCGCGATCGCAAAGAGCATTTATCTAAAGGATTATAACCATTTGAATTATCAATATAACCCTCTAAGTTCATATGACTCGATTGAATGTGATTTCGTGAAAAAGTCATTCAATCGAGTTGTATGAACTTAGAGGGTTATATTGATAATTGAAATGGGTATAATTCTTTAGATAAATATGCGTTACGGCCGCGAATCGTATTTTATTTAACATACAGCATTCACTGACCGGCAAATTGCAAAAAACATCAAAATATTTGAATTTCGCGGGCTACCCTGGCGCTTCCACCTTAAAGCGTGCTAGGGCGCATCTTCGGTGCGTTAAAAGAACGCCGTGTGCAAAGGCCCTAACCGGCTAACCTCGCACTGAGACCATAATGTCGCAGATTTTTAGTGAATTCCGAACCGAAAAACGGTCTTGTGGTTGACTAAGAAGAGCCACACGGGTCGAACTTCGCGGTTATGCAACGGTTGTCGAAGTTGGCCTATGGCTGGACATCTATTACATACCAAAATTCCTCCGAGCCTCGGAAATCACGATGAGCCGTTGTTTCCGGGCTGTCATTTGTAGATCTTTGACAGTTGTTAAGACGAAAAAAAAAAACTACACCAATTTTGCCAAGCGGTTCCGTGTTACCCAAATGGGTTGTGGAGTTCGGATAGGCAATAGCTCGGTATGTAAAATACTGGAAGCCAGTTACATCCGGCCTGATTGGAAGCCGACCCCCATAAATAGTTGGGAAAGGCGACGCCGGTTTTTTTTTCCGAACCCATAAGTTCGAAACCCGTTAATTACTATTCGAAAAATGTATTGTTTTGTGTTCGCAGAGTAAATAAAATTCATGTTTGTTTATTTATTTTCTTTTGTTTTTTTGTAAACACTATGTGGCAAGATAGCGTTTATTGTTTGATAGTAAAAAGTCCTATAACTATTCTGACATTGTAAAGTCCTTATGAATCCAAACATAAAATGCTGTGAGTGCTGCTATGAACTATTAATTCTAAAGTTTAAGTTAATGAAAAGATTTATGTACCAAAGCGTCACTTTAACGCTAAAAGATTACGACGATATTTTTAATGAGCTAGTCTTTATGCGTTGCCGTGTCGCTGTGAATAAAACAATATTAAAAATCACTTTTCGCTTTGACCACACCAAGTATCGGGGAGGGAAGGAAACTAGACAACATGTAGGAAATCGGGGAGTTTACGATTAAGGAAATAAAAATTATATTCTCGCGTTTCCTTTACGAAATAAACTGAGCATCAAATACGCGTGTGATAAGGATTAGTACTAATTACGCGAAAGGATTTTTAACCGGTTCGGTCTCATCGTTTTAGAAATTCTAAAACTAAAAAACTTTTTACACAAAAAATACAACCGACTTCCAAAAAAAAAAAACACTACAAAGTAAAAAATAACTGTGTTTTTGTTAGTTTCTTCGTATTTTGACACCGACTTCCGAAATTAAAAGTTATTTTTTACTTTGTAGTGTTTTTTTTTGGAAGTCGGTTGTATTTTTTGTGTAAAAAGTTTTTTATTTTTCACTTTTTAGTGGTACCCCACACCTAACAACACCACTGCAAAATCGCAGAAAAGCAAAATACGCAATTTCGATTACTTGGATGACATAAAACTATCATCTAAGTAGACGAATTCCAGCTATTTCGATTTAAAATCCAAAGTTCGTAACCGATTTTCATAAAATTTAAATGGGACCAATCTGCAAGTATATCCTTTCAGATAAAACAAGAATTTTTCAAATCGGTTCATAATTGTCGGAGTTATGAGGTAACAAACATAAAAAAAAAAAACATACAACCGAATTGATAACCTCCTCCTTTTTGGGAAGTCGGTTAAAAACGAAAAGTAGATACCTACCTGTCTGCGGGTCTAAAAAGGAACCTTTAGCAGAATCAACTTTTGTCCTATCACTCCTGTCTTACTAATATTATAATAGGGAATATGCATAAAAAAAAACATTTATTATCTAAACACTTTATCTAAAAATATACAAAAATATATTACTAACAGTGGAAATAGAATCAAAATTGCTCGAAAAACAAACGAGATAATTATAATTATTTTAAACAAATATATCTGTCCCTCTCGCGAAAACGCTGTTTTCTATGGCAGATGTATAGACGTCACGTAATGTGACGTCAAATTACATGTCGGACTTCTCGTTCTTAAAAGTAATCTTTGAAGCGTTTTAACTTCATCGCTGATGAAGATATTTAAAAAATATTTTCTAGACTGTTTACTGGAGCTTATAAGTAGTTCATTTTATAAATAAAAAAATCGCGTGCATATTCCCTATTGTGAGTCTTTTTGTATTAGATGCTTGTATCCGTTTAAACGGATTTAGACGAAACTTGGCATACATGTGGAACATGACCTGGATCATCCTTGAAATAATTTCCGACTTTTCACAAAACCCTAAACTCTTCAAAGTTAGAGAGAACATGCTCCTTCTGGGTAAGGTCGCTCCATCGTAGACTGTCTCTGTCATCTCTGACCAAGACTAGAGTCAAACCCAAAAACCCATAAAAAATAAAAAACAAGCTATACATATTACGCCTATAATGATAATTCCTAACAGGCACTCTAATTCTGAATGGTGATTATTATTTACCATACAATAAAATGAGCAAGTGCGTCTCATGAACACTTCTATATATGTAAGTTAGCTAGTCTACCACAAAAAAAAAATGGCAGAAGTTTAACTGCGCGGCCGGCGCTCATTGTGTTATGTCAAAATGTCTGTAGAACATCTGAGATAGATCTTCCTTCCTTGCTCCACTTGTAGACTAGTGTCATAGACATTGTCTATGCGCTTCCGGATGCTTAGACGAGCCGGTAAACAAGGGACGGCGCGTAAATGAGACCGAGCCTTAAGCTTGTAAGTTGTAAATCTTTAGTTTGCAATATCAAGCTAAGTGAGATTATACAAGTTTTTTTTTTTTTAGTTAGATATGCTTTTAGTTTAGTCTAGGTCAGAGATGACAGACAAAGTCTATGATGGAGCGAGCTTACCCAGAAGGAGCCTGTTCAATCTAAGTTTGAAGAGATTAGGGTTGTAACTTGTAAGCGTTCGGAAACACAGCTGCACTCCTTTGCTGTACGCATTATAAAAGACATTTGGAAAGGCTTCGTTCAAATTTGTGAAATAGCAACAAGGTAGGGATGGTAAGTTGCAGTGCGTCTGGTGGAGTTTTAAAGTTCAGTTGATTAAAGTGTATGTTTGGGTTAAAATAAATTACGTTAAAATACTCACATAGATGTTTGGAAAACAAAATTTGTTTTCAATTTGAGGAAGTGTTTATGATATTTTTTGTTTACTATGAGCAATTTAATTTTTTTAGAAAATTTTAGTTTTTTTTTAGGTCAAACCCCTATGATGAGCATGATGGTCAAATTAGTTAAATACTTATGCATTTGAAGATGGAAGTTTAAAGATATAGGAACAGTCACATTTGGTACAAGTAAAATTTTTAAACAAAATTAATATCACAACTTGAAAGTTAATTAAGTATGCAGGTTTGGATAAACAGTTATGAACTTACCACACTTGACAGCATCTATGTAAATAACACACAAAAAAATTGCAGAAATACTTTATAAAACTTAGCTTATCTATGCCATCCTAACCTAACCCAAATAAAGATATGACCCAAAGATGATGCTCAGAATTAATCTAATTGAGTGAGACATGAAACATTTCTGCTTTTCAAACTAAGTTTGAATGATCAAGTAATGAATAGAAGTACATACCTTAGTCCTATTCCTTTTCATTCTGGTATCTGGTGTGGACTCCCCGTCAGCTGACTTTTTGGCTGGACCAGGCCCCTCACTGGTCTTACTCGGAGACACCTGCCTCCTCTTCCGCATAGGTGGAGTCACAGTTGCCAGTTTCATAGTCGACTTAGGCTTAGACTCAACCTTAGCAGGTTTAGGCTCTGGCTTCTTTTCCTCATTCTTTGTCTCTTTCTCTTCCACCTTTTCCACCACTTTCTCAACCACTTCTTCCTTTTTGGGAGATTCAGTTTTTTCTGGTTTCTCTGCTACTTCTTCTTTCTTTTCCTCAGTTGAAGTTGCTGGCTTCTGCTCAGCTTTAGGCTCGTCTTTCTTTTCTTTTTCAGGTTCTGGTTTAGCTTCAGGTATACTCTCTACCTTTGCACTTTCAGCAGGTGGAGAGTCTTGTTTCACAGGTGTTGATGCCTTCTCCTGACTGTCATTTGCTGACTCAGGTACAGGCTTGCTGTCACTCTGTGTTGGTGCCACATCTGCAGCAGGCGCTGGCTTCAATTCTGAAGGCTTTGATGGGGACTTCTCTGGAACCTCATTAGCTGTAGCCACTTTTGGTAGAGCAGCACCATCAACTGTGCTAACATTGCTTGCAGCATCGGTCTTCTGAGGGGTACTCGGAGCACTGGATGGTTTTTCAGGTGGTTTTGGTGTACTTGGTGAGGTCTTAGCGATATCTTGTTTGTCCTTGTTAGCCTCGGGGTTCTGAGGCTTCAGTGCAGCGGGAGCATTTGATCCAGACTTAGGTGAGTCAATAGTGCCGTTTGCTTGACCAGTGGAATCTGGTTCATTCTTCTCAGGAGTCCTAGTGAGGGCTAGAGCTTTCTCCTGGACAAGACTGAGGGGAGTGATCGGGTTCCCGCCTTTACTGGGGCTGGCGGCGAGGTTGGAGGGGCCGACGGAGTTCTGGGTAGCGTGAGAGAGGTTGCCATGGTGACTCATGTTCTGTGCCATCTGCGCCATGTTAGCGGACACGGGCGCCATGGGCGGCGGCGCGTGCGGGATGGGAGGCGCGGGCGCGTGGTGCGTCAGGTTCTGGCCGACGAGGTTGTTGCTGGCGTGGTGTAGCGAGTTCTGAGCGCCCTGCGGGAGCCCTACGGTGTGGTTCGCAGTAGCCACGTTCCCCTTCGCGGGGCTCGCCTGTCCACCCGGCTGCGGCACTCCCGGCTGGGGCAGCACCGGCTTTAAAGCAGAATTCATTTCAAACGCGTCTAAAACTCGCCTCCTGGCCGTACACAAGCTGAAACACAAAGTTAGCCGGGTTTATGACACTGTTTTCGTAGCAGGTTAACACACCGCGATGTCTTTGACCCACAACAATAATTCATACATAATAAACGTCTAAGCAGTACGCGCGTAAGAACGCGGGGACCGATCTGCCGCCTTGTGAGTCCGCTTTCTACGTGTGGCGCTAATGAACGGTCAATAGATAGTGTTGGGGAGTTACCACTAGCTGTTAAAGCGAGAGAGGCCCATGAAATTAGTCCTGTGTGGCGGTCCGCGGCAGAGATAGCCGCAAAAAATATGCGTTGCTATAGCCAAGAAACTTCCGCAAGATATGACCCGCCGTTGGCGAAGTCTCCGTGATGTCACTGTCTTGTTCAATCACTGTGAACACACACTTGATCTCACTCGCGACTATGTAATTCCATGATTTATTCACACTTTTTACCACGAATTAGCATTCACTTTACTCTAGAACAAGTACATAATAGGCACAGTAGTTGCAGAGATGGCGTCGGCATAACGCGCATGCGCCACCCTCTTCCATTCTCGTCCAATGAAATCCCGTGACGAAACGAAGCCTAAACGAATTTTTACGAAAACGCTATCCTTTTCTAACAAGATGAACTTCAATAAAGCTGTCTCACTTTAACATTCATCGTGTTTGGATACGTTCATTTTGTTGAACTAAAATAATGATTTGAAATGATTTGATGGTGTTTGGGAAAACGGTTTTTTTTTGTGAAAAAGAATGCTTTCTTTTTTGATTGTAATACTTTTGCGAAAACAATAAGGATTGTTTTCTTTGTGTATGAAGTAAACAGAATACCTGAATGGAAAAACATTATTAATTCAAATAAAAAAAAAATAATTTCCATCTTTCCATCACATATTATTCTCGGTGAACTAAAATTAAAAATACTCTTTCATAAATATTAGAAATAAGAAGTAATATAAATAATGCTTCACATCACACCGTAAATTACAAAATTTAGCGTTATTGTTACGAAAAAATTATGGAGTCTATTTCAAAATAAAACATTAAAACTATTACAACAATTGCTAAAACGGTCCAAAAAGACAAAATTAATGACTTGTTTGGCTAACATTTGAAAGTTTGCCAAGCAAAAATACGGCACGCCATAAGGGACAGAAGATACAGTGCTTTGTTTCAATTTTCCTATTAAATCGTGTATATGCGTCTCACTTCCACTCTTCACACTGTAATCATGACTCTAGAGGTGTATAGTCAAAGGTTATCTCTTTTCCATTCTACTTGTAAAAGCGACGCGGACGGATTTTGAAAATTTAGTACCTGACGCTCAGACGTGGCATTCAAGAGTTCTCGTCGATTCCTCAACGATTCCTGAGTCTCACTGGTACTTACTTCCACAACTCTTTGGTCGAAAGTGCTTTTTGCCCACTTCGCGGATGACACGTAGCAGGCCTTCGGTGGCATCGTTTACAATAGTATGTTCCGTGATTTTTGTCTTCAGTGGCTTCCAACATGGCAAACGGTTCTGTAGTCCAACTAAAAGCTTTCGCAACCAGCTTCGACCTAGGAGGGCAGCGTTAGTATGACGGTCGACTTCGTCAAGCGCGCTCCTTCGATTTTAGCATTAATATTCAGAGTGCCTCTAACCAGTCTGTGATCACTTCCGGTATTTACCCTGTTGGTCATAGATACCATCTCTGAATATGTGGCTCTTATCAGACTGAACGGAGTTGATATCGTTCTTTGTCACGTTATCGGGGGTCCACTGGTCGATGTCCTTTTCGAAAGTAGAGCAAAGTGGCCACTACCGAGGGTTATCGTCTCCTCCCCCTGTCTTCGGATCTCCGATTCGACAGTCCCACGATGTGCCAGTTAAATACGACTTAACTCAACTTCCTATTCAGTAAGGTGCTCGTTCAGCCGTAAAGAGAGCTCATTGAACGTCGCCAGGTTAATTTACGGAATTAATACCCTGCAGTATTCCGGGGATTCTTAGCACCTTCACCGCATCGTTACCGTGGCCGGTATCATGGCCAGGAATAGTGCAGCTACCGGGACTTGGGGCCGTGAATTTGGGTTGCTTTTCATCAGGGGGGATTTGCCATAGTCACCTCGCTTAGCAGGCGGGTTGGTGACCACAGTTATTTTTTTTATAGTGCTGCAGGCTGCAGCCCACTATAAGGTTCGGCATTTGTGAGCATTCCAGCATGGTTCATGGATATACCGCTATGTATTTTTGTTTACTTCGAGATGCGGACTGTTACTACGAACGCTACACTGTCTGGCATTGTTAGAGCGTGGACATGTCAACAGTAATTATTTATTTATTTTTTATTTATATATGCTTTATTGTATACCAACAAAAATAAAAACATAAAGAAAACCTTATACTAAAAAAATATAGAAATGGCGGCCTTATCGCATTCCGCGATCTCTTCCAGGCAACCAGGCATGGAAAAAAATAGCCTGGACATGAAATGGGGCAGACACTTGGTGCAAATATGAAGTTAACATTTTTTTGTGTGAACATGTCAACAGTATGGCATCAGCAACCGTGTTTAACGGTACGACGCTGCTACCAGAGAACGCACCGCGTCGTTCCGCATCACGTTGCACCGCAGTTGGCATACGGCAAAACGCTCATTACTTATTTTTTTGCTGTTGTATAGTTCGCATGTATTCTTATGAGATGATTTGGCTTTATTTACATTATGAAGCATTCATATTACACAGTACATGATCCGTGTCCCGTCCGGGCCCGGACGACGCTCGTTTACGCCACGGTTGTGACTGCTTCATACAAAATGTGTGTAACGATTGAAATCCGTGTCCCGTCCGGGCCACGTACACGGCACAGCCCTGTCTAATATAAATCATCCCTTATGCATACCGTTCAAGCGGTTCGCCGTATGGCATCACGGTGCACCGTACACGGTACCGTGCCGCGAAACAACACCGTGCCGTCTCCCGTTAGCGGAATCGTGCCGTTTCACGGTACCCGGTGCCGTACTGTAGGTAGGCTAGCTTGAAAAAAAAAAAACACCATGAAAGTAAATTATTTTGCATCTGTGCGATTGGAACAAAGACTTGACAACTCAGAACTTGACAACCGCTGTCCGCGTTTCAGTACTTAAAACTAGTGGTTTAAAGCATGATTTAAAATATGAATTATTGATTGCTCTTTTTGACAATAATGAATAGCAAAGGATGAATGCATGCCATTTTTAATCAGATTGATGCAATGGAACGTGTCTAAAGTCATTTTCATTGTCCCATGTGCATTATTTATGAAATTATATTTGTGATTGAATTGTGCTTTAGTGACAGAAATTACAATCTTAATAGAACGAAAAAATCTCCAATATGGTAATTTTATAGCTAATTATATAAGTTGTATTTTCACGTACTCTCGAAAACTTAGGTTGCGGTGAAAACGCACATTTTTTGTCTTTTGCAATTATAATTTTACATTGATAAAATACGCATCAGTTCGATCATTTTGCAGTTGTCTAGACTAGGCTGTTGTTGTACTATGATCAGGATAGTTTCTCAAACTGTAATTTTATGTTATAGGCGAAGTGTTGAGGTTTTTTATGAAGTCGAAATCTTGGTATTTTGTAGGACGTGCTGTCGCGACCAGCTGAAGAGTTTGGGAACGATGAAACGCTGGAGCGGTTGTGGGCCGCGAAAGCGATGGAGCACAGTGATATCTACTTCAATGTAAGTATTATTTTGTTCACTACTTTGGTCAAATTAATTCAAACCAAGCCGAAGTATGATAAGTATTGTCATAGCGCATAGCTTTGGTTCGGACTCTGCTCTGAGGATATTTTAAAATAAGGAATATTTAAAACAAACTTTAATGAGCAAGTTAGAATGGTTCAGCAAAATATCTATGAATCATGGTGGTCATTTTACAATATCTGCTACTGCTTACAGTATCAATCTCAAAACAGTTCCTGTAATGGTTAAATATTTTGATAACTCTAGTGGTAATCTGATTTAAAATTACTAAGGTACTCCTTTTTAGGGTTTCGTAGCCAAATGGCAAAAACGGAACCTTTATAGATTCGTCATGTCTGTCTGTCTGTCCGTCCATATGTCACAGCCACTTTTCTCCGAAACTATAAGAACTATGCTGTTGGGATTTGGTAAGTAGATTTATTTCGTGAACCGCATACCTAAAGATTTTCACACAAAAATAGAAAAAAAAAAACATTTTTCACACAACAAATTTGGGGGGTCCCCATACAACTGAAACTTAACATTATTTTTTTCAACGTACCCATACGTGTGGAGTATCATTCTATGGATAGGTCTTCAAAAATGATATTGAGGTTTCTAAGATCTTTTCTAAACTGAATAGTTTGTGCTACAGACACTTCCAAAGTGGTAAAATGTGTCCCCCCCCCCCCCCCTTAACTTCTAAAATAAGAGAATGATAAAACAAAAAAAATATATGATGTACATTACCATGTAAACTACCAGCGAAAATTGGTTTGAACGAAATCTAGTAAGTAGTTTTTTTTTAATACGTCATAAATCGTAAATCGCAACTTCTGCTTACGGAACCCTCAGTGCGCGAGTCCGTTTCGCACTTGGCCGGTTTTTTTTACACAGTTTACCAATATAACGGGTCATTCACCGCAAATCAGACTCAAAAGGGTATTTGAATGAATAAATAAAATCTTTATAAAACATAAGGCTGCATTTATTTTAATTCTACTTCCAGATGCTTTGTTCCGTGGACACCAGATGGCTGCAGCTAACTCCAAACGATGACCTCATCTACACACATTTTAAGCAAGATTTCCCTGACATGGATGTCTCCTATGTCAATGAAAATGAAATAAAGAACAGCATGAACAAAGCGAAATGGAGAATATTTTGCGAGAAGTTTAAAAATATTATTGAAGACTATAGTTTTGGTACTCTTATGAGAGCAGATGCTAAAGGAGACTACTCAGAACTGAATACAATGCTTGTTCCTAGAGTCCAGTTCTACGCAATAGAAATAGCAAGAAACAGAGAGAATCTAAATAATGAAGTGAAGAAAAGATACAAGTGTAATGCAAAACCTACCATAGAGGCTCAAGAACACACCAAAATTGCCACATAAGAACTATGCACCAGTAACAGGCTAGTATAGACAAGGAAAGTTGGTTTTTAAACAGTTTGAAAATGGATAAGGCAGTATCAGCTAACTGCCAAGATAGGAGTGATGAAAATTAATATTAATACCTACTTGTGTAGGAATCGAAGACTTGTGATATTTATGCATTAATTGAAGTAAAATTATTTGTATATTTTTATTAGTAATGGCAGTACAATGTGAAGGAATGTCTTTAAATTAACATTATTGAAGAATACATTTCTATTCTGATTTTACTCTAGTAATATGTTGAGAATTCATAGCAGCTACATTGTAATTATGTAACTTAGTTATAACATTGTTTTAAACTTGAATAATTCAGTTCCCTTACTGCCATAAGCTAAAGTACTTGTAAGACTCTTCTTGTGTAAACTAGCCTAATTTTTCGAAAACCTAAGCATTCTCAAATAATGATCATAAACATTTAGTATGTACTCTCAAACATTATACACATACATGAATACTGGCCAAATAGAATTGTATCAGGCCCTAGCCACCGTCCCAAAAGTGACTATAAAATGATATTTGTACTCAATTTTGCCTGCTTATCACTTCGTAGAATAACATAATCAGCAGTACTATTACATGCATATTTAGATTTAAATATTTTAACAAAAACAATTTTTGATATTTACAAAATAAGTTTTAATATAAGGCAGGCCTTTCTGTTTATATTGAAAGTTGTTTTTGTGAAAATGTACCCTAACAATTAGAAAGTTGTGATTGTCTTAATTGAAAAATGAATGAGGTGCTCTATTGCTCATACATTTTTTATATTAAAATTTATACTATCATGTGAACTAGTTTTATTTGTCAGTCTAGTGGTGCTAATAAAAAAATATTTTAGGTACTTTATGAAGCAGTCAGTGTGAATATTGACTATTTTGCACAAAATAAAGAGTCTGTTATGATCCTAAATCCTACTAATATTATAAACTAGCTGTCCCCCGCGGCTTCACTCCCGTCAACTGGCAACTTTCATATTTTTACCGACTTCACAAAAAGGAGGAGGTACTATGTTCGGATGTTTGTATGCTTTTTTTTTTTTTTTTCTATGTTTGTTCATCGAATACTCCGCCAATTGTCGACGGATTTTCAAAATTCTTTTTTTGTTCGAAAGTAGATAGTTCTGAGGTGGTCCCATTGTCACCAAATTAGGATCTGATGATGGGATCTTAGAGAAATCGAGGGCAAACCTCAAATTTTATAGGCTTACTCATTATTTTTTGCATATATTATGAAGTATCTTGTGTATTTGCGTATGGTTGTTACCATGTCAGGTAGCTGGGCTGATGATGGAAGGTACAACTCCTTAACAGTAGGTAAGAAGTTACTCGAACAGGCAAGGATTGTTTTAGTAAATTGTTTTGATGTTTGATAGGGCATTTGCCACATTTGGTCTCATGATCATCAAGTCATGACCTGATGCTGCAGAGTACCTAACTCTTCGACAACTAACAGCAGATATATCGTGTTTAGGATCATTGAAAAGGGTGATTCGTGGGCTCGATGTGTGGATAAACGTACTGTTAATGAGGAACACCGAAGTACATAGAGACCTGATGCTGAAGCCAGGAGCATCAGAAAAAGTACGAACCTTGAAATTACAGCACCATAGTCGTGTTTGGGCTCATTTTAAACAGGACTAAATTTTAAGTTCAATGCAATTGTGACATAAGTCTGGCCTGATGCTGCAGCCTGGATTATCAGCATCTAGTCTAAAAACTAATAAATACTTCTTAAAGTGAGCTTCTTTTGCGAATTTTCTTCTGTATAATTATTAACCGACTTCAAAAAGGAGGTTGTTAGGTATGGGGTACCACTAAAAAGTGAAAAATAAAAAACTTTTTACAAAAAAATACAACCGACTTCCAAAAAAAAACACTACAAAGTAAAAAATAACTTTAATTTCGGAAGTCGGTGTTTTTGTTAGTTTCTTTGTATTTTGACACCGAGTTCCGAAATTAAAGTTATTTTTTACTTTGTAGTGTTTTTTTTTGGAAGTCGGTTGTATTTTTTTTTTTACACAAACAACAAAAACAAAGAATTAGCGAAATCGGTTCAGCTGTTCTCGAGATTTGCGCTTAGCACACATGCAGCGATTCATTTTTAACCGACTTCCCAAAAAGGAGGAGGTTATCAATTCGATTGTATGTTTTTTTTTTATGTTTAATAACCTCATAACTCCGACAATTATGAACCGATTTGAAAAATTCTTGTTTTATCTGAAAGGATATACTTGTCAAAATACGAAGAAAGTAACAAAAACACCGACTTCTGAATTTAAAGTTATTTTTTACTTTGTAGTGTTTTTTTTTTTGGAAGTCGGTTGTATTTTTTTGTAAAAAGTTTTTTTATATTATAGAACTAGAAGAGATGCGATAGTTTGTAAGGACGGTTACTCGCACGTCAGAACGAACGCCTGAAAGGAACTTCATGAAATTTAGCACAGAGGTAGATCAGTCTGGAGTAACACATAACGTTGGCTTAGAGTGTAAACCTTCTAAATCCATTTTTGGGCATTTTGACGTTTTTTGTACCATTACAAAGTTTAATAAAAAATCACTTATAGTAGTACTCTATGTAAAAAATACACAACCTAGAATAACAGCTACAGTCAGTTTTCTTTTTACCGACTTCACAAAAAGGAGGAGGTACTATGTTCGGATGTTTGTATGTTTTTTTTTTTCTATGTTTGTTCATCGAATACTCCGCCAATTGTAGACGGATTTTCAAAATTCTTTTTTTGTTCGAAAGTAGATAGTTCTGAGGTGGTCCCACTGTCACCAAGTTAGTATCTGATGATGGGATCTTAGAGAAATCGAGGGCAAACCTCCAATTTTATAGGCTTACTCATTATTTTTCGCATATATTATGAAGTATCTTGTGTATTTGCGTATGGTTGTCACCATCTCAGGTAGCTGGGCTGATGATGGAAGGTACAAACTCCTTAACAGTAGGTAAGAAGTTACTCGAACAGGCAAGGATTGTTTTAGTAAATTGGTTTTGATGTTTGATAGGGCATTTGCCACATTTGGTCTCATGATCATCAAGTCATGACCTGATGCTGCAGAGTAGGTACATAACTCCTCGACAACTAACAGCAGATATATCGTGTTTAGGGTAATTGAAAAGGGCTCGATGTGTGGATAAACGTACTGTTAATGTGGAACACTGAAGTATATTGAGACCTGATGCTGAAGCCAGGAGCATCAGAAAAAGTACAAACCTTGAAATTACAGCACCATAGTCGTGTTTGGGCTCATTTTAAACAGGACTAAATTTTAAGTTCAATGCAATGTTGACATAAGTCTGGCCTGATGCTGCAGCCTGGATTATCAGCATCTAGTCTAAAAACTAATAAATACTTCTTAAAGTGAGCTTCTTTTGCGAATTTTCTTCTTTATAATTATTAACCGACTTCAAAAAGGAGGTTGTTAGGTACCACTAAAAAGTGAAAAATAAAAAACTTTTTACAAAAAAATACAACCGACTTCCAAAAAAAAAACACTACAAAGTAAAAAATAACTTTAATTTCGGAAGTCGGTGTTTTTGTTAGTTTCTTCGTATTTTGACACCGAGTTCCGAAATTAAAGTTATTTTTTACTTTGTAGTGTTTTTTTTTGGAAGTCGGTTGTATTTTTTTGTAAAAAGTTTTTTTTAAATTGACAAAAACGTGTGATGAGTAAAACTGTCAAATCCATAACTTCAAAAATTCGCAGCTAACTCCATCCTCAACATATACGCGTACAAATAATGAATGTTCAAATTTTTAGGAATGTTTTTTGTCTCCTGAAAATTTACCTGATATGCAGTTGGTAGGTTTACACTCTAAGCATATTCCCTACATATCACGCGGGTGAAGTCGCTGGCAGAAGTTAGTGTGGTAGGTAGTACCTACCTATTTCCTAATCATCATCTGCCTAGCCTTTTCCCAACTATGTATATTGGGGTCGGCTTCCAGTCAAACCGGATTGACCCATTCGTAATATCTGAACAATAAATGTTGTAAACCGTTTTTCATTATAAATTTGATATCGTTGATTTTTGATACTAAAGGTGCATCCACACCACAGTTAGGTACTTTTTGTGAAGCAGTTTCCAAGTGTTGTGGGCAACATCCCATAACAAAAAGTTATTTGTTAGTAGGTAGGTATATAAATTAGTCAGAATATTAGTGTTGCATTTTGTTGCTCCACAAAAGTAACTGCGGTGTGGATGCACCTTCAGGAAGTCAGTAAATGTATGTGGGTCAATGACCTTAGACCTTTGACGCAAAATTTGGCGCCTTCCATAGTGGTGTATCTTCTATCGATAAGGAAGTAGTTGGTAGGTATGTCATGTTATCATTGGCTTGCTAACCGTAGTTACCTAATGCTTAGGTTACATGAGGCTAGTAGTTCTTTAGTTAGAATAGCAAGTAAGAAACTGCATAATACAGAAATAACCGCGAGTATTCCCAGTCCCACATAGATAGTTAAAATTCCTATAGGGTTGGTTGCATGCTTAGAGTCGGTTCCAGATAGGTAAACGTGCAATAAAGTAGGTATATTGACCCACATACATTTATTGACTTTCTTAAGATCAAAATCAGAAATAATGACATAAAGCTGTCCTGAATCGACTTCTATCGTGATACTTTACGTTTTCTAATAATGAAAATCAGTTCTTAATTTATTGTTCTAGTATCTACGAAGAGATATTAGGGTAAGGTCAATGTACTTTATTGCACGTTTATCTGGAACCGACTTTAGTAGCTTTGGATACAGAACCCTTAAAAATTAGAGGATAGCTTTTCCTGAGGCCCGAAGGACCGTAACCTTGCTGTACTACCAGCGTTCCTTTGCCATCCAGAGTGGGATACCATCACTGCTGATCTGCAAAACTATTTTTCATTACTCATGCTCGTAAAGGCCTGAAGTTGCCTGGCGAGCGGCGTGAAAGTATTACTTTGCAGCCCTAGGGAGAATCGTTTTCAACTGACAGCCTTCAAATCATAAAAAAACCTAGTTGAAATTTTTATGGCTGAATAAATTGCCGGTTACAGAAAAAAAAATAGTCGGGAAAGCGGCAAACCGACCTTCATTTGTTTTTTCGAGCTTTGTTCATACTTTCGATGTGGTCTGTGTTATATATCGGGTATAGAGAGCCCCTGGTATAGCAGAGATTTGTTTTTACTACGATGAGTTCATCTTTCATCTGTTGGCACCGTCTCGGGACTCACAGATATCAGTTATTTTCACCCCTGGCTGGATAACATTGTCCTATTATTGTAAGGCCGTAACACCTGTAAGAAGTTGCATGATATGGTGCCATAGGGTGCTTACATAAAGAAACAGGTTTCCGGTGCAGGCAAGTCTGTGCGGGTCGGTACCTACCGATCGGTGCAGATTCAGGATATTTTATGCGCTCATTTATAAAGTGACAGGTCGGTGCGTCGTACCTTGTTGGCAATAAGTTTTTTTTTTTTTTTTTATATTTATGGCAACTGAGCCGGTTCCGACTATTCTGCCAGTGTCACGTGGTGACGGTAGCACAGAGAGGCAGTCCGTCAAACTTTCCGTTTTACTTCGTGGTAGGTGTTAGTGTAGCTGAAACGAACACATGGGTTAGTAAAACATATAATCTAATTTACAAGCATACTACAACACTACTAGTTTATACTATTTACAGACTATTTACACACACGTTACGCACTAATTAAAATTTTAAGTCATTCTCGTTAATGAATGTGGCCAAAATGTTGATTAGTTTAGGGGAGAAGTGGGAAAGGAGGGTATGAAAGTTGGTTGGGAGGGGAATGTTAAGTTTGGAAATTTTATTATATAGGTCAAAGGATTTATTATTTAGGGAGCAACAGAAGAAAATATGGTCTAAAGTACCATCCGCAAGGCCGCACTCGCACAGGGAATTATCCCGGACGTGGATTTTGTTCAGGAACACAGGGCTACAACAATGTCCGAGTCGGAGTCTACAGAGGGACGAAACAGTTCTCTTCGACAATTTAGGATATTTAAAAAACCAAGGCCTACGCTGGATTTCAGGCTGTATGGCAGCGTAGTAGAGGCCCTTGGTTTTAGAAGTCGTCTTCCATGTTTCAGTCCACGAGTTAAATAACTTGGGTTTGGCACCATTCCGCAAATCGTAGTTATGCGCTACGTAGTGCTTTTGATCAACCGGATTCGATGTGGCATACTTTGCTAACGAATCAGCGCACTCATTGCCAACAATACCCGAGTGACCGGGGATCCAGGTTATCTCGATGTCCAAGCCGTTTTGGGAGCAATCAAATAACAAGTTCTTTATATCTATAATGATTTGACTATTAATTTTACTGTGGAGTTGATTTTGTTTAAGGGCCTGAACGCTACTACGGGAATCTGAGAAAATTACTGACCTTGTTATCTGATGAGATTTAATATAGTGTATGGCTTCTAAAATACCAATACACTCTCCTGTAAAGACTGATGCTTCTGGTGGGCATTGAAAAAGTAAAGCTATTTTGGAATTTTGGAAATAAACTGCCACACCAGTACATTCGGTTTCAGAGAATTTTGAAGCATCCGTGAAAAAGAAATTCCATCCTTCCCAATAACGTTTGACAGCTGACTCAAAGTCATGTCTAGCGTCTTGAGAATTCCTAGATAAACCTAATCCCAAAACGACTTTTGGTTCGAAATGAATCGCCTCGTATGCGGCGGAGAAGACCGGAAGAGTAGGGTATTGGCAAATAGGCGCGGAGAGTTGTTTAAGCTCTCTGTACCTATTTAACAATAGGGGAACCACTTTATGGTTCCAATAGGAAGAATTATTAAAGGAAAGGTCAATTAGTTCTAAAATTGGGATCAAGGGATGGGATGAGAGGGAAAATACCTTAGTTAGGAAGCGATCTGCCAAATACTGTCTCCTAAGGTGTAGGGGTGGGTCTGCACATTCCACTTGCAGCGCATTTATGGGAGATGATTTCATAGCCCCAACGACAATTCTTAGGCATTTGGACTGTATGCTATCTAATTGTTTAAGCGCTTCTTTGTTACAGGGCTCAAGAAGGTAGCTGCAGTAATCCATAGCACTTCTGGTCAGCGCATTATAGACCAGTTTAAGGGTGTAGGGGTGAGCTCCCCACCATACCCCAGCCAAAGCCTTAAGGACCGACACAGAACGTTCACATTTTTTGACCGTGTTGTTGATGTGATCGACCCCAGTCAGTCTTGAGTCTAGAGTTACTCCCAGAAACCTGGCCTTATCTTCGACTGGAATGCTTTGACCATTAATGTTAATATCTATTGGAGGTACAGAACGCTTGCGTGTAAAAATGACAGCTTTACTCTTTGGAGCACTTAAAGACAAACCATTGTCAAGTAGCCATTGGTTTAATGAGGCCAGAGAGACATTCATCGAAAAAGCGGCATCCTGAATGGAATTGCCACAGACCATTAGTGCAATGTCGTCAGCATACTGAAGGATTTTACAGTTGAAATTAAGGCAAGAGGGCAGGTTAGCTGTATAGATGTTATATAATGGGGGACTAAGAACTGATCCTTGGGGTAGTCCTCTCCAGACCGATCTTTGTTCAGAGTCACCCCCTGGTATTCTTAATTGAATGGTGCGATTGGTAAAAATGCTACCAATAATGCGACAAATCCTCGCCGGGACTCTCAGCTCGTGCAGCTTTTGCCTGAGATTAGGGAGGAGAACTGAATCATAGGCAGCTGATATATCCAGGAAGACAGCAACCACAGACTCGTTCCTGCTAAGGGCCAGCCGGACCTCTGACGTGAGGATACCCACACTATCAGCTGTGCCCAGACCTTTCCTAAAGCCGAATTGAGTCGTTGGGAGCAGTTTCCTGTTTTCCACCAACCACACTAATCGGTTTTTAACAAGGTGTTCTAAAAGTTTGATGAGTATGGACGATAAGGCAATAGGTCTGTATGAGCAATGATCATTAGGATCTTTGCCTGGTTTTAGAATCGGAATGACAACCTGAACCTTCCACTCTATGGGAATGTAGCCAGAAGTAAAACAGAAATTAGCCAGGTCCAGGTAATATTTGTGGGTTTTTGGACCAGCTTTAGAAATAAAGGAGTACGGGAATCCATCCACTCCCGGTGCGGAGTCCTTGACGTGGGATAGCACAGTTTTTAGCTCCTCCAAGTTAAATGGCATGTTCATTGGTTCGTCAATGTTGTCTGTGTCATAAATATCAACACTGGTTTCCTCAACACCTGGGACATAAGCTGGAGCGATTTTTGAGAAAAACTGGTATCCCAGCTCTTCCGTGAGGTTGTTAGAGGAGGCAGGTGCTAAACTGCTCCTAAAACGTTTCACCTTTCGCCAAACCATCGAAACCGGGGTGGACGGACTCAGCGAACTACAGTATTTTGACCAACCTTCGCGTTTTTTCCGTTTTAGGAATTTCCTGGACTTGGCTAGTATCTGTTTGAAGGCAATGAGGTTATCCAGGTTCATATTGCCGTTGACTGTCTTTTCGGCCTCATTCCTGGCCCTGACCATGTTAGTGCATTCCCTATCCCACCATGGCGGGGAGGGAAGTTTACCAGAATGGGGTTTTTTGGATGGGAAACAATCATCAGCAGTGGAGAGAATGGTGGAAGAGAAGGATAAGAAACAATCCTGGGCGTTATCTCTGTTAACTTCTGGAAGGGAAGATATTCTTAGGTCCAGAATTTTAGCATATAAATCCCAGTCTGCTGAATTTAGTTGGTGTTTTAAAAGAGGGGGGGAAACATTAAAAGGAATATTTTTGGAAGGAAATTCAATTATGATGGGGTAGTGATCACTTCCATAGGTCATATCCAAGCGACGCCAAATGAGAAGACTAGCTATATTGGATGAACAGAATGCTAAGTCAACACAGCTAATATTCTGACCAGGTGCAGATCTACGTGTAGCACTACCATCGTTGATGAGACAAAGATTGAGTTCATCCAATATATCAAGTAAGCCAATGCCAAAGTTATCGCAAGTATCTGATCCCCAACGATAATGGTGACAGTTAAAATCACCCAGAACAAGTATTGGACCGCTAACACTACATAATAAATTCCTAATTATTGAAAGATATTCTAGATGTGGGTGCGCAATATAAAAAGAAAAAATATTTATACCCTCAGCCTTCACAGCAACAACATTTATGTCATCGCCAACAAAGGTTAGAGGAATCTGAGAGAATGATACCTTGCTATTGATGAGCAAGGCACATCCTCCGTATCCATCAGATCTATCATAACGTACACTGGTAAAACACGGCAACCTGAAATTGCTTCCAGGTAAGAGCCATGTCTCAGCAATGCCGCAGATTGATGGTTTAAACTTATTAATTAAAAAAGAAAGATCAGGCTTTCTGGGAGTAATACTCCTCACGTTCCACTGGAGAAATGTCAGGGGATGGAATGTTATGGATATAATTTAGAATAGTGGTCAATTTTGATGCAACGTGGTCAGGTATAGCTTGGGATGGGTTTGCAAGAGCAGACATTAGCATGTCAGTAATTAAATTTAAAATATTGGTTGAGGTATCCTGTCTGTGAAGCATTGGCTCTGGAGCTTCCATTGGAAGGGCACAGCCGTTCTTTGATGGGGAAAAGGAGTAATTTTGAGTGAGGTTCAGGTGAGCTTGTCTATCATAACCGGGTGAAAGGGAGATATGGGGTTTGGGTTTCAAAAATACCGTTTTACGGTATGATTTTTGGGTTACTGGGATGGGACTTGAGGACTGGGATTGCGAATTATTTGCAGTAACTTTGTTCCGTGGGAAAGACTTGGAGACTTCAGCATATGATCTGGAAACAGGTGGGAAGACCCGACTTGCCTCCGCATACGAAATCGATTTCTCCGCCATCAGAGCTTTGATACTCTTCTGTCGGCCCAATTCAGGACAAGCACTGTCATTTGCGAAATGGTTGCCACTACACGAAACACAGAGACTCAATTCACGGGTGACTTCACATCCATCGCCTGGATGATCTTCACCACACTTAAAACATCTAGGTTTCGATCTGCAAAGTGTGCGTGTATGGCCAAAGCGGCAACAATGATAACATTGAACCGTTGGGTAAGTGTACCGCTCAACTGGGAGAGCCGAGTAGAAACTGTACACACGTTTAGGTAGGAATTGTCCGTCAAAAGTTAACACAACAGTCTGTGTGGGTCTCCACTCTGTCACACCAGAAGAGGACACCTTTCGGTTCATCCTTCTGGCCTTGATAACAGAGCCGCATCCCTCAGGAACCTGGATATTTTTAATGATTTC
Source organism: Ceramica pisi (assembly GCA_963859965.1). Classification (NCBI taxonomy): domain Eukaryota; kingdom Metazoa; phylum Arthropoda; class Insecta; order Lepidoptera; family Noctuidae; genus Ceramica; species Ceramica pisi. Next base: position 3,166,605 of record OY982542.1, read on the forward strand.
CTCTTCTGACCACTCAACTGGTATATCCCTAACAATACCCATTCTTGTTATGTTGTATTGTGGAATGGCAGCCATGTAATTGTGTTGGGAAAGAATTTTATTGTTAAGAAAACTATTTGCATCCTGGTGCGACTTGAACTCAACTGACACACGATTTCTGCCTATACGTTTGATCCCACCGAGATGTACGTTATTCACGTTATTTATCGTCAAAAACATACCAAACTTGATAGGTTGTAGCACAGTGCCTGAAGTTTGTTCGTCTTTGAGCGAAACATTCACAATGTATGGTGGATTATCTCTTGCTGTATAAGAAAGCCTGCCTAAAATATTTTTCGCAATCTTGGGTTTAACATTGGAAGAAACCAGGGGCGAACTAGCGGCCCTCTTGCGATTAGGGGTATCCGTATCCATAATAGGGTCCTGTTGTGTTATTTCGATGTCATGGGGGAGGGTAATTGTTAGTCCGGGGGAGAGATCAAATAATTCATCAGGGGGGTCAGGATCAGGGGGCTTTTTCGAGTTCATCTCGAATTATTGTTAAAAAGAAGGACACTTACAACAAAAAACAAACCTTACACCAAGAACACAGACACAGAGAACACTTTCGATCGAGTTTTAAACCAAAAAAGATCACAAAAATCGAAAATATTCGTAGCACTGACAAAAGCACGTGTTTAGCCTTCACCACTACCTAGACTCGAATTTGATGTTAGTTTTCTGGCAATAAGTTGTTTGCACCCATAGTTCTGATAGGAGTACCTGTCACTATGACAAGCAAGTTTCTTGCATGCACGTCTATTAGTCAATCGCCTTAGCTACTTACTGGACTACATAATAGGAATACTCTGGCAGGTTTCTCTATCACTAGATGAATTTGTTGCAACTGAAATTCTAGCGGATCAATTTAGAGTACCTAGGGACTCGCAACTCCCACTCGGTCCGTTGAGCGTAGCTGATCAAGTAGGTACTTTGAATGACTGGAATTGCTGCGTGTCGAGTCTTGCCTACCAAGTTTTATCACTATACGGTAAAATGTGAGTGGAGCAAGCTGTCATACCACCTTCATTGGATCGATTGATAACACTCGTGTGGCAGCAGGCGGCAGCACTGTCGCTGTGCGGCGCGGCTCGCGAGACCGACGAGCAGCGCGCGCTGGCGCACAAGCTGCTCGCGCACACACAGAACATACACTCCCGCGCAGACCAGCTCGCTGCCAAAACCCTTAGCTTTGAGTTAACTGTATGTGTGGCAGCAGGCAGCAGTGAGATTTTTACATGATAATAGCATAAATTCCACTGCTGCAAATATAGTTAAAATGCAGACGCCAAGGGCCTAGCGCTTCAGGAATAATCAGTCCACACCTGGGACTGTGGCCACATTGAAAAACATTGTAAAAATTGTGGAATGGAGTTTAAAAATGGAACCTAGACACAGTGCTGCCTAATATTCTTGTAAAGTTTTCGCTGCACCAGGTAGACCTAAAGGGGTTGTATAAAAAATAAATAAAAATAATGTAGGAGTTTTACTTTTTTATTTGTCTTAAAATCTATATTTACGAGGTCTCCATGGCGGTGGCAGTTTCCTCTGTGTACTTGCCCTTGTCCTTGCCGAGGGCCGCCAACCTTCCCTTCGCTCTGCGGTCGAGGATGGACTTACGGTCCTTGTTCATCTTTAGCTTGACGATCACGCACTGTGGAATGAAATAAGATTCTTTTAGTATGGTGATGAAAGAGAGAATGGTAGTAAGTGGAGAGATAGGTAGATCAGAGCCATGGAAGTGTATCAGCAGTACCCGTGCCCCAGCCATGCATTGCAAAGCTTCAATATGACATGAAAGCACAGTCTCAGTGACAGTAGCGTCATCATTTCAGAGTATGTTAGTAGAAAGTTAGTTGCGTGGTTATGGTTATGAATTTTATTAGTATTAATAGCTGCTTTTAAGGTCCAGTTAACAAATTACTATAGGAGTTGGGTTGCAGAAAAGTTTGAAAGAGTTACCACAGCCCTGGCATGCAAAGTTGAAGGAACACAGGGTGGTTATTAGTCTGATAGTCTCAACACTGAGAATGGGAGAAGTCAGTTCAATGATTTGCCTCGCAAAAAAAGGTATAGGAGTTTATTTTGATTATGTACACATAAAAGTACACACAAATAATTTTGTGTATTCTGTTATGTGTACACAGAATATAAATAGTATGTAGAGAATTGAAATAATAGATAGAATAGTTTATCTTAACCACATGGGGTAAACTACTATAGTGATTTATATACTAATCCATAACAAAATAATAATCACTGTAGTTAAAGTTGTCTCATCCCACAATATTGTTTGTGAGACTTATGGATAGCCAAAAAAAAAAAGAAGATTAGTAAACCTTTTAAAACATAAATGGAATTATATAAATCAGTCTTATAAAGTATAATTATGTTCCAAGGAGGAAGGAATTGTACATTTCAGTTAGTTATAAGGTTATTTAAATAGAAAATGTTAGTAAATGATTAGCATTAGTTAAATAATCCATTTCAAAACAAAAAAGCTGCCAAGAATTTGAATTTCATGCAGATGGCAGTTTGTCAAACCTTAGTAGTAGATTTGTTAATTACCTTTGAAGGGTGGATGCCGACATACGCGCTGGCACCGTTAGCCTTCTCCCTCTGGATCCTCTCAATGTAGACGACAAACTTCTTACGGTACACCTGCACTACTTTGCCGACCTGCTGGCCTTTGTAGTGACCGCGGACAACCTAAAACATAGTGCAAATTGGTTAATACGATGTTAAGTTTCATATCCTATGACAGATCCTACTGCGAGCCTCTTGAGTAGTAACAAGTGGTGTTTATGAAGCAACATGACTGAAATTAGGATTGTAAAGTAATACCAACCCTAATTAATTTGGCAGCATGTTTGAATAGCTAAGTATGATGTAGCTTGGTGACTGCCTCATCTGTAATTACCAGAATTAACTTACTGTGTTACCCAAGCTGGCTTAGTTATTCATACATATTTCAGAAGAGAAAAATCAAAGAAACAGCACTGCCAAATATCAAAATATACTCTATGCAAGTTTTAGTCAAAACTATTGATGTTTATAAATGTTTATCCAGGTAGATTTTACAGAGAACATTCACAAGTAAATGTAATTGATAAAGCTAACCTTATGTGTTTAGAAGAAAGAAGATCTTATATCCTTTTTTAATATTACTATGAAAAGAGCATGGCTAGCCCTATGGTAAGTTAACTAAATCATGTTTGTGGTGCAAAAGAATCAGAGCCTTAGTTCCACCATGGTACAGACTAGCAAACCGCGCCGAAGACTCATATGAGAAAACCTCAAATTCGTCGGAAGCACGGTAGCAATCGTCCGTAGTCTAAGAATGGTTTATTCATCATCATATTGATTTGCACATACAAACATAACCTACAAATCGGATTCAAATTGATACAAAGGAGGATTGCAATGATGGTTTACCTGAACTTCGTCATCCTTGCGGATTGGCATAGACTTGACGTTGAACTTCTGTCTCAACTCCTTGGACAGAGGTGCAGACATAAGCACTCGCCTAATATGTGAAGGCGCGCTGAAGTGCCTCTTCCTGTTTTTCCTCCTCGAGGATGTGACGAGCTTATTGTACTTCATTCTGTCGCTCTTCGCTGAAAACCCAAAATACCACGTTTTACTTCACACACGAAATGTTTAGGTTACTGTTTCCTGCGTGCTAAACGTCAAGTTGCCGCGGCGATTATTTCGATAAACAATAATAACAAAAATGAAAATATCCATCGTTTGTGATGATGGATATAATATAAATCAACAATATAACAATTCTAGTCACTTATATGGCAAGAAATACAAGATTTTCACGGATTTATCAACGTACCCTGAACAACTCGGGCAAAGAACCGAAATAAAAAGAAATTATACCAGTGTTGCCAATTCAAGAAACCTAAAAGTTTCTGTCAAAACTTAGTACCATCAAAAAAATAAAATAAACTTAATAAAGGAAAAGAAATATATACTAAATAAAGGAAATCTCAAATTAAATATGAAATTAAAGCCAAACCAAATGAAAGTTTAATTATGTAATTTTAAATTACATTTGTAACATTGAACACTTTGATTTATAATTACTTGGCAACTATAATAAATGTCAGGACAAAGTGTTCCTTTCTACGCATACGCAAGTGGTTTAGATGAAAAAGTAATTGAAATGGAATAATAATTCTTTGTTAGTTTGCTAATTTTTTGAAGATTTACTTATCACTTTCACGAAAATGTTCCTTAAAATTCTAAAATATTAATTTTAGTTCCTCCAGAGACACAGTTAACGGTCTTCCGCGATTCATTAATATATCATACATACATAAATGAACTAAAAATATTATACTCGAATGGTAATATACCTACTAGAGGGAAGAACGAGAAAACCTTCTTTAAAAAAATATTCATTTATTTGTTGTAAATATGAAAGTTCTCCCAATTATTTTATGTAAATATTTTTGCGTATGTGCTATGCTAAACAAATGTAGCTATCTAGTACAGTACGAATATTCTAACTTTACCCATGCGAAGTTGGCTGTTAGTGACGACCGCGCAGGGTCCATCGCGTAGAAAAGTGTTACGTTCGTAGATTATGTTTTTTTTGTGTACGTGTTATATTTGAATTTTGAAAAAATGCATGCAAGAACAATAAAACGATCACAAAGTAACACAACAAACACATACACTACAAGAAAACACAAAATACAAGTCAAACAGTAAGAAAAAACCAGAATAATTAATTAAAACAATAACAACGTACACTTTTCGCACCAACAGTAGTATTGCATTGAGGAAGCGAGACACAAGTATGCATCAAACGTATACGAGTGACTGAGACGGCATACGCGACGTACCTGCGCATGCGCTTTTCTATGTTTCTTGTCAAATTGACATCCTGCGCAATCGATTGCGACGTACTTCGCATGGGTAAACTTAGATTATTCGTACTGTACCTATGTTATTTTTGTATTAGTATTTTTTTTGGCATTTAACGCCATCTGGTGTCAAGTATAAAAACATATACAGGCTTACAAGCAGAAAATGTTTTTTTGTTCTTCTAACAATTTAGGACAATTTACCAGTAAGTAATGAAATACGAGTACAATTGAGTAGTAATTTTTAGGCATGCTCCCGTCTCGTCAACTTTTATTCCAGCTAGAATTATACCTAACGTCGTGGTCGTGCTGGGAAGGAATCTTCCCTGCATGACCTGTATCTTTACGATATCGATAGGTATAAAATTTATAATTATTATTATTAATTATTTATAGTACAAATTTAAAAGGATTTTATTACCATAGATCTAAGCTTATAATTAATGCGTTCATGCCTTCATGGTCGTGCTACGAAGTACAACACTTCCGTACCATCATACAAAATGTGACATGTTTTTATTCATCGGCGAGGCCTATGTTTGTCCTAAGTGGGTGATAGACGTACGAACTTATAGTACGTGGTTTTTTTAGTTCCTGAACTTACTCGGCTCGACATCGGTGACTGTCGGTGACAGACGTGAAGCGGGATCTATGAATTTCGTTAATTCATGTGACTATCTTCGAAAATTATTCATTTCTGCAAAACAGCTGCACCAGACGTTGACAGACGTGCGAGCTGAAGCGAACTACGAGCAAAATTTCAAGCCTGTTGGATCGCCAACGATTTTTCTGTACGCGAACTCAGGGCACAGGGTGACAGTGAGCGAAAAAGGATGTTGAGCCATAAGTAAGCGTACTTGCTCGTACGTCTATCACCAACTGTATAATTTTAACACTGCGGCATCGAGTACTAATGATCGAAGCACTGCGGTATACATTGCAGTTTTAGATCAGCGCGATCTCTTGACCGCTAGTGGACGTAATGTTTTCTATTGATGATGATTTCTGATAAAGTGTCCTATTTAGAGAATGTTTTATTTTACCTGTAACTAACTCTTTATATACACTTCTATCACATTGAATAATTTCAGATTTTTCTATAAGTATGCAAACTTCGGAGATAAGGGGGGGGGGGGGGGGGTGGTGTGTTCATTTTTCGTTAAAATTCGAAAACAATTATCACTTCCTAAATTAAAATTAAAATGTAATTTGTAAATGTGCAAAAAGCGTTCTTTCATATGACACTCACACGCCCTAGTGGCCTCACTTCGAATTTTTAAGAACCTCTCTAAGTCGCTGTTGCAATAAAAGTATATAAATTTTTATTTATTTCTTACTAGCTGTCCCCGGGGCTTGTCAAATATTTTTTGCTTTTAAACCTTCCCTGTATTCTGGCGAACTAAACAAAAAAAGAATTACCGAAATCTTTCTTCTTCGTTCTCGAGTTTTGCGAGACTAACGAACAGCAATAGGGAATATGCATGAAAAAAGTATTTACCTACCTATGATCTGAACAGTTTATCTAAAAGTATTCGAAAATATAATACTAACAGTAAAATTAGAATTTAATGGCCCGAAAAACGAACGAGATACAATTATTTTAAACAAATATATCCCTCACGCGAAAACGCTGTTTTCTATGGCAGCTGTATAGTCGTCGTGTTATTTGACGTCACAGTTCGTATCGGACTTCTCTTTCTAACTGTAGTCTTTGAAGCTTTATAACTTCATAAATGATGAAGGTAAGTATTTAAAAAATAATTTCATGATTGTTTACTAGAGCTAATAAGTATTTTATTTTGCAAATAAAAAAATCACATGCATATTCCCTATTCATTTTTATATATAAGACTAGCTGTCCCCCGCGGCTTCGCTCCCGTCAACTGCATTTTTTTTGCGTTTAAACCTTCCCTGTAATATTTAGCGAGACTAACGGACAGCAATTCATTTTTATATTTAAGATTATTAGGTATTATTTATATAAACAAACGTCATCTAAATCTATAATATTTATAGTTGATAGCAATATTTAGGTACCTACTTCTTGAGATATCCAGCTGTGAAAGACGAACAGACTTGGTCACACCATAAGGGTTCCTTTTTACAATTTCAGAAAGGAACTCTAAAAATGTCACCACTCGCTGGCTAGTTTGTGTGAATGAATGTCACTGCAGCTGCCAGCTGCCGTTTAAGTATTCTGTTTTTCTAGCTGGCAACATAGTACAGTCATTTGGTGTAGGAAATGAGGTTAAAGGTTTTGAATTTCAATGGATAGTGTGGTTCTCAAGGAAGGTTCTAGTTCATAATTTATAAAGCGGGCGAAGCCGCGAGCGTCATCTAGTCTAATATGTAACAATCTCGTGTCACAGTGTTTGATATCGAACTACTCCGAAAAGACTTGACCGGTTTTTTTTTGTGTTTGTTTGGTAGGACTGAGATTAGGTCGTAGACTATTTTTTTTTATGGCAAACGTTTTTTTTGCCGTATTACGTACCCCCCTTCCCATTATTTTTAGGATGCGTTAACATTTCTTCGTTTCTCCGTTACGCTGTAATGGACAGGTACCCTTATCGCGGCGGCGCACGCAGATTCGTACGCGGCTCCGCGGCGTCGCAGTAGATTTCTTGAAAGGTGTTCTGACTTGGCCCGTGCTATCGATATTCAAAATCCCCGAATTTTATTTAGATTCCCCGCAGTTTGGGAAATTCCCCACTCACCAAAACTGAAACCATATTGTATTATTTCTTTATCAGTTTTCGCCAAGAAGAAAAACAATCAAAATTTAGGCATTATTTCGCTCGCCGGACAGTCGCTGTTGTTCGTCAAAACACACAGTACTGCAACCTCGCCTTAAAGACATCCTAATGGCAATGGAGAAGGCAATGCTCGTAGTTTCCTACCATAATCGAATCAGGAATAATGATATCCGCAAGAGAACAAAGGAACCCGAAGGATCGCCAAACTGAAGTGGCAGTGGGCAGCTACGGCACATTGCTCGTAGAACAGATGGTCGCGAGGCCGTAAAGTTCTGGTGTGGCGATCGTATACCGGTGCGCGCAGCGTTATCGCGGCCTCCCACGCGGTAGACCGGTGACCTCGCGAGGGTCGCAGGTAGCCGATGGATGCGAGACGCACAGGACCGGTCGTTGTGACGACGCTTGGCGAGGTCAATGTCCAGCAGTAAACCAAAAACCTAGAAGAACTCATCAATCATTGGATTCATTGGAATATGAACAGAAACAAACGTACGAACGTACGTAACGATGGACTTCCTTTCTTCGTTACTATAAGTTTTCATGTTCATGACATAATACTAGTACATATTATGCAGTGGACAGATCCAGGGGGGGGGGGGGGGTCTAAGGGGCTCCAGCCCCCCAAACGATAAGTTTGGTTCCGCCTCTGCTGCAGGCTACCGCAGTCTGACCGAATTATTGAGTTAACAGACTGACCACAAAATGGCCCACAAATACTTATTTTTCAAACATGCTTGTAAACGTAAGCATTATTTTGGCAACCTTCGAGATAAATCGAAATTGCTGTACTGGCCGAGCAGCGTCCGGCAAAAGTTGTATGAAAATCCGTATTTGTCGTGTTTTGTGCCTATGAGAATATTTCGCATAATAATACAAATAACACTACATATTACAAAACAACTGGCTGATGCCCGCGGCTATTTTTTTTGCGACATCACCAACATATGTATATTTTATGCAATGTATACAAAAACTAGACAAATTATGTACTTACTAAAACTTTCCTCGAGAACCACTATCTATTGGTGAAACAGCATGAAAATCGGTGCAGTAGTTTTTGAGTTTATCGCGAACAGACAGAACAGCCACGGGCATCAGCTAGTATCCAATATGAAGCAACATTCAGCAGCGATTTTGTCGTACGATAACGAGTACCTTTACCGACCGTGCGATACCTTTGGGCTCAAAGGTCGTAAAGGATCCAAAATGCGACTTTTCAGGAGAAGCAAATAACGAAAAAAGGTGACTTATAATAACCACCTGAGGTGGTATAAGACGATTAATAATTTAAATGTATTAAGGCCCAATACTTGTTAAATACTTTGCTTTACTACCAAAATGTATACTCTGGTAACTAAGTGTTATTTATATCCATATTTTCTCGGTAAACTTAGTTATCGTATCAAATTAAGTGGGTCGTAAAGGCATTATTTTTGCGAGTTTTGTAAAACGGAATATACAGATCGATAGAGAATAAAAAATTGAGTAAAACCGTGTCAAAAACTCATTTTAAAATATATGTGAACTATTAGGAATATCGAAAAACACTGAAAGTAGTCCCAAGCCCGATTTTGATAATAACTAAAACTGCATCAATAAGTACATTTTGGAAAAATCTATATTTCTAGCCAGGAATCAAACCGGTTGATTTTGATAAAACAAAGAAAGAAAGAAAGAAAAAGAGTTTATTTGCGGTCAACATGACGCAACAACAACCTGTATTATTTTCACACCATCCGAAGTGATGCTAAAATGAATCAAATTCTGGTAGGTTGGCATACTAAAGGTTAACCAACAAAGGCTAACCAAGCTTTCATTACCCATCTAACATAAAAGCTCCCTTAAAGTCCTGACCCACTGCATTCGCCTGCACGCTGAATGAAACTCAATTCCCGCTCTTTCAGATTCTGTTTCATTCATAAACCGCCGGAATCGTTTCAGGTCGCGATTCGCTTCAGCCGCCAACCGAGTTACCGGCTATCGGATGATCTGCTTTCCGCCACAATATTGCATCTTGTTCAACGACTTGGTATTTGTCAAATACTTGAAACTGAATGGGTTTTCTTCAGAGGGAATGAAAGAAAAGCCTGTTCTTAAGGGAGTTTATAAATATTTCATCGCATTTCTTGGTGCTCGTTTTATTTTCAGAGTCAGCTTGAGGTCCTTAGTTCATTTTTGACATCTCTAGAGAAAAGTACCTATGGAGCCAAAATATTTCTACTGCTTTTTGGGTGTTCATTTTGCTGACTCAAAATGGTTGCACGCTAAATTAACTCCGCCAAGATAAGCAAGAATTTATAAATGAGAAAGGGAGGAAAACATTCTATTGTAAATGAAAAAGAGGTAAGTGAGCGGAGATGTATTCGGGTCGCATCGTAATTTTAGAAAAGAAAATTACGAATTATAGACATCTATTATAGTGGAGCTCACTTTGCTCTGCAACCGATATGAATCATCTCCGAATCCATGGCACACACTTCGAGCCCACGCCGCCATCGCCAATGTTTACAGTAATTGTGTCGCTATCAATTTACCTACGACCTTGTGACCTCTGAGTCGGCATCGGGTGGCATCGGCGTGCCCAAGCCCAACCCGGCACGGTGCGTGGCCGACTAACAAAACAGAGGGAGCTAGTTGCCCCCTGAACGCATGTCCGAGCCTGCGCAATCCGAGCACGTCGCCCGGGCCTTTCAGTGAATGAACTGCGGCCGCGGGGAGCGCACGCCTGCCGCCCGCCGACCACATCGGACCCCACAGAGCCTGATATGAGTGACGTTGAGTGGTGTGCGTAGTGATAGTGTGATGGTACGCGCGTGAGAGTCGCTATGGCCGCGCGCTCGCTGGAGCCCGGCCACCACCGACTATGTGCGGCGTCGTAGGTAAGCGTTACCCGGGCTTCAAGGTCACCCCGTAAACAATTCCCTGGTGACACCCTCAAGTTTCCACACCATGCTGAATCTGCTGCCATTTTGATTGTCCAGCTCACCCGGAGACGACTTGTGGCTGTCTCGGGGTGGCTAGCCCCGTCTTAATGGCAGACGATTGCTGTGAAGACCCCACGTTGTGTGCTTTAGTGCTCGTTTTAAGTCGCTTAAATGTTGTAATTGATGTGTTAGTTGAAACAAAGCAGTATAATCTACACCTCTGTCTCAGTAAAACTACTAAAATCGTCCCAAACAAAACCATTGTAACCTAAAATCTAAAACGCCTTTTTTCAAAGTGATTTACATAGAGATTACTCTAAAACTAAAAACTCGAGCTCTATTCAGCTGAACTCGTACCATCATAGGTAGAAAACTAAGACCTCTTGAAAGCCAAAGATAGTCTTGTGGTAAATAAAAACCTTCGGTGCGATCTCATTAAGTGACAGGGGAGAATCAATGATCGTCAGGGGCCTCAGTGTCAAAGTGTATGAGGGATTGGAGGCTGGGGAGCTATCATACTCTTGCGAAGGTTCTTCCATTATCTGTAATGTGTAGTGATTGTGCTAACGACTGAACCAGCGAGGATTATGTCCCGTAAAGGGCGAAGTTGTATGGATCGGTAAAAGTTTTAGAATGAGACTCGTCGAGGAGTCTAGTTATGTCATGATATCGGAGTCTGTGGATCTTTGCGAGTCTGGGAATACTTTACAATGTGTTTGTTATATTCTCTGTTGAGCCTAGATTTTCACGGACATTTTCATAAAATGATAAAATTCTGTTTAGTTTTGGAGTTGAGTTGTACAGAATTTTCGGTGGTTTATAACCGAAACGCAGGAAACAGAAATCGAATTCGATATACCGGTATCCTGTATAATTCGATATCATAAATTTCGTCCGTCTAATCAAAGCGGCAGCAAATTGTCACATTTGAAATAACCGAGCCTAAGAACTGCGGCATTTTTAACTGATGATTTGACAATTTTCAATTCACCACTAAGTATATTTTCTGATGATAAGTAAGTAAGCAAAATAATTACGGAAGTTAGTGTAACGATTCATATTTTGACACCAATCAACTCTTCCATTGCTGAGTGGCTGATAGATAACGCATAACCGAAACTACTACTGGAAATATGGCCTTTACGTTCATTGAGGAGTGAAGGGAAGCTCTAAGAGAGGTTTTCCCGAAATTCTTACGGGAACGAGATAAAATATCCGCGTACGAAGTCGCGGGTAAAGCTAGTGTGGGTACCATTTTTAACGCAAAATAATATTCTATTCTATGCCCTCAAAACCATAACTTAGGTGAAGATACTTGACCTTTTTTGCGTAAACTTGTAGGTACCAATAGGAAAAGATGAGAAGAACGAGGTGTTTACTGCCACCTGCCATTTCCTTCACACATTTTTTATTTATCGAACACTTACGTTCAGTTAGGCTCGCCTATAAAATAAACACCCTGTGGAAGCTCTTCATCTGCCGAATTGAATTTCACGTCTCCTTAGTTCTAGGGTGATATATTGGTGCTCAATTTTATTGCCCCAAGGTTTTTGGTTAGGAGTCTTCGCTTTTATACCTTACTAGATTTTGTCTCTGCTTCGCTCGCTTTAAATGCAGATTTTAAATCTATCTAATTTTTCGAAACAATCCCCGCGGCCCTGCTAGTCTATTCTGTAAATAACCATTTCGATATCGAATTCACCTGAGTGACTAAGCTTACAAAGTGAACTTTATTTCACACATCATAAGGTCTTACCTATATTTATACGAATTTGAAACTCACCTCGGATTGCGGATTCACTGGAACGCAAACGGCATTCGGAGGAACACGGATGGGTTTTAGTCAGTAAGAGTCTGACAATCCCTTCTGCTCCGCCCAGAGCGAAAGGAGTCATTAGATAATTTTCCATCCATAAAAACGGTCCCATCTATCTCGGCACCAAAATTCATAAACATTGGTTTAGCGTTCTAATATCTTAGCATTTTAGCCATTGCACTGAGAAAGCATGGTCTGGATAGCTCGTCAAATACGACTTTTGATCTAGCGTGTCTTTAAAATGCTGGATAAATTTATGTTTTTTTACCCGTTGTAATAGGTTAAAAAAATAATTTATTTTAGTATTATTTGAACGTTGACTGACACCCTCATTAAAAAGAAATGAGCTGTTCTCGGTAAACAAACAATTAAAGAAATTGTAAAGAATTGAGCGAATGAAGTAATAAATAATAACAAAGCTATGGAAAAATAAGTAGAAGGAAAACGGTGAGTTAACAATTAAGAGGAAATGAACATTTCCTTAAGAAATTTAGGGAACATAATTATTGATAACCATTCGGTAGACCTCAGAATCTTAAAAGTAAATTGTAAATATGTCCACTACTATATTGCTTTCATAATAATTTACTTCCCTTTTTTGAGATGGGTTTACTCTTGACTCTAGTCTATGTCAGAGATGACAGAGCCAAACTCTACAATAGAGCGAGCTTACCCAGAAGGAGTCTCTTCACTCTGACTTTAAACATATAAGGTTTGTAAGCGTTTCGAAACACATATGCAGGCAGAGTTCTACTCCTTTGCTGTGCGCATTATAAAAGGTTTGGAAACCTTACCGCGAATTGATGGAATAGCAACAAGGTAGGGATGGCAACTTGCAGTGCGTCTGGTTGTTCAATGATAGAAGGGCGCCGGTGGGATGAAGTCCGAAGTACGATCTGTAAAGACCGACAAGCAGGCAATCTTGCGGCGATGAGCCAAGTGTAGATTGGCATCCACCAGTTTTACGTCGACAATGAGTCTCTTAGCTCTGCGTTTAACGTCATGCGATCCTAGACGTTCCAGTAACTCAAGGTTTTCTCGTTGTATTTTCAATATTCTTAATATTAATTGAAAAAATAAATAAACGGAAAACGATGTAAATAACCTCACATATAGACTTTTCTTGAGATGTTGCTTTTCTAGGGTTGCGTATAAATTGTACGGAAAAGCCACCGCGGCCCTGGAATGCAAAGGAAATTAGGAGGAACACGGATGAGTTTTAGTCAGTAAGAGTCTGACACTCCCTTCTAATCCGCCCGGAAATAGTCTGCGAATAGCTCTGAATAAAAATTTAAAAAAATTGTTATTGTGTGTTTGAGGTTAAATTTAATGGGAGCCCCATAATGAGGCATCTCATCAAGACAACTCGATAAAGTCGATTATTCCGTTACTCATATAACTGATCTGAAAAAAAAATTGCGGATTGTATGATTTTATGTGCAGAATATATTGACTCAGAAGTCAACTTACTTTTATAGTTTTATCAGATCATTTACGGTGGATTGTTCAGTAACATTCACCGTAAATGATCATAACATACGAAGTGCGTTGAGAAATTCAACCGTGTACCAGGATTGCATAAATCTACAGCAAGTGAACTCATTAGCATCACCATCGATTCCTCTAGCGATACAGCAGACCTTTGTAGTTTCCCAGACCAATTCCTACCCGATAATGAATGGAAAGTATTTAAATTGCAAATAATTTCAAATAAACAACAAACTTTACTCCACTCCAAATAAATTGCCATAACGGAATGAAATAAATGGGGCTACATTGGGCCGTTGAAAATTTCAACTAGGTACTAGGGCTACATAAGTTTACAGAAAGTAAACTCATTAGCACCACCATCAATTCTTCCAGTGACCCATACGAGTTCAAGAGAAGACTACTACAAGTTAATCTAAGAAATCAAAAAAATTGCCATCAGAAAATTGCAATAAAAATAAAAATATGTCGGTACCAGGACTGCAGAAATTCACAGCAACTGAACTCATTAGCATCACTATCAATTCCTCCGATGATACCAGCATACCTAGTTTCCAGACAAATTGCTACCCGATAATGACAGACAAAGATTGCAACTTGTATGAAAAGAAACTAAAAAGTTATACTCCACTAATGCCAGTATAAGTTTCAATAAAGGATGGTGGAGTGGATGATAAAAAGTCTGCATAAGACCGTTGCGAATTTCAACTAGGTACCAGGAGCATATGAATCTACAGCAAGTGAACTCATTAGCATCGCTAACACTTCCTCCAGTATACCTACTTTCACAGACCAATTGCTACCCGATAATGACAGACAAAGATTGCAAAGCGTAATTGCATACCGTTGTACTTTCCCCGTTGAACTCAGTCTGTTGATTAAAGTTTTAAATAACGACTCTTTCGTCTCGCCCCGCCTCGCCCATCTTTCCTCGTTAGGGACAATCACTTTGTCTCGTGTAACCATCCTTCTTTAATTATGGCTGCCTAATTAAAACTAAGCATGTGACGTCACGTTATTGACGTGTTTTTATGTTTTAATTAATTGGTTTAATACTTCAGAACAATGTGTTTTAAAATGGACTGTAATACAGTGGATGTTCAGACCGAATTCGGATGAGCATAAAATAAATTCTTTACAATTTAGTTACCTATTCTTTGTAACATATTTTTATCTTGATCTTTACATTAAATGATTTAGAAAAGATGCCAAACTTCTTTTTGGAATCTCTTATCACGGTTTTTATTTGAGATGGCTTGATCGAATACACTCTCCATGTTTAAATATTATTATCAATCATCTGTAGGGAGTACCTACAGATGATTGATAATCATTGTGTATAGTTGTTGTCTACGTCTCCTTTATTTTAATTAACTACTTACCATCTCGAGACTCCTCGTCCCAATTGTCTGAAAAATAAAACAAACATTTTCATTGTAAAAACCGAGACCCACTCAAGTGTTTACCCAACAAACATCTAAGTCTCAATTTCACAAGAAGAAACGCTGCCACTGTACCGCCAAAAAGTTCATGAAATGCTCCTGAATTTCGATTACGCGACCGCCATAAGTAAGAAACGTCAAAATTTTAATGAGATGTCTTTGAGCCCATAACGGAATTTAATTTGGGGCCTTACTTTATTATGTTAGACATCAAAAAGATGTTCGTTGGGCCAGAAAATTGGGACCCTCGCGCGCAAAGGGCGTGTGGCCGGACCTCAGCTTTATGTTTTAATCATGTTTTTTTAATGACTGTGTGGTAATAAGGGACCCCTGAATTTACACTATACACAGCCCTATGTATAATTATGTAGGCAAGAATGTAATAATTACAAAGTGGAAAACATACATTGAAACTTGTGATTTGTGATTTTTAAGGGAGTCACCGCAAATACGCCATTTTAATTAACTCATAGTTATTTTATGTGTGTAGGTACAGCATTTTAACTTGATTATGACTTTAAGGTGTGGCAAAGTATTACCCGCCTTTGTGGAATTCAGTCAAGATAATATATCTTTTGTCTGCCCGATGGTATTTGAATATTATTGTAGTTCAAAATATTCGATACAAATTACCAATTGTATACACAGTGTTAATTGGGCGTAGGTTTCATACTCATTTGGTTAGATTTAAGTAGGTGTATTGAATACACCCACATTTAAGTAGAATAATAAATCTCATGAAATACTAATCTCAGTCTTACGCGGACCCCTAGCTAATCTGTCACACTTACAATGACTAGATGAACCAGTTATAGTTGAAAAAACAGTCTCTCAAATTCTTACCATAAACACTCAGTAGCTTAATCCTTTCCAGCCAGGAATATTACAAAACGAAAACCCAACCTCCTTGGTTCCGTTCCGTTATCTCTGCCCAACATTCCTGATCCTTCCCACTGATGATTCCGTCACGTCCCTTTAGCCGTTACAGAAAATAATCACACCACTGTTTACCTTTAAATCTGACCTTTTTCAAGTAACTCGGGCAAGGGTAGGTAGGAGTATTTAATTAGGAATTATTTAGCATTATTGATTCGTTCCCAGGCGAGGGCTGGGAAGAAAATAAGGAGTATTGATTGAGATGTATCGTCACTCGTATGCTGCTAATGGTTGGGTATTTATCTGCTCGAGTGTAGGTAGTTGGGTGTGTTGTTTTTATCTTTTGCGATCCCCTTCTTTGCTTTCTTAGTGTGTGCGGTGTTGTATGTGTGTATCTGAATTGGTGGAAAGAGATTTTTGTAGTTTAACGAACATATTGGGGTCTCTGAGTTAAGAATATTTATCTAAGCACCTATCAGAAAATTATAATTGGAATTAAAGTAAAAACCATGCTCCACCATGCTATGTGCGGCTGTTAAGTCTGAGTTTGGATACAAATTACAATCTATGGTCTACAAGCTAAATGGTCTGGGTAAACTGCAAATGGGTAATGCTATCTTAAATACAGCCAAAACAAGAAATAGAAGATAAGATATTGATGATGAATATCGAAACAAGTTCCGTTAAAGACTCGTTCATTAATAAGACATGCTGCTTTTAAATAAGTTTAGAACCTACTTTTCTCATCTCTTCTAGTTTTACCTGTAAGAAAAGCAAGAAAGATGCAATATTTCAGGGCCAACCTGCCCTACATCAGCAAAAAAAAATTCTACCACCCACTCAAAAGGATCCGTGTGTAAGGACATAACAACCTCCTTCCTGGTCTAATAATAATTTTATTGGCTTTCCCAACCAGCCAGCATTTGTATTCAGTTGGCGCGTTCTTCATAATGTCGTTGACCTAACCCTTCTGATGTCAAAAACCTGTGGCCATTTTGTTCCAAATATTTTACCTAATAACGTTACTTTTTTAGCGTTACGTAACTGTTTTATTGTAACCGTTTTTCTTGTTACGTTACGTTATCGAACGATGGGATGTTAGTTTTTATTGTAGCGGGAAATTGGAGGAGTGCTAACGGGTTGGAAGAAGAGTGTTTTATATTGGGCGTAACATAAAAATAAAAGTGCGAACTGCGAACACTTTTCCGAGAATTTTCGAATAATGAAATTGAGTACCTACTTGGGTTTTGGAAGTGTTTTTATATCGGACGTATGCACGAGAGTGTATTGTAGTAGAACAAAGACTTATTGTTCCATTATTTAAATATTGATTAATATAAGAGCTTAAGTATTTTGTTTAACCACATAATAATTTTGGATGTCTGTGACGGAAATTAAACATTGTGATGTGAAATTACGTTCGCAATACCTGAGTTGGGTCATAATATTATTGCTCCTTCTTCAGTCTGAGAAGAGGCCAATGCCAAACAATTAATTAATGATCATTTTAACCTTAGTTTATAATATTTCAAGTACGCTGTCGCAGGTAAATTGTATAATTCACCTAAGCATTATTTGGCGCTCGAATTATCAATTGGTTTTTAAGGACTTTTTACATAAAGCCTACTTACATTTATATTAATATTATTATAAAGAGGTAAAGTTCGGGAGTTTGTGAGGTCGTAGGAACAGATGCTTTGAGCACTGGTTAACGTTACTTTAATTGCGTCAAATAGAACAGTATTAATTTTATTTTATTTAGAAGGAACAACAAACAGCTACAATATAAATTATAGAACAAAAAAAAAAAAAAAAAAATATCTTAAAATTATAGTCCACAGCGCTGTTCACAGATAAGCGGTAGAATACATAGAAAAAAACATAAAACTTAATCAAAATTACTTAATTATCATGCATAAGTGTGAGATTAAAAAATAAATAAACATACCAAATTTGAATAAATAGAGGGATGGAGAACATCAATTTATGAAAACTTCTTAAGTATAAGACTTTTGAACTCATTGACAGGACATGTGAAATGTCTATAAAAATGTCTTAGATAATATGTTCAAAAGTCCCATTATAGGACTCGACCATTCTGCGAACAGGCGAACGCAAACCAGAGTTGGACTTGCAAGAGCCCGCCGAAAACAATCTGCCAGCGCGCACCTTTCGCCTATCAATTCACATCAGTCAATTGACATCCTCAAATCGATAAACAGATGTACCGACAGACAGAGTTACTTTCGCATATATATATTTGGCAAGAGAGAGAGAGAGGGGATTCGAGTCGAAGAAGGAGAGAGAGATATATTTCGCTGATCCCAATATGTTAATTTTTACTCATGAAGTAAAACCATGAATTTTGGACGTATTCCTTAGGTCTGTGAGCTTATATGGTAATAGAGACTTACTATAAAATATTCCCTGTGTAATTCTCGTTGATTAAAATATGAAAGGTGCTAGAAATATATGTGGGAGAGGATATTTTGAAGATAAAGGTAGTCTTAGAGAATTTGTCCATGTGAATATTTTGTCGAGTGTGGCCGTGAGACGGTTTAGGTAATCCAATCTATAGTCTTGAATATTTTCGCATAAAAAGTACATAGAAATGTCAGAAAAAAGACTTAGAACACAAAAACGCAATTTTTGAAATTTTTGTCTGTTTGTCTGTATGTCTGTTTGTCTGTGCGTTTGGAGGAGCATCACGCAACCCATGCGGCTGTTTTTATTTAGCCACGAGCTCCTCTATAATAAATCGACTCTATGAATCTAGTTAAACTTTATTAATATTATAAAATTAAATTAGTCAGTGGTCTACAATCAGCAATATTGTCAGTAAAAATCTGAGAAAATGTGTTTCTTTTTGGACCGAGCTGGACGAAATTAAGAATCAACTTGATTCACCGCCATTCGTTCGATAGTCGGTTTTGTTGATTTTGATTCAAGATAGGTTTGTACCAGGAGATTACCAGGTACCCGGTAGAGATGACACAGTACCCTGTATTATGAGAGAGATCAGGATACGTAACTGAACGTAGATTTTGTATTATATGCAACACATCACATCATTTTCCGACGTCCTCGCGAACGAAGTCGCGGGCACATCTAGTCTATAAAATACTAGCACTTCGCCCGCGACTTCGTTCGCGCGGGTTTAGTAGGAACTCTACGAACTCCACTTTCTATACCTCCCTCTTTATAGGGTAATGTATAAATTAGGCATTTATTAATACTCTTAACGAAAAGCAGTTCGCTCTTGCCGCAACATTTGTTTTACTTAGAGCATTTTACACCCGTCGCCGCGTCGTAACTTTTAAACGAAAGGACAGATTTGAATAATTTCAAGTGCAATTCTCTGGTCGTGTAATAATTAAAGTTGATTATGTATATGTATGTATTTTTTTATATAATCAACTTTAATTATTATCAGACCATTGAAATGGATAAGGATTAATATTATGATACCAAAATCACCACTATTCAATTCCGCCCGGATTTTGATTGAACTATTTGGAAAAAAGGTACAACACAACAGCAACGCG
The DNA here is from genome assembly GCA_963859965.1 of Ceramica pisi. Lineage (NCBI taxonomy): Eukaryota > Metazoa > Arthropoda > Insecta > Lepidoptera > Noctuidae > Ceramica > Ceramica pisi. The sequence continues at coordinate 3,186,371 of OY982542.1, forward strand.
TATATAGTAAAAAAACGTGTGCGAGTCGTATTCCTTACCCAAAAACCCAAAAAAACACGTTTATTATAGGGGGGCCCTTTTAATTTTTGTTGTTATAGCGACAATAGAATTAAGGAAGGGTATATCTGTGAAAATTTCAACTGTTGTACCTATTACTATTCTTGATATTTATATATACTGACAGAAAGACAAACGGACGCACGGTCGGGCAGCAGAAGCTTTTGGGTTCGCAATTGGATGTCGTTGGTTACCTTTTGGGTTATATTATTAATTTTAATAGTATTTGAAAAATAATCGCTTTTAATTCTCCATATTGCACCTACCACTATTCTCTGTTCTCTGCATCACCCTAAGATTGACTGGTAGAGAATACCTATGGCATTAAGTCCTCCTCTGTACTTTTTTGTGCTTAAAGTGTTAAAATGCACCTTTGCAACGCCGAGGCAGGTCACTCGTTTAAAATAAAAGATCTCATGTGCGAGATGGTCTCTCAAGATACTTAAAGAAATTGCAGCATTAGTTCACGTTTGCCAAGGTAAACACCTACTCATTGTTGAGTGTCATTATATGATTATGATTGCAGTTTATTTACCGGGATCAAGGTTGTTAGGTTATTCTTGAGACGCTTCTATGACCTTTGTAAATCAAATGTGTCTGGGTGTGTCATCGTTTTTATAGAAATTTACAGCTTCTGACAGTTCTTATATGCTCTTCTATATAATGTTTCCTACTCCTACACTGTTATTTATAATTAACTAGCTGATGCCTGAGGCTGGGCCTGTGGACGGTGAGCTATGGGTGGCTCACCGTCCGTCCGTCTTCTGACGACAGGCCGTGTCGACGGCGCGTTCGTGTTCCACGCGCGCCTCAAAGAGAGTCAGTACACTGAGGGGCCCGAAAGGGTCGACGCCTGCCGGAGTCGCGGGACTATTCGAAAGAGATATCGTGGCTCCGGAACACAAAGGGCACATGAAGGAACATGGATGGGTTTTAGTTAGTAGAAGTCTGACATTCCCTCCCGCTCCGCACAGAGCGGGGGAAGTCATTTGAAGGTTTAAAATCACAAAAAAAAAAAAAAATGCCTTCGGCTACGACTGGTGAGACAAGTGCCTAAAAATACTAGAATCACCCCTTTGCATAAACGGTCTATACTGCTGAAGAATGTATCTGTCATTATAGGAAAAGGTCTGTGAATACGATGAATAGGCTCGATGAGCATGTAACGTTGAAAATATTCAAATATATTCTATTGTCCGGTTATCTGAAAGTGGTTAAAGATCTGTGATAAAGCTGTTATCGAACAGGGTTTGGGACCATTAATGTAGGTGTGCTACAAGGTTCTTTGAAAGGGGGATCACGTGTTGAAGAGCTCTCGTCTATAACGTTTTGTGTATGTAATGAATGTAACGTTAAATAATGATTCCCCAAAGATGAATAGCCAGAGATCATACTTTTTGAATTGTTTTCTAGGGGAAACCTCAGAGTGGATTTTTTCCTGACTAAAACCACACGGTGATCGCCATTAGAACCCGGTTAACAGAACTTTTCGGAGTCCTCTCTGTGCTACAAAGGGTTCATACCACCCGATATTATGCATTTATAGTCCTAGTAACTGATAACGCGGTCGCGGGTAGCCGATGGATGCGAGACGCACACGACTGATTGTTGTGGCCACACTTGGGGGTTGCCTTTGTCCAGCAGAAGATGCAAACTCCTAGTTACAGGAGGTGGAGCCCTAAGCTGAGTTGCCACCAACATAAGTTTCTGTAATTTGGTAAAACGTCATCATCTGTCTAGCCTTTCCCCAACTACATTGGAGTCGGCTTCCAGTTAAACCGGAATCCGCTGAATACCAGTATTTTGCGAATGCTGAATAGTTTTTCTAAAAGTATTCGAAAATATAATACTGACAGTGAAATAAGAATCTAAATTGCTCGAAAAACGAACGAGATACAACTATTTTAAAGAAATATATCTGTCCCTCTCGCGAAAACGTTGTTTTCTATGGCAGCTGTATAGTCGTCGTGTTATTTGACGTCACATTTCAGTCTTTGAAGCTTTATAACTTCATAAAGGCTGAAGTTATTTCAAAAATAATTTCATGATTGTTTACTAGACCTAATAAGTATTTTATTTTGCAAAAAAAAAATCGCCTGCATATTCCCTATTGACTGTAATGCATTTGAGTTTATTTTCCACCTAAATAAAGGTTGTTGCCCATAACTCAACAAACGACGACGAGAAACAAGCAATACAATAAATAAGCACCCTTATTTGAATGGAAATGAACGTCAAGGAGGCTTTTATAGCATTCTTATGAAAACAAGACACATAAAATGGCCACTCACACTCCCACACCTTGACGCACACAAAGAAAAACAAGTACAGTCGATATAAGAGATTCGTGGGCAGGCAGTTAAGTACTGGCGGTCTAGACAAATTGTGGAAATTAATCTTTTAAGTGTTTTGTTTTTGAATGGATTACAAGCAGATGGTGTGGCCATTGACGCTTATAGAGAATAGTAATGTCAGAGCTCAGATTGACTTTTACTGATTAAAACCTACCTGTAACAAAATGCCCCTGGCGCTCCAGGTCCGCGGAGCTCTTTCGAATATTTTCGCATCCCTGGCTGGAGTATGCATCTTGACATCAGTAAAAGACATCGTGATAGTTGCTTTCTTGATTGTGTTACTTATTCTTTAAGAACAGCTCCAAAAAGAACCACTAGTGTAACATATGACGTGACACATGTGAAATCAAAGACTTTCAATCCTTTCGCTCCAGACAAAGCGAAAATCTATCGGCGATAGCAATTGTCGAAAAGTCCAACATGTATAGGATTGATATGGACTGCCGAAGTGATAAATCCTTTACATTTTGATTACTTGCTTGCTCATAAATCGATTTACTAATTCCTTCGCTGTTCTTATGATTAATTTCGTTGCGGGATCCAAGACGATTCGAATAATTTCTCCGGAACTCGGCGACCATCTCTGACTCTGTTTGTTGGTATTCGCCACTGTTGACGACCTCAGGCGTTAAAGAGGTTGGAAATAGAGTGACGAGCTTGCCCACCAAACTCTTTAGCCGCCAGTACAAACACACGCACGGAGCACGTACGGTTCTATCTCGCGCCTCAAGACATTAAGCTAGCTGTAAAGTTTATTGTTTGTTTAAACTTTCATGAGGTCCCCGTCGTTGTGTGTCTGCTTTATAATGTACAGGAGCCTGCCAACGCTCTTATTGTAGCTCTTTAAGTGCTCTGCATGAGCGTTGGGTGGTGGTTCAGCGAAATATTTCGTTGTTATTATCATGGTTAATGAGAGATTTAGCGAACTTTATTGGTGTCGTATCATCGCGCCATTCCAAACGAATTCTATATAGGATCACTCTGGAGTGAATATTTTCTGTTTTTCGAAGAAACCACTTCGATTTCACCAATAGGCTAGTTTCCATCATCCACAAATTGCAAAACTATTTAGTCCGTCAGTTAGGGTATTGAAAAATAATGGACACGTATTTTTTGTTTTTGTAAATCAATGAATATTGACAAAGATAAAACGCATAAAAATTCGGGAGTGGGGGCTCGTGACGTCACTACTCGCTAAAAATTATATCACGGCGTGACATACTGAGAATTTTAAAAGTGTCTTAACTTCTTCAATTTCGGTACCCGTAACAAAAGAAAAAATACGGGTCAAATATTTTTTGATAATCTAACTGACGGACTAATTAGATTTTTTCAGTAAACAAGCCTATTATGACCGTCGATATATAGCGAGATATAATTTTTAAACTTTCTTTTAGACTTCTTCGTCCTCTTAAATCTTTATGCCCTTTATACAGCAGAGGACTTTTATCTACTGATTACTTTATTCATATTAAGAGTAGGTATTCTATGTATATGTCACCGGATAATGGCAAACACCGTAAGATTGTAAAATATCGCGTGAAATTGCAAACTATTTTTTTCTAAATAAGACACAGATATATTGGTAACTTGAATTTGACAAAATGATTTTTTCATAATATTTTGAGAACAAACAATATAATTAAGATTTATTACAATCTTACGGATTTTGCTAAATTCCGGTGACATTATATATTCTAGTCTAGGTGGTATAAATTTGAATCTGCAAAGTTAGTCCATTTTGTGACATTATGAACCGGTGTAGTTGTGATTACAACTTGAAGTATAAATTAAGGAATCACATAAATTTGCAGCAAGTTTCATCTTGACATACGTACCAACTTCTTCTTCCATACTGAATCTGACCCCTTTACGAAGAAGGGGTTTGCCATAATAAATAAAAAGCGTAGTTTGTTATCCTTATTCGGCAAATGTACCAGGAAGCTAGGAAAGGATGGGGTGTTACGCAGGATAAATATACATTGTTTAATGTTTATCTTCTTGGCAATAGTTGTGGGTTGTCGAGATGATTACTTGTGTTCGATTTATTTCTTGTCTATGATTGTGGAACTCGTGATTACGTTATAAGCTTTGCGAGTTTATTAGAAGCAATGGGTTATATATGTTTTAAACGTCTTCAAAAACGGAGGAGGTTCTTGTATGTATGTTCAGTGACACATAACTGTCAATTCAATAGATATTGCTACATAATTTTCTCAATTTTAGGAAAGAATATACAGACATGTTATAAAAAGGGACACAATAATTTTATAAAAGAGTTTTGACCTATCGCTGTGACACAAAAAAATAAGAAATAAGTTGAGTTATTAAAGTCAAAAGTGGGATGTAAACACTTACTAATTCCATACATTGAACCAATTTAAAAATACTTGCATCACAAAACCTGCGTCATAGACAATAAATAACGTTAGACGTAGTTACGTTATAGCCGCTACTATAGTTATCTGGCCCAGTTGTCCACCGGTATGGCTACTTCACGCACCGGATAGGTCACGCTTATAAATAGAGGCAAAAAACAGCGCTACTGCTCCCTTTGTGTTTATAGGGGTAAAGCTATTCTTGTGTATGTCATTGATGAAGAGTTTTTCATTAATTTTTATAAAGTAGTTCAACCTAGTAGCGGGGTAGGGTTATTTTTGGATTTTCTGTGGATAAAATACAGGCCTGCTGACAAATTTTTCTACCTAACTTTTTGTCGTTGGGGTTTATACGGTAGCCAAATCTTTCCAAGAATTTTGCTTTGGCTTCGCTGTTTGGTGTTTTAGCGGGCATGTCAGCACACAGAGGGGCCCGAAAGGGCCGACGCCTGCCGGAGTCGCGGGATTATTCGCAAGAGACACCGTGGCTCCGGAACACAAAGGGCAATGAAGGAACATGGATGGGTTTTAGTCAGTAGAAGTCTGACACTCCCTCCCGCTACACCCAGAGCGAAAGGAGTCATTGGATGATTTCCCATCCCTACAAAAAAAAAAAAAAAGCGGGCATATACAGAATACTCAATATGTGTATCGAAATTGGTTCGAAAGAGCCACCTCGGAACGTAAAGAGCTTTAGGAGGAACACAGATGGGTTTTAGTCAGTAAGAGTCTGACACTTCCTGCTGCTTCGGAAGTGTCAGACTCTCTCAGTTGATGATTTACCATCATCTGCTTAGCCTTTTCCCATCTATATTGGGGTCGGCTTCCAGTCAAACCGGATTCAGCTGAATACCAGTATTTTACGTGGAGCGGCTGCCTACCAGACCTCCACAACCCATTAACTAGGTAACACGGTACTCTTTGGCAAGACTGGTGTCAGATTTTCTGGCTTCTGACTATCCGTAACGACTGCCAAAGATCGCCAAATGACAGCCGGGACCAACAGCTTAACGTGCTTTCCGAGGCACGGAGGAAACTCGGTATGTTAAGACGGTTATCCATCTACAGACCAACCGCGGCAAGCGTTGCTTAACCTTGAAGATCGACCTGTGTGGCTGTTATTATTTAGCCACGAGCTCCTCCAGTAGATGATTTACCATTCTAAAAAAAACCCAACTTAAATATTCACTGTAAAAATACGGTTAGTAACAAGCTTAGTAAAATTGACGTGAATAAAACAATATTTAGTTTACTTCTCGCAATTATTTGGATCTCTTTTCATTTAGCGATTGACGTCCAGGAGGTCTACAAAGACCACTTTAGCAGAATCAAAAAGCACATGACGCTACCCCTCACTGTCAAATTCTTCCAATCAACCTTGAACGATGCGATAACGACAAAGATGAAAATGAAATTTGACATTTTTGTGATGATGATGATTGATGATTGTTGTTTGGTTAATATTATGATTCTAATATGATTCTGCTAAAGTGGCTTTTTAGCCTGCGGTCCACCTAAGGGCGTGGACAATGCGATGGTCGCTTACAGACCAAGCAACTGATATTTAGTTAGAGGTTATCAATCTACCGTATATCAGCTGAATAAATTTGGCTCTAAAGTAGAGTATTTCATTAAATCTTCAAGCTTAAATGTTGACAGTTAGTTAAGTGAATAGCGGCCACACTTTTATACTGAAGGATAAAATCTTACCCATACCATTTATATCATCGCAAATGACTATAAATGATCCTCTACTATACAAATTCTCATTGGGTATCATTTAAGCTATCGCCAATTTAATTAGTTTTGTGTTTCTTAAATAATAGGGTTTGCCCACAAAATAGTAGATTTGTCACCAAAATCAAGTCACCAAATAATATAAAATCAATTCCACAATAAATCACCTAAAATCATGGAGTCGTGCGCAGGTCACAGTTCTAACCTAACCTAACCATTTTTCTTTTAATAAATCAATTTATTTGGTGACAGATCTACCATTCTGAGTACAAAGCTATTATATAAGTAATAAAACTTTGATAATTATTCATACCTAGGAACACTTTTTGTTTATCTGAGAACGAAAATATTTCGTGGCGATAGATCTATTTATTAGGTGATACAACTTGATGACAAATATAAATTTTGGTGATAGAAAATATAGTTCCCATTCTCATTTCCCTTTAAAGGATGTACCCCATACATTTCCAGTTGCCTCGCTTCTTGCCACTGAAGAAAAATGTAAAGTGTATTTGTCTTGGCGTCTCTTCCCTGAACTCTTTGGTATTAGTACTAATTGGCATTGCAATTGGTAGTCGACACGAGGAAGGCGTTTATTATTATTTATGTACACACAAGAGGCTCATTGGTGACGTAAAACTGGTGGATGCCAAGCTACACAGCTTGGCTCATCGCCGCAAGGTTGCCTGCTTGGCGGTCTTCTACAGATTTTACTTCGGAGAGTGTGCCCAGGAACTCCACGACCTCATCCCACCAGCCCCCTTCTACCATCGGACATCCAGACGCACTGCAATTTGCCATCCCTACCTTGTTGCTATTCCACCAACTCGCACTAAGCGCTTCCAAGCGTCTTTCATAATGCGCACAGCAAAGGAGTGGAACTCTTTGCCTGCGTCTGTGTTTCCGAATGCTTACAACCCTAATCTTTTCAAAGTTAGAGTGAACAGCCTACATCTGGGTAAGCTCGCTCCATCGTAGACTTTGTCTCTGTCATCTCTGACCAAGACTAGAGTCAAGAGCAAACCCATAAAAAGGGAAAAAAAAAAACACAGAAAAACAGTAATAGATATTATTGTAACTATGAGTACAAAAGAAGTGCTTATTTCTAACGTCTATTCCAGCAGACCAGAAAAAATATGAAAAAGAAAATATGTATACTATTGTAGACAATAGTGTGTAAGAATAAGAGAAGCCTAAGCCTATTTTTTATTGAACTAGCCAATTTAAACTACGGTAACTTCGTTTATAAAATAATTTTGAAAACGGAATAGCAAAATTTACAGTTAAACATTGTATACTTTATGGGTGTGTTACAGTGATACATGTCACAATAATAATTTTAAGAACTGAAATTCCACCTTTGAAAAGCAATAAATTAATTTGAATTTGAGTGTTTTTAAATTTATAATTCCAATTCCATACGAAGTTATCATAATTAAAAATGTGTGATAAAAGTCAGTATCATAGCTAAGAATCATTTTTTTAAATTAGAATTAATTGAAACATGAAATTGTGCTACTTTTGATTAAAAGATGTGTGATCTTTTGTGACTCTTTAAAGTGTCTATGCACCTGCAGTTTTGAGTAGCTTAAAACTTTACTAATACCGTGATTTGCTTTGCTACGTACTGAGCCCAAATAACTCAATTAAACATAATTGTTTACCTCTACATGCATATAAAATAAACATGATTAAAAAACTATAACTTTTCTAGTAAGTAACGGTTCGCGAAATCACAATATATGCAGAAAGCATTAAAACAGCCAAAACGCAGTACGCCACAACTCTGTGGTTCACAAATTCAACGAATTTCATATTTTGTTAGAGCTACGCGGCTACGGGCTACGAGCGGCTACGGCGTAGCAGTATCGTAGCGAAAATATGCATTTATGATAATCACATAGCTTTTCCTCACAGCAGCATTCAAACCAGTTTAGAATTGTAAAATATTATGCTAAATAAGAATGGAAATATTATTTTATTACATAAACCTTGGAATAATTGCACCTTAAACGTGCATTAAATATTTCATTTTAATTAATATTCTTATATAAGGGTCTGGCTGTTTGTGTATGTGACTTTGTATGTTTGTAAACGCACCCACGATATAGGAGAAATTCCTAGTGTGGGGCAGCGTTAAAAAAATAATCTTATATTATTTTAACAAACTACATTAACTTGATTAGATTTTTCCGCACAATTTTAATCCATGGCTATGGCTATTTCACAGTAACCATGCACTTTATTCCAGCGTAAAATACAGGCTATGGTGGCAGGTTCTCAGCGAAAATGTTGGGCAAAGGCCTCCCTTTCTGTTTTCATACCTCTTTATCCTGTGCGATTTCTGGCCAAGTTTGACCCGCAAACATCGTAACTACGTTATGACACACAACCGTATCATGACGGTTGGATAGCATAGTAGCTATGATGTGTATTTTTTTGTATGAGCTATTGAAGTACAACAGTTGTACTTTAATAGCTCATACAAAAAAACAACGGGTTACACTCCGGGAGTGCCGGCAGAAGTGAAAACTTCATCCACATCAAAACATCCGTCTTAGGAATTTTCGTTCAGCAGTGCTATTCTGTAACAACATTTTCGTGTCTCGACAGCGGAATCCGAGGTGAGTTTCAAATTCGTATAAATATAAGACCTTATGATGTGTGAAATAAAGTTCACTTTGTAAGCTTAGTCACTCAGGTGAAGTCGATATCGAAGTGGTTATTTACAGAATAGACTAGCAGGTCATGTATCCTGACGCGAGTTTAACATTTTATGCCCATCCAAAGAAAAGTACTCAATGCCGCTAAAGAAGTTTTTACTTAAAAAAAAACGTTTTGAATGTAGATCTCTGTAAGGGGCCGCTTGTGAATTGTGACTACTTTTTTAGCTAAATTAGGACACAATTGCGGGATTTATTAATTAAATACGATGACAATGTACTTCTTATTCACTTTAATATCAATGCGACTCATTACCGATGCTTCCGTAAAACTACCTCTTACCGTAATTTATTGAAACACTACAAACTTACTACTCTGAATATTAGACGCAACTTTTTGGAAATCATGTTTCTTGACCTGTGTAATAACAAATACGACTGTTCAGATTTATCAAACAGATTATATTACATAGTACCTAGAACTGTCACAAGACGTGAGGCGCGTGGTCGCCCGCTGTTTGCTGTCTCTTCGTGTCGCACAAACGCGGGGAATCGCGCTCCTTTACGTCGTTTAGCAAAAAATTATAACACCCTGTTCTCGGATTTGGATTTGTTTTCTATGTCAGCTAATAGATTTCGAAGTGATATCCTTAAAGCCATCAATGACTTTGATGATTAACCAAATTATTTCTGTATCTGTAGATTTTATTGTTTTTTCTTTTTCTCTCTTTTAATTTATATAGTATAATTAGTACTAAAGCTAAGGATTATTGTACTCGTGCATGTATCTTCCAATTTTAATTATAAGATGTGGATAACGTAGTTAGTTGCACACTGATGCAGTCTCGTACCAATTATTTGTTAACCATTTTTAGTGTGTAATTGTTTGTTTTCCCTAATAAATAAAATAAAATAAAATAATGCGACCTTTCGATGAATTAAAACAGGAGAGTAACCACGGCAAAATAGACCTTTTAGTTACCTAACTTTTCAACCCGATTTTATGCATAAAATTAATGTTTTCCCATAACATCACTTAATATCCATTATCCAGTATAGTTTTAGAGTTGAGGGTTATGGACGGAAATAGTGATTGGTTGGACATGATAAAATAATATGAAGCTGTACCTATATTAATCCGTTTGCTAGCTAAAACTATAATAGATTGGTACAACTACCACACTTTAATGAATTAATTATTGTGAAAGGATTATAGAAAAACATGGTTGTTGATTGAAAACAGTTAGTTAGAAAACACGGCTTTATTTTGTACTGAAATGTACCTACATAATAAATTAATGGTAACAAAACTATTTAAAACCAAGCTTTTATGCATTTGGTATGGTCCCCCATATTTTAGATTTAATATGACGTTGTATTAGTTTTCGTGTTCTCCTCAGCAAGCTCTTTCATTTGATACCCATACTGTGATAGTACAGAAAAATTAACTAGTCCGCCATCTTGGATGATCCGCCATATTAGAATCTAATAAAGATTCACTACATTCTTACGGAGTTTGCCATTTTCCGGTGACTTATCTAAAGATTTTCTTCTAGAAAGAAGAGCACATGCCCATCCTCATCACCTTATCCTACCATGTTCCATTTCTGCCCTTTAGACTTCAAAAATGCCTGAAAAACCGACACAAAACAAACTTTAGTAAAATAAATGCCAAACTCTCGCAATCAGAAATTCCTGTCGTCATGAATTATTCCATTTGGACTGTAGCTACCAGGAATACATATTTCCACAGCCGTCTTTGGCCGGCCCTGCATTAAAAAGTAGGGAATTCATTACGTAAATTAATGTTTTGAGAGTACTCAAGTAAATGTGTGAGGTAGGTTTTTAAGGATTTTGTTTCGAGCAAATCTATGGGGAGATTTGATTGAGTGAATTTGAGTTTCAGGTAAATGTTATGAGTCTTTTTGTTTCTCCGAGGTGTTATTATGTTTAGATGTTGTGCATTGGTTAGGAATGATATTCTTTTTAACCGACTTCCAAAAAGGAGGAGGTTCTCGATTCGGGGGGTATTTTTTTATGAATGTACACCGATTCAATTTGTGTGATTTAATTAATATTTTTGTCAGTTTGGATCTGTAGATTTCATTTTATGAGCAGTTTTGCTTATTTCGATTTCTGCGTAGACGAAAACTTCGTCCAAGTTACCACCTAAAAGTGAAAAATGAAAAACGTTTTTACAAAAAGATATGACCGACTTTAAAAAAAATACTACAAAGTGTAAAATAACCTTAATTTCGGTGGTCGGTGTTAAAAACAAATATAAATAAAAAACCAAAAACATTATCTTCCGAAACCGACCAACCATTATTATTTAAAACCAACTTAAGAATAGTTCATATCGGATTGCTACCATGTTCCTTTTTATTTGCGAGTTTCCGATATTTCGGCACTGTGTGTGCCTGTGATCATGGCGCTTGCAACAGTGCCGAAATATCGGAAACTCGCAAATAAAAAGGAACATGGTAGCAATCCGATATGAACTATTCTAATGTTAGTGACCATGACAGTTTAAAACAATAAACCAACTTAAATCATTATCATTTAAAATAAATTCAAACATTTGAAATTAAATATAACTTAAATCTTTAAAATAAATTCGAAGCATTGGGTAAAGATAAATGTCAATGAAAATAACAGCTACTGACATACTTGTTTTCTATGGAAAGTATTAACCTTATTTTATCTATTAAATTAATTTCATATACAGATACAATACGTAGATCAAGCTTACAGATTACGAAACCGATATTAATTTTTGTTCAACAACAGATAACTCATGTACGTGTTGGTCACATGGATAATAATGTGTTAACCTAACTTCAGGTCATGTAGGATTACTGGTGAAATTATAAACGATAAGAATTGATAGGAAAAATCATGCCTGAAAGGTTAAATTGAGGTGTGTCTGAAGTACTTACTTGCTTATCTTTTTTTGGGACAAGTCCGCCACACATTCCCAACCACTCGGGGGAGTGGGGGGCTATGTGGGACCCCCCGGGCTGACCCGGTATACCCACTAAAACAATCCAGCGAAATTCCTGCATCGTCTAGGTGGGGGTGGACTGGGAGATCGGCTTAGCCTTTGCGTCCAGTCCACCTCCGACAAAAGCCCGCCTTCACAGCGGGCCCTTCATGCCCTCATCCCTGGGGGCGGGCCGGGAACTACCGAGGATGGTGGTGAACTGTGCAATGCAGGCGGAGGCGCCCCCACGCCTGTCGCCCGCCCATCACCATAGCGAGGAGGGAGAAGAGGATGTCTTCTGCGACCTCGCCTTCGTCTTCGGAGCGGCGCAGCGAGAGGGTCATCCTCCCGCATGCGCTCCGCCACCTCCTTTTGCGAGATGACATCCTCGCAAAAGGAGGCTATCGCAGCCCAGACCTCCTCACTCCCCAGCATGCATCTGCTAGTCTATTCTGTAAATAACCATTTCGATATCGACTTCACCTGAGTGACTAAGCTTACAAAGTGAACCTTATTTCACACATCATAAGGACTTATATTTATACGAATTTGAAACTCACCTCGGATTCCGCTGTCGAGACACGAAAATGTTGTTACAGAATAGCACTGCTAACCACGCTGGGAAGTGAGAGGTCCTGTCCAATCTCCGCAGTTAGACTGCGACGCGGCTCAGACCAAGCTGGGCACACCTCGAGCGTGTGCTGCGCTGTGTCCTCCACCGCACCGCAGTCGTGGCACGCCGGTGTCTCCTCCCTCCCGATCCGGTGCAGGTGCGTGCCGAAACAGCCGTGGCCTGACAACGCCTGCACCAGCCGGAAGGAGAGGAAGCCGTGCGGCCGCTCGAGCCAGTCCCGCAGGACTGGACCGAGCGCGTCCAGTGTTCGGCGGCCAAAGGTGGCGGAGGCGAGATCCTCCGCCCAATGGACGACGATGGCGTCCCTCGCCTCCCTCCTTATGGCCTCCTGCTCCTCAGCGACGGGGCGCTCCCCGAGCGCTTTTCGGCGCGCCGTCCATTCGTACACCCTGGCGAGCACCCACGCCTCCAACTCCCAAGGAGGGGTGCCCGCCAGAGCGCATGCCGCCGAAAAGCCTACCGAGCGGTAGGCCCTCGCAACCCGCTGTGCAAACTGCAATGGCCCTTCAGGGCCTGCGGATAACTACTGATAATCCTGAAAGCCGGAATCAACAGTAGCAACCATCAGAAAAACGCCGAGTTAATGAAGCCCAACGAGTCCCGGAGAAACGATTCAAATGGATCCCGCAACGAAATTAATCAGAAGAGTACAGCTGAGGAGTTGGAAAAAATAAATTTAATTTCCACTTCCCTCCTTATCAAGTTGATTAGAGCTAGGCCAATAGGCACCAAGGGACATTAAACAAATTGGTACCTGCTCGAAAACCTCTCATATGTAACCTACACTAAGTATACTTCTTCGATTGTGGACTAGGGTAAGAATGTGTATCCACCAGAGATGTGCGAGGATGCTAGCGAGGGACGCGTTACTTAAGAAGCAATAGGATCGCTTCATTTACCTAGCCTCGCTCAGCGCGGCATTAGGAAATATACATGAAAAAAATATTTATTATCTATACAGATTATCTAAAAATATACAGAAAATATAATACTAACAGTGAAAATAGAATCAAAATTACCCGAAAAACAAACGAGACTTCATTATTTTAAACAAATGTATCTGTTCCTCTCGCAAAAACGCTGTTTTCTATGATAGTTCTATAGGCGTCAGAGACTTCAATCGTCAAAGTCCATATCGGACTTCTTTTTCTAATTTTTTTTTTTTTTAATATTTATAGGCGTACGTTTGACCGCTATCTCACCTGATGTTAAGCGATGATGCGGAAAAAAAATTGAATGAATTGTAATCTTTGAAGCTTTATAATTTCATCACTGATGAAGGTATTAAAAAAAAACATGAATGTTTACTAGATCTAATAAGTATTCATTTTGCAAATAAAAAATCGCATGCATATTCCCTTTTCAGTTGGAAACGCAACTCTACAGCCGGGCGATAATGTGCACTCAAGTTCATTATTCACTGGCCAGAAATATGATTTGAATTTAGAACCTCAATTAATACTTTGTATGAAAACTTTTACCGAATGAACTTGTACCTAGAAGCAGCGGTCAAGACAACCACCACTGTTTGCGGTTTATAATGTTAATTATCTAGTAGTGTAGGCGTAAAATGAAGAGTATGAACGATTAGAGGGGATAAAGGAGACTTTGCCTTGGGACAGTTTGGATTGCTTTGCTGGATTCAGGATACTTGTGTTATATTTAATGCCCACGCTCCACTCTGTGAACTCTGGTTTCAATGTGGCCCCCGTGACATAAGAAACTGCTTTAACCCCTCGGTCGATAATCTACTAATTATCTCCCTTTAGGCTGACTGACCACTGGAGCGGAGAACTCTACAAGAAGCCGTTTTTTATTTGAAATACAACCTCAAATTCTTATAATTTTCAAAATAAGAGCTTGACACTCAATTTTCTGGCCATCCTGCTCCCAGAGCCCCCGAGCCATTTCATTTAAACAAATTTACGCGATAACTTATGTTTTTCAATGAGCGACGAAGAAGCATAGGGGTGTAACTGCGAAATCCTATATAACTTCGTACAGAATACGATTTACATTCGTGTGTCCTCGGGGTGTGTCGTAAAAATTCACGTAAATTTATGAAGACATATGCGGGGCGCGAAGGCAGGTTGTTTTAACGTCTATGTACGACCAAGGAGCGTGGTTGCGTAATACTGTCTAGGGATTGATGTATGTGTATTAGTGCGTGGAAATATGGAGACATGGAAGAGAATAGATGAATAAATACTGCTTGTTCACTTTTCTTGTTATTTTATTAAGAGTTGAAAGTAGCTTAAAGTATATTGCAGGCCAGAGGCATGTAGACAAAGTAATTATATTAGCGATAGTACTTATATCCTGTACTATTTAGAGGCGACACCGGTTGTCTAAATTCCAAAATGTATTGAGCACGTGTCTTGTCGGTAAAGTATGTCAATCAGTAGAAAAAAGTTTATATTTTGACGTGTTTGGATGTGTCTGTCTGTCTGTGGCATCGTACCTCCTGAACTAATGAACCGATTTGGATTGTTTTCTTTTTCGTTTCAAAGGTGAATTAGTCGGGAATGTTCTTATCTATGTGTGATTATTTTTTTTCACAACTCCCTCTTGTAGAATACTATACACTATGATACATTTCAAATCGGGGGTCAGTTAGGGTTTTTTATAATTTGTAATTGAATACATTTATGTCTTAAAAGTTAACAGCTCTCTAGCCTGTGTCTAAACCAGTGCCGTGAAATAATAAAGTTTACTGAATACACCCTATTTCCCATCCCACAAAAACGTTCACATAATTTATGACATAAACAACATATCAGAACAAAGATAACAACATCATAAAGCACGCTGTACAGGAACAGGTCGGTAATGTGCAAATCTTACGTTGTCGGGTAATATCGCGTGTGAAGATCTCATATCGCAGTTGCGACGTTATTCGCTTAGCTCGTAAATACAGGGCGGCCCCTTATAGTGGTCCAATTTTATTAGCTGTGCTTCACCGTGATGAAAATACCATTAGATGAGCAAAAATGTATAGTTCAAAAGTTATAATTTTTAAATGTATCGTTGAGAAGTTAGCTTCTCGGTAGGTTAAAAAAAATTCAGTATGTTTTATAGCTCTACAGATATTATTTTGTGTTTTTGGCTAATTTAATGAGATATCTTAAACTTTAATAAAATATATTCAGTCAAGTACCTACCTACCTAACTAAAGTAAGTAATGAAAGAATCGCCCGATTACAGTGGCGCATTTTTTTTCACCCTGTACTCATATACCGCGTGTATCTGACATCGACGCACAAACGATTTCCATGGGTCCGGGGCATGATTCTGGACACCCTAGACTTAGAATTTTTCGTCGGCTTTTTTCTAATTTTTTCATTTTTTTCAAGGGTTTTTTTACTTTAGACTGCTCATAATCGTTATTCTGGCCTAACCCAATGAGATTTTTAATAAAAAATAATTAATTAACTACTTTCACTAAAAAGAGCAATCTAAATAAAAACAAAAATAGGTATCAGCTCAGCTATGACCTATTAGTGGTACTCTTAAAAAAAAAATTAGAAGACAGCCGACGAAAAATTCCAACACTCCCCAGTGTTGGAATTTTTCGTCGGCTGTCTTTTAATTTTTTTTGTCCAGAATCATGCCCTGGACCCATGGAAATCGTTTGTGCGTCGATGTCAGATACACGCGGTATAGTTCTGTTGTGTCAAGATATTGTATTAGTTAGATAATACCATGTTTTCCGTTTATTCATTGAGCCGTAAAAGGAGGTTTTAGTTCAGTGAGTTTTATTCAAAGTTTTGCTAGAAATAAAATTATGTAGCTGAATTGAAACAGCGAACGATATGGAACTTATAAAGTGCTCCAAAATTTTTGTTTTGTATGTGATTTAATTCAAAAATAAAAATATGACTTTAATAACACATTTTGTTCAGGAATTCTATTCAGTGATGGATATTCTCATCTTCCTTATCTCAATTTATTTGGGTTTCGCGCATAATCTTCTTCCTTACGTCTCCGCATTGTTATTAATCTGGTATGAAAAACATTATTAGGTACTAGGCAGACATTATCAAGCAAGCAGAATTGACTATGGACTGGCCATATTAGCCGTAGATCCGATAGCCGTAGGATTAGACGAGTTCTTGAGTGCCGCGAATCGGCGAACTTAAGGCAGGACGCCCTCAGGCTAGGTGGAGCGACGATCTTCGCAGGGTGACAGGTAGCAGCTGGATGAGAGTTACCGGAAATCGGGTTGAATGACATGTACTAGGAGAAGCCTATATAAGCTGATGATGATGATGTTGATTAGAGAGATTCTTATTAAAAAAAACAGTCGTGTTTTTGACGATATCCATAGGAAACCGAATGTTACCGTCATAGCCCGAAGAATCATTCATTCATTCATTCATTCGAACAACCGAACAACCGTCGTTCAATCGTCGAACATATGTGGCTAAAGTATTAACCGACTTCTAAAAAAGGTAAAGTAAGTATTTTTTTATGTATGTAGACCGATTAGTCCAAGGTTTCTGATTCAATTTTTGTAATTCTATTTTAGTTCGAACTGCCACTTGCCATTTGGTCCCGAAAAAAAAAATAGTTTGGATCATGGTTTTATTTTATGAGCATTTTTGCTTATTTCAATTTCTGCGTAGTACACTAAGACGTCGTCCAAGTGTCACCATTAAAAGTGAAAAATAAAAAACTTTTTTACAAAAAAAATAACCGACTCGCACGGCGGCCGACGGAAGTTAGTTTTAAAAAACAAAGAAACAAAACCAAAAAAAAAGACTTCTAAAATTAAGGTTATTTTATACTTTGTAGTGTTTTGTTTTAAAGTCGGTTATAATTTTGTTTCATCTAAATAAGATACCAGCCATTACTTTCACAATATCATCAACTTCCACAACGAAACATCTATAGGAGCACACGATATGATATTAATAAAATGAATGTCTTACGAGTAGAACGAACGTTATTCAATTTGGCATCCATGTCGTTACCGTGCCGGAGTCGTGCCGTAGTCGTGCCGGAACCGTGTTCGGTGCGGCTGTATTCTTTTTTTGTTGACAATGTTGTTACCGGCTTGATTTAACGCGTTCCTAATCGTGTTTCCTGGCTGGTTTCAGTAGAAAGTATTGGATGTAACTGTTGCTATGGAAACCAAGGGGTGGACTTTTTAATTTAATATTGGGTTAATATTGTCATGGGGATAGAGCCGCAGGGATATTATTAAATACTAGATGTTGCCTGCGGGTTTGCTCCCGTGGCTGCAATATTTTTACTAAAAAATATTCCTAAAAAAAATCTTCATTCTCAAAACATAGTAGCAGTAGCAGTAGTTAGTTTCCCCGTTTTGTATATAAAAAAAACATAATATTTTTATTAGGTACTATTTTTTTAATAATATATTTCTGTCTATTATATCGATGGTCTAGAAGACAAACGTGCTAAGGGCAAAATTTTGATTTTTAAACATTTGCCAAATGTGCAAAATGAGCATATCAAAAATTGCCTGCCTGTACTCTCTGCCTGCGTCTGTGTTTCCGAACGCCTACAACCCTAATCTCTTCAAAGTTAGAGTAAACAGGCTCCTTCTGGGTAAGCTCGTTCCATCGTAGAATTTGTCTCTGTCATCTCTGACCAGGACGAAAGTCAAGAGCGAAAGCATCTCCATGGGCGTACCCAGGGGGGGGGGGGGGGGCAGGGGGGGGGCAGGTGCCCCCCCCTAGAAATCTTGCATGCATCTAGAACATATATGAACTCGCTTAATTACTGATCAAAGTGTAAACGGGGCCTTATGCTGTAACTTTTAAATAAACCGCGCAGTAGACACTGGCAAAATGCACGGTGCAATTGACAAAAAAACCGCGCGCGACGATGGCGGACGAAGATTACGAACGCTATGCTGTATTCGGTAATCTTTGTGTTTGTGTGTATAACAAAACAGCTGCGGAAGATCCGACCTAAAAATCTGACTTGCCTCCCCCCCCCCCCCCCCTAGGCTAGAAGCTGGGTACGCCCATGAGCATCTCAAATAAAAAAAATGCACTTAGCATGTTGTCTTCTAGACCTTCGATTTGTTACCTTAGGAACGAATAAAAAATTTAACTTTTCAAGCCTTCTTAATTTTTTTTGTACATCGAACATTACAAAGGCTATCTTAACTTCAAGTCTGTATTATATCCAGATTATATGATTATCTATACTAATATTATAAAGAGGTAATCTATACTAATATTATAAAGAGGTAACATTTGTTTGTAAGTTTGTATGTAGGGGGGTAATCTCAGGAACTGCTGGGCCGATATGAAAAATTCTTTCAGTATTAGATAGCTCATTTATTGAGGAAGGATATAGGCTACATATCATCACGCTAAGACTAAAAGGAGCCGAGCATTCATGGAAAATTTGACGCAGACGAAGTTGCGTAGGTCAGCTAGTATGAAAAATAGCGCTTACCTACATCCTGCTTTTCACAATAGCAAGCGTTTAAATAAAGGCTAGGGTCTAGAAGCAGTTTACCAGAAAACTGTAAAGAAAAATAATATGTTAATGCAGTTTTTTAAACCATATAAAAGACAGGAAGCTGTCTACAAAGATACCATTAGGATCGCTCGAAAAAAAAAACAAAGATCTTTTTCTTAGAAATAAATTATTGACAATTCAGAACAACCCCCTCGCTGTTTTCCCCACTAATTTACTAAGTAAGTTCCAAACGACTTAGCACAAAATATTACATTCCTTCTGGGGCATTCGGGAAAAAATAAATTTTCATTTCCGGTTCGAGTTCAATTTAATTAAAACAAAATATTTGCTTGCTAACCTGAAGTAAAGTAAAATTGTAAAACATTAAAATCCTTGCTTTAAACATTAAATCTCGTCTCACCGGTGAATGGAAGGAACCTTGTTTAAACTTTTGAACAGAACTTTGTAATTACAGATTAATATTTTAAATTAAGGTTCAGATGCTTAAACTTTGTATCTCTTTTCATTATTAACTTTGTTTGAAGGAATAGTACTGCAATTTGGTATGACTGTGGCCTCCTGTTTGGTATTATTTAGAAAATAGGTTTTCTAGGTAAAAAAAGTGCGAATCGGACTCGCGTGCAAAGGGTTCCGAACCAATTTAATTTTTGTTGTATGTTGATTTACAATTTTGTACAATCTTTAGGTAAAGAACAGTAGTTTTGAAAGGGTTGTCATTCTTCGTCTAATTTCTTGAATAACTTCAAAACTATTCATTTCAAATTATTAAAACCCTCACAATTACCCCTATCAAACTGGGAAAACGTAGGTTTTGAATAATAACGAATTAGTCATAGTAGCATCTAAACCACATTATTGACGAATGGATAAACTTATGTAAAAAAAAACCGACTCCAGTACTTTAATTTATGTAATTAACAAAAAAATAAAGTGAGAAATGGAAGTTGTTTCTTTGAAAAAATCTAAAATAAATATGCTACCTACCTATTTTTTTTTTAAGGCCGATGCCATCCTTATTATTTGGAATAAACTTTGTCTCTTGGCAGTTGTATATCGTTTATCGGTGTACCGGTGCGACATACATACATACACTTATGAGATGTGGTACTAATTTTTAAAAGACAGAAAGAAAAATATTTATTTTTTTCCTCCCAAACAGACGAACATTTCATTATTATGAAATAGTTACACTAATAAAAACACAATAAAAACAAAATGGGATACTGCAAAAAATAATACTAAGCTTAACACTAGTGCATGTGTCAGGGATGGGCGCAATAAAAGTTGACATGTCTGCTGCGGTCACACCATAGACAAAACAAAATAGATGATACTGATATGTTTGGTCGCGACTGTCATCCTATTCAAGTATTCATCCTAACTCAAACAAAAACAAACCAAAAAAAATCAACAAAATTAAAAAAAAACTCAGCTAATTTTAACCTTTAAGTACAAAGTTACAAACTAATTAGGTACAATAATTAAGCTGTGCGTAGCATCCGAGCAGGAAGAGGTTGTTTCTCAGCAAACTCAACAGCGCTGGTTTTCAGAAACCACAAGATGTCGAGTGACGTAATGGCGTCCCCCCGTGAGAATTGAAGTATTTTTAATTATGCTGTTATAGACTAACATATACAAACACTGCATTTCTGAAAATATTACATACATATGGGTCGAAATGATAACCTCCTTTTTTTAAGTCGGTTTAATACCACAGGAACCAGAAATTAAACTGCAAATCCGATGAATTAAATCAGTATAACCAGCACTTGATTACTTATTAAAGTTAGTACATAAATGTAGACACATAAGTATGTGATCTATCTCCAATCAGAGTTGGCGGTGCTCGTAAAACTTCGGCTGCCATCGTCAAACTTCGGCTCACTTCGGCTTACCTCGGCATTTACGAGCGCGCACAATTTACGAGGTTACCTATATTGGTTCTGCTGACACCAAACGGGTATCTTTACGGGCTAGTAATGTGTTTTTATGTTATGAAGGATGAGTGCACTGGGAATAGCTCGAGTATCATTTGATCAGGTACTTTGGGTAGGAGGATTTAGTGATTTCACAGATATTTCTTCAATTACTTTGTTCATTAGGTACCTGATAATATGACTGCTGTATTTCCCGCAGAAATTATGTTTACACCTCACTCACATTGTTTTTCATTTTTTACTAGCTTCTGCCCGCGACTTCGTACGCGTTCCCGTGGGATAAAATATACTTTGTGTTATTTCAGACCATAATCTATCCCTGTTCCAAATTTCACCCCGATCCCTTCAGCCGTTTTGACGTGATTGAGTAACAAACCTACACACAAACTCACAAACTTTCGCATTTATTATCTATACTAATATTATAAAGAGGTAAAATTGTTTGTAAGTTTGTAAGTTTGTAAGTTTGTAAGTTTGTAAGTTTGTATGTAGGGGGTAATCTCAGGAACTACTGGTCCGATTTGAAAAATTGTTTCACTGGTAGAAAGCTACATTATCCGTGAGTGCTATAGGCTATAAATTATAAAGATATCATGCATATTAGTCGAAATATCTCAATTTTTGTCTATCCAGGCGGAAAAAAATAGCTCTTACAACAGATTTATTTGCGTGCGCTGCCTTAACAGTTGTATATAATTGAAAACAATGTATGGCAACCTGGTCCGCCTATAATAGTTCTACAAAAAAGTCCGCGGCACCATATTTCTATCTTTTATATTTTAGCAGATATAGTAGCTTTTATGTGTTAAAAAAAGTATTTTTCGACGTACCTATCTTTGGACGATTTTTTAAACAACAAAATATTAAACTTTATCGAAAAAAATGTTATTTTGATCACAAGAACATCATAGAGATACGATTTGCCCGAAACAGTATGTCAATTGGTTGAATAGTTTCGAAGATAATATAAAATTACTAAATCGCAAAACGCCGCCCGCGCCGTCCATTCACGAACCGCATTAGAACATGCTTTGTACGGACGACGTTTTATCCATTACCCATTGACGGCGTTGTGCAATTACGTCATTTTTCTGAATCGTGGTGTTAAGATTTTCCGCGGATTAATGACCCTCTCCAGTTATTATTTAACTTTTGTCGTTTGGTAGGTAAGTTGTACGTAGTTGATTGAATGTTGTTGGTTTTGGAATTGTTTTGGTTGCTCGGTTTCTCAAAACACAATTACAATATTACCTACTTCGTTCTCATTCTTCGAGTTCGAGATGTGATATTTCTGTTTTTGGGATATCGGACAGTTTCAGCGATTGTTTATCATGCCTTAAAGGATATCACAACTTTCCCGTCAGACATCCCAGACATGAGACAAGAGCAGCTCGAGTACGCCGTACGGAAGAGCCTCTCGAGGAATAGAGAAAATATTTCGCAAGCACTCGCTGGGAAATCTAGCTCCGAGCGTTCACAGCGGCTTGCTAACCAAAGCTGGAGAACATCGCAGGTCCGTGCTCGGGAATCTAGCGCTGAACGTGCACAGCGTCTCAGTGATCTAAAGCAGCATGGCTCTGCAACAAGGGACAGGGAGTCTAACGCTGAGCGCTCGCAGCGGCTCGCTAGCCTAGCTACATACATATTATTATGCAATAAAAACAAAACCCTCCTTTTGGCCGTCAGGAAATAAATCATAGCAGTCAGTACTAACCGAACCACACTCATAATTTCATCACAAGTTAAAATGTTTACCGCCCAACGAAGTGGGCACGGGTCAGCTAGTATTAAATAACAGCAGAAATCGTAATATTTTAATTTCGCCATAACTTCAAAACCAAACGTCCGATTTTAATCATTCAAAGACCAAATATTATCTACATAAACTGTACTTAGTGATGAAATACTTTATTTTGATACGGATTAATAGCATAAGTAAAATAAACGCGTTTAAATGTAGTAAAAAAAAAAACAAGATTTTTAAATAAAAAAATGGTTGTTGTGCCTCACTCGACATAGATAGGTACAGTGTTTCGCGGACTTTTTTGTAGATATTTATAAGATCTACAATTAATTAGAACAATTTATGGTTCTATTTTTTATAGTTTAGGCAGCGTACGCAAAATAAGTAACTTTTCTGGTTGATTTTTACACCTTGTGTCCGAAAAACCCAAATATCTTACGGAAACCTATTTTTTCCAAAATAAAATATAGCCTATGTTACTCGTGGATAATGTAGCTTTCAAATGGTGAAAGAATATTTAAAATCGGTCCAGTAGTTTTTGAGCCTATTCATTACAATCAAACAAACAAACATACAGACAAAGTTTTCCTCTTTATATTATTAGTGTAGATATTGCAAACTGTCGTAAGGCGTTTTACGAAGCTACTCGCTAGCCTATAATGCGTTCGCGACCATGGCTTATTATTAGCGTATTTCATGTATAACTTTGGTGTTTCTATACCGATTTCTATGACTCTTTTTATGGAATAGTTAATATAACTTTAATTAGGGACGACTGACAGTTTTATAAACGTAAGAGTAGACACTATATTATCAGAAAGCTTCGAACTGCTAAGCTATCGGGAGTTACACGTGCTATTGTAGACATATGCTGTCGTTGGATATTTTTTATATAATTTTAAGGAGAACATTTCCGTCATACATGATTACTGTGTAGCTTTCACCGTTAAGGTTGCACACGTGACGGAAGCTTAAAAAATGGAGTAACTTCTCCCGTTTTCCCAACATTTCCCTTCACTGCTCTGCTCCTATTGATTGTAGCGTGATGAAAAGTATACTATAACCTGCTCAGGAGTATGAATAATAATTGACAGACAAAAATTTTACTGATTGCATTTTTGGCATCAGTATCGATCCCTAATCACCCCCTGATAGTTATTTTGGAAATATATTTCATGTACAGAATTGACCTCTCTACAGATTTATTATAAGTATAGATTTGTGATGGGTTTGCTCTTGACTCTAGTCTTGGTCAGAGATGACGGAGACAGTCTACGATGGAGCGAGCTTACCCAGAAGGAGCCTGTTCACTCTAACTTTGAAGACATTAATATTATTATTTTATCCCACCCTGCTACTTTTTTTTTGTTTTTTATACGAGTCGGGTAAACTCTTTGCCCAAATCTCACCTGATGGAAAGTGAAGATTAGGCCGAAGATGGAAGCGAGCTTTACCCGGAATCCTCTAACACTACTGCCAAATTAAAAAAAGAAAAAATTTAAAAATAGAAAAACCTACTAATATAATCTTCTTTATCTTTCTAAATATATTAACAGATAACAATTTATTTTCCTTCGTGAATTTGAAAAATCACTATCCAATTATTTTCTCTATTTTTTTGTAGTAATTGAATGATACACTGAAAATAAAATGTCATTCACAAATTTACACCAAACATTTTTGAAAGGAAAATCTAATCCGTCCATTGAAAACAAGCGCGGATTTATTAAAATGGTTGTAAAATTTTACGGTGAATGGCCAATCACCACGGAGCTATGAAAATAATAAACAAAAGCCTCTTCGTAACACTGGAATCGATTGGGATATTTAATTAAAAATCGGGATGAGCCGCTGTCGATTACTCTCACTCTCCCCTCCGAGGTAAAAATATACACCAGGGGCTGTATTCGAAATGTGTGTGCTTCAGAATGATAAAGGAAAAATTATGTGGGCGGTTTATGGTTTTCTCATTCCATATGTTTTTTTTTTATAATTTGACTTTGGAACGCAGGTTTTTCATCGTATTTTTTTTTCGGGATATTATGACGATGAAAATGGAGTTTTCATATTTCAAATTAATTTATCCTAGACGTAAAAATAAGGCAATATCGGTGAATTATTAAAGAAGTAATGTTTTGTTTAACTAACGTAATTCAAGCTCAAATTTTTCACATTGTCCTAAGTTGCTCCGTCTAATTTTCGTTTGAAGTATTGCCGTAGGAAGTATTTTCTGTACAAGATTTTTTTGGCTTAAATTTCTGCTTATTTAGAACTTTTTAGAGAAAAATATACCTACGCTTCTTTGTTTATGTAACTTTTCAACAATGTTTTTGTACTTGCACTCAAGCTTTGATAAAATAACTGTGTTCGACAACATTGAACCCAAAGAAAATAATGTTGCTCTTTGGTTTTTCAATTATTTTTTATTCTTACTTTCTATAGATTGTTTACTTGACACAAATAATTTGAATTTTAAAAGCATTGGCCAGTATAAAACAAAAGAAGTTCATGGTCTATGGTCCGTTTAGTTAGTGTATTTTTATGCACCTATGGCAAGAATGTCGACTATTCTGCCAATGTCTAAAGTAGAAGTTAATGGTTAATCAGTGTCAATTTGGATGAAGTCTTATTATTCCTTTGCCACGATTAACGAGGTCATTGCCTAGTTAGGCCGTTGGCAGCCATTTTATTTCATTGTCACTCGCGGGAAAATTAACTTAAATTCAACGACTGCATTTTGCTGTCATAATTAGGCTTGGTCAAAAGGTTTCTTGAAGTAAAAAAGTTTAAGTATTCGATTTTGTGTTTTTCAAATTAACATTATTTGACAGTATGAATTTATTTTATTTACCCTCGTCCATGTGTCATTGCAGGGTGCTAACTGAAAACCAGCGCTGGGTGTCTGACGCCCAGCATAATTATGCTGAGATGGTAACCTTTCCGGCACGCATAGGCACGCTCACCACAACTTTGCTGTACCATAATTTATTTTATGTTTTTCAAAATTAAATGTTAAACAATCAAAATTTTGCACTTAGCACGTTTGTATTCTAGACCATCGATATGTCTTGTAGCCATTTTGAATTAGCTTTCACGGGTCAGTAACATAGCTGTGACCGCCAGACAGCCTTGAGTGATCATTCAAATTCGTTCGGGAATTTATTCATATACCTAAATATGAAACAAGTGTGATGTCCTCCGTTTTTAGGGTTCCATACCAAAATGGTAAAAAGGAACCCTTATGGTGTGACTAAGTCTGTCCGTCTATCACAGCTGGATTAATTGAAATTTGGAATAGTTTTAAAACGAAAAAAGAATGAGACAAAAAGTGTGTAGGTAATAAGTTCTTTACTAAATCAGTTTTCCATTTGGCTATGTTATTGATTTGTTTGTGTGCGCCCTAAATGTAAAAAGCAAAGCTACTTACATGTACAACAAAGTAATATGGCAGTCATAAAATCACCTGGATTTTTTTACGAGGCTCGTTGGGACTTCCGTAAAATAAAATCAATATAGTATCATTGTATTAAATTACTTAACTAGCTGACCCGCGCAACTTCGTCTGCGTCACATTTTCCATTAACACTCCGCTCCTCCGCTCCTCCGCTCCTGTTTGTTTTAGCGTAATGATATATAGCTTTTAGCCTTCCTCGATAAATAGGCGATTGCGGTGCTGGGCTAGGTTTCTCATACAAATTGTTCTAATGAAAACATACCAAAACTTCTATTAAAAATGGTTGACACACGCACGTTAAGCTGTTGGTCCCGGCTGTCATTTGGAGATCTTTGGCAGTCGTTACGGATTGTCAGAAGCCAGAAAATCTGACAACAGTCTTGCCAAGGAGTACCGTGTTACCCAGTTAATGGGTTGTGGAGGTTTGGTAGGCAGCCGCTCCACGTAAAATACTGGTATTCAGCTGAATCCGGTTTGACTGGAAGCCGACCCCAATATAGTTGGGAAAAGGCTAGGGAGATGATGACACATCTAGAAGCCCACTGATATATAATTGAACTAGCTGGTGCCCGTCGCTTCGTCTGCTTGACAAATTATATACTAAAACCTTCCTCGAGAACCATTCTATTTATTTAGCACTTTCAGCACATAGAAAAGTACAGAGGCGGCCATTGGTGAATACAGCATGAAAATCGGTGCAGTAGTTTTTTGAGTTTATCGCAAACAAACAGACAGACAGACGCGGCGGAGGACTTTGTTTTATAATATGTAGTAATAATGATTATGATTATGTGTTCCGCAAGTAAAATAATTTACTCACAAGTAACCAACTGATGCCTAATTTCTGAACCTTGCCACGCGCTTCAAAGAGCTGTCGGCATAGAAGATGGGGATTGCAATTTGTTCGAAAGATCACCGCGGCCCTGGAACGGAAAGGGCATTAGGAGGTTTTAGTCAGTAAGAGACTGACACGTCTTCCTGCTTTGCCATTTGATGATTTACCATCCTTAAAAAAAATATACTTCACTTTTACTTACAGATAAAATTATATTTAACTTTGAATTCAACACTCGATGCCTTCCTTCAGACAACACTGGTCCTTTTTAATTGAATTTCGGCCTTAATTACTTTAATTAAGACTCAGATTCGGTATTTTACTTCGTTTAAAGCAGGTGTTCCCAAACTTTTTTTATACGGCGTCTCCCTTGTTAAAGAAGTTACCTACGTGTAGTCTGTTTGGGAAAACCAGTAGGTCCGTAGTTACAATCAATGAGACCGATAAATTGGCTTTTTTGATTAAGATTTACTGAAAAATGTTTATATATTGAGTGGTCGATAAGTGTACGCTAACATCAATCGATTTGCAAACTCGCCTTCAAATCAGATCTTCAACAGATTTTGCATGGTGAAAGGCTTTCAAATCAAATCAGGACGCTCCCATTTTGTTTGCCAATAGGGAATATGCATGAAAACAATGTTTATTATCTGTACAGTTTATTCTAAAAAAAATTAATACTAACAGTGTAAATAGAATCAAAATTACTCGAAAAACAAACGAGATATAATTATTTTAAACAAACATCTCTGTCCCTCTCACGAAAACGCTGTTTTCTATGGCAGCTATATAGACGTCATGGACTTTGATGTCAAAGTCAATGTCGGACTTCGCTTTCTAATTGTAATCTTTGAAGCTTTATAACTTCTTTGTTGATGTAGCTATTTAAAAATTATTTTCTTGATACTTTACTAGAGCTAATAAGTATTTAATTTTGCAAATAAAAAAATCGCATGCATATTCCCTATTGCAGCATTGCGTTTAATTTCTGTGGTGGCTTCCACTTCGGATAGTCGTGACGCAGTTTGGGAAACCCTGGTCTAAAGTATCTATATTTGTGTACTGGGATATTATTTTTCCCTCTTTGATCTTATTAAAACATTAATGTTGCTTTTTATTAAGTAAGGAAGTTTGTAGGAAACTCGTTTTGTATTTTTATTAGTAGGTACTAGAGCGTAATAAAATCTAGACTTGAGATTGTTTTGTGCAATATTTATGAGCTATTGTTACTACATAATATAATTTAGCGTCTACTTCTATGAGCATGGAAATTGTGACGTTATGCGATGGTCCAGTGACATGTCGTAGACTCTTGCTAAACTTCTTACAAGGTCCTTCTGTCCAGCTTCGATTTGATTTATTTTTATATATGTTAGAGACTTCTCAAACAGAGGAGCTCGTGGCTAAATAATAATAGTCACATGGGTCGATCATCAAGGTTAAGCAATGATTGCCAAGGTTGGTCTGTGGATGGGTGACCATCGTATCATACCGAGTTTCCTCCATGCCTCGGAAAGCACGTTTAGCTGTTGGTCCCGGCTGTCAATTGTAGATCTTTGGCAGTCATTACGGATTGGCAGAAGCCAGTAAATCAGACTCCAGTCTTGTAAAGGAGTACCGTGGAGGCGTGGAACCCAGTGAATGGGTTGTGGAGGTCTGATAGGCAGCCGCTCCACGTAAAATACTGGTATTCAGCTGAATCAGGTTTGACTGGAAGCCGACCCCAATGTAGTTGGGAAAAGGCTAGGCAGCTAGTCTATTCTGTAAATAACCATTTCGATATCGACTTCACCTGAGTGACTAAGCTTACAAAGTGAACTTTATTTCACACATCTTATGGTCTTATATTTATACGAATTTGAAACTCACCTCGGATTCCGCTGTCGAGACACGAAAATGTTGTTACAGAATAGCACTGCAGGTGATGATGACGATGATAAGAGTTCTCTAAAATAACAGACACATATTTTTTTTAGCTTCCCTATATCAACCTTTTGGGAGAAATTGTACTCCAAAGTACTGAAAAGTGACTTAACCATCTAACGTCTGTAGAGTAGTTCCAGTTAATTTTAAGTTAAAGTTAATAATTGGTTAAAAAAAAATGTGTGTATGATATGGGTGGGTGTGCGGTGGGTGTGTCAATGCTACTTGTAGACTAACAAAATAGAAATGTAATGAAAGGCTTGTGTTCTCAAAAAAATAAACTATGAATCAATTTCGGGCGCCTTGGAGACCACATCAGAATAACTATAGGAAGAGTCGAACCTTTAATCTGCCGGTGGGTAGCTAAATAGAAAAATAAAACCAATTAAACTCTTTTGTCTTTCTCTATTCATAAGCCAGTAGCTTCCAAATTACAAGGCTTTGCAAGATTTAAAGCTAATCTCAAAGTTAGAGTTTTAGACTAGGTACTTTAAGGATACTATTGATTACACACTCTGAAAATTTAAACTGTCAATTACGGTTCAAGATATATAGGCCGCTGACAGATAGACGCACAGCGGGCGGACAGCACAGCTTAATAGGGTCCGCCTGGTAATCCTGCGTTTACGGAACCTTAAAAAGTGTGCTAAGCTTGCTAAAGCTAAGGTAAACAAACGCAGCGCCTATTCCAAAAGCCAGAGCAAAGACATTCATATGTGTTTACGTAGTCTATACTATAATATTATAAAGAGGTAAAATTTGTTGGTTAGTTTGTAAGTTTGTATGTAGGGGGTAATCTCAGGAACTACTGGTCCGATTTGAAAAAATCTTTCAGTATTAGATAGCCCATGTATCGAGAAAGGATATAGGCTACATAATATCATCACGCTAAGACTAAAAGGAGCCGAGAATTAATGGAAAATGTGACGCAGACGAAGTTGCGTGGGTCAGCTAGTGTGAAATAAAAGTAGGCTTTATAAATTCTATGAACGAAAACCAATTCAAACAAATAATAATAGCACAGACACACATTGTATTCCTAAAAGTGGTCCATATTAATAGAGCATAGAGTATTTTGTATGTTTTCTCTCATTTTGTATACGATACGAGTACATTACGAACCCTTACAAAGGGGGTGGGTAAGTAATCACTTTGGTGGGTACTTATGTTGTCACCCCAGCTGTAAAAGGGCCCAAGTACATCTGTTATAATTCTCATCGTTTCGCAAACTCGCTATGATAATGTTCATGCGTAAGACTACTTGTATTTTATTGTAAACCTTCTCCATTTTATTTAATATCCGTCGCACAGTTAGATTTTGAGCAACGTTTGCTTTCTTGAACACTTAAGGTGAATGCTCCAACCAACGCGCGAAATTCAAATTTTCTTAAGTTTTTTGCAATTTGCAGGCCAGTGCTAGGTTGTATGTTGATTAAAATATTATGCGCGGCTGTAAGACATATGTAGTTACAGAATTATAATCATCAATACAACGCTCTAAGTTCATAAAGCTGTAGGAATTACTTTTTCTGTTTTTTTTTGTTCCTACGCCTTTATGAGCTTGGAGGGTTGTATTGGTCATTTTGATGATTATAATTCTGTAACTACATACGTCTTACAGCCGCGAATAATATTTTGATCAACATACAACCTAGCACTGGCCTGCAAATTGCAAAAAACGCAAGAAATTTTGAATTTCGCAGGCTGGTTGGAGCATTCCCCTTAAGTTCAATATTTGGGTTCAAAAGGCGATCACCCTTATTGCTGTTGAAAAAACTGTCCATTTCCTGCCTGGTTCCACCGCTCCATAACCACTTAGAAAAATAAGAATTACAATTTTACAAGCTTCACTTTTCTCCGCTTTTCACCTACATTTATTGGTTAAAGTCAGACCTCGAATGTTTTCAATACAATCTACGAGTGCATCAGGCAGTGAGATACAGTTGTGTACCTACTCTTATAAAGCCGAGAAAATTATTGTGAGCCGAGAAAGCAATCCACTTTGTTCTCCGACGGTGGCATCCCTAACAGCGTTGCCTTTAGCCTTTAGCCGACCATCTCGGCCACAAATATTGTTTGCTATGAATGTTTGTGCTGGAATTGGAGAATGTTTCCGTCTAAATGGAAAGTTTTATGAGAAACCTAGCCCAGCACCGCAGCAGACTCTAACAAACCAATCTAATTTTTCATAAATACGAGTATAATTGTAATTTTTGTGTATTTTTGATATGCGTCATGTTGACCGCAAATAAACTCCTTTTCTTTCAAATTATTATTATTCCATTTATTTATTGTATATACATATTGTTTACATTTTTAAATATTTCTATAAAACTTATTAAAAAAAAACATTTAAAAATATAAAAAAATAGTAGCCCACCGGTATCGGGATTGGGTTCAAGCTACCGGTGGTCAGGGCTCCCGAGAGAGGAACCTCCTCACAATACGCGCCGTGCCCAGGAGTACTGCTTTCTGGATCAAGCCCTTGATCCAGCTACCCAACGAGAGCCTCTTGAGGTGTTGGTCGAGGCTCTTGGCAATAACGCCATTGGCCGTCACGACTATCGGCACAATGACTGCTGTGTTCACATCCCACATGTCGACAACCTCGCGAGCCAAGTCAAGATACTTACTTTGTTTCTCTTTCTCAGACTTCACGAGGTTCTCGTCATGAGGGACTGCTATATCAACAATCATTGCGCGACGCTCTAGTCGGTCTATCACCACTATGTCAGGCTGATTGGCAACAATAGTCCTGTCAGTGACGATAGACCGATCCCAGTACAACGTGCAATTGCCATTTTCGAGAACTGGGTCGGTCACATACTTAAAGTATGGTACTTCCGATTCCACAAGATTGTATCTCAGAGCAAGTTGCTGGTGGATGATCCTGGCTACAAGGTTGTGCCTGTGCAAATAGTCTCCGTTAGCCAGACTAGAACAACCGGAAATGATGTGGCAGATGGATTCCCCGGGTCGGTGACATGCCCGACATATGTCAACCGTACCGTCCTTCACAATATATTTCCGGTAGTTGTTCGTCATCATAACTTCGTCCATGATCGCACAGACAAAACCTTCGGTTTCCCCAAAGAGGTCACCAAAACGCAGCCAGGCTACGGACGCTAAAAAGTCTACATCGGGCCCATGTAGGACCCGATAAAAGCGTCCGTGAAGCTCCTTGCTCTGCCATACCTCCCTGCGGTCGTTAGTATCTAATACCACAGGTTTGCGCCAGTTCTCGTTAGCCAAGGAGAGCGAGGTAAGGCCTTTGTCCACCGCTACCACATCTCGATGCATAGCCACGTCGGCCTCTAGGAACAAATGAAGGAAGGATGCAGCCTTAGGGAATACCCTAAGGCTGCATACCTCGCGGTTGTGCAGGGTCTTAGCATTTAAGAAGCCACGACCCCCGCACTTCCGCGGGATATACAGCCTCATCACCGATGACCGTGGGTGATGCATCCGATTTGCGGTAAGCAGTGAGCGTACCCTTCTATCCAGGGCGTCAAGTTCTGTCTGAGTCCATTTGAGTATGCCGAAAGAGTACATCAACACCGGCATGACCCAACCGTTGAAGGCACGCACCTTGTTTCCGCCTGATAAAAGACTATTAAGTACTTTATTCAGGCGGCCAAAGAAGCGGTCCCTCAACGATTGTTTCATATCACCAGCATTGATGCCTAACGCTTCCGACATACCCAAATACTTGTAGGTTTCGGTTGAGGAGAGGGACCTAAGGTGTATGGAATCCGAGAGTTGCGTTCCCACGGATTCCATAATCTTCCTTCGCTTTACATGCATGACCGCACATTTATCCACACCAAATTCCATCCTGATGGCGTTACTGAAGGTTTCTGTTACCTGCAGTAGCTTCATCAGTTGCAATTTGTTAGGAGCAAATAGTTTCAAGTCGTCCATGTAAAGGAGGTGCGATATGACCTGACCACCTCTTCTCAACCGGAAGCCTTGCCCCGAACCCTCCAGCAATGTACTGAGAGGGTTGAGGGCCAGACAAAACCACAGTGGGCTCAGACTGTCGCCCTGAAATATGCCTCGCTCGATCCTTATCGGGTCGCTGTTCACCTGGGTCTGTCGACACCCTGGATAGTGAAGAACCGTTCTCCACTGCCCCATACACGACATCAGGAAGGTGCGTAGAACTGCACTAACTTTGTACAGCTCCAGCACCCTCATGAGCCATGTATGTGGCACTGAGTCATAGGCCTTCTTATAATCTATCCAGCATGTCGACAGATCCCTTCGGGAACGACGAACCTGTTGGCCAATGGCAATGTCAATGAGGAGCAGCTCCTTAGTACCGCGGGACCCGTTCCTACATCCATTTTGAGAGGCATACAAAATAGAATTACTATCAATATGATGGTTCATCTTAGCTCTCAAAATGGATGTAAGAACTTTATAGACCGTCGGTAAACACGTGATCGGTCTATAATTTTTAGGCTCCGCGGTACTACCTGATTGATGGAGCAGGTGGGTTATTCCTGTAGTTAGAAACTGAGGCAGCGACCCTGACTCTAAGGCAGACTGGAATTGAGATGCCAAGCGAGCGTGCGATCCTTGGAACCATTTTATCCAAAAGTTGTGCAGCCCGTCCGGTCCTGGAGATTTCCAGTTAGGCAACGGACGGACTGCACGAGCTACATCTTGGGGGCTGATAGTAATTGCCCCCATCTCTGGTATCGGTTCGCACGCGCGTTCGACTTCCCGAGTCCAATCGCCCTCGGTATGACTGACAGGCACCGACCAGATGCTGCGCCAGAAAGAAAACATGGCGTCATCATCCGGTAGGCGCGTATCAGTCACACCTTGGTCCGGTCGCTCCCAAGCCCTATAAACCCACCTCTCATTGCTTTGGAATGTGCGATTCTGAGTGTATCGCTCCACTCGCTGCTTGTACTGACGTATACGGTTTGCCCATGCATAGATTTTCTGCTTCAGGAAGTCGATACGCTCTGTGACGCGGGCCAGGTAATCCGGAGGACTGATTTCAATCCCCGAAAACGCCGGCCTCACAAAGCGCAAATTATTATTATTATTATTACTAGCCTGTACTGTCCCACTGCTGGGCAAAGGCCTCCCTCCATTCCTTCCAATTCTCTCGGTGTTGTGCCTCTTCCTTCAAATGCGTCAGAATAAATATTTACTCTGCACAACTGGCACGGTCTCTCCCCACCACCCTTAGTTGACTGGAAGAGAATGCTTGACGTATTAAAAACCGCCTTTGTACCTTTGTGTTGCTTGAAGTTTTAATTACTATCTATACTACTAATATCATCACGCTAAGACCAATAGGAGCGGAGCAGTAATGAAAAACGTTACGCAGACGACGTTGCACGGGTCAGCTAGTAATATTATAAAGCTGAAGAGTTTGTTTGCTTGAACGCGCTAATCTCAGGCACTGCTGGTCCGATTTGAAAAAATATTTCAGTGTTAGATAGCCCATTTATCGAGGAAGGCTATAGGCTATATTGTCACGCTGAGACAAATAGGAGCGCAGCATTGATGGAAAATGTGACGCAGACGAAGTGTCCAGAAAGTGAACAGAACACCATCTTGAAGGCATGAAAGCCTAGTACTTTTTTCTTATTTAGGGTGCACGATAGGAGCTCGTGGCTAAAAAATATCAGCCGCACAGGTCGATCTTCAAGGTTAAGCAACGCTTGCCGAGGTTGGTCTGTGGATGGGTGACCATCTTATCATACCGAGTTTTCTCCGTGCCTCGGAAAGCACGTTAAGCTGTTGGTCCCGGCTGTCATTTGGAGATCTTTGGCAGTCGTTACGGATAGTCAGAAGCCAGAAAATCTGACACCAGTCATGCCAAGGAGTACCGTGTAACCAGTTAATGGGTTGTGGAGGTCTGGTTGGCAGCCGCTCCACGTAAAATACTGGTATTCAGCTGAATCCGGTTTGACTGGAAGCATTCCCCAATATAGTTGGGAAAAGGCTAGGCAGATGATGATGGTACACGATAGCAAAAGTGTCGTGACGGAAGTGTTTTAAGACGATCAGACCGCAGAATAAGCACCGGCTTATTCTGTAAAAAAACTCGTGAAAAGTAAGGTGAAGTGAGTAACTTCACATTTTGGATGGATAAACAGCTCAGTTCATCACCTAGTATTTTACACAATAGCACTCAGGATCATTGATCTTTACGATGTTATACTTGGCACAGTTTGAATTTGATGACTTTTAGAAATAATCATAATCATAATCATTTATTTGCCAGAATATGGTACATAATGATCTTAA
Source organism: Ceramica pisi (assembly GCA_963859965.1). Classification (NCBI taxonomy): domain Eukaryota; kingdom Metazoa; phylum Arthropoda; class Insecta; order Lepidoptera; family Noctuidae; genus Ceramica; species Ceramica pisi. Next base: position 3,221,802 of record OY982542.1, read on the forward strand.
GAATAAATATGTGGTGTCATCACATTCAGCCAATTGTGGCGTGCAAATTCAGTGCTAGGTACATATAGATAATAAATCAAGCATTAGCATTAGAAATTGATTGCAACCGAATTATAATAACAAAGTAAAAGTAGAAGAAGTATTGCTTCGGGCATAGATTGTATAATTTAATTCCGCCTAGCCCTTTCCATCATCGGACCACAAGACGTACGGCGATGCGCCTCCGGTTCATGGTGGACATCCCACCCATACGCACAAAACGTTTTGGGAACACATTCTTTGTTCGTACAGCTAAGGAGTGGAATTCCCTACCAAAATCTGTGTTTCCTGATGGCTACAATTAACCTAGGAGTCTTTAAGTAAAGAGTGAATAGGTTACTTCTGGCAAGCGTTCTCCATCTTCGACGTCATCATCGCTTATCATCAGGTGAGATACAGGTCAATAATGTGCCTATCAATAGAAAAAACAAAGGATTAACTTAAAAATAGAGACAAAATAACCAGTACAGGTAAATTTGAGAGAATCCGTAGGTATTTACCATCGGTGAGCCGTCTGTTAGATTGCCATGACATGAAAATACCCTAAATCACCATTAGGTACTACCACACACACATTTGAAAGACTCCACAAATCAAACACAGCACCGTTTAAAAATAATACATCACGACGCCCATCCAAATATTTACCTCAAACTGAAAAACAAACGCGTTAAATTAGAAACATTTTACCCGAAATTACAATGTTAAAATTAAATTCGAACGTTGCACATTTGGGAAATTCACATCGAGCAGAGACTTTGAGGTCCGCATAAATTCGGCTCGGTATTCGGCAGAGCGCCCATTTCCAATATTCGGGAACTCGATGGGGACCGATTAAATTTTCAATTAAAATGCGCCGCGCGGCTAACACTTGGGTTAGCTTTGTTTATAGTCGCACATAATGTTCCGGGCGACAATTTAATGCATTATTTTGGCGTTGGCTTGGATACCTACTGCTCACGGTTTGCGTTTGAGTTACAGCAGTGCGATTCTGTAAACGATAGTTTCTATTATAATTATTTTACTGTCGTTTTTGGCTTTTTAAATGACAAAAATCTCGACATCAACAGCCGGTCGACCAAGTAAACATGTCGAAGTGGCGCCTTGGGTGAAGTGATCACTAAGTGAGCTGTCATTCCATCTTGATTACATGGATTGAATCGTCGAACAAAAAAAAGAACGAAACCTCGAAGTAATCGGTGTGCATACATAAAAAAATACTGTCGAATTGAGAACCTCCTCCTTTTTGGAAGTCGGTTAAAAATTAAAGCCCTTTAATTTTTATCCGACTATATAAGAAATGTGTTTTTAACGGTTCATAGCATGGAACCCTTCGTTTGAGAGTCCGACTCGCACTTGGCACGTTTTCATTATAAACAAAATTAGAAGCTTGTGATGTATAGGTATAATACAGCGCTTAACTACTTATCCAAAATTGCGTTTAATGCTTTTCAATCCGTGATGATTTACAGTACAATTTTACTTTATAGCCGAGTTCATAACATTTATCGTGATTTTCATCATCAATTGATTAAATGGTCCGTGTAATGACAACAATCAATATTATTTATGGTCAGCATAAAATAAACAGTTAAGCAACGCGTAGTTTTTATTACAATAACAAAATATCACGTGTATGTGCTCTGTAGGGGTAAGGCAGAGGTGTACCTTTCTATATACTGTCTATCTATACATGTTTTTTTTTAACTTTTGATAGGCACGCGTTTGACCACTATCTCACCTGATGGTAAGTGATGATGCGGTCTAAGATGGAGCACGCTTGCCTAGAAATATCCTATTCACCCGATGGTGCTGATAGTACGCGAAATGTTAGTGAATGGGCGCCGTCTGTTGAGACTGGTCATCTCTTAAGGCGCGTCCCCGTGTAAAACGCAGCGCTAGCCGTTTTTTGTGCAGTTTTTGGAGGTATATACTCTTTATCCAAAATAAATATCAACTTATAAAAAATACATTAAATTTCTACATAACCTTGGCTTCGAAATGGTAGATTCTTATTTTTTATTACTAAGTATAATATTTAATTAATCTCCTCACAACGAAACTACAAAAATGAGAAATATTTATTGAATACATGCATCTTTTCGAAAACTAACGATTATTTTGATTTTGTACTTACACAATGGATAGGCAATTTAATTAAGAACATTTTGATTTTATAACGATTTTATTAAACATTCTGAGCGTATTTGCTATTGTATCTCTTGCGCTGTTATTGAGGGAAAATATGCTCAAGGTTATTTGGTCAGGGTACGGCCTTAACTGGCACTGGCTTGTTTTAAATAAAGCATAAGTTTTTAGCGTTCCAATTTCCGAACAAGAAACTGAACCTTTACAGTGGATCACTCGGGTGTCTGTCTGTCCGTTTGTCACTGCCTGTTTTCTCCAGATCTACTGGACATGTTCTGTTGAAATTTGGTATACATACGGACTTTTGTGAGTCAAACACGGACTTGTTTTATTGAACAATTACATACATAGAAGAAACAAAAATAATGTAACAGGAACGTTTAGGGGTCACGAAAACTAAAAACGAGTTGGCGAGCAGCGAGCAAAATGTTTCGATAGTTTTGACGCTCGGCTTTAAGCGAGTGCTTTTGTGCGACGGTCTTTTACTCGCAATAACTTACGTGCTTCGGCCGGACTTTAGGTAGAAATGACTACTGGTTGGTGAGTTCTGACCGCCAAGCGAGCATCGCCATCGCATGAGCGAGTACTATCTTTGATAGCTCTTGTCGCTGCAATTAACTAGAGGTACGAGCCGCTCGCCCGGCAGTGTGAACAGCCAGCTATCGACTACAAATGTATGTGTGCTCTAGTGCCTTATTGTTTGTGGTTGAGTATCTAGAACATTTCAAGTACCTACTTATGTCTAAATAAATAATGACAATTTGAACAAGTGTTTACCCATCATAAGGTTAATGTTATTATTCTCTATTATCTTAAGTGATAGTCTTTTGAGATAGCTGTAAATAAAGATAATAGTCCTCCTCAGTATTCGCCAATTTCGTTAATGGCGGCCAAAATTAACGGAGACTAGCCATTGCCGTGGAAGATATTAGGATAAAGCCAGGATAGTTGCCCCAGGGCCTGTGGACGGTGAGCTATGGGCAACTCGCCGTCCGTCCGTCTTATGACGACAGGTAGTGTCGTCGGCGCGTTCGTGTTCCACGCGCGCTTCAAAGGGAATCAGCACACAGAGGGGCCCGAAAGGGCCGACGCCTGCCGCAGTTGCGGGACTATTCGAAAGAGATACCGCGGCTCCGGAACACAAAGGGCAACGAAGGTACATGGATGGGTTTTAGTCAGTAAAAGTCTGACACTCCCTCCCGCTCCGCCCAGAGCGGGAGAAGTCATTTGAAGATGTCCCATCCCTAAAAACAAAAAGAAAGGGGTATAGTTGCCTGATTTTAATTATTCTAGTTTCGCGAATGAATTACATGTTATTTTATGAATCAATCGAGAGACTCAAAAACTATCACTAAGTTGACCACGTTGCATGTGTCTCTGCAATGGCATGGGAATGCAAGGTGCAATCAAAGTTTCTGCGAGAAAAAAGTCCTTTTTGTCTCGGCGGGGCATCAATCCCAAATGTAATTTATATAGATAAGGCAACTCCCACATTCGGAATAATTGTCACAAAATTTAATGGTCCGCAAAAATCGCCTATGCTCTGAAATTATCAAAGAGTGTTTTTTACTTTCACGAATATTATAAACAAAAGTACCCATTTAAAAAATAGATTTGACGGCACGGTTGGCGCAGTGGTTGACCGATCGACTGCTGCGCCGCGTGTCGTGGGTTCGATTCCCGCACCGAACAAATATTTGTATGGCCTACAGATAGTTGTTCCGGGTCTGGCTGTTTGTGTATGTGACTTTGTATGTTTGGTAACGTACCCACGATACAGGAAAAAATCCTAGTGTGGGGAAACGTTTTTTTTTTTTTTTAAAAATTGCTATTTTTATTGAGAAATATAAAGTAATTTCAAAAAGTTTGGCTATTTTCCGGCTTTTACCCTATAGCGCACAAGTATGTGCGCGAACACAGATTCACTCCTTCCTCCAACACTCTCATAGTTCGATGGGACGGGAAGCCGAAACGACCGGAGACACGAAGTCCGTAGTTTCGGGCGTATTGTAGTCCGTATCAACTAACCTCTAAGAATTAATGACTACGCGATTTGAAAGTTACTGTAAAATCGTATTGTCTTTCATTGTTAGTTCGGGTTCGGGACTAATCGTTAGTAGAATACGCTCGCAACTAAGCCCGAAAGTACGGAGTTCGGGCTTAGAGAGCAGCCCCCCAGATCTGGCACAGGCGCCATGGCTTAGCGTGCGCACCAAGGCACGCCGGTGTCACGCCACCAATGTACAAACTCCAGACTGTAACGCGGTGTCCTGCGTGAGCGAAGAATACGACGCGACGCGACGCAACACGACGCGACGTAATGCGACGCGATGCTATACGCGACAAATGTCCTACGAGATTTTGGTCATTACTTCTCGAATCATGGAGAAGTACAGTACAACGCCAAAAATTAAGAAAATATTCTAAAATGTTTAAACAATATTATGGAGTGTTACCGTCTACTTTCGACTACATTATTGCTTATATTAAGTCTGAATTTCAATTAAAAACAACAAATTTTCAAAAACCTATTTCTATTGAAGAAAGATTACTCTTGAAATTGCGGTGAGTACATAGAAATTAAATTACATAATCAAACAATCTTTGCTCACGCACTGCGGCGATCAACGCTTCTGAATCAACCATTACGTAGTTCGTGGTGTCGCATCTGGTCGCCCTCAAAACAAGTCCGCGTTACGTCGCGTCTCGCCGCAGACTGTCATATAGGCCGCATGTAGGGTATGCCATTGAGTTGATCGCGTTCGTCGCGTTCGCAGCGTCGCGTCGCGTAGCGTTCGTCGCTCACGCAGGACACCGCGTTAGACTGACGGAACTGTAAAAAGTACAATTTCATTTTATTGAAGTGAAAACTTCTTTAGCGGCGTTGATCACTTTTCTTGCGATGGGATTAACATGTTAAACAGGCGTCAGGTCACGTGACCTGATCGAAAATTCGTAAGACGGATGACGCGTCAGGACCTGTTTTTGAAGTGAAAACTTCTTTAGCGGCGTTGAGAACTTTTTTTGAGATGGGTATAAAATGTTAATCTCGCGTCAGGACACGTGACCTGATTGAAAATTCGTAAGACGAATGATTCAAGAATGCACAACGTAAATGTTCAAGTTTTCACTTCTGCCGGCACTCCCGGGGTGCAACCCGTTGTTTTTTTTTAATAATATTTGTTTGTTAGACACCTACCACAGTGTAGTCTTTCTAACCCAAGTTGACTGGTAGAGAATGCATTGTTGCATTAAGTCCGCCCATGTACTAATCTTGTGCATAAAGTTTAAATAAATGATAATAAATAAATAAATCCTTGTGTAATTATTGCTGAGTCTTGCCACGGATCAAAGAGCTGATGGACTTTGTTCAAAGATCCTAATCATAAACTGTTATTCAACTGTTAGATGAGATAGAAGTAATCACTGTTAGATAGATTGATAATACTTCTATTTTTTAAAATAAAATCAGTAATTTCTCATCACTCTATAAAAACATATTTTGATCTGCATACCTGCTGTACACGTTCAAAACATACACTTCTTTGGCATACATGGATATGTCATCGGAATGTGGAAGCGGTTGGAAGTTTCGATGAAATTCATCATCTGCCTAGCTTTTTCCTAACTATATTGGGGGCTTCCAGTCAAACTGGATTCAGCTGAATATCAGTATTTTACGTACCTACCAAACCTCCACAACCCATTAACTGGGTAACACGGTGCTCCTTGGCAAGACTGGAGTCAGATTTTCAGGCTTCTGACTATTCGTAACGACTGCCAAAGATCTCCAAATGAAAGCCGGTACCAACAGCTTAACTTGCTTTCCGAGGCACGGAGGAAACACGGTATGTCAAGATGGTCACACATCCACAGACCAACCTTGGCAAGCGTTGCTTAACCTGGAAGCTTGATGCGATTATGACAACTTAATCGATAATATCAAAAAGATATTGTATTGTAATAATGCAAAGGAGAACCGGCAAGAATGTATGGAGCCCAGTTTTATGACCAATAACGTTAAGCAATATGTTGATGGATAGGTTTTTATTCTCTGTATTTTTTACTCTGGCAACAAAGCTCGAATCACTGTGGAAAAAGTTAGTTCCTATGCAGTCTGTCGGTTTAAATAGCAGCACATCATATTATCGCTTACCATAACGTGTCATACACGAGACTTTCAACAGAAAAAAAATTAAATTGCGAGACGTAAAAATCACATTTTATGTAGTCAGTAGCTGATGCCTGTGGCTTCGCTGGCTTGACAAATCTAGACTAATATTATAAAGCAGAAGAGTTTGTTTGTTTGGTTGAACGCGCTAATCTCAGGAACTACTGGTCCGATTTGAAAAAATATTTCAGTGTTGGATAGCCCGTTTATCGAGGAAGGCTATAGGCTATCATCACGCTAAGACCAATAGGAGCGGAGCAGTAATGAAAAATGTTACGCAGACGACGTTGCACGGGTCAGCTAGTTATATAATAAAACCTTCTTCAAGAACCACTCTATCCATTGGTGAAAACAGCATGAAAATAGGTGCTGCATTTTTTGAGTTTATCGAGACAGACGCGGCGGAGGACTTTGTTTTATAATATGTAGCGATAGTTTTTTTTTTTTTACTTTTGATGGACACGCGTTTGACCACTATCTCACCTAATGGTAAGCGATGATGCGGTCTAAGATGGAGCACGCCTGCCTAGAAGTAACCTATTCACTCTTGACTTAAAGACTCCCAGGTTGTAGCTATCAGGAAACACAGACTCCGGCAGGGAATAGGCTAGTGTCCTGAAAAAATCTAATTAGTCCGTCAGTTAGATTATCAAAAAATATTTGATCCGTGTTTTTTCTTTTGTTACGGAAACCAAAATTGACGAAGTTACGACGCTTTTAAAATTCTCAATACGTCACATCTTCGCATAATTTTTAGTGAGTCCTGACGACTCCCGAGTTTTGATGCGTTTTATCTTTGTCAATATTCATTGATTTACAAAAACAAAAAATACGTGTCCATTATTTTTCAATACTCTAACTGACGGACTAAATAGTTTTGCAATTTGTGGATGATGGAATCTAGCCTATTCCACTCCTTTGCTGTTCGCACTATGAATGTGTGGTTAACAAATAAATAGCCCCCATGGGCAATAGTTAAATGTTTAAATACACCTTTATATTATTATCATGTAACAAGGTAACATCAAGTGCTATTCTTTTATTGATTCCGAATAAGCTTACAACTCAATTAAAAAATGAGAAGATGCCACTCTTTTTCTTTGTTCGAGAGGATTGTGGTTCATATTCTTTCAAAACATTTTCCCAGAATTTTACTTCGTCCTTTTCCGGAGCAACACCCGGAGTGAGCACGTTTCCAATGTCCAGGTAATCTTGTTTCTCAACAGTATACGGTGTCCATTTTGCTCCCAGAGAGTCGTCGGGAGTAGGGTTTCTGAAATGGTTAAAAATTAAGTTTATTATTGTGTCAGTTCTGCGAAAAGGATTATATCAAGGACTAGCTTCGTCTGCTTCTTTATTGCTCCGCTCCTATTTGTCTTAGCGTGATGATATATAGCCTATAGCCTTCCTCGATAAATGGGCTTTCTAACACTGAAAGAATTTTTCAAATCGGACCAGCAGTTCCTGAGATTAGCGCGTTCAACCAAACAAACAAACAAACTCTTCTGCTTTATAATATTAGTATAGGTTACTACTGTATAAGGGCATATTAACACGGGGTATTTTAATACGGCGTTTTCACGCCGACGGCGACGACGCATCTTTTAAGAGAGCGCGCTCACGGCTCTGTTGATGACGAAAAGGCTGTACAATGCGTTTCAAATAAGAATAGTAACGCCAATGACCTTTATCTGTCAAATGTCTCTTGAAAAATACGGTTTGGCTAGGAAACTTACATATCAATAACGGTTTATTTGACCTTGTGTAAGTCTTAAATCAAAGTTAAATGAAAACGTTCTATAGTAGTAATTTAGCTACTAAATATAACATGTCATTATTTAAAGTCATTACTAGTTATTTTAATTCATACCATAACACTTATTTCACTCAACATTTGTAAATAATAATTAAAAAATAATAACCTTGCTTTGCTCACCCTACCTAGTTGGTTTGAATTGACAGCTATGACGTCACAATATGGCGCTAAGTCGACCCTATTCTTGTTTGAATCGCATTGTACTGTCCGCGTCTGAATTTCGTTGAAAGCGCGATCGCGAGCGTCATCTACACGCGTGTTATTAAACGCAGTGTGAAAGCCCTTATAGGCTAAAATATTTGAAGACGTGACAAACGACACGTTAGCGCATGTCAATTCTACTAATATTATAAATGCGAAAGTTTGTGAGTATGTATGGATATTTGTTACTATTTCACGCAAATACTACTGAACCGATTACGATGAAATTCGGTATATATGTAGCTGAATCCCCAGAATAACACATAGGCATTTTTATCCCAGAGTTCGGTATTTAAACGGGAATAATAACGAGAATTTATAGGCGGACGAAGTCGCGGGCGGCCTCTAGTCTAATATATTTTTGGGTTTTCGACAATCGTTATTGCTAGTGGAATATCTTTTTGTCTAGGCCCACTGAGTTACGTTGCTTGAAGAATGTAAATTGTAAACTATATGATTCGTTACTCTACTTTTAATTATTTTGGTGTCTAATTAATAAATTAAGTACAACGTTTTTTTTTGAGAAAACTATCTGTCAGTGTATAATAATGATTTGTGGCGATGACTTACCCAAACTTAGCAAAATTGGTCCAAAGTTTAGTAACCCTCTCAATAAGCTGGAACGTTTCAGAGCTAGTATCCACCTTTGTATTCATTTCTTTGGCGTTAAACAGATACAAAATATCATCGGCATGGCAGGTGACTGGTTTACTTCCAACTAAATCAGCCAGCCCCCTAAGATGCACGATCACATTTCTCTCTGATTTACAAGTAAACTTATACAAATAAACTTTGTTCTTCTTTTTCGGAGCACAAAGTTTCAACCACTGCATTGTAGGAAATATAAACATCTGCATCGAAAGGTAATTTACCCATTTCTCCCAGTCTTCAGGTATCTTGATCTGGTTGCCAAAGTAAAACTTTCTGATCTTTGCTCCAAGTTCCAGTTGTTGATCCATCGGTAATTTGAATGAGAGTTGTTTAAAAATGAATATTTCTGGGAAGTTTATCGCAGCTCCTAAAGCCTTGTTGGTACTCTCCACACTCTCTAAACCAATAAGACCTTCATCGGAGGTGAATCCCGTCATAATATCTACTCCTTCGTGAACACCGTTGGAAACTACGTCGATCATGTCTCCATAAAAGAATCTTTCACTGTCTCCAAATTTTTTCTCATCGGAAATACTAAAATTAATATCGATTCCGCCCTTTTGCGCTTCAGATAACCTGATAGGGGCTGCAGCTTCAACCAGTTTCTCAACCGGTTGGTTTTTAAAGAATTCATATAATTCCTTATTGTCCTCTGAGAAGCATCCCAATTGTCTTGCGAATGCTAGAGCTCTCTCGCGAGGTTTCACAGTTAGTGCCCAATCGCAGAGTGAACTACCACTTTGAGCTATGGCTCTCTTAAACAAGCCCTTAGACATTGGAGATACTAATAGATAACTGATACTAGCTCCACCAGCACTTTCACCGAAGATGGTAATGTTTTTGGGATCCCCGCCGAAGTTAGCAATATTTTTGTTGACCCACCTTAAGGCTTGCACTTGGTCCTTCATGCCAGCGTTGCCAGGTATTTCAGGAGTGTCAAGGCAAAGAAAGCCAAGTACTTCAAGTCTGTAGTTGATGGTGACAACGATAACTCCTTGTCTGACAAGAAACTCGGGGCCATAGAGGTCATCATTGCCGGCGCCACAGATGAAAGCTCCTCCGTGTATCCAGAACATGACGGGGAGAGGCTTCTCCGGTTTGACTTCTGGTGTGTATACGTTAAGGTACAGACAGTCCTCTGAGCCTACCCTTCCAGATTTGGTGAACATGTCGTTTTGGTGGCATTTCGGTCCGAACTCCTTGGCAGCGCGGACTCCTTCCCATGGTTTTGGAGGCTGCGGTGCCTGTGAACAAATTAAACTGTCAAGCTGTGTTTTGTTTGTATTTTATATCATCATGAAATCTGCCTAGCCTTTTCCTATACAGGGTTCGGCTTCTAGTCAAACCGGATTCAACTGAATACCAGTGTTTTACGTGGAGCGGCTGCTTACCAGATCTCCACAACCCATTACCTGGGTTACACGGTAGGTACTTCTTGGTAAGACTGGAGTCAGATTTACTGGCTTCTGACTAGCCGTAACGACTGCCAAAGATCTACAAATGACAGCCGGGACCAACGGCTTAGCGTGCTTTCCGAGGCACGGAGGAAACTCGGTATGTTAAGATGGTAACCCATCCAAAGACCAACCTTGGCAAGTGTTGCTTAACCTTAAAGATCGACCCGTGCGGCTGTTATTATTAAGCCACGAGCTCCTCGTGTATTTTATATCATAGTAAAAATTATAAATTGTTTTTAGTACAAACTTTTTGTTGATTTAATTGTGAGGAATGAAGGTCACACTTTTTGTTGATTTATCTGTGAGGAATGAAGGTCAACGTTTATGTTATTATCTACACTAATATTATAAAGAGGAAATATTTGATTGTTTCTTTGTTTGTTTGAAATGAATAGGCTCCGAAACTACTGGATCAATTTGAAAACTTATTTCGGTGTTAGATAGCCCATTTGTCGAGATATATCATCTCGCTACGACTAAAAGGAGCGGAGCATTGATGGAAAATTTGGGGCAGACGAAGTTGCGCGTGTCAGCTAGTGTTGTTTATAATTTTATCCGTGGCTGAATGAGTAACTGGCAGACAACATACAGCCGGCACTACTGGCTCTAGGTAGCTGATATTTGGCATGTAGGTTCCTTGGGAAGTATAGGGAAGTACCAAGAGAGGAATTTCTACAAAGTCGAAGATTTTCTTTCGAGCACTGGTGTTAATAAAACATAGTAGTCACAATAGTTGAGGTTACAGTTTACTGTCTATAATTACCTTTGTCTTTTTTGGGGGCCGAGTCACCCGCGTCCGTAGGAGAATACCCTTCAGCGAATCCCTACACGTGGTCCCCGGGTGGTGCTAAACAGGTGACACTAACCGCCTCCGTGGTCTAGTGGTTAAACCACCTAATTCAGACCCAGAGATCCCGGGTTCGATTCCCAGCGGGGGAAAATTTTTTCTCGGTTTGGTTGGTGGTAGGACTTGTTCTAAGTCCGCCTGGCAAGCTACTACCATCATGTCTAAGTCTGTCGCCATAACAACAATGTTAACAGCATTGTTGTGTTCCGGCAGGTAGAGGTATGATAGCCAGTTCCTCTGTGTAAGAGGATTCCGGGTGAAACTCGCTTCCATCTTCGGCCTAATCATCACTTTCCATCAGGTGAGATTTGGGTCAAGAGTTTCCCCGTTTTGCATAAACATACCTGAAGGCCCACAATTTCTCATATCAGCGACAATCAATATCAAAATAATAGGGAAATTAAGGTTTTTTGACAGGTTGCGATAGCAATGCGCATGCGTTGAATAAAAAAATTGATTCCCTGATTAACCGGTTCACAAAGCCCTCGAACCACATATTGTGGTCTTCACTGATTGTTTAACCATTGTGTCTGCTGTGCGGACAGTGAACCGGTTGAACAAGAGAAAGTCACAATTTTTTGTCAACTAGCTGTACCCCGCGGCTTCGCTCCCGTTTAACCAGCATGGTTCCCGTTCCCGTAGGATTTTCCCGTTCCCGTGGGATTTCCGGGATAAAAACTATCCTATGTCCGTCTCCTGGTTCTAAGCTACCTCCCCACCAATTTTCAGCTAAATCGATTCAGCCGTTCTTGAGTTATAAATAGTGTAACTAACATGACTTTCTTTTATATATATAGATTTCTTCAATGTCTATGAAACTCATTACTCAGTGATTATATAGTTTTTTTATTTAGTGGAAGAAAAAAATAAAATTGGCTCAGTACTTTAAGAAAAAACTCATTACAATTTTTTTTCTATAGCGGCGTTGAGCACTTTTCTTGCGATAGGTATAAAATGATAAACTCGCGACAGGACACGTGACCTGATAGAAAATTCGTAAGACGGATGATTCAAAAATGCACAACGTTAATGTTCAAGTTTTTACTTCTGCCAACCGCGACCCGCTGTTTTTTTTGGCTTCTGCAACCCGTTGTATTTTTTTATACAAATAATTATGTTGATTTATATTTTTATTAGCTGTACCTTGAACCGGAGGTCTCCTAAAGGCGGCTGGGCATACGGGACGCCCTTGAAGCTGCAGAACGTCCCTCCGTACTCGTTCTGCACCAGCTCGCCCTCCAACAATCCCTCACTCACTGTAACTTGCACCATCTTCAGCGCACTTCTGAGATCAAACGTTCGCCACAAATGGACGCTTCAATAATAATACGTCTATTTCAAGGACTATAATCATTATCTAATACTGCTTCATTCAATCCATTTACAACCTTATAGCTTTAACTATAAGGTATTGATTTAAGCGCACCTGCTTTATCATTGTTGTTTAGCTTTAATACGATAAGATTTTGGATAAATAAATGTCTGAGTCATTCATTGACGTGCTGCTAATTGCTGCAATTTTGAAGTGGGCCAAAACATCCACCTGCCTAGCCTTTTCCCAACTACTTCGGGGTCGGCTTCCAGTCAAACCGGATTCAGCTGAATACCAGTGTTTTACGAGGAGCGGCTGCCTACCAGACCTCCACAACCCATTAACTGGGTAACACGATACTTCTTGGCAAGACTGGAATCAGATTTACTGGCATCTGACAATCCGTAACGACTGCCAAAGATCTACAAATGACAACCGGGATCAACGGCTTTACGTGCTTTCCGAGGCACGGAGGAAACTCGATATGTTAAGATGGTCACCCATCCACAGACCAACCTTGGCAAGCGGTGCTTAACCGTAAAGATCGACCCGTGTGGCTGTTGTTATTTAGCCAAGAGTGGGCCAAAACAAAACAGACAAAAAATGTGAAAAAAGGCCAAGTTCCTCGCAGCCTATAAAAGTAGTGAGATCAATAATAGGCCATATATTTCAGAACTTCAGTTTTTTTTTATACAAAACAGGGAAACTCTTGGCCCAAATCTCACCTGATGGAAAGTGATGATTAAGCCGAAGATGGAAGCGGAAGATGGACGGTATCCTCTTACACAGAGGAACTGGCTATCATACCTCTAACTGCTGGAACACAACAATGCTGTTAACATAGTTGTTATGGCGACAGACTTAGACATGATGGTGGTAGCTTGCCAGGCGGACTTAGAACAAGTCCTACCACCAACCAAACCGAGCAAAAAATTTGCCTCCGCTGGGAATCGAACCCGGGACCTCTGGGTCTGAATCAGGTGGTATAACCACTAGACCACGGAGGCGGTTAGTGTCACCTGTTTATCACCACCCGGGGACCACGTGTAGGGATTCGCTGAAGGGTATTCTCCAACGGACGCGGGTGACTCGGCCCCAAAACATAAAAGAATAGTCCATGAATCTAACATGTGTCTTTTGAGAATACCAGTGAACAGAGAGCTTGGATCATTCCAGACCGTTATATAAAAATGATGAAACATTCGAAAAGCAAAGTTCGAACGTGCTGAAAATAATCTCTATTTGCATGTTTGATAAGGAACTTAGGACTAACCATGACTTTCAAAACACTTCGTCCGCTTCATCCAAATTTTCGCAAAAAAAAAAATAGTCTATAACCATCTCCTATCTATTTTTGTACGTAATTTATTATATACGTACATAATTAAACGTAACAGATAGATGTGTTGCTGGGGAGTTTGTTGGCCACTTCTTCTCCACAGCTAAAACACTAGGAAGTGGTGATGGGCGGGCGTTTTGGGGGACTGTCTTTTGTAAAACTTGACGTTCGAAAAGTGCTGGCTCTCAGCCTAATTTGAATATATTATTATTATATCCATCTCATTCTCGGTACCTAAATTAATTAAAATTGGTTCAGCGATGAATTACGGATTGTATGGACTTTAAAAGAGACTTTGACCTCTGAGTTTGTTTCGGCGTTTCTTCTCAGAGTAGTCAGCTAGGAAACGCCGGCCTCATCTAGTTTAAAATGACCAAAAAATATTGACGAGTAAAAGTGTTATTTACAACCTACTTACAAAATAAATATCATTTATCATTTATATATCACTAGCTGACCCGCGCAACTTCGTCTGCGTCACATTTTTCATTACTGCTCCGCTCCTATTGGTCTTAGCGTGATGATATAGCCTATAACCTGCCTCGATAAATGGGCTATCTAACACTGAAAGAATTTTTCAAATCGGAGCAGTAGTTCCTGAGATTAGCGCGTTCAACCAAACAAACAAACAAACAAACAAACTCTTCTGCTTTATAATATTAGTATGGATTTGGTGTCAAAACGTAACACAAAAACTTGGTTTCGCTTTTATAATGTTACTAGCTGAATCGACGATCGTTGTCTATTCTCAGACCTAGCAATTAATTATACATATACATTCATGAAAATCGGTCAAGCCGTTTTGGAGGTGTTCGATAACAAACACCGTGACACGAGTTTTTATCTTATTAGACTAACTTATACCAGCGGCTTCACTTGCGTGATTCCTAGGGAACATACTTCCGGGATAGAAAGTACCCTATGTGGTATTCCAAACTATACCTAATCAATCTCTTTTCCAAATTTCATCCAGATCCGTTCAGCCGTTCTGGTGTGATTAAATAATTTTAGTTAAAATACATTAGTAAGGGTAATCAAATCAATTTTGTCCAGTCATGGTGAGTGTCTAATTCCTTATCTTAAGATTACCTATACAAAAGAAACAATAAAAATAATACATGAATATTTATTTTATATCAAAATATTGTGAGCATACTTGAACTGTATTTAAATGTACATAAAATACGGTAAGTAACAACGCCTAGTACTTGTGTGGGATAGATCGTTTATTTGGAACAAGGAAAGAAATACAACATTCAAAAGCACAGTTACGTAACACTAGAAAATATAAATAATTAAATGAAAACACATAATTTACGTATTGTTTTTTTATTCCTTTTCATTATTTATTTATCTGACTGTGTAGGTCAATTTTTTTACTTATTTAATCCACATTCGTCAACACTTGCTTAGGTGTGTATTTTGTTTTAGTGTCATAGAGTGCTAGCTGACAAGTGATCTTTTTTTTTGTGTCATGTATTAATTACTTTGCATAAGTACTAATTATTATATAAATTCTAGTTCCTAAAACGTAACAGAAAGTTGTGTTACTGGGGAGTTTGTTGGCAACTTCTTCTCCACAGCTAAAACACTAGGAAGTGGTGACGGGCGGTACCTTTTCTTTCTATGCACACGCAACAATGTTATTTTTTAACCGATTTCCCAAAAAGGAGGAGGTTATCAATACGGTTGTATGTTTTTTTTATGTTTGTTACCTCATAACTCCGATAGTTATGAACCAATTTGAAAAATTTTTGTTTTATCTGAAAGGATATACTTGCAGATTGGTCCCATTTAAATCATATCAAAATCGGTTACGAACTTTGGATTTTAAATCGAAATAGCTGGAATTTGACTATTTAAATGATTCATTGATAATCGAAATTGCATATTTTGCTTTTCTGCGATTTTGTAGTGGTGTTGTTAGGTGTGGGGCACCACTAAAAAGTGAAGAATAAAAAACTTTTTACAAAAAATACAACCGACTTTTTTTATACTAAAACTACTCCGGTCCTCATATAATAATGTTTGCTAGCCTTTGCCCGCGACTTCGTACGTGAATTTCCCGTTTTTTTTTCGGGAAATCCTCTCTTGGTCCTCCCCTATACTTCCCAAGCAATCTTCATGCCAAAATTTAGCTTTCTAAGGGCGGGTTGTTTCACGTACACTTTACGCACGCGTAAACGTCAAATATGTCGCTAACTATCGTTAAATCAAATAATTGGGTTGTTTCACAAAATGTCAGCGTTAACGCACGTCAAATATAACGTTTACGTTAACAGATGGTCTGATCACTGGTTAACGTTACTTTAATTGCGTCAAATAGAACAATAATGTGAAATTTCTTTTGAATTCCTCAATACCAGTTCTTCTGATGACACAAATAAGTGGTGGAATGCAAAAAAAGCTATTTAGGTAGGACCCGTGTCAATAACTTAGCTATTGGGATGAGCAGGAATTTATACCAGAATGTTTTGAAACAACGCTTCTAATTTAACGAACGTCAAACATCGTACGTAATCGTAACTTTTTGACGTACGTATGTTACGTTAACCAACTGTTTGATACAACCCGCCCTAAGACTAGTAGTTTCGGCTGTGCGTTGTCTTTACGTCACTCAGTCAGTCATTGATCAGTAACGGCAGAAGTTAAGAGTGTGTATTCCGTCCACTAGCGCCGCCAATCGTTTTTTATTAATTGTGGTAAATTTAAGACACGTACATAAAAAACCGCTCTGTAGTGTACTGAAGAAATGTATCTATTATTTTTTGACAGCTATTTTTAATACATAACTCATGGCTAAATAGCCAAAACGGCAATTATTGCTAAAAGTGGCTCCTTTTAGCAAAAATATCGACTTTGGCAACTATTTATGTTCTAAAGTACAAAACATAACTCTCAAAAAATAATAGATACATTTCTTCAGAACACTACAGAGCGGATTTTTATCTACGTGTCTTAAATTTATCACAATTAATAAAAAACGATTGGCGGCGCTAGTGGACGGAATACGCCCTCTTAATATGTATCACTGGAACATTGCAACGTCGTAAATTTATAAACTATCGCATGAAATTGTAAACTATTTTTTTTTTCAATAAACCACGAATAGGTTGGAAACAATTTCATTTGGATGGGGTTCACAATTTATCCAAATTTTATAATCTAACTAGGTGTTGCCTGCGGCTTCGCTCACTTGACAAATTATACACTAAAACCTTCCTCGAAAACCCCTCTATTCATTGATGATCTATCCTGCATAAAAATCGGTTTAGTAGTTTTTGAGTTTATCGAGAACAGACAGACTGACGCGGCGGAGGACTTTGTTTTATAATATCTATATCTATACTATATAATCTATACTAATATTATAAAGCAGAAGAGTTTGTTTGTTTGGTTGAACGCGCTAATCTCAGGAACTACTGGTCCGATTTTTTAAAAATTATTTCAGTGTTAGATAGCACATTTATCGAGGAAGGTTATAGGCTATATCATCACGCTAAGACAAATAGGAGCGGAGCAGTAATGGAAAATGTGACGCAGACGAAGTTGCACGGGTCAGCTAGTGTAGTTATAAAGTTTATTAAGAGTATTACAATCTTACGGAGTTTGCAATTATCCCGAATACATTGATTTCTTAATCGCTTTTACTTAGACACAATTTTTCTCACAAAATCGAAGAGCATGGTGGAACCCTGATCAGAATTAGGTCACCGTGGCGCGAGGTCACAAAATGGGCGCAGTTGTGTCATCCGAGGGCTTAACACCGATAAACCACCTGTATATAGAGACTTTTTGCGGGGAACGTAGTTTAATTAAATTCGATATTTAAATTAAAAGGAGGCCAGAGAATTGACAGATGGATTGTGTGACAGATATATGCCTAATTAGGCTAGACGAATAAAAAAATGTTATAAGCCCGTCAGATAGAATTAAAAAAAATATTGGACACGTATTTTTTCTTTTTTGACGTAAACAAAAAATTAAGACGATACACTGCGTTGAAAACTCATGTGATGTCAAATCTTTTCTGTGCACTTTTACCTAGGAGTGATATCACAAGTCCCGCTCCTGATGTTTGATGCGTTTATTTTCGACTAGCTGTTGCCCGCGACTTCGTTCGCGTGTAGGTATGTCGAAAAGTAATATGTTGTCATGAGGTAAGATTTCTAAGATAAGATATACGAACAGTCAATATCTAGCATTGCTTAACTCCTCTTAGCTTTTGGAACTTGGAACAGCAGGGTTTTTAACACGTGATAGAGCTACATTAAGTTTGGCCATGGGAAAACACCAACCGGAAAAGCAATCTACACCTGCGGATCTAGACTCGGGTATCTGCACCATGTTAGACTCCTATTCTGTCCGTTGTGCATAGGTCTCCTAGCTTAGTTAGCCAGCCTAGCTCCCCCCAAATGCACAGATGTCTCCTGAGTGCTTTACAGGTTTCATGGAGCGACCTCACCGTTTCGAGAAATTGTCCACGTCGGGAAGCCTCGAGCTTACTTTCAGGATGACATGGGCAACTGATTCCTCGGCGCCAAAGCAACTTCTGTAAATTGGGTTGTCTGTGACGCCTATGTTAAAGAGGTGTTTCTTAGAAGGAATTTCTATTTTACCTGAAAAGTCGTTAAGTTACGTAGTCACGGGTATGGCCTTCACGTAGCTATTTTTGACTGCCTGCAATCTATAGCCGAATTTACGTACGAAACTGAGAAAACAGGTCCAGCTGTACCACCTCAAAACCTCTCTTCGCGAGTTCGTCAGTGTCGTCCGTGCCTAGGGATCTACAGTTACCCTTGATCCACTGGAAAGTTAATCCCGTAATGGATCATTTCTGGCCCTGGGCTGTCATGATGTTTCATAGGGTCACTGAGAATTGAATAATTTAAAAAAAAAAAACAGTCTGTTGGATATATGTGACTTTCAGCCGAGTGCCTTTACAAAGTTTTGAAATAAATCTAAATAAAAATCATAAAACTTGATCTGAAAACATTTGTTTTCATTCTGCTTATTGACGGCTGTTGCTTCCACGTACAAAGAAAAAATAGATCCAGGCTGTGAAGCAACCGGTCAGCACATGCTATCATCTAAAATAACTAAACCATGCTCTTGAAACTCACACCCATCTTGATGAATAAAGTTGATTTTTAGGGTTCCGTAGGCAAATGGCAAAAACCGGAACCCTTATAGGTTCGCCATGTCTGTCTGTCCGTCTGTTTGTTACAGCCACTTTTCTCCAAAACTATAAGAACTATGCTGTTGAAACTTTGTAAGTAGATGTATAGATGTATTCTGTAAACCGCATTAAAATGTTCAAACAAAAATAGAAAAAAAAAGCAATAAATTTTGGGGGCACCACACTTAAAACTGAAACTCAACATTTTTTTTTCATCAAACCCATACGTTTGGGGTATCTATGGATAGGTCTTCAAAAATGAATTGAGGTTTCTAAAATCATTTTTATAAACTGAATAGTTTGTGCGAGAGACACTTCAAAGTGGTAAAATGTGTGTGTGTGTCCGGAACTTCTAAAATAAGAGAATGATAAAACTTTAAAAAATATACGATGTATATTACCACTTAAACTACCAGTGAAAATTGGTTTGAACGAAATCTAGTTAGTAGTTTTTTTTTAATACGTCATTAATCGTAAACCGCAACTTTTGCATATAATAATATATACCTACAGGTTTGTCTGGAACCCTCGGTGCGCGAGTCCGACGCGCACTTAGCCGGTTTTTTATTTATTTCGATCCAGGAACGCATATCGAAACAACTTTATATTTATAAAAACATGCTATCATCTACAATAACTAAACCATGCTCTTGAAACACACACCCATCTTGATGAATAAAGTTGATTTTTTCATCACTCGTCTGTGGACACTCAGTAGTACTGTACGCGCCGGTCAATTAAATAGATCGTCAACCTTTTTCACATTTCTCCTAAGTATTTATTTCTATCAGTTTAAACAATGAAAACGTGCGCATTGTGCAACACGCAGTTCAACGATGGCGTTCAGTGTGGGAGTTGCAAGAAGTATTTAGATTTTGGATGTGCATGCAAACATATCTGAGGGTGGATGGAGAAAGCTGGGTGCTGCTCGGATGGCGCAGTGTAATCTTTATTTAAGACTACAGTCCATAATTTAGTTAGTATTTTGGTATTAGTAACAATGGTGCTTACGAAGTAGGTCAGTATTGTTAGTGACCCCTTTTTTAAAGATGGGAAATCATCAAATGACTCCTCCCGCTCTGGGAGACTGACTGACTAAAATGCCCTTTGCATTCCAGGGCCGCGATGATTCTTTCGAACAAATTCCGCGATAAGAAAATGAGATCAAATATATAACGCCATCTATGGAATATGATGTAGGACTGTCAAACTTTAAGTGCAAAGTTCGTTTTTAGGGTTCCGTACTTCTAAAGGAAAAAACTAAACCCTTTTAGGATTTAGTTTTTTCCTTTGGAACTTTAACTTTATTGACCGTCCATCCGTCTGTCTGTCAAGATTCTTTATGTCGGGAACGCGTGGAGGTATCGAGTTGAAATCATATACTCAAACTGCAGTTCCTTGAAGCTGTGCAATAATCAAACTTCTAAGTTAACATTAAATAAAGATACGGTCGTTTATGCTACAAAAAACGTACCTACATTTCGACACTCTCACGGGAATCAAAATTTAAAGGGTATTAAAGAACAACCAATAGAACCCATTTCCAGCATTTTTCGAATTTTTGTCTGTTTGTCTGTTTATTTGTTCGGGCATCACGTAAAATGTGCGAAAGCAATGTAGATAACTTTTACACACAAGGTTTGAGCGTAACTTGAAGTAACATTTAGTTTTTGTTTCATTGCAATCGGTTCAATCTATCAAAATAATTGAATTTAAATTTTTCCAGAAGTAAAATAGGAGCGGGGCAATAATGGAAAATGTGACGCAGACGAAGTTGCGCGGGTCAGCTAGTAAGTTAAATAAAATCCAAAAATAGTTTTATTAAGACTCGCGAGATTCGATCCCGCACCATGTCGTTCGGAAGGCAGTCTTCAAACCGACAGGCTATGACTGCTGTTGGCAAAGAAGTTTACATAGTCAATCTTATTTATGTCATAGTTTTTCACTGCTTACCTCCCTAAAGGTATAGCGTAATGATAATCATTGCTAAGGTTAGACCCATAAGTATGTACAATTTTGTAACATGTTGTGGCTTCTTATAACAATTCCTCGCTGAGCTATTTGGAAAAATGTCGTTTTGGGAATACATTCATTGTGCGTACAGCTAAGGAGTGGAATTCATCGCCGGAGTCTGTGTTTCCTGATAGCTACAACCTGGGAGTCTGAGTCTACTTCTAGGCAAGCGTGCTCTACCTGAGACCGCATCATCGCTTAATATCCGGTGAGATAGCGGTCAAACGTATGCAATAGTATAAAAAAAGCAAAAAGTACGTGTCCAATATTTTTTGATAGTTAAACTGGCTGACTAAATTATTAGAATCATATTTTTGTACTCAGGCATCATCCTAATTGCGATGATGGCAAATAGACTTGTAAGGAAGAAGAATATGCTGCTCTGACCCCAAATAAATTAGAGTAAGTTCAAAAGAATTGTGACGAAATCAGATAAAAAGGGTCAGATAAAAAAAAGTGAACATAAATGAATAGTTGCTCTAATAAATCTAAACCCACAAGATTATTTCAGTTTAGTTAAGGAAGCTCAACATCAACTTAAGCCTACAGTAGACCACTGCTGGAAATGAGCCTCTAAAATCGAACGACAGTTATCACGAGTCTTGCTAACTCCCATCTAGGTGCTGTTCTGAGAGGACACCATGACTTCGCTTGATGGCGCCACACCTCACGTTTACCAATTTGTGGGAGTAGTGAACATTCATAGCGTAGTCAATGATTTATTAAAATTCTTTATCAACATATTCAGGGGTAAACTCTCTGAAAATATCTTCCCAAAACTTAAATTCAGCATCATCCGGAGCTGATCCCGTTAGTAGATCGTTGCCAATGTTCAAATATTCTTCATTTTCTGCAGTATACGGATTCCATTTGACTCCAAGATCTTCATTAGGAGTTGGATCTCTGTAAAATAGACATAAATTAATATAACAACCAACCTTGCCCAATTTGTTTATTGGTTTAGCTTTAACACAATTTAGCGTTATAACCGTAACATTTTTGTTGTGATGCCGAAGGTTCTTTTGTAAATGTTTATCTGTTCTATATTTATTGTGTAACCTTTATTTTTTAACATTTATGTAAGGTCATTGTGGAAGGTATAAGAATTAAATTTTTATCTGCACTTACCCGTATTTTGCAAAGTTTGTCCAAAGCGTAGTCATGTTGTCAATCATATCAAAAGTTTTAGATTTCATATCGACTGTTCCTCCCGATGCTTTGCTATTGAAAATATAAAACAAATCATCAAGGTGACAAGCTATTTCTTTACCACCAGTAATGGCATTAAGCCCCATCAATCGGCTTGCAATGTTTCTTTCAGATTTGCAAGTGAATTTATAAAGATAAATACTATTCTTTTGAGCGCAAACTTTTGCCCATTTTACGATTCCGTATACAAACAGTTCGAACGAATGGAACCGGGCCAATCTTTCCCATTCAGTATTGACGCTTCTGTCGCACATATAGAACTGTTTGATCCTTTGTCCTGCCTCAATTTGCTTTTTCATCGAACAGTTCAACGCAATGTGTTTAGGAGTAAAATAATTATCGAAATTGTTAGCTTGCGCAAACATTTTCGTGTATTCACCAAACACAAATAGTAGAACACCTTCATCTTCAGTGTAACCAGTTATAACTTCCACTCCATCGTGGATACCAATTTTTAAGTAGTCAGATATATTGCCTTGGAAAAATGCTTTGTTATCACCGAACTGTTTTTCACTGACAATACCAAGGTGTAATTCAAAGCCAGCTCGATGTTCTTCTGAAAATGACAGGGGCAATTTAACTCCAACAAGAGCGTCAACTGGTTGAGATTTGAAAAATTCGTACAAATCTCCATCGTTTTCTGAGTTATATCCTAATTGATGCGCTAACGCTAGCGCTCTCTTTCGGGGCTCAAACACTTTTGCCCACCAACAAGTTGTGGCTCCACTTTGACAAATCGCTCTCTTAAAAAGTCCCTTACTCATGGGTGATACTAAATGATAACTAACACTGGCAGCACCTGCGCTTTCGCCAAAAATAGTAATATTTTTGGGATCTCCACCAAAATTTGCAATGTTTTTATTGACCCATTCTAATGCTGCAACTTGATCCTTCATCCCTGCATTGCCAGGTACTTCCTCTGTGTCCAGACAAAGGAAACCCAGCACCTCGAGTCTGTAGTTGATTGTGACGAGTATCACTCCTTTTCGGACCAGGAACTCTGGTGCATACATATCATCGTTGCCACTGCCGGAGTAAAATCCTCCACCGTGGATATAGAACATTACGGGTAAAAGATCTTTCGGCTTCAAGTCGGGGGTGTAAACATTGAGGAACAAACAGTCTTCGCTGCAGTGAGGTATGGTTTTCATGAGCAAGTCAACTTGGTAGCACGCTGGACCGAACTCCTTGGCATTCCGGATTTCATGCCATGGTTTTGGGGGTTGTGGTGCCTGTAAGACAGCAAATTTGTATCATTAGAATGCATAGAAGCTTCAGCCGGTTGATTCTCTCAACATCTCACCGTGATCACTTTGGTGGAGTGAACGACAAGTGCTCTGTCATGCCATCTTGTTTGTACGGTTTGACAGCTCACTGGTCATTCACTTCGCCTAAGTGTTCACTTCGGCCATGTTTACAGAATCGCACTGTTGTTCCATCATGTTTGTATGGATTGACAGCTAACTTCATTTTAACCCATGCGTTTGTTATGCAAGATAAGTTTATGATGGGGCTGACATGAACTGAGTTCAAAAGTCCCTTAAAATAAAGATTTAAAAAAAAAAAACCCATGCGTAGAGCCTGTCCAGATAGGGCGTTTTACGCGCGAGTCGAATCGCGCGTAGCAATTTTTATTCGAAGTAACGCGCGAGAGCATCTGGACGCGATGTATGTAGCTCTAGTATCTCGAGTACGCGCGAGTGCCTACGCGCGAGTCGACTCGCGCGTAAAACGCCCTATCTGGACAGGCTCTTAGGTACACGGTGAGAGATCTACAGAATCCCGCTGATACGTATTATATGGACTAGTGGACTTTCATTTGGGTTCTAAGTGATCTTCTATAGTGAATTAAGTAGAGGAATTAATTTAATTTATCAGACTTCATTCCATGATAAAACAGCTGTAAAGATGTCAAGCGACAAGCACCTCGCCCGCGACTTCGTTCGCGCGGTTTCCGTTGGTACTCCACGAACTTTATGTCCCCTCTACCCTCTTAATAGGGTAATGTGTAAACTAAATGTAGCTGCGTAGGGAAGTTTGCTCGAACCGCCACATTTTTCTTACTTAGAGTATTTTTATACCAGTCGTAATTTTTAATCGACAGGTCCGATTTGAATAATTTACTGTTTAATTTACATGTACACAACCAACCTTAATTATCAAACAATTTAAATGGATAAGAATTAATATCATGATACCAAAATCACCACTATTCCATTCCACCCGGGATTTGATTGAATAATTTGAACAAAAAGCGGTCTCAACCATAACAGTTAGATATATTTATATACTTTTTGTAAATATTATTGTCTTCTATAAAATTGTAGTACATCATATTGCTCTTTTGTCGAAAGTTTCCGCAGCGTACGCGATGATGTAACTCATTACATCATCGAAGTTTTCATACGGATCCCTAACTTTTTTGAAAATATTCTATAACCTATGTTTATCAGGGAATCAGGGATAATGTAGGATTCTAATGGTCAAAGATTTTTTCAAATCGCTAGTTTTGGAGCCTATTCATTTCAAACACACAAACAAATCTTTCCTCTTCATCGTATTAGTGTAAGATTGCATATCAGCTCATTTTGCTAAAAATATTATCGAACGCAACCGATGCCAGCTAATGCGATGGTCAGATAACATACAAACAGGACAGAAAGAGATGCAAACAGTGTTTTCGATATCCATAAACTTTATCTGAGGTCCTAGAGGTATCTTAGAGGTCGCGATTGTTGCTATAATTTATTTAATTTTTTTTTTAGATGTCTTCTGTTTTTCTTAGATGTTTTTTAGACGTCTGTCGTTCTGACATTTACTTTTTTTCCGTTTCACCAAAATGATTTTTTTATTTAAAAATGTGGACGTAATGAACTTTGGGTGTGTTTCACTGTGTCTAGTTATCTATTCCAATAGTATGTACTAATTATTAAATTAACGCAATACTCATTATTTTAAAACCTATAGTTAAATGTTTTTTTTAGCGTTGGCCACATGATCGATAAACATAAGCACAAAATGTAGAACCGATTATGAGAAGTTATATTTAAACGGATTAATTTGTTTAGGAAAAGTTGAAACAAAAAAATCATACAAACACAAATATTTTTATTTGTTGAACATCGAGTTGGTAGGTAGGTTTAGTACAGATGTTGTGTTTTAAGAAAACATTAAATGATAATGGTCTGAATCCCATGGGCTAAAATCATTTTGTCTTAAAATTAATATATATATATATATATACATATATATGTTACCGGAAAATGGCAGACTCCGTTAGATTGAAATAAGTTTTGTTTAGACTATATTTTCCCAATATATTATGAAGCAATCGTTTTGTATATCATAAATCCCATCCAAATTCAATAGTTTCCAATCAATCTGAGTCTTATTGAGAAAAAAAAAGTTTAAAATTTCACGCGATACTTTACAATCTTACAGCGTTTGCCACTTTCCGGTTACATATATAACTAACGATTCATTGAAAAACTCATTTCAACGAAATTCAACAACTGGATAGTAACAATAGGCTAGATTCCATCATCCACAAATTGCAGAACTATTTAGTCCGTCAGTTAGAGTATTGAAAAATAATGGACACGTATTTTTTTTTTTGTAAATAAATGAATATTGACAAAGATAAAACGCATCAAAACTCGGGAGTGGGGGCTCGTGACGTCACGACCCGCTCAAAATTATGTCAGGGCGTGACGTATTGAGAATTTTAAAAGTGGCCTAACTTCGTCACTTTTGGTTCCCGTAACAGAAGAAAAAATACGGATCAAATATTTTTTGATAATCTAACTGACGGACTAATTAGATTTTTTGAGGATACAAGCCTATTGGATCTTTCAGTTCAGTTTACTTATAGAACCAACTTTTTAAAGCTTCTAGAGAGAAACAACGGCTAAGGCTGTGCATTACCTAAATTGAACAAAAGCATTGGTTCCCAACCTGTGGTCCGCGGACCACTAGTGGTCCACACGAGCTTAAATATGGTCCGCGTGTTTAAAATATCAAAACCAATTGGAAAGTAATATTGAAGCGAACTGATGTTTGGTTTCTATCAGGAATATTGTATTTTCTACTAGCTTCTGCCAGCGGCTTCGCCCACGTGATCCCTAGGGAACATGTTCCCGGGATTAAAAGTAGCTTATGTGCTATTCCAGACTATAATCTATCTATGTTCTAAATTTCATTAAGATCCGTTTAGCCGTTCTGGCGTGATTGAGTAACAAACAACCAAACTTTCACATTTTCATTTTATTTTTTTTCATTTTTTCCATTGATTGTAGCGTGATGAAAAGTATACTATAACCTGCTCAGGAGTATGAATAATAATTGTACCAAGTTTCGTTAAAATCCGTCGAGTAGTTTTCGTTTCTATAACGGTTATACAGACAGACAGACAGACAGACAGACAGACAGACAGACAGACAGACAAAAATTGTACTGATTGCATTTTTGGCATCAGTATCGATCCCTAATCACCCCCTGATAGTTATTTTGGAAATATATTTCATGTACAGAATTGACCTCTCTACAGATTTATTATAAGTATAGATTTTATTGTACACTATCTCCTTCACGGCTGCACACCTGTCGACTGCAACTTTCTTAATGTTTTCTTTCATAAGAAACTTCTCCTGATGAACAAAAAAAAAAAAAAGAATTACTATTGTTTAATTAAGAATTATTATTATTGTTATTTACTGTTTAAATAAATAAATTAGCGAAATCGGTCCAGCCGTTCACGCGTGATGCCACGGAACAGAAAATTTCTGTTCCGTGCGTGATGCGATGACCAAGGGAAATAGGGGTTCATTTTTATATACAGGGTTATTTGTAAAACACCGGCAACCTCTCAGGACTATATTACTAACATCATAATCAACAACTTTTGTTCTATAACTTAAAAATTCATCATATTTTAGTTCATCAGGATTTCATACAAAAATAAAAAATATTTAAATAGAACGCTCTAAATGTTACGAAGTCTATGCGAAGCATAAGAAAGCTCATTCGTTTTCTTGTTCTTGCGAAGCATAAGAAAGATTCGTAGAAAGAGCGTTGAATTTAAATATTTTTGTATGAAATCCTGATGAACTAAAATATGATGAATTTTTAAAAGTCATAGAACAAAAGTTGTTGGTTATGATGTTAGTAACATAGTCCTGAGAGGTTGCTGGTGTTTTACAAATAGCCCTGTATAGACTAGCTGTCGTCCCCCACGGCTTCGCTCCCGCAATTTTTTTTTTCTTTCATAAAAACCTTCTCCTGAGAATAACAAACAAAATAAAAAAAGAATTAGTGAAATCGGGCCCGCCGTTCGCGCGTGATGCCGGGACCAAGGGAAATAGGGATCCATTTTTATATACATACTAGCTATCCCCCGCGGCTTTGCTCCCTTCAACTGGTAACCTTTTATTTTTCCATAAATTTAAACTTTCTCCTGATAATAACAAACACAACAAAAAAAGAATAAGCGAAATCAGTTCAGCTGTTCTCGAGATTTGTGATTAGCAACACATTCAGCGATTCATTTTTAGGGTTCCGTAGCCAAATGGCAAAAAACGGAACCTTTATAGATTCGTCACGTCTGTCTGTCTGTCGGTCCGTCCGTATGTCACAGCCAGTTTTCTTCGAAACTATAAGAAATATGGCGTTGAAACTTGGTAAGTAGATGTATTCTGTGAACTGCATTAAGATTTTTACACAAAAATAGAAAAAAAAACAATAAATTTTGGGGGTCCCCATACTTAGAACAGAACTGAAACTCAAAAAAATTTTTTCATCAAACCCATACGTGTGGGGTATCTATGGATAGGCTTTCAAAAATGATATTGAGGTTTCTAATATTTTTTTTTCTAAACTGAAAAGTTTGCGCGAGAGACACTTCCAAAATGGTAAAATTTATTTATTTATTTATTTATTTATTACGGACATACATACAGCTACCATTACAGAAACCCAATGCGATAGTGTAGAAAAACAGAGAAAATATAATTGCAATAACAATAAATTTCAGTTACCAATAAAACATAGTACAATTAAATTCAATTAGCAATAAGTACAAAAAAAAAACAATACAATACATTCAATTCATCAATTCTATAAAATTTAATTATACACCATTAATAAAAAAAACACCAATAATATTATAATACATTTAAAAATCAAAAGACTGTATAAATTCAACTAAGTTGAATAACATAAAACGTGCAAAGTAACTTTTGCGAACTCGCTCAGTGAACAAGAGAACACATCAATTTTATTGGCAACCAGGTTTAGTGTGCGCAATGTCCGCGAGAGCGGAGCCTTGGCCATTAGCTTGGTGCGACTGCGCGGCAGAGCGAACAAATCGGGCCGTCTACGACGCTGCACGTACCCATCCGGCACGCACAAACCTATCTCCTGTAACACACCCGGATTGTTTGTGTTACCCCGGAACACTCCAAGGACATATGATGCCAAAGAAAGGCCCCTTCTCGTCTCCAACCTGTTGTAACCAACCATGCCTAACACAAACAAGTTTGGATACATCAAGGGATACAGGGGGTATACCCCATACATCCTAAGGTATATGTAACGCGTATATTTATTTTGTATGCGCTCCAACATGATATTATATTTCGCCTCATGTGGGGCCCATATAGCTGCATTACCCTCCAACTGGCTCAACTCCTAATAAGCGCATCGTACAAAGCCGAGATGGCCTTAACATTCGTGAAAGCTGCTGCTCTGCGAAGCACGAATCCCAGTCGTTTGTATGCTTTTTTACAAACGTTCACGATATGCTCCCGGAATCTCAGCTGCGCATCCATACGAACGCCCAGATCTCGCACTACTTCCTCTCTTTTCATAGGCGCGTCGCCCAATTTGTAATCGTAATGTAGTGGCAATTTTGCACGGCTGAATGTCACCGTTACACACTTCGAAGCATTGAACTGCAGCTTGTTTTCCCGACTCCATTCAACTACACGATCAATGTCCTGCTGAAGGCGGTGACAGTCTCCCTCGTTTTCGATGGCCAGGAGCAACTTAAGGTCGTCCGCAAATAGCAGACACCTGGCATCACGTACTACGTCCGGCAGGTCATTGATCATAATAATAAATTGTAACGGCCCTACATTGCTGCCTTGACTCACGCCCGATCTAGTGAAATAAGGTTCAGACCGACAACCACTGAACTCAACGTATTGTTGTCTGTCCCTCATATAGCTCGCGAAGAAGTGGAGCAATTTTGGTGTGCAGCCGACCCTCGCCAACTTCGATAATAAGATGTCATTATCCACTAGGTCGAATGCCTTCTTAAAATCAAAATAGGCGGCGTCTACCTGCACCCCTGCATCGATATGAGGAACCAAGTACGTCATGGCGTTCAAAATATTGCTAGTTGTACTACGCGCCGGTCGGAAACCATGTTGTGAGTCTGACAATTGCGAAGCCACCTGTTCCTGAACATCCTGCTGAATGGCAGATTCAAATACCTTCGCTGGTGCGGACAGAATCGCTACTGGTCTAAAAGACTCGACTGCTGTTCCATCTCCCCCTTTTGGTATAGGAATTACGCGGGTGACCTTCCAACGTTCTGGAAAGTAGGAAGTATTCAGGCACAGGTTAAAAATGTGTACGAGCGGCTCCGCTAGTACCGATCGACAATCACGCATTACAAATGCAGGGATCCCGTCCGGGCCTGCTGAGCACTTGGGCTTGAGACGAGCCAGGGCAGCCTGCACCTATTTGAGTGTCATCTGTGGGATGTGCACGCGCGCGCTGCTTGTGCCGCCGGCTTCCACCGCTTCATTCACGTCAAGACGAGCTGGCTCCTCATTGTAAATCGAAAAGAAATATTTTGCGAATTCCGTATTCTGGATTAGATAACATTGTCCCATTTTTAAGTATCTTATTTCGAGTGGTGGATTTATCTTTAGTCCTAATGTAATCCCAAAACGACTTAGGATCCTTTGCTAAATTGTTTTGCACTCTATCCTGCTGGTTTTGGTATTCCCTATTAATACTTTCTTTGATACGAGCCCTGCATACGGAAAATACATTATAATCAGCGAGCAACCCAGTCGATTTATACTTTTTGTGTAGTTTCGCCTTTAGTTGTATATCAGAAATTATTTCTTTAGTATACCACTTTGGATAGCAATACCTACGCGTGAGCACTCGCTTAGGTTGTTTTCTAGGTACGCAGTTATCTAAAATACCATTGAAAACATTGTAGAAACATTCTAAAGCTTCATCTGGTTCCTGACTATGAGAAACAGGACTCCAATCGGTGGATGCTAGAGAGGAATACAACAAACTATAGTCTGCTTTATAAAAGTTCCATTGCGGAACACTTTGATCTACAGGTACCTGATAGTCCGGAGACACGTTCACGTCGGCTGATCGGGGAACGCGAACCTCCCCCACGTCGAGCTGCAAGGCTATCTCGAGTGGCGGGTGATACGCGTCCACAGGCACCAGGGGCTCGTCTGCCTCGCACACCCGCACGTCCTCACACAAACATAACGAGCACAAAACCAAGTCCAATTGTCTCCCACTACAGTTAGGTACTTTATTCATCTGGCCGAATTCGCAAAAGGGTCGTTTTCAAAATTTGTGTACATTTCCTTTGTGTTTATTTTGTGTTATCGTGACACAAAAGTAACACAAAAAAATAGTAAGGGCAAAGTCACAACGAAATATTTAAAAACCAATTAATTGATAGTAGTAAATCAGTTTAATCTTATTTAAATTTAACAAAATCACGTGTGAGAAAAAATTAATATTATGTATTAATGTACCTACTAAACATGAAAAGGTCATAAAAATCACATTTAAAGATATTTAACAATTTTAGCAGTCTCGCATTTTTATCACGCTTTATTCATATTATGTTTAAAAAATTTAACAATTAACAAAATTTAACAGTAGGTATACTAAAAACTATACTCTCGGTAGCGTTTTTGACGTTCTGCGGGCGTTAGCGGCATCTTTTCTACAACAATAAAGGAATTACTATGTGAGTATATTGTAAACAAGCCCTAACCCATTCCATTGTGTAACGTAACACAAAAATAATAACACAATGGTCACCCAAAGGAACAAAATGAACGTGTTCTTAACCTACAAAAACTAATATTCTTGAAATTTCACCCTCAAGATACTCCTAAAACATGCATTTGAGTACAATTTACCATATACTACAATAACGTGCTGCACTGTAAAGTATAGTACTTACCGAATTTAAGTAATTTGGCAGTTGAAAAACAAAATCTTATTGTCTTATTTACGACGCGCACACAGATACACCGTCGACTGAGACACCAAAATGGCGCAGCCGAAAGAAACTAGCGCTCTCTCGTTGTAACTATTTGACGCATGGAGTTGCCATTCTAAATTTTAAATTTACTTCTATTATTATAAAATATTAACGTTACAAAAAAGAATAACACAAAGGAATGGAATATGAGACACGTGTTAATGTGCAAAAAAATAAATGATTTATTACAATATATTTTTTTACAGTACATATTATATAACTTACAAGTTCACCTGACCAAACATTGTTGAGTCATATTACACTAAAAATCAAAATAATGTTTAGTGTTTTCATTGCTTGAGTTTAAATTAAAATCCCCCAACAAAATAACACTTTTAAATTTAACACACAACTGTTCAATGATTCTAAAAAATATCATATACTCATACTCATTTGTCTTTGGGGGAATGTAAACAACACAACACAAAAACATGAATTTATATTTAACGTGTACGGTCGCACAGACTAGTTCAAATGAGCAGTTATCGATGTTGACGTCACCCGGTGTACTTACTCGATGAAGCTCGAGTCCGTGTGTGGCCACGAGAAACGCGCCACCTTGCTTGCGGCCGTCAGCCCTGTCACATCGAATAATTTGGTAACCCGGTGGTACGATCTCCGCATCCTTTATAGAATCATTACATCCCGTTTCCGTAATTGCAAATATGTCTGCCTTTAATGACTCTATATTGTTACAAAAACTGTTCAACTTTGTTCGAAGTCCTCTTGCGTTTTGGTAATAAAAATCGATGCTGACTTTTTTATTGATTAATTGGTTTGCTGGTCGATTTACGAAACCAAATCCATTCGCAAAATTCAGCATTAACTGGCCACATCTCTGGTTCACATAACTTTTCATATCCTGATTCTGGTACAGAGATAATAAAAGATGCATAGTCCCTCTCGGTTTTATGTTTGATTTTCTCAATCTTGATGCATAATTCAGAGCCACAAACACTTTTTACATGAGACGTAAGCTTTTCCACCGTTGTTTCTACAGCCAGTCGCCAAATATGAAGATGCTTCTTTTTCTCTGAAGCCTGTATTTCTACCAAATCCGAATTTCGTCCCCTTTTAACATTATTTGATTTAATAATTCCTTTTTGTCTTCGAACCGTGGTCCACTCATTCATTTCATCATTGTCTTCTCTTCTATTCGATTTAGCCGCCAAAACCGTGTTACTTGAATTCGACGGTTGCGAAATAGTTGGAGATTCCGCAGCTACGCATACCGACGCTGATTTTGTAGCCTCACTAGTATTAGTTGCGACGCGGGTAGAAGCAGTATTTTGTTTTTTTAAATGAATATCCTTACGAGTCACTGTAGCATATGAAGATGGAGAAGAAGGTCGGTTAAACACCTCATCACCCGCCTATGAGCTGCATGATGCTTCCTCCATACTCCCACCTGGTTGGTTTCCATGAAATAACAAGGTTTTTGCGGCAGTTTTTCTTGCAATACCTTCATATTTGCTTTTAGTTCTTCCAATTCAACTTTTGTAGTACAGCATACTTCTTGAAGATGTTTCACCAACTTGGTTTGCATGTCCAAACGTTGAAGCACTTCCAGTCTGAACTGTCTGAACTCCGTTAGCAAGACTGCACCGCTATCACACTCGACGATCGAAACATCAGCTGTTGTTTTCGAACGGCTGCCTCGCTGTGTGTTGACGTTAGCACTGCTCTCGTCTTTCTTCATCTGGAAGGTGCTCCGGACTGGTGTATCCGGGTCATTTCGCTTGGGTATGGAACAAACGCACTCCGGACAAATCCATTCAAGTTTGCGGTCCTTAGAGAAGGCATTGTATTCGCCTTCCGCAAACCCCAGGCACTTGATATCGTACACTTTCTTACATTGAGTTTTAGAGCACCTCATAAATAGTCCATTTGGCACTTTAATACCACAGGCTCGACAGTCCATCGACATTATTTAAATTAATATTTCGGAGATCGCCAGAAACACGTCCGCTCGGTAAGCGCAAAACTACCCACGTGAAAATGTGTATAATAATGTGTGTGTGTGCCCCCCCCCGTAAACTTCCATCGAAAATTAGTTTGAACGAGATCTAGTAAGTCGTTTTTTTAAATACGTCATAAATCGTAAACCGCAACTTTTGCTTATATTATACAGGGTGTAAGGGACAGCCCTTCAAAAATTAACAGGGTGCAATCAGCTCCTTATTTTGAATCATATTCCAGTGGACATTTTCTCAGGTATTTTTTTTTTCGTTTTTTCAGTTTTTATTGCTTTA
The DNA here is from genome assembly GCA_963859965.1 of Ceramica pisi. Taxonomy (NCBI): domain Eukaryota; kingdom Metazoa; phylum Arthropoda; class Insecta; order Lepidoptera; family Noctuidae; genus Ceramica; species Ceramica pisi. Next base: position 3,255,752 of record OY982542.1, read on the forward strand.
TTTCAATGTAAAGTTACATTATCAGTATGCAGAACTCCATTAAAGTAAATAACACAGCTAAAATGAAAAAAAAAATCTAATGAACGACGCATGAAATCAGCTGTTAAACACGTGGCGCGAGCGCGGCTGTCCTTTCAAAAGCTCGCTGCGCTGCCGTTCGCTGCGTGCGTTTTGCAGAGGTAGCGATACATTGCGTGTGAGGTAATTAAACAAATCAGTTTTATTGGATTCCCATAAAGTTCCTGAAATAATTTCATGAATTGATTTATCTAAATTTATGCTTTTGGGAACTAGGAATTTTCTAAGTAAAATGAGTAATTTCAGCTTGGACTTGAAGATTGACGGGTGTTCCATTGAAAGGGTGCAGGAAGCCCGTAATCTTGGGGTGGTATTTGATGAGCAACTGCATTTTGAGACTCACATCATGGAGGCTGTACGCAACTGCTTCTACCGTCTCAAACTCTTATACCATGTTCGTCCCTACATTAGTGTGGATATGCGTGTCATGCTCTGTGAGTCACTTATTTTATCCAAGCTGAACTACGCTGACACTGTGTATGGGGCATGCATTCTTGGGAGGAGTGAAAGACTGATCCAGCGGGTACAGAATGCTTGTGCCAGATTTTGTTTTAATGTGCCTCCTAGATCTCACATAACTCCATTTTTAAATAAGGGTAATTTGATGAGAATGTCAGACCGGAGAAAGCTTCATCTGGCTACCCTGCTATTTGGCATAATTCTCACAAAAAAACCAAGCTATCTGTATGATAAGTTAACTTGGTCCAGAGATGTAAACAAAGTTAAAACAAGAGCATCTGCTTACCTCTTGTTTACTATGCCCCATCGAACTGCTGCATTCCGTGGAAGTTTTAAATTCGCAGCTTCTCGTTGCTGGAACGACCTGCCACCGCCGTTTCGGGCTATAAAACAGTTGGTACGTTTAGTTCTAATTTCAAGCAACACTTACTACGGAATCAAAAGGAAAATGCGTGAACACTGACGCTGACGCTCATAGTGCGCTCGCGCGTTCCATCATTTGTGACGTTTGTCATTCATAAATGATATTGGAGCATTGGGCCTTTGAGCGTTGGTTGCAATTTACATTATTTTATTGTATGTGTGTATTTTATATTATAATGTTTCATTTTTCAATTCTTATTTAATATTAATAATTTTATTTATTTTTATCTATTAATATTTTTATATTTAGATGCGTTACGTAAGTGCGTCCGTGGCATCACAGGCCCTATCATAACACCAGCGCTGCGTTATTTAGTTATATATTAAATATCGCAGCATATGCTGAGATAGGGACCTTTTTGGCCTCGCACAGATCCATTGAATGTTGTTATTGTTAATAATAATTAACTAATTATTATGTACGTTTCGTTAGTTTTAATGTATTTTGCTTCTATCTGTTTTGTGCGAGTCCCAAATAAACATTTTCTTTCTTTTCTTTCTTTCTTTCATGTACCGGTCAACTTAGTATGATATACTGAAATCACCCTATCAGTTTGTGGAGGGCTGTCCCTTACACCCTGTATACCTACAGGTTTGTACGGAACCCTCGGTGCGCGAGTCCGACTCACTTGGCCGGTTTTTATATTATAGAAGAAGATAAGATTTTTTTTTTTTTTCATAAGAACCTTCTCCTTACAATAACAAACACAACATATTATTAAAACAAATATAAATTCAATAGAAACATCATAATATAGAGAACATGGTAGTATCGTTATAACTGAAAAAAAAAAAACGGTCAGGAGCGAGTTGATCTGGCACACGAAGGGTTCCGTAAGTTATTGGTTGTTATAGCAGCAATAGAAATACACAGTTTCACACGACGACGAGGTGTACGATTTATAACTAACTTTTGCCTGCGACTTCTTATGTGCATATTCAGTTTTTTCTGGGAACCTACATGCCAATTTTCAGCTCTCTATGACCAGTTGTTTTGGCTGTGCGTTGTCTGTCAGTCATTCAGTAATAGAAGAATTTTTATCCGATTTCAAAAAAAGAGGCGGTTGTCAATTCGTTGGGTATGTTTTTTTATGTATGCACACCGATTACTCCGATTTGTGTGATTGTTTTTTAGTTCGATGCGACATACTTGCCATTTGGTCCCGTAAAAAGTTGATTCAGTTTGGCTTAGCAGTTTTGAATTTATGAGCATTTTTGCTTATTACAATTTCTGCGTAGACGAAGACGTCGTCCAAGTATCACCACTAAATAGTGAAAAATAAAAATATTTTTTACAAAAAAATATTTTATTTTTCTTTATTGGGACATAAAACAGTTACACAGTACAATATAGATGTGACAGAATAATATTAAAAACTAGGTAAACATGTGACCCACACCAATGTCCGCATAATAATGGTATACAGCATACATTTTAGTGTGCGTTGACATTGCAGAAAAGTAGGTAAGGGACACCGTGGCTCCGGAACACAAAGGGATTGCCCTTTGTGTTCCGGAGCCACGGTGTGTGAAGGAACATGGATGGGTTTTTAATTTCCCATCCCTAAAAAAAAAAAAAAAAGGGGAACCTTGGTGCCCCCTTAAATAAATCATTTCAATTGCGGTACAATTCAGTGTATTCTCTAAAACCATACAATTGCAGTTTTTTTCAACTCTTATTAACTTATTTGCATATTATACTACGCTTAACACTGACGCTGTTTTCATAACAATAATATTATTTTGAATGTGCATATTGTACATTCTTCCAAGATTAATAATGAACCGTTATGTTTTCGAACTATTTACAACAGAAAACCTTGAGACAAGCTATTTTAAAGGTCCTGAGTAAAATATTTAGGAGCAAATTCCCTAAAGATGGCGTCCCAGAATTTAAATTCTTCATGATCTGGCGCTGAGCCCGTTAGCAAGTCGTTGCTTATTTCTAAATATTCTTCTTTCTGCACTGTGTAAGGATTCCATTTCAGACCAAGTTCATCGTTTGGAGTCGGGTCTCTGAAAACAACAATAAGCGCTTCTTTAGGAGCATTTTAATTACATTTGATCGAGCATTTTAATAGATTTTTTAATTGTATTAAATATACTTTAAAGTACTTTACATTTCTCAAAACCATTTCTGCAAAGTTATAGTGAACAGTCTCCTTTCTGGGTAAGCTCGCTCCATCGTCAACTTTGTCTCTGTCATCTCTGGCCAAGACTAGAGCCAAGAGCAAACCCATCACAAATAAATTAAAAAAAAAAACAAGAGAAAAGAGGAGATGCATTTGCTTATATCACTTATTAATTACTGAGTTTTGATCATAAAGCAAAAGAAGCATTATTTAAGTGTGAGCTGAGTATACTTACCCATATTTTGCAAAGTTTGTCCAAAGCCTGGTCATATTATCAATCATTTTGAAAGTTTTAGATTTCATATCGACTTTCTTTTCAGCTACTCTACTATCAAAAATATAAAACAGATCATCAATATGGCATGATATTTCTTTTCCTCCAGTCACTTCATCTAGACCCATCAATTGACTAGCTAGGTTCCTTTCAGATTTGCAACTGAATTTGAAAAAGTATATCTTGTTCTTTTTTGCACAAATCTTGGCCCACTTAATGATGTCATATTTGAGAGTTTCAAAGGAATGGAATCGGGCCAACTTTTCCCAGTCAGCTCTTGGACTATTGTCATTCATATAGTAGTCCTTGATCATTCGTGCCACCTTTATTTGATGTCTCACCGGACAATGCAATGCTATATGTTTAGGAGTGAAATAAGTAATAATTTGCTCAGCTTGTGCTAGCATTTTTTCGAATTCAGCAAAGACATTAAGTATGACACCCTCGTCCTCAGTATACCCGGTTATAACTTCCACTCCTTCATGAATGCCATTTTTTAAATGCTCATAAATATTACCATAGAAGAATCTTTCATTATCACCGAATTGCTTTTCGCTTACAATACCAACACTTAATTCAAAGCCTGCTCGTTGCTCTTCAGAGAATGTAAGTGGTATAGTTACATCAAAGAGTGCTTCTTTGGGTTGTGACATGTAGAATTCGTAGAGACTCCCATCAGTTTCAGGATCGTACCCCATACGCTCAGCCAGCGCGATTGCTCTCTCTCGTGGCTCAATTACTTCTCCCCACCAACAATTTGCAGTTCCACTATGGCATATCGCTCTTTTGAAAAGCCCCTTAGTCATTGGTGACACCAGATGATAGCTGACGCTGGCACCACCTACACTCTCTCCAAAAATCGTTATATTGTTCGGATCGCCGCCAAAAGATGCAATATTCTTATTGACCCATCTCAAAGCTGCCACCTGATCTTTCATACCTGCGTTACCAGGTATTTCTTCTATATCTAGACAAAGGAAACCCATCACTTCAAGTCTGTAGTTGATTGTGACAAGTATCACACCTTGTCGCACGAGGAATTCTGGGCCAAATACTTCGTCATTACCGCTGCCAGAGATATACGCTCCTCCGTGAATCCAGAACATAACTGGTAAAGGCTTACTGGGCTTCAAGTCTGGGGTGTAAACGTTGAGGTACAAGCAGTCTTCATCTCCGCGTATATGTGTTTCCGTATCTACGTTTTTCATGAATATATCGAACTGAAAGCTAACGGGACCAAACTCTTTGGCGCTCCGTACACCATCCCAAGGCTGTGGACTTTGTGGTGCCTGCAAATATAATTAAAGATTATTAAGTAAATAAATGTTAGTACCATACGACTCTACACAGACATCAATTATATAAATTATTCACGGTCAGTGTATTTCACGGAGAGTTCCATCTGTGAAAATTACTTAATTAACCTAACAAAAGTAAATCTGGTTGAAATCGTAAAACTGGAGCTTGGTCATAAACCGTATGATGACTGTTTTTGACAAATTGGCGAAGTAAACACGAGTTTATAACAGCTCAGATAAAGATTATGATTTTCTGGTTCAGAAGGGTTACGTCTAAGTTTCTTGCTAGCGCTTTCAAACAGGTACTGTTTGCCGAATATGCGACCTAGTTCTAGTATCAGAGACGAATTTGAAGAACCACCTTTGGGATGGCTTGGCTAAATACCAATGGCCGTGCTTGACTCGATGGAAGGCAGAGCTAAGAGCCTCATTGAAGACGTAAAACTGGTGGATGGCAAGCTTTACAGCTTGGCTCATCGCCGTCAGGCTCAGTCGCTGCTTGTCGGTCTTTTATAGATTGTATTTCAGTGAGTGTGCAAAAGAACTCTACGACCTTATCCCACCGGCACTCTTCTACGATCGGACATTCTAGGCGCACTGCAAAATATCATCTCTACCTTGTTGCTATGCCACCAATTCGCTCTAACGGCTTGGCCACGGGGATCGGCGGTGCGAACGACGATGCGGGGAGTGAGGCGACCATTCGCGCGGCATCGTTTGCAGGCCACGGGCAGTCACGTTCGCCGCCGCGGCGAAATATCTTTATCAAAGTTATCTCGATTTTGCCTAGAAAGTAATAGTTTTTTGGTTTAAGACATAATATTTGGAAGAGATTGTGGAGTACATGATTTGAATAGGAGTCGAAGTATACATGGAGAATTTTATTTTAATTTCTTCCCACATTCTCTTTACTACATGTTTATATTCATGCTGTGGGTGGCCAGACTTCCAAATAGGTGGCCTTGCTAGTATTTCAGCAATAAAAGTATCGGTGTTCATTATTCGCGGCGAAAACAACTAATCTCGTTTGATCACGTCCCTAGTCGCCGCGACTGCCGCTCCACGTGGCTTGATAAGTATATTTCTATGCGTGGCTTGCGCCGCGCACTGGTGAGTGGCCCGTGCCGTTCGCTCGGTACATTTCGCCGGTCACTTCGCCGTTTGCCGCTCCGCGTGGTTTGATAAGTATATTTCTATGCGTTTGTTTCAGTCGTTAGACACTTCGCGTCTTCGTTCACACCGCGCGAATATTCGTTGTGGCGAATGTCCCGTGGCCAGGCCGTTAGCGTTTCCAAACATCTTTTATAATGCGCATATCAAAGTAGTGGAACTCTCTACCTGCGCCTACGTTTCCAAACTCATTCAACTGCAATAAATTCAAAGTGAGAGGCTTCTTCTGGGTAAGCTCACTCCACTGTCGACTTTGTCTTTGTCACCTCTGAGCTAAACTAGAGTAAAGAGCAAACCCATCACAAATAAGACCTTAAAAAGTCGACCAGTAGGCTAATTCACGTACCTAACTAAATAAGTGCTGTTGCAGTGCTTTCGATCAAAACAACGCTTTTCGTATTCTCTACCGCTGTCAGACACGCTCGCGTCAAGTTTGCGTCACGCGAGCGCAATAACGGCATTCTACTGTTCATACTATTCGGAACGCGATATGATCGGTATTCTACTATTTGTTTGACGTCCCAAAATGAAAGCTTAAGTTTAAGTTTTAATATTATAATAACGTCATTTTCATTGAAATTTATTCGTTTGTATTCGATTATTTAGTGAATAATATTTTTTCTCTCTACCGTCAGTAAGTTTGGTAGAGTTTGGCTGTCGTGCAGTTGATGTGCAGTTCACGCGCAGTTTACGCGCAGTTCAAAGATTACAAGAATACCGTTTATCACTCAAACTTAAAGTTAACTGCAACTGCACTAAAACTTAATCGGCGTGTCATAACATTACGTGAATTAGCCCTCTGATCGTGAGGGTCGTGTGATGTAAGAAGCACAGGCCTGATCGATCTGGCAAAACTGTGGACGGTGTAGGCACGACAGAATGACGTAGGTCTAACCGACATATTGTAGTTACGCAAACCTCCATTGACTAAGGAGAATCCTCCGACCAGACGATAGTTGTATCAGGTGGGCAACTGCTCGATAGTCGATATTCGGACTGTACTTCTATAAGTTCAAATCGGACGGAAAACTTTGATACCACAACCATATTAATATTTACCTTGAACCGGAGGTCTCCTACTGGTGGCTGCGCGTACGGAATGCCCTTAAAGCTGCAGTACGTCCCCCCGTAGTGGTTCTGTACCAGCTCCCCCTCCAGCACGCCCTCACTCACTCTCACTTGCACCATATTTTGTTCTGTAATGTTTGAACAATACATTTAGTATACGCACTCTGTGGTACAGACAATTTGCATAATCATTATATCAGCCGAAAGTGGCAAGACGTCGTCTGATGGACATAAGCTTTTTTTTACGGGGGGTAATCCTTATGGATGTCCTCTAACTGACTAAAACCACCCCGGTGTTCCATCTTTCATCTGCGCCGGGGATCGCGGGAACTGATTAGACTTCCGTAATCCCCGGCTGGTGCCAGCCCGCTTCTGCGGGCCACCTCGGGTCAGCGGGGAGAGTGAGGTGTTTGACTCCCCCCGCGACGTCAGAGAGGGGCGCACGGGTACTCCACGCGCCGCCGCCTCGGGTCTGGATGTATGCGGGGCGACAGACGTCCCCAAGTCTGCCGCCCCTGGACCCAGTTAAGGGAGTCGGAGAGGGCAACATAATAGGGAATATGCACGCGATTTTTTTATTTATAAAATGAATTACTTTTATGCTCCAGTAAACACTCTAGAAAATATTTTTTAAATATCTTCATCAAAGATGAAGTTATAACTTCAAAGATTACTTTTAGAGCGAGAAGTCCGACATGGAATTTGACGTCACATTACGTGACGTCTATACATCTGCCATAGAAAACAGCGTTTTCGCGAGAGGGACAGATATATTTGTTTAAAATAATTATATCTCGTTTGTTTGTCGAGCAATTTTGATTCTATTTCCACTGTTAGTAATATATGTTTGTATATTTTTAGATAAAGTGTTTAGATAATAAATATTTTTTTTATGCATATTCCCTATTATGCCCTCCTCCGACGCCCGGTGCGCCTGCTGCGGGCTGGAAGAGCGGTCGAAATCTCCCTCTCCCTTTCCACAGCCTCCTTCTGAACGATAACTGTTTCGCAGAAGGAGACCACCGCTTCCCAGGACATGGACATAAGCCTCCCCCAAGTGACGCCATAACAACCAGTTCTGGGCGTCTCGTATCCATCGGCTACCTCGACCCTCACCAGGTCATTGGTCCACCTTGGGGATGACTTCCAACGCTGCGAGCATCGGTATGCGGTCGCAACTCCAGAACTTTTTGGCCCCATCGACCAACTGTTCCGCGAGAAATTTGCATGATATTATAGATTTTTTATTGATCTTCGCGCTTCATCATAGTCTGACCTTATGGTAAGCGATGTGATGTGGTCGAAGATGGAGCGCGCTTGCCTAGAAGTAAACTAAATTCACTCTTGATTTAAAAATCCCCTTTACTTTAGTGATTAAAAACCAAACATTGATAGTTTAACGGAAAGTCTAATATAAAAAAATACTGAGTTAACAACACTTGCAACTGACCGCGATGAAATGATTAGGCTATTTTTGTCCGTCTGTGTTGTTCAGCCGGTCGATTCTGTTGACATCTCACCGTGATCACTTAGGTGGAGTGAACTACAAGTTAGCTGTCATGCCATCTTGTCTGTATGGTTTGACAGCTCACTTGTCGTTCACTTCGCCTAAGTGTTCACTTCGACATGTTTACAGAATCGCACTGCTGTTTGCAAGATGGGGTTACTCACGACGCATAGACCACGTGGTTAGTTTTTTATACCTAGTTTTTTAGTCTAGTCGATACTCTAGTTAATTAAGTTCTTCAATATGGCAGAGCGAACTTTTAGAAATGTTGTTATTATGACACTTGGATAATAGTCAGAAAGATCTGAGAAGTCAGAAGTGAATCAGTGCTGAGACGTATAAACTACGCCTCAGCACTAATGCTTTATTTACTTAGATACTGCGTAGTTATAGCACGAACATTATGCTAGACTTTAACTGACTCCATTTTTTTTTGCCTTGGTTTGCCACATGTATAAGTAGTTTGGCTTATTGGGACAATCTCGCTAACATTCCCAACCACTGCAACTCCTGAAAGTCAGAATCAACAGTGGCGATCACTAGAAAAACGCCGAGGCAATGAAGCCCGACGAGTCCCGGAAAAACGATTCAACTGCCTTGGATCCCGCAACGAAATGAATCAGAGAAGTACAGCGGAGGAGTAGGAAAAAAAGTATATAATTTCCACTTCCCTCCTTATGAAACAGGAGATTGAATAGAGCTAATTACATAAGTATATATATGCATTAGTAAAGCTGTTCTAGGATCTAAGGTAAGGTGTGACTTCTTACAGTAGGACTTAATGTCATTTTCCACTCCAATTACCGCGTCAAAGTGAGGACAAAATAAACTGTTTTCTTCACAAAGTTAATAGTTTTTTTTTATACAAAACGGGGAAACTCTTGGCCCAAATCTCACCTGATGGAAAGTGATGATTAGGCCGAAGATGGAAGCGAGTGCCACCCGGAATCCTCTTACACAGAGGAACTGGCTATCATACCTCTTACTGCCGGAACATAACAATGCTGTTAAGATTGTTGTTATGGCGACAGACTTACTTACTTATGTATCATCCCCTTGTTCACTTTTATTTACACACATGGTTTAATTTAGTTAATGGATGTGCATGCATGGGCCATCTTTTACCGTAAAACAATTATACACGTTGTATTTTAAACCAATTTATTTTCACCCTGGTTAAGGGATTGGTGGAATAATTGAGTCTTTAGCGTCCTCGGCTAATAATAAATCTATACTAATCTTATAAAGCAGAAGAGTTTGTTTGTTTGGTTGAACACTAAAAGAATTTTTAAATTCGAACCAGTAATTCCCGAGATAAGCGCGTTCAACCAAACAAATAAACTCTTTAGTTTTAGTATAGATTACTTACATGTCTCACAAAATGTTCGTTTTAACACAACACATAAAATTGACTTGCACTGACACTAAAGGTCTAAGCGTTAGCCCCAGTTAAGTAAATCCACCTGTACATAGTTGCTACATACTCTTTGTTTAAGGACCTGCATTTCCGAGAACCGTGTCCCTTATTTACGTGTTGAGGTATTTTAATGGAATTCAGAGCTATAGTCGAAAACTAAAGTTATTTTACGCCTGACTGAACTGTAGCGCTCGCTTGTATTAAGATTCTGTCTCCCTCATAGTTTGTAGACTAAAAAGAAGAAAAAAAACAATCAATATACACGGTGCCATTTTAGTTTTCTTACAAAGGCGGCCCACTCAAGATACCTTATATAAACTAAGTACTGCGGCATGATAACGTGTAAAGAGTGTCCGTGGAGTTTCATGCACGTTCTTCTCCATAGAGATCTACGTTTTGGAACGTGCAAATAGCTTCATCTTTTAGGATCGACCGACCTTGCCAATTCAAAAGTGCCTGTAAATTGTTTAATTGAAATAAATGTTTGAGTCTTTGAGTCTTTAACGAATAATATTTTCATATTTTTTGTTGTAGTCATTGGGTAGATAATGTGGCTGCCTTTGTAAGTTGACTAAAATGGCAACGTGTATATAAAACTATTCCGTTACTGTAGACTAACTGAGTGATTGACAAACAACGCACAGCCGACAATACTGGTCGTTGAAGCAAGTTTTGGTATGTAGGTTCCTTGGGGAGTATAACTGGAGCACTTAGACAGTATTTCCCGAAATTCCAACGAAGACCGGATTCAAACGGGATATGCGTTTACGATGCCGCGGGGAAAAGTTATTGGTAGCTAATAAGCCTACAAATATGTTGTTGTTACTGAAAAGTCAGATTGTACTCGTAAGGGAAAAGCAGAGGTGTACGTATAGCACTCCCACATTTCAATATATTCCTAAAGTACCACGCAATAGGAATCAAGCCTGCAGCCAACAACCAGGTATCGGTGAAATTCCCGATGTTAAAACCCACTGTTCTGTGTAAAAACCCAATGATACTCTGCACGGCTAGGGAATCAAAGGCAGGACCTCACTCTCAGCGGTAACTTTACTAGCCTTTGCGACCACTAGATCAAAGAGACAAGCCAGTGATATGTTGACAAGACACGCAAATGGTTGCGGAATTAGTTTGAAAGAATCACTGCGGCCCTAGAACGCAAAGGATGTTAAGTTAGGAGGAACACGTATAGAATTATGATTCCGTACTTCGGAAGGCGTATAAGCCGGTGGTCCCGGCCGCCAAATGGCGGTCGTCAAATGAACCATGTCACAGGCCCTTGAAGCGGTTTAGAAACTCTGACACTAGAGTGTGTGGGGTCGTTAGACCTTACTGCTCACACGGTAAGAAGATACAGCCATAAGAAAAAACCAACGGAGCAAATCTACATGAGCAACAAACAGAACCGCAACGCCATCTATCCTGCCGGAGTCGCGGTATTATTCGCAAGAGACACCGTGGCTCCGGAACACAAAGGGCAATGAAGGAACATGGATGGGTTTTAGAGCGGGAGGAGTCATTGGAAGACTTCCCATTCCTAAAAAAAAAAAAAAACGCCATCTATCGAACTGAAAATCCTACATCGCTACGATTTAAACATATACATCATCCCGAATTTTATCCATGGACGGGCAGTTGCCCGCCAGGCACAACAACCGCCTGGTTGGAAGAACCTCCCTTTTTAGGGTTCCGTAGCTAAATGGCAAAAACGGAACCCTTATAGATTCGTCATGTCTCTCTGTCTGTCTATCTGTCTGTTCGTGCGTATGTCACAGCCACTTTTCTCCGAAACTACTTAGGAACAAAAACTTATTTTTTTTTTGTCATCAAACCCATACGTGTGAGGTATCTATGGATGGGTCTTTGAAAATGATATTGAGGTTTCTAATATCATTTTTTTCTAAACTGAATAATTTGCGCGAGAGACACTTCCAAAGTGGTAAAATGTGTGTTCCCCCCCCCCTGTAACTTCTAAAAGAAGAGAATGAAAAAACTGAAAAAAATATATGATGTATATTACAATGTAAACTACCAGTGAAAATTGGTTTGAACGAGATCTAGTTAGTAGTTTTTTTTAAAACGTCATAAATCGTTAATTGCAACTTCTGCTTATAATACCTACTGGTTTGTACGAAACCCTCGGTGCGCGAGTCCGACTCGCACTTGGCCGGTTTTTAATCGAGGCTTTACTCCCTGTAACGCACACCATTAAACTGGTGACCCTCGACAAAGAACGTCAGGGTAAAGTTTTTCTATTGCGCAATAACCAACCCTTCCCATCCATGACGCCCACTGTTGTTCCGATATCCTGGCTGATATAAGTTAGTGGGTTGTACCTTCTCCGAAAAAAAAAAGGAAAGGAAGAAAAATCATTTGCATTAATTACCATACGATTTTCTTTCTTTCTTTCAACAATATCCGTGACGGCGCGCGTGTGTATACTTTTTTAACCGTTAGAACGAAACTCATTTCACGCGTCATTGAATTTCAGTGGCCAACTGGTCAGGAAAATATGTTTGTCGAAGGGTGGACGCGGGTGGTATGCTAATGTCACCGGATGTTAACATGGAGAAATTTATAAACTGTGTAGAAATTATCTGAAGAAAAAATCTTTTAAATCTTCTTAAGAGATTTTGCGAAAGAGACTACATATATCGTCTGCCTAGCCTTTTCCCAACTGCATTGGGGTCGGCTTTCAGTCAAACCGGATTCAGCTGAGTATCAGAACATTACGTGGAGCCAGGAGCGGCTGCCTACCAGACCTGCACAGCCCATAATCTGGGTAACACGGTACTTATAGGCAAGTCGGATTTACCAGCTTCTGTAAATCCGTAACGACTGCCAAAGATCTACAAATGACAGCCAGGACCAACGGCTTAACGTGCTTTCCGAGGCACGGAAGAAAAACTCGATTAGTTAAGATGGTCACCCATTCACAGACCAACCTTGGCAAGCGTAGCTTAACCTTGGAGATTGACCATTTTAACATACCGAGTTTCCTCCTTGCCTCGGAAAGCACGTTATGCCGTTGGTCCCGGCTGTCATTTGTAGATCTTTGGCAGTCGTCACAGATTGTCAGAAGCCAGTTAATATGACTCCAGTCTTGCCATGAAGTACCGTATTACCCAGGTAATGGGTTATAGAGGTGTGGTAAGCAGCCGCTCCACGTAAAAAACGGGTATTCAGCTGAATCCGGTTTGACTGGAAGCCGACCCCAAATATACTTGGAAAAAGGCTAGGCAGATGACACTTGGTTATGGAGCTCCTGAAACAACTTAAAAGGTGGCAGAGGATCCAAAAGGGATTTTTATTACCTTTCCCGAAGTAAAAATCCTTAGTTTCCGCAGCAAAATTTCTAACTATTGGAGTGTTAACCAAAAATGTCGGGGAGAAAACGCAGCAGTGATCCGTAGTAGGGTTGTATGTGAAATATTTAATTCAATACCCACGCACTAGGTACAGTGCTGCCAATATGAGGGAGCATTCCTCGAACGGCGCGCGCTATTCATAATGATTAGCTCCAAAATTACGCACCCACTATGATCCGTACCTTCAGGTGAATACCTTTTATAAATCCTTGTTTCAGAGTAAATTAGTGTTTGTCAAAGCGTTCAAATATAACAATGCGAAATTCTGTCATATGCCACCGATTCAGCTATATATATAAATATATCGCTGGATATGGGAATGATCATTTGACATTAAGATTGTGCCAATCACATAAATATTAACTTTTTGACCTATCCATCGATGAATCCAACTATATCTACAGTAAACGTTCCTCCCTGTTAAATCAGTAATATTATGCATTGCTTGCTTCTCAAATCGACTTTGGACATTAGCAGAATAATCGTCAACGGTTTTGCTTGCCATATTTAAAAATAAAAAAGTTGTCGTAGATAAATTGATACTTGTCTAGCACTTCTTATTAAAAGACGCATGAGAGTTTTTGGCAAACAAAACAAATCTCTCTCATAAACTACAATTCTACTATGTTACATCAATATGTAAAGACAAAAATAAATATCAATTTATATAGACAACACAAGAAGAGTGTTATCAAAAGCATATTTACTTGTCTATCCAATCATATCATATTTGAAATACGAGTCACAATCACAATACGAACTACTGTTTACCGAACTCACCCGACTTTTTACGAAAATAGACGAACGGTTTCAACATGGCGGGTTTTGGCAAAAACGTTGGATGTTCTTGAACCCTTTTTCATTCGGGTCCTGGGTACTAGTGCGTTCAGTCGCATAGTACCCCATAATAATTATGTGGTGGCCGTCGCTCTAGCGATCAAAGTGCCGTTGAGCCATTGTTTTTTTTACGTAAATAGAATGTTTAAAATAAATATTATGACAAAACTGAAGCTTACGATTTTGATTTTGTTGTGTTTTTATGGTTATTAGCAAGTATTTTGGGCATATTATTCCTTATTTAAGATCTTAAATGAAAATTAAAGATTCCATGGCAAGTACGACTTTTTTTCATCAGAAATACTTGCTAAATAATGATATTTATTGGAGGTGTCGGAAATAATAAGTCGTCTGGGAGTTTTCAGGCATCAGCTAGATAGTAAATAAAACAGGAATTGGCGAACGATTTAATTACTAAACGAAACTGTAAACCCATACATCAAATTGAACTTAATCAACCATGTGACAGAAACACCGAAAAGCCATTCCCCCGGACCAATTTCAACAAATCCTGCAAGTTATTAAAGCAAAATGTTATGGAAATCTGGAAAATAAATAGCGAAGTTTTGCACAATACAGAAATTTCGTAGAAATTACCAAATGTGTATAATTAATTAATGTTTTCAGACAAAGTTTGTGCCCGTTCCGAACGCATTACAATTTTGCTTTGGTCCAAGTTAACGCCGCTAGTTGGGTTTTAATTAAGGTGGAAGCGCCAGGGTAGCCTTTTTATGTTTTTTGCAATTTGCCGGTCAGTGTGAAGCTGTAATGTTGAACAAAATACGATTCGCGGCCATACATACTAACACTCGAAAAACATAACCCTCCTTCCTTCACAGTCGGGTAAAAACACTCCTTGTCAAAAGACAAGGAGTGTTTTTACCCGACGCCGCTTTGACAAACACTAATTTACTCTGAAACAAGGATTTATAAAAGGTATTCACCTGAAGGTACGGATCATAGTGGGTGCGTAATTTTGGAGCTAATCATTATGAATAGCGCGCGCCGTTCGAGGAATGCTCCCTCATATTGGCAGCACTGTACCTAGTGCGTGGGTATTGAATTAAATATTTCACATACAACCCTACTACGGATCACTGCTGCGTTTTCTCCCCGACATTTTTGGTTAACACTCCAATAGTTAGAAATTTTGCTGCGGAAACTAAGGATTTTTACTTCGGGAAAGGTAATAAAAATCCCTTTTGGATCCTCTGCCACCTTTTAAGTTGTTTCAGGAGCTCCATAACCAAGTGTCATCTGCCTAGCCTTTTTCCAAGTATATTTGGGGTCGGCTTCCAGTCAAACCGGATTCAGCTGAATACCCGTTTTTTACGTGGAGCGGCTGCTTACCACACCTCTATAACCCATTACCTGGGTAATACGGTACTTCATGGCAAGACTGGAGTCATATTAACTGGCTTCTGACAATCTGTGACGACTGCCAAAGATCTACAAATGACAGCCGGGACCAACGGCATAACGTGCTTTCCGAGGCAAGGAGGAAACTCGGTATGTTAAAATGGTCAATCTCCAAGGTTAAGCTACGCTTGCCAAGGTTGGTCTGTGAATGGGTGACCATCTTAACTAATCGAGTTTTTCTTCCGTGCCTCGGAAAGCACGTTAAGCCGTTGGTCCTGGCTGTCATTTGTAGATCTTTGGCAGTCGTTACGGATTTACAGAAGCTGGTAAATCCGACTTGCCTATAAGTACCGTGTTACCCAGATTATGGGCTGTGCAGGTCTGGTAGGCAGCCGCTCCTGGCTCCACGTAATGTTCTGATACTCAGCTGAATCCGGTTTGACTGAAAGCCGACCCCAATGCAGTTGGGAAAAGGCTAGGCAGACGATATATGTAGTCTCTTTCGCAAAATCTCTTAAGAAGATTTAAAAGATTTTTTCTTCAGATAATTTCTACACAGTTTATAAATTTCTCCATGTTAACATCCGGTGACATTAGCATACCACCCGCGTCCACCCTTCGACAAACATATTTTCCTGACCAGTTGGCCACTGAAATTCAATGACGCGTGAAATGAGTTTCGTTCTAACGGTTAAAAAAGTATACACACGCGCGCCGTCACGGATATTGTTGAAAGAAAGAAAGAAAATCGTATGGTAATTAATGCAAATGATTATTCTTCCTTTCCTTTTTTTTTTCGGAGAAGGTACAACCCACTAACTTATATCAGCCAGGATATCGGAACAACAGTGGGCGTCATGGATGGGAAGGGTTGGTTATTGCGCAATAGAAAAACTTTACCCTGACGTTCTTTGTCGAGGGTCACCAGTTTAATGGTGTGCGTTACAGGGAGTAAAGCCTCGATTAAAAACCGGCCAAGTGCGAGTCGGACTCGCGCACCGAGGGTTTCGTACAAACCAGTAGGTATTATAAGCAGAAGTTGCAATTAACGATTTATGACGTTTTAAAAAAAACTACTAACTAGATCTCGTTCAAACCAATTTTCACTGGTAGTTTACATTGTAATATACATCATATATTTTTTTCAGTTTTTTCATTCTCTTCTTTTAGAAGTTACAGGGGGGGGGGAACACACATTTTACCACTTTGGAAGTGTCTCTCGCGCAAATTATTCAGTTTAGAAAAAAATGATATTAGAAACCTCAATATCATTTTCAAAGACCCATCCATAGATACCTCACACGTATGGGTTTGATGACAAAAAAAAAATGAGTTTTTGTTCCTAAGTAGTTTCGGAGAAAAGTGGCTGTGACATACGCACGAACAGACAGATAGACAGACAGAGAGACATGACGAATCTATAAGGGTTCCGTTTTTGCCATTTAGCTACGGAACCCTAAAAAGGGAGGTTCTTCCAACCAGGCGGTTGTTGTGCCTGGCGGGCAACTGCCCGTCCATGGATAAAATTCGGGATGATGTATATGTTTAAATCGTAGCGATGTAGGATTTTCAGTTCGATAGATGGCGTTTTTTTTTTTTTTTAGGAATGGGAAGTCTTCCAATGACTCCTCCCGCTCTAAAACCCATCCATGTTCCTTCATTGCCCTTTGTGTTCCGGAGCCACGGTGTCTCTTGCGAATAATACCGCGACTCCGGCAGGATAGATGGCGTTGCGGTTCTGTTTGTTGCTCATGTAGATTTGCTCCGTTGGTTTTTTCTTATGGCTGTATCTTCTTACCGTGTGAGCAGTAAGGTCTAACGACCCCACACACTCTAGTGTCAGAGTTTCTAAACCGCTTCAAGGGCCTGTGACATGGTTCATTTGACGACCGCCATTTGGCGGCCGGGACCACCGGCTTATACGCCTTCCGAAGTACGGAATCATAATTCTATACGTGTTCCTCCTAACTTAACATCCTTTGCGTTCTAGGGCCGCAGTGATTCTTTCAAACTAATTCCGCAACCATTTGCGTGTCTTGTCAACATATCACTGGCTTGTCTCTTTGATCTAGTGGTCGCAAAGGCTAGTAAAGTTACCGCTGAGAGTGAGGTCCTGCCTTTGATTCCCTAGCCGTGCAGAGTATCATTGGGTTTTTACACAGAACAGTGGGTTTTAACATCGGGAATTTCACCGATACCTGGTTGTTGGCTGCAGGCTTGATTCCTATTGCGTGGTACTTTAGGAATATATTGAAATGTGGGAGTGCTATACGTACACCTCTGCTTTTCCCTTACGAGTACAATCTGACTTTTCAGTAACAACAACATATTTGTAGGCTTATTAGCTACCAATAACTTTTCCCCGCGGCATCGTAAACGCATATCCCGTTTGAATCCGGTCTTCGTTGGAATTTCGGGAAATACTGTCTAAGTGCTCCAGTTATACTCCCCAAGGAACCTACATACCAAAACTTGCTTCAACGACCAGTATTGTCGGCTGTGCGTTGTTTGTCAATCACTCAGTTAGTCTACAGTAACGGAATAGTTTTATATACACGTTGCCATTTTAGTCAACTTACAAAGGCAGCCACATTATCTACCCAATGACTACAACAAAAAATATGAAAATATTATTCGTTAAAGACTCAAAGACTCAAACATTTATTTCAATTAAACAATTTACAGGCACTTTTGAATTGGCAAGGTCGGTCGATCCTAAAAGATGAAGCTATTTGCACGTTCCAAAACGTAGATCTCTATGGAGAAGAACGTGCATGAAACTCCACGGACACTCTTTACACGTTATCATGCCGCAGTACTTAGTTTATATAAGGTATCTTGAGTGGGCCGCCTTTGTAAGAAAACTAAAATGGCACCGTGTATATTGATTGTTTTTTTTCTTCTTTTTAGTCTACAAACTATGAGGGAGACAGAATCTTAATACAAGCGAGCGCTACAGTTCAGTCAGGCGTAAAATAACTTTAGTTTTCGACTATAGCTCTGAATTCCATTAAAATACCTCAACACGTAAATAAGGGACACGGTTCTCGGAAATGCAGGTCCTTAAACAAAGAGTATGTAGCAACTATGTACAGGTGGATTTACTTAACTGGGGCTAACGCTTAGACCTTTAGTGTCAGTGCACACATAGGGCAGAGCAGAGCATTTTCCGGGAACCAATGAAATAATTATCTTATTTATTTATTTACCAATATTTTTTTACAAAATGACAATTACGTATATTTCTAAACTAGCTGACCCGCGCAATGTCGTCTGCGTCACATTTTCCATTACTGCTCCGCTCCTATTTGTCTTAGCGTGATGATAGCCTATAGCCTTCCTCGATTAATGGGCTATCTAACACTGAAATAATTTTTCAAATTGGACCAGTAGTTCCCGAGCTTAGTGCATTCAAACAAACAAACAAACTCTTCTGCTTTATAATATTAAATAGTATAGATTAAATACTCGTCCAAACTTGATACTAGATGAGCCGAGCTTGTAAGATGCGTGTTCGAGTATGCGTTCTGCAGCGAGCGCACTCGCACCGTATGCCTCAGCGAGATAAACGGTTGGACGTGTGCTTACAACCTACGTCTGCCAACATCGGATTTTGACATTAAACTGGTCATGTACGCCCGCCTATCAACCCAGAGCATTTTAACGGAGGGGCAAGCATGCCGCCTGCATGGACGAACAGTCAAAATTTTGCTCGACCATACGCGAGCATTTTGCATTTCGGTGTGCGCTGACCCTTACGAGTATAGCTAGTACTACACATTTCCTTTTCTTTGACTTAGTGGTGTAATTTAGTTTTCTACTGGACCTACTCTGCATCTGTGGCCATAAGATCTTGATTTTTTGTTAGCATCAGTCTGTATGACAATTTTTTATGGGAATTGATGAAGTGGAAGGGAGTGTCAGACTCCTACTCACTAAAACTCACCCTTGTCGTTAAAAAGCCGTTTGCGTTCCAGGGCCGCGGGTTTTTTCAGTCCCGCAACATTATATGACCTGGGACAGTACACAGTTACCTAGCAGTAACACACAAAGTTACCAAGAGGTAACTGTGTTTACAATATCGAAGAAAATAAAAGATCAGAAATATTGTCTTGCTTACTTTGTTAGAAAAGACAATCTTACTCAGTTTAAAATTACATTGAACTTAAAACAAGGTTCAAATAAAATCCCTGTTCTAGGTTCAACAGCAAACATCAAACTCAAAAGAGAACGAAAGATAAAACACAGAAGATTTCAAAAGATATTACACGAAAAATTCGCTAAGTTGTTCAGTTTGAACTGGTTATAACCGGTCGGATCCGGCACGTGCCGGTGTGAACTAGTTAAGGATTATTGCCGCGTACGATGTAGGGCGTTTACGGGTGCGCTTTTCTTACAAAACTCTAACTTCTTCCTGGAACTTTTGCTTTTAAAATGTATTACTTTATTTACTGTTGGTGTACGGGGATTCGAGAAAAACAACGAACTACGGACATGTTGTTGATAAACATATACGTAACACACTTGATACCTTTTTTTTTTTGGGATGGGAAATCATCCAATGACTCTTCCCGCTCTGGGTGTAGCGGGAGAGAGTGTCAGACTTCTACTGACTAAAACCCATCCATGTTCCTTCATTGCCCTTCGTGTTCCGGAGCCACGGTGTCTCTTGCGAATAATCCCGCGACTCCGGCAGGCGTCGGCCCTTTCGGGCCCCTCTGTGTGTTGACTCTCTTTGAGGCGCGCGTGGAACACTAACGCGCCGTCGACACGGCAACACACTTGAAACCCACGAGCAAGTATGTTTACGGAAGAGGTTTTTCTGTAATTTTTTTACAAATTGATACCTACTTCTTTTCGTGTCATTGCTCACCTTATTTATTGGAGCAGTATATGGCCAGTTGGACTGCTAACTCATTAATCACGTTCTGGTTGTGGAAAATGCAAGTGGTTGGCATAAAGGGCAATTCAATATTGATAAGGTCGCGTAGGCACATTGCTCACAGAACAGATGGTACAGGGGTCAAAAGTTCTGGAATAGCGATCGCGTACTGGAAGAAGCACCGTTGGAAGGCCTCCCACAAGGTCCACTGATGACCTGACAAAACGCAAAGGACCGGTTGTTGTGGGGACACTTAAGAAAGACCCATGTCTATATGTATGATGCTGATGAAGATCGCACTTGATTGTGAAAAATTATGCATTCGACGATGGCACGATTTTCCAGAAGTCTCTCTGATTTTTCAGAACTCTTGAAAAACTACCGAACTTTAGTGATATTTGAGGCAAAACTTTTACATGGATCAACGTTGTTGATTATAAATAAACGTTTTGGGAACACATTCATTGTACGTCCAGATAAGGAGTGGAATTCAATGTAAGAGTCTGTGTTTCCTGATAGCTATCAACCTGAGAGTCTTTAAGTCAAGAGTGAATAGGTTACTTTTAGGCAAGCGTGCTCAATTTTTGACGACATCATCGCTTACTATCAGGTAAAAGTGGTCAAACGCGTGCCTATCAAAAAAACTTTTTACAAAAAACATTCAACCGACTTTCAAAGTAATCGTAATTGCGTTTTTTATTTTCACTTTTTTTGTGGTACCTTACACCTAACAACACCACTGCAAAATCGCAGAAAAGCAAAATACGCAATTTCGATTACTTGGATGACAAAAAACCATCATCCAAGTTAACGAATTCCAGCTATTTCGATTTATAATACAAACTTCGTAACCGATTCTGATAAAATTTAAATGGGACCAATCTGCAAGTATACCTATCCTTTCATCTAAAACAAGAATTTTTCAAATCGGTTCATTATTGACGGAGTTATGAGGTAAAAAACATAAGAAAAATAAATAGAGAACCTCCTCCTTTTTGGGAAGTCGGTTAAAAAGTAAAAAGAAAATGCTAAGCTTCGTAATAATTATACGAAATTCCAGCTGTACAGAAACTGCTGCCATAAAATCCAATTAAGCTGTTAAATTTAGGACCTACGGAAAACCTCATGCGCTGTACTTGTCTAGCATATTAGTACCAGGCGAGCATCAAAGCAGAGAGTTGCGTAATGCATTTAGGTACAACTCCAGAACAAGTTGCTTGTTACTGTAATAAACGGATTCAAATCTAGCACTAACTCCTTTATGTACCAACCTTTGTTTAGCTAGTTAATAAGTAAGTATACGTGTAACAGTAACCTTACAACAATCTGTCAAATTACAATTTGTCTCTCGCTAACGCATTAGGTTCGAGGTTGTTAGGCAATATTTTAAAGTGACGGTTAATGTGATGTGCTTTCCGATTCTGCTAAAGTGGCCCCCAGGAAAGGGGTACCTACTTATCATTTTAGCATGTTAAGCAGTTGGTCCCGGCTGTCATTTGTACATCTATAGATAGCAGTCGTTACGGATTGTCAGAAGCCAGAAAAAATGATTCAAGTCTTGCCGAGACTATCCTGTTGATAACAGGTTGTGGCAGCCGCTCCACGTAAAATACTAGTATTCAGCTGAATCCCGACTGGAAGCCAACCCCAATGTGGTTGGGAAAAGGCTAGGCAGATGATATAGTTTTTATGACCACATGGAACAATCTAATTCTAATTTCGCTATAAAAATCTCTTAAGAAGATTTAAAAGATTTTTTGTTCGGAATATATCAACACTAGCTGACCTGTGCAACGTCGTCTGCGTAACATTTTTCATCACTGCACCGCTCCTGTTGGTCGTAGCGTGATGATATATAGCCTATAGCCTTCCTCGATAAATGGGCTATATAACAATGAAATAATTTTTCAAATCGGACCAGTAGTTCCTGAGATTAGCGCGTTCAACCAAACAAACAAACAAACTCTTCTGCTTTATAATATATAAAAAAAAAGTATAGATAATAATAAGTATAGATAGTTATAAAGTTCTAAAGCTAGGCAGATGATGAGTTAATTTATCGATTTATACGCACATAAATGTATGTGGACCTTTGTAGGTATTGCGTTAATTTTGTTGCACGTTGTATACTTAATATTAAATAGGAAAACAAAAGGGTGGTAAGTATATAGGTTTATTTACTTTGTTCGCCCCCACACTTTGTCACTACCAAATTGAATGTTGGCCTGTTTGTTTGAACTATTGAACTAGTTTAGAGACTTGTTTACCGTTCGCAAACGTTTTTCAAAACCTTGTCGAGCGTATTGTCCCAAAGTTTTAAGTTCTGACACGGTAGAATATAGTTTTTGATTGTTTTCAGTGCAATTTTTAGTTGAAAAACTTTGTTTTTGGCGATTCAATGGTGATGTGAAGTTTTATGGAAGTTTGGCGAATAGATTTTTGATAGAAAGAATGTTTTAGAAAATAAGTATCATTATTTTAGTTTTAGAATTGCATGATATAATTCCGCCATGCCCGTTCCATCATCGGTCTACAAGACAAACGGCGATGCGCTACCAGTACATGGTGGACATCCCACCCACAAGCACAAAACGTTTTGGGAACATATTCATAGTGCGTACAGCAAAGGTGTGGTATTCCCTGCCGGAGTCAGTGTTTCCTGATAGCTACAACTTGGGAGTCGTTAAATCAAGCGTGAATAGGTTACTTCAAGGCAAGCGTGCTCCATCTTGGACCGCATCATCGCTTACCATCAGGTGAGATAATGGTCAAACGCGTGCCTATCAAAAGTAACAAAAAAAAGCTAAATGCAGTGCAATTCAGTAAACATAGCGAAGTGAACACTTAGGCGAAGTGAACGACAAGTGAGCTGTCAAACCATACAAACAAGATAAGAATGACGGCTCATTTTTCGTTCACTGCACCCAAGTGATCACGGTGAGATGTCAACAGAATCGACCGGCTATTTCTTCTTCTTAGCGGGTCGATGGCAAATATAGTGATTTATTGTCCCAGTACCTACTCAGCAACGGTATCACCATACCACATGTCTTCTGAAACTACAGTCTCAATAAACATAACAGGCCTAAGTCGCGTCAAAGAAGATTTTTTTTGTACTGATTTTTATGTCTTATTATTATTTGGATTGTGTGAGGAGCGATATGAAAGAAAAGGGAGGTAGTGAAAGTTTGACGGCTGATAGGTCAGAGT
Source organism: Ceramica pisi (assembly GCA_963859965.1). NCBI lineage: Eukaryota > Metazoa > Arthropoda > Insecta > Lepidoptera > Noctuidae > Ceramica > Ceramica pisi. The sequence goes on from OY982542.1 coordinate 3,279,234, forward strand.
GGAAGAAAAAAACTGGCCAAGTGCGAGTCGGACTCGCGCACGAAGGGTTCCGTACCATTATCTATAAAAATGGCAAAAAAATCAAGTTTGTCATTTTATTCTGTTTTTTAGTATTTGTTGTTATAGCGGCAACAGAAATACATCATCTGTGAAAATTTTAACTGTCTAGCTATCGCGGTTCTTGAGGTACAGCCTGGTGACAGACAGACAGACAGTGAAGTTTTAATAGTAATAGGGTTCCGTTTTTATCCTTTGGGTACGGAGCCCTAAAAACGTGTTGCGCCGACCCAGGGTAACATGGGATAAGGGCAGGAAGATGATGATGTCTTACTATTATTTATAAGTAAGCAATTAGCTTGATGAACACCCTGATTGTTCAGGAACCAGAATTATATACATTTACGTGTACTCACAGTTCGATGATCAAAATATTATGTATCAAGTTGTTAAGTTTATAAGATGAATTTTATGTTGTTGACTTGCTATACGCGTTGATGCAAACTGTTAGTATAGGAAGCAATTGTTAATAAAATAAATAAGTATGTATATAAGTAGGTAAAAAAAAATCCTTTTCTCTTTGTCGTCCCCTTCGGTTGCCCCTTTCATGTATTGTCTCCGTATTATTATTTTATTTGTCTATGGTACCGCCATAAGGTTTACTACCCTAAAAATGCTTAAAGCGCTTCGTCCGCTTTTGTAGAGTATTTTCACTAGTGCATAAAGTTTAAAAAAAACAAAACTAGAGTATTATTTTCAACTTTGAAAGGTAGTAATGTAGGATTATTTTATGAGGAAAATGCAAAGCGTGCGATACCTACGATATAGAAAAACGAATGAGAAAACCTCGCCTTTCCCGCATGGAGAATTAAAGTCCGCTAATCCAGAATTTTAATCGAATTTCCTAGCTTTATTGCTGGCTTGGTAGCTGTACCTAGTGTTTTGTGTTTTTTTTTATTTGAAATGGGTTTGCTGTTGGCTGTAGTCTAGGTCAGTGATGACAGAGACAAAGTCTACGATGGAGCGAGCTCACCCAGAATTAGCCTGATTAACTTCTAATTTTTAGTGTACATTTTTATGACTTTATTCAGTTATAGTAGACATTAAGAGTCTTTAGCACTTCATTCGTTTCACTTGGGCGAGTTTTAAAAGGATCAAAAGTTTTATAAACGAAAAAACCAAGTGCGAGTTGGGTTCGCACACGAGGAGTCCCGTATCACATACAAAACTACGTTTCTTGTATCAATCCCTTTAACTTTTTAGATAATACCTACAATTTTTTATTGTAATATCATCATCTGCCTAGCCTTTTCCCAACTATATTGGGGTCGGCTTCCAGTCAAACCAGATTCAGCTAAATACCAGTATTTTACGTGGAGCGGCTGCGTACCAGACCTCCACAACTCATTAACTGGGTAACACGGTACTCCTTGGCAAGATTGGTGTCAGATTTTCTGGCTTCTGACTATCCGTAACGACTGCCAAAGTTCTCCAAATGACAGCCGGAACCAACGTGCTTTCCGAGGCACGGAGGAAACTCGGTACGTTAAGATGGTCACCCATCCACAGACCAACCTCGGCAAGCGTTGCTTAACCTTGAAGATCGACCTGTGCGGCTGTTATTATTTAGCCACGAGCTCCTCAATTTTTTAATTGTAATAGTGCCCATAGAAATAATATGTGAAAATTTCAACTGTCTACCTATTACAGTTCATGAGATACAGCCCTCTTACATACAGACGTACAGACAAAAAGCGTTGGCTTAGTAATAGGGTTCCGTTGGTTTATACCCTTGAAGTACGGACGTCTAAAAAGAGTTTAGTTATGAAGATATTTATTTTGTAAGTAGGTTGTAAATAACACTTTTACACGTCAATATTTTGTGGTCATTTTAATTAAACTAGATGAGGCCGGTGTTTCCTAGCTGACTGCTTTGAGAAGAAACACCGAAACAAACTCAGTGGTCAAAGTCTCTTTTAAAAACCATACAATAGTACTGGTCAAGATTTATTGAAATTATTTTGTTTTATTTTACCTCTACATATAAAACACACCTTTTTATTCCCTTCTCAAGTGATAGAAAGTAAAACTGCAGAAACTGGGTCAGCAGTATCATATTTTGGGCCTGTCAGAACATGATGGATCTGGCCACAGAAATTGCGCTAAATCGTTCTATGCGTTGGATATCCAAACGCTCATTGTTCATCGAGAAACTATTAGATATCCTAACTACACATGAGACCTACCAGTACCTACCTGACTGCAAAACGTAGTTTTATTTATTTTTGAAGTGAAAACTTCTTTAGCGGCGTTTGAGCACTTTTTTTGGGATGGGTATAAAATGTTAAACTCGCGTCAGGACACGTGACCTGATCGAAAATTTGTAAGACGGATAATTTAAAAAAATGCACAACGCAACGCAATTTTCACTTCTGCCGGCACTCCCGGAGTGCAACACGTTGTTTTTTCCGTATAGTAATTAAATAAAGAAAGAAAAGAAAAAGCATTTATTCCGCCAGAAGCGACACAAATAAATTATCAACTAAAACAAAATATATAAGAAAAAATTAATAAGAGAAATTAATTGTTGCATTGTCGACGACGTGGAAAAATAATTACTTATAGACAAGAGAAGTAAAAGTCTTTTAGTAGTTTCTGCTATCTAGCTCAGAGGCCCAATTCTAATAATTTTTAGACAACTTTCGCATTCGCATGTCAATAGTAAACTGTCAAAAAAGCCTTATAGACAAGAGAAGTAAAAGTCTTTTAGTAGTTTCTGCTATCTAGATCAGATGCCCAATTCTAATAATTTTTAGACAACTTTTGCATTCGCATGTCAATAGTAAACTGTCAAAAAAGCCTTATAGACAAGAGAAGTAAAAGTCTTTTAGTAGTTTCTGCTATCTAGATCAGAGGCCCAATTCTAATAATTTTTAGACAACTTTCGCATTCGCATGTCAATAGTAAACTGTCAAAAAAGCCTTATAGACAAGAGAAGTAAAAGTTTTTTAGTAGTTTCTGCTATCTAGCTCAGAGGCCTAATTCTAATAAATTTTAAACAACTTTCGCATTCGCATGTCAATCGCAAACTGTCAAAAATGCCTCAATGTTCATACATTTTAGACAGTTTGCGATTGAGATGCGAATGTGAAATTTTGTTGTTGGCACACAGATTTCAGCAGAAATACTTTAATTTATTTTTCTGCCAATCTTGAATCAAAACAGTCTTGCTGTTTATTAACAGACTTCATAAAAAAGGAGGAGGTTATCAATTCGGTTGTTTTTATACTAACTAAAAAGTATAGGAAGTCCCAGTCACTACATTTTACCTCTGTCCATAGGTAAATGACTCAAATAGTCGTAAAGATACTATTTTACGTCTTAACGACTATTTGAATGATTCCATTTTACCTATTTATGTAGGAAACCTAAACGGAAAAGCCTGCAGTCAGTAACTGCACGCATGAGCAATTTTCCTCGTTCATAACCGCTCCCCATGTGTGTGTGTGTGGCCTTGTATTGTTGTATCTGGTGAATCTAAAGTACTTACCAGTATTTATAATGAGCTATTATGGTGTTTATATTGTGATAGGGTCATCACATATTGAGAAGCGACACGACGCGATGGCGGTTAAAGAGGTCTGCGGTCTCTTTGGTCTGTCTTCTCCACCAGTCGTAAAATGCGTATTTGAATTGATAATTAGCTTGATCAATTGGCAAATAAATAATAGTATAATTAATTAAATTAAATTATCTTTATTTCAGACGTAAGTCCATATTTTACAAAACACATTGTTAGTAAAGTTGTTAGTAACACACACAAAAATACAAATAAAACTAGTAGGTGTTAGTAATTTGTTAGTATCTAATATCGAAAATATGTACGTACAAAAAAAAAAAAAAGAAATATATTTATAAGCAGTTAATACCTAACAGTTGACCGAAAACGAGTTTTAACGAAATTTTTACCACAATTTTAACCATTGGCTACTTGGGTGTTTAGGGTGCCTGTCATTACAGCGGAGCGAGGCAGCAGAACAGAGGAACGGAGAAATTGTAACCAATAGAATTGCATAAAATCTTCGCACCACGTGCGTTACTGACATTTTGACTGACGTGATTGGTTAATATATACCGCTCCGCTGCCTCACTCTGCGCAAATCGACAGGCACCCTAACTACGTATAAAACATCATCCATAATGCGAGTTTAAAACATACTAGATCGCATTAACGTAAACTTTGCCTAATATCAATTCGCATAGGAAATAAGAGGTTTTGTCAGTAGGTACCGGCAGCATACAGCAGTTAAGCTAGTTTCAGACTACACTATAATATATAGCATACAGTATGTATAGCTCATAGCACAACAATATCGCGCTCCATACATTGTGAGTAATCTATATCTATCTTCTATATCTATATCTATCTATACTTATAATAAATCTGTAGAGAGGTCAATTCTGTACATGAAATATATTTCCAAAATAACTATCAGGGGGTGATTAAGGATCAATACTGATGCCAAAAATGCAATCAGTCTGTCTGTTTGTCTGTCTGTCTGTCTGTATAACCGTTATAGAAACAAAAACTACTCGACGGATTTTAACGAAACTTGGTACAATTATTATTCATACTCCTGAGCAGGTTATAGTATACTATTCATCACGCTACAATCAATAGAAAAAATGAAAAATAAATAAATTAAAATGTGAAAGTTTGGTTGTTTGTTACTCAATCACGCCAGAACGGCTTAACGGATCTTAATGAAATTTAGAACAAAGATAGATTATAGTCTGGAATAGCATATAAGCTACTTTTAATCCCGGGAACATATACCCTAGGGATCACGCGGGCGAAGCCGCTGGCAGAAGCTAGTATATAGTATAGTACAGTGTGAACGTGTCCATAACAATGTATGGTGCGCGATATTGCCCTGCAGTGCTATGAGCTCTATATTATATGCTACGAGTATATATAATATTATAGCGTAGTCTGAAATCAGTTTTAGTCGCAGTAACGCTAGAGTTGTAGGTATATTTTTGTGAAAAAGTATTATATGTTCACTTTTTAGTGGTGATTATTCACAGCTTATGATGTTTTGTTATCAACTGGTGCAAAGAATAAACAGACATGCGATTTCTGCAGTTCAGGTCCAAAGGAAAAAAAAGTTGTTCCTTCAGTATCGCAGGTGCATCGTAATATCTAGGGACTCTAGGGAGTATTCAAATATAAGAGATGCAGCACGAGCTTAGCGGGCTCTTGTAAATCAACAGGCATCGCTAATTCCTTGAGATGCCTTGTGATGTATTTTTAATGAGCAGTTAATCAAGTTTTATACGTATTGTATCGCCATCTAATGTCACTTGGCGTCGTTTCTCACTGTGAGCTGACCCTAATTACGTGTGTTTGTGTGTGCAGGCGAGCGCGCGCTCGGTCGGCGCTCGAGGCGGTGCCCGCGGCGGGGCGCGGCGGCCCGCGCGGCCCCAGGCTCGCCCAGTTGACAGCATGCTCATCGCGCTCAATGACTCCACCAACCTCACTGAGCTGGCGCCCGGCATCGACCTCCCCACCAGCCCCTACAGTCTCGCGCAGAAGATCATCATCGCCATCATCGCCAGCGTGCTATCGGTGCTCACCGTCGTCGGCAACTCCATGGTGATGATCAGCTTCAAGATCGATAAGCAGCTGCAGACGATCAGCAACTACTTCCTTTTCTCCCTGGCCGTGGCGGACTTCGCCGTGGGCCTGATTTCTATGCCGCTGTACACCATGTTCACGATCTACGGGTACTGGCCGCTGGGGCCACATGTGTGCGACACGTGGCTCGCGCTGGATTACCTCGCGTCGAACGCGTCAGTGCTCAACCTGCTTATCATAAGTTTCGATAGGTACTTCAGTGTGACGAGACCGTTGACGTATAGGGCTAAGAGGACTACGCGAAGAGCGACTATGATGATAGGGGGGGCGTGGGGGTTCAGTCTGTTGCTGTGGCCGCCGTGGATTTACGCGTGGCCGTACATCGACGGCGAGCGTAAGGTGCCTCCGCACGAGTGCTACATTCAGTTCATAGAGACGAACCAGTTCATTACGTTCGGGACCGCGATAGCCGCGTTCTATGTGCCAGTGACTGTCATGTGTATACTGTACTACAGGATATGGAGGGAAACTAAGAAACGGCAGAAGGATCTGCCGAATCTACAGGGAGGGAAGAAACACGACTCGTCCAAGAGATCGAATTCCAGGTGAGTTTTTAAAATTCATTACATTGTACCTAGGCATGCTTAACGAGTGTTTTTCAGGAAGATGTTTTAGATACTACTGTGTTTATTGAAATAAAGGAATAAAAATAAATCAAGGGTACACATTAAAGGTAAATAAATATCTATAAGACGCCAGTCTTATCCTCTACAAGCCGTGTAACGCGTTAAGAGACATGATGCTCCCTTTAGGGCCATTTGCTCCCTTTTCCAAAGAAAGTGTAAATAAAGAAACATGAAAGAAAACAATATTGGGAAAACAAACTTTATCTTACAACTCCACGACCTCATCCCACCGGCCCCCTTCCACCATCGGACATCCAGACGCACTGCAACTTACCATCTCAACCTTGTTGCTATTCCACCAATTCGCACTAAGCGTTTCCAAACGACTTTTATAATGCGCACAGCAAAGGAGTGGAACTCTCTGCCTGCGTCTCTGTTGCCGCTTATAATTATAATCTCTTTAAAGTTAGAGTGAACTGAGGCCTTAGTGCGAGTTTTTTCGACTCACGTTCGAACGCGTTCGATTGCGAGCGCGTTAGAATTTAGTATAGGAAATTAGGTTCTACGAGTGACCACCAGGTGGCACTATAACTAAATTCCCATACTAAATTCTAACGCGCTCGCAATCGAACGCGTTCGAACGTGAGTCGAAAAAACTCACACTAAGGCCTCTGCTAGTCTATTCTGTAAATAACCATTTCGATATCGATTTCACCTGAGTGACTAAGCTTACAAAGTGAACTTTATTTCACACGTCATAAGGTCTTATATTTATACGAATTTGAAACTCACCTCGGATTCCGCTGTCGAGACACGAAAATGTTGTTACAGAATAGCACTGCAGGTTCCTTTTGGGTAAGTTCGCTACATCGTAGACTTGGTCTCTGTCATCTCTGACCAAGATAAGAGGCAAGAGCAAACCCTTCTAAAAAAATACATTTGCCCGCGGCTCCGCTCGCTTGAAAGTAGCATTTAACCCCGTAACTTTGCTGGGTTTTCTTAGAATTAATAATATAAGATATCTGATAAAAATTCGGCAGCGAGATGAGAATATCATATTTTGGGTGGCTCAGGAGCGTGAGGATTGCGCTTCACCAATTTTGATTCATTACTTTTACAGCAACCCTGTCGGTAGGCTTTTTGCTCAAATGTATGTTGAAGTAAACGAAACCGCATTCTGTAATTATGTAATTTATTATTCTTTTTTTTTTTTTACTTTCTCGGGTCCCTGGAGGCTCAGTCCTTTGGTAGGCTAGGCATACGAGGGGCCGAAACCAACTCGCAGAGGCCCCGTTAGAAATTTCTAAAAACTATTATCTATTTTTTATATTTATATTCTATTAATCTAGTTCTTTTTAGTGGTTGTTATTTCATTCATCTTTTTATTTTCATTTAAAGTTAAGCCTACATAAACGATCAAGAACATTAGAGTTATCTTTGGATGTTTATGTATTATAGTGTCAGTACCTACTTACAGATGAATTTTTCTTAATTTGTTTGTTTGTACTATTGAAAACTTAAATTGTAATTAGCTCTCCTTATTTTAGAACAAGTAAACATGCTTTATAATTAGCTGTAATTGAAATCAAATTCCGCAGTAGACTTATCCTTCGTGAAAATCCGTTGTCGTCAAATAACTGTTTTAACTGATCCCATAATTGTTTTGAAGTTTTTACATTCTTCACGTGTACGTATAAAGACGGGTCTATTGTCATTATCAATTTCGCTTTGGTTTTTTCGTCGTCTGCATTTTTTATTTCTATTCCGGCATCTAGTTGCACGCAATGCTTCATGCCCTCCAGGATTAAGAAATTTTCTGCCGCGAAACACCATTCGCTGTAATTATCGCGTCCCGTTAACTTGGGAACGTTGACTAGATAGTTCGATGACATTTTAACTTCGATACAGCACATAAACTCAGTGGAACAGGGTTCGAAATTAATGATCAGTGGACAGGATCATTGCTGTTGGCGGGATTGCCTGATCGTTTCTCCCCTATGATCATGGCAATCGAGCATTCAGGAATTCCTATAACGGCAGATTCCATCAAAACAAAATTGCTGGACATGGATTTGCCAAGTCACGACGAGAGTGAAGTTAGTGGTGCTTTTACCATTCGTTCAAAGTTCAAGGGAAAACCAAATACTAAATTGTCTATGGCCCGAAAAAATGATGTTGGTAACACTGGTTTATCAAAGTCAAACGTCAAGCAAATAAAATGTTATCGATGTAAACAAATCGGCCATTACAAAAGTCAGTGTACAAATAACGAAAATAACTCGTCAAATCAGAAAAATAAGGAAAGAATGCAGTCTAATGCTTTTAGCGCAGTGTTTCTGAGTGGAAACTTTAGTAAAGATGAATGGTATATCGACTCGGGCGCGAGTGTACACCTAACAGCAAATGAAAGTTGGGTTATGAATGCACAGTATGAACAAGACAAAGAAATTGTTGTTGCTAACAGTGAAAAGGTGTCAGTATTGTGTTCTGGCGATGTAAATATCACGACTACAACAGAAAACTGCGAATATGACATCACAGTGAAAAATGTGTTTTGTGTACCAAACCTAACCACAAACTTATTATCTGTTAGCCAATTGATTTTGAAAGGCAACAGTGTCTCTTTCACGACAGATGGTTGTTCAGTTTATAATCAGAAGAATGAGCTAGTTGCTAAGGCAGTGTTGGCCAACGGAGTATACAAAGTGAATTTGTCAAAACAAGAATGTTTAGCAGCATCGGTTGTGTCAGGACTAACATGGCATCGCAGACTAGGACACATAAATAAAGATTATTTGAATCACATGAAGAATGCAGTGCAGGGTATGTCACTTGATGAAAAAGTTGATATAAGCAAGTCCTCATGTATAACATGCTGTGAAGGGAAGCAGTGCCGCTTGCCATTTTACAGTACTGGCCAGCGAAGCAGTAATCTACTAGATATTGTACATACAGACATCTGTGGACCTATGGAGACTGTGTCTATAGGTGGCTCGAGATACTTCTTGTTGTTTGTTGACGATCATAGTAGGATGACATTTGTCTATTTCTTAAAACACAAAAATGAGACTTTGAAGTATTTCAAAATTTACAAAGCTCAGGTGGAAAATCAAATCAAGAGAACAATCAAAGTATTAAGAAGTGATAATGGGCTAGAGTATTGCAATAAAGAATTTGAAGAATGTCTTAACAGTGCTGGTGTGATTCATCAGAAGACCAATCCATACACACCACAACAAAATGGATTATGTGAACGATTCAATCGTACAATCGTAGAAAAGGCAAAGTGTCTTCTTTTTGATGCAAATTTAGGGAAAGAGTTCTGGGGAGAAGCCACGAATACGGCAGTGTATCTGCAAAATCGAATTGTAGCAGCAGCATTGGATAACAAAACTCCATATGAGTTGTGGACTGGCTCCAAGCCGGATATTAGTCATATAAGAATATTTGGTAGCACTGTTATGGTCCACGTAGCGAAAGAAAAGCGAAAGAAGTGGGACAAGAAAGCGATCAAAAATATTCTCATAGGATACCCAGATAATATAAAGGGTTACAGGGTCTACAATCCAGAAACAAAGAAAGTGTCGACTAGTAGAGACGTGATCATCATTGAGAAAGAATCAAAACCTGAACATCTCATTGAAGTGCATGATCAGAATTTTGATTCAGTGGGGGATAGTAAGAAACCTGATGATACACAAGAACAAGAAACTGAATCAATGTCTAGTCAAAATAATTCTGAAATTTTTGTAGACAGCATTCAAGATGATGATGAGACATATGTTCCCAGCGACTATGAAGACACTGACAACACACTAAAGGATGTTGAAGAAGAAACACCGCAGTGCCGACCCAAACGGATAAGGCGAATTCCGGAGAGATATGGACTCTCAAACCTCTGTGTTGACAGTGAAACATATGATGATGCGGCTGGCTTGTCTCTTCATGATGCTTTGAACGGACCGGAAAAGGAGCAGTGGGAATCAGCTGTCAGAGAGGAGCTACAGTGTTTCAAGGACAATGATGCGTGGGAGTTGAGTGACGCTCCAAAAGATGGTAGAGTTGTACAGTGCAAGTGGGTGCTTCGTAAAAAGTATGATAGTGAAAACAAAGTCCGTTTTCGTGCGCGTTTAGTAGCTAAAGGTTTTTCACAAGTTGAAGGTGTAGACTTTACAGAAACTTTTTCTCCTGTGGTGAGACATACAACTTTGAGGTTACTTTTTGCATTATCAGTTCAACTAGGTTTGAGTACAGCCCATCTTGATGTAACAACTGCTTTCTTGAATGGCACTCTAGAGGAAACTATTTATATGCGGATACCAAAAGGTTTTCCTGAAAGAACAAAAAATGGTCAGGTACTTAAATTAAAAAGGGCTATTTATGGGCTCAAACAGTCCTCTAGAGCATGGTACAAGAGAGTAGACGAATGTTTATTGAACATGGGCTATATTAGATCTAAAATAGAGCCATGTATGTATACAAAAATGCAAGATCAATTGAAAACTATTGTTACATTATTTGTAGATGATTTCTTTATTTTTTCAAATAATACTAATGAAATTAAATATTTAAAGCAGGTACTAGCTAGCCAATTCAAAATTAAAGATTTAGGAGAGATAAAGAAGTGCCTGGGTGTAAATATAACTATTAATAAATCTCAGCAAACATTAACATTAAGTCAGAGAGATTATATTGATCAGCTGTTGCAAAAATTTAATATGAGCGAATGTAAACCGATTAAGACTCCAATGGAAAATAAGTTGAATGTATCTAACAATGAACATTGTGTAGGTAATTTCCCATATCAACAAATAATTGGATGTCTTATGTATTTAGCAGTTTTAACGAGACCAGACATTGCATATACAGTTAGTTATTTGAGCCAATTTAATAATTGTTATTCTAAAGAACATTGTGCATATGTAAAGCGGTTATTGAGATATTTAAAATGTACCAGAGATTATGGCCTGAAGTATTCTGGTAATGGAAGCTCAATATTAGAAGGGTTTGTTGATGCCGATTGGGGTGGTAACATCATCGATAGAAGATCATACACTGGAATTTGTTTCACTTTGTCTGGTTGTGTAATATCTTGGGAAACAAAAAAACAGAAAACTGTTGCTTTATCGAGTAGTGAAGCCGAATACATGGCGATTACCGAAGCCTGTAAAGAAGCGATTTATTTGCGTAATTTACAGTATGAAATAACTCAAGAAATGTATACCATTGACCTTTTCAATGACAACCAGAGTGCACAAAAGTTAACCATAAATCCAGCTTATCACAAACGAACAAAGCATATTGATATGAAATATCATTTTTGTAGACAATGTGTGGAAAATAAAGTAGTGAGAGTCAGGTATCTGCCAACGGCCGAAATGCCTGCTGATTTATTCACTAAGAGTTTATGTTCTATTAAACATTATAAATTTTTGGATAAATTAGGTGTGCGAATTGTTTAATATTTAAGTAATTTTATATTGTTAGATATAGTGGGGGTGTTGTAATGATATCTGCAATATAAGACTAGTGTCGCCATCTATGTTGTCTTATGTGTTAAATATAGTTTATAGAATAAAGTAGTCTGTCATCTGCTTTTACGAGTAACGTTGTTTTATTATATTTACCAATAACAGTCCGTAGTTGGGAATGCGTTTTATCCTAAATTGTGTGCAATTAGGTTACAGAACTGCACACCCATCCAAGTTGGAACATTGCCCGCTGTATGGGCGTTGTCTATTAAATTGAGCCCTAATTCCATAATTGGCGAACTGCCGCTTTTAAAGTAATTGTTATGTCATATTTATTATATTGGTCTTCATAAAATATTTAATGTAAAAGAAAATAACCTTAGACTCAAAATGGTTTCATAGGAAAAAATGGACATGGTTGTAAATTAGTTTAAACTTGATATACTAAGAACTTGTACATCGAAGATAAAATTATATCAACGATAATATAACCACAATAATTTAAAAAACGTAAATTATTTTAATACACAAAAAATGATAAAATCGTCCATAAAAACGTGGGATTTCATTAGCAATGCAAATATTCACCTTATGAGAATTTAAATACCACTTCTTACAATAATATTTTTGAAGTTGTAGGTGAACACAGTTCAGTAAATGTTAATAATTATAAGCATTAAGAATTTATTTTATTATTTATAATAAAAGAAAAAATAATTTATTATTATAATAGCTAGCCTACGCATATTGGATCTTATAGTAAAACGTCCCACCGACGACCTACTGATCTGATTGTACGAAAACTTTTTAACAAAAAAATATAACCGACTTACAAACAAAACACTACAAAGTATAAAATAACCTTAATTTCAGAGGTCAGTGTTTCTGGTTTTGTACCTATCTATTTTTTTTATTATTACATAATTTTTTTAACACAATTTTAAACATTGTACTGTATACTGATTGCAGTTTTAGATCAGCGCCATCTCTTGACCGATAGTGGAACTAATGTAATGTTTGTTGATGATTTCTGAAGTGTGCTATTTAGAGGCATCGTTTTATTTTTCCTGTAATCTTTAACTAAATTTCTGTTACATACAATAATTGTAGACTTTCTCCGTGCAAATTTTGGAGATTAGGGAGGGGGAATGGTCAAAATTTTTACATTTTCCTTCAAAATTTTCCATGCGGCCTAAACATAAAAATATGTTTGATTATTTGCTAATTCCGCTCTTTCACATGCCCTAGAAGCCCCACTTCACATTTTTAAGAACCCCTGTCAGTCGCTGTTGCCAAAAATATGTTTACATTTTTATTTTTTATGAATAATAATAATAATAATAATAAATTTATTCAATTAAAACATTTACAAAAAGTATACATTTAGCTAACAGTAATACGTTAAACATACAATTATAGCGCCTAAAAATAACTAAAACTAAGATATTATTATAATAGGTGCAAGCGATGGTTGTTCGGAATTGCAATGTTAGGTAGCGACCAGCCCGATCTAGGTTAATTTAAACCTGTGTTTCAGGTCATCACTTTACAATCAACTACTTTGGTCTATTACAGTAAAAAGTTAAAATAAATAAAAATTAAAGAATCCCTTAACAAAAATGAGAAAAAGCTTAATGGTACCTTAATAATTATCTAAAAACTAAGTCTATGTCAGAATACAAAAATAAACACTTACGGGGGGAACAAATATCATCATTCCAAAATTTCTAGAAGTTGTTCTGTGTCTGTGTAATGCAGTGTCACTAAATATTCAGATAACATTTTACTACATTTTTTATACCTTACACTAAAGAAACTAAGTAACTTGTTAAGCCTATTATATAGAAAAGGTCCCAAAAATAGAAAAAAACGATGAGCAAACGCATGTCTAGTTTGAGGTTTTATGCAAACCAAGTCTTTCCTTCTCTTGTCAGGAGGTACAGGGTCAAAAGGAAGTGCAGTGTGCTGAAGCAGTACTATGTTTAAAATAAATAATTGCCGCACTGTAAGCACATTGCATTCAGTGTAGAGCTGGTGCGTAGGAAATCTAAAAGGGCGAAATGTAGCAACCTTAAGAATTTCTCTTTGAGCACGCTCTAATGGGAGTAAAATTGTTTTAGACGCACCACCCCAAGAAGTTACGCAATATGTGAGAATGGATTGACACAAAGCTAAATAAACCTGTTTAATTAAGTTAAAGTCGGCAATATTCCGCAAATTCTTGAAAACATATATTAATTTACGAACTCTCGTACACAGTAAATCGATATGTTTACGGAAATTTAGATTTGTGTCAATGGTGACACCTAGATATTTTAAATGGTCAGCTTTAGCTAAAGTGGGGCAAGAACATGCGGTGTCAGCATACGTGCAACAATTATGTGCGCGAATGTTTAGATTAGTAAGCGGAACGTTAGTATTTTTCATTGTAAATAAAATGTAATTGGTTTTATCTGCATTTAATGTTAGAAGATTATTACGGAGCCAATTAGACACAATGTTAAAACCATTTTGAGCATATTTATAGACCTCAACTCTAGATTTAGCTGAAAACAATAGAGCGGTGTCATCCGCATAAGATAATATAACACCATTTTGGAGTGACAGGGTGCATAGCTCATTAATATAGATTAAAAATAATGTAGGGCCCAAAATACTACCTTGTGGAATACCAAAGCTACTATATTTCACTGTTATCTTCTAGATATTTTATTAATCTAATGTTTATAATTTTTTCTAACATTTTTGAAATCCCTGTTAACACCGAAATAGGTCTGTAGTTATTCACACAGTTTTTGTCTCCAGATTTGAATACAGGTGTGACCACAGCCCTTTTAAGTGCTTTTGGGAATATTCCTTTAGATAAGCATAGTTGAAAAATGTGGGTAAGAGGAGGGGCAAGTAGGTATTTAAATCGTTTAAGAATATTATTAGGTATGTTATCCCACCCGGTGGCACAAACATCCTTTAACCCGTTTATCATGCTGATTACTTCGTTAACGTCGGTGTCTAATAAAACAAAAGAATTTAGTGTAGAGGATGTCGTGGTCGGGTTTTGTTGGGAAATAACACTTGAGTTTAATGATTTTTCGGCCAATTTTTTACCAACGTTAACAAAAAATCTGTTTACTTTGTTGATTGCTTCGGATGAGTTTATCTCTGTTGATATTAGGTCAAGTGGAGGTTCGGGATTTTTCGATCTAAATGTATGAGTTTTTACAAATTTCCATACAAGTTTACTATTTTTCCCTGCCTTCTGTAATTCATTTTTGTCATATTGATTTTTTAGTTTTTTCAAAAGATTATTACAGAAGTTCCGATACCTTTTATAAGTAACAGACAGTACATCGTCATCAGGAGCGAGTCTTAATTTCAGGTGAAGTTTGTCTCTATGCCTTATGCAACGAACAAGACCGGGTGTGATCCAGGGTTTAATACAACTATACTTTCCAGGAATTGTTTTAGTGAACGTGTTTTTCCTTAGTGCAGATTGTACTGAGTTTATGAAATACTCTAAAGAACTATTTGCATCGTTTGAATTATAAACAGGGTCAAAATTAATACAGCGTATGTCCTCTTCAAGATTTGTCATATTGACTTTAGTATAGCTACGCATGCAGTTTTTCCTAGGTGAACTTATTTGTAATGTTAGTAAAACAGCTTGATGATCGGTAAGCGTGGAATTAGTAACCAATGTTTTCGATGGATTTTTTGATTTTAGAATGATATGGTCTAAACATGAGCCGCTCTGATGCGTGGGGTAATAGTGAGCTGGTAGAAGTCCATGAAATGAGCAAATATTTAGATAATTATGTACATGGATATCTATTTTCTCGGACGCAATGTTAATGTTAATGTCGCCCAAAAGTATTATGTTTTTAAAAGATGTTATGTTTTTTAAGTTAGTGTCGAGTGAGTCTAAAAATCTGTCCATATTTTGAGAAGGAGGTCTTTAAATAGCCACGACTGCCGTGTCAGGAATAATTTTAATTATTAAACAATTGCTATCGAGGAATACAGGTTCTACTTTTTCTGTTCTTAAATTATTTTTGATATAAACTACTACTCCATCGTTCTGGTTTATATTTCTGTCAGTCCTGTAGGAATAATAACCGTCAAGAGATGGTAAGTTGCCCGTCAGCTTTGACAACCAACATTCTGTTAGGACAATAATATCACAGTTTATGTCTAGATTCTGTAATAACACTTCAAAACCATTCATGTTTCGGTTTATGCTGCGAATATTCTGTGTGAGCAGGGTCAAAGTTCTGTCACCAGAAGGAATAAGGTGTTTACAGTCCTCAACATTACTGACTTTAGACTCCGACACAGAAAAACTATCTAGATCGCAAATGAGATTATTTGTCATTACAGCTACGAAAGAGAAAAGAAATATAAGCTACCTGTTTATCTGCTTACTAAATTGAGTGATTAGTGGCGCTCTTAGGCGCCTTCATAGTCTATTGAATTGATGTAGTTCATTTCTGCATGTTTGCGGGCCGGGCAACCTACATCACCAGTTGGATGGTCACATTTCCTCTTGAAGCGCTTGCACGTTGCACATTGAGGGGAAACTTTGCTGCTGCAGTCCTTGAAGGAGTGACCACTCTCTCCACAGTGGTTGCAAGTAGGACTAGTTTCCCGGCAAAACTTGGCTGCGTGTCCAAACTGCTGGCAATTGAAGCACCTGGTGACTAATGACGAATGCAAAATACTTGAGCAAACGTCACCTAAAACTTTTTTTAACACCATAAGAGTTTCTTTTTACTATTTTGTTACGGAACCCTAAAAATCACGAAGAGATAAAATCGAAGTTCTTCTCTCAGATCATTTACACACACAATTATTTGTCAAAAAGTTTACCACAAAGTTACCTAGTTAATGAAAGTAATACAGAAAGTGGGAAATTCAATTTCTCTTCCTAAATACTTTTGCTTTTATCAAGTTTGGTTATAAAGATACCGATATCTATCCTTGTTTGTCTATCAAACACGTCGATGTGGAGTTCGGTTTCCTTTATTGCCGCTAAATTGATACTTAGACCCGAGATTTCTGAATTAAGAATTTGATCTGTCAAACTTCTTTAGTTAGAAAACCTGTCATACAGTAATCCTGATTTTTTAATGAAGAAATTGAACTTATCAAACTCCATATGATCTAGAAAACCTGTAAAAAATTTCCATTGGAAGTGGGGTTTTGATACGTTTTTAATCTATTCACCCCGAACATAATTATGAATTGATCCATTCCATCTAGGTATACATCTTCAAGAATCAATGAAGGAGGATAAATGTTTTCTATTCTATTCTATTCTAAGGATCAGAGTGCCAATTCTACTTATTTTCACATTCGCATCGCATGAAATTCGCATCTAAAGCGTCTTCCGCACTATTCCGAAGTTGCACGAGGCGAAGTGCTCTCCGAAGTTGACCGAAGTCCGAAGTAGGTGTCCACACATTCGAGCAACTTCGCGAGGAGCTAAGTCCCCCATCCCCCTGTTCCCCTCACGATAGGCATAATCATAATGGTTAACGTTCATGTGGCAACTGCCGTTGCAATGTGTACTCTCGCTTAATAAAAAAAACGTGCGTATTTACTATGGCTGACGCGAACCGAAGTGAGCCGAAGTGAGCCGAGTAGTGTGGATAGACGCTTCGTGTTCGAACTTCGAGTCCTTTGACTCAGGCGCAAAAACCGACAACTGGAAGTCGCCCGAGGCGAAGCGAAGTTGCACGAGGCGAAGCGAAGTGCCCCTCCACACTATCGTAATCGCTCAACTTCGGGAATAGTGTTACTAGTGAGGCTACTTTAATCTGTCAAAATGCATGACAATTAAGGCTTTTATGACAGTTTGCAATTGAAATGCGAATGCGAAAATTGTTTAAAAATTAGTAGAATTAACCCTCAGCTCAAAACAACTACCATTAGAAAAACATTCACGACTACCCATAAGTCAATCACTCAGAATCTCCCTCGCAAACTCATCGTAACCTATAAGTTTCAACTCCGGTAGTACAACAAATGTATTAAGAGGAAATGTGGGCTTGTAGACTTCGTATGTAAGAAGTTATATTTCGAGGTTTGGCTCTCGCCTGTTTCCTCCTCCAATATTAAATCGATTCAATAGATATTACACAAGCTGAATAAGAAGGATATAAACTGTGCCCCTATGTTTTTCTCTATTCATTAATAGTTGCCAAACTTGTTCAGTAAGGCTCTTTTGACAGCAGTTTATTGGACAATTTCGAGCATGTTTTGAGGGTCCTAGTGCTTTTACGTTTGATATAATCATCAAAAAAGAAAACATAGCGACACAAAATATATTCTTCTTATTCAGTTCATGAAATATCTCTTAAATCTGTCCAATATTGAAGAAGGAAACAGGCGAGAGCCAAACCTCGAATTATGACTATTTACATACAAAGTCTCTCCGCCCGCGTTTCCTCTTAACGCCCGCCCGCCCGCCGTCGTACATTCATCCAGTACCTTTCCAACAACGCTTTTCTTTTTGTGATGGGAAATCATCAAAGACTCCTTTGATTGTGGTTGGAGTGGAAGGGAGTGTCAGATTCAAACTGACTAAAACCCATCTGTGTTCCTCCTAATGCCCCTTGCGTTCCAGGGCCGCGGTGACCTTTCGAATAAAATCCACAACACTAGAACCAACGCTACTATTAATCTACCTAGCCTTTTGCAATCTATGTTGGGTTCGAATTGCAGTCTAACCAAGGTCAGCCGAGTACCAGTATTTTATAGTGTGCGCCTGCCTATGTGATCTCCTCAACTCAGTAACAGGGTAATATGATAACCCTGGGTAAGACTGTTGACAGTTTTTTTGGCTTCTGACTATCCGAAACTACTGTCAAATATATTCTAATGACAGCCGGGATAATCGGCTTCACGTACTTTTCGAGGCACAGAGGAGTTTTGGTGTGAAGTTAATGCTCACCCATCTATTAATGGGTAATCATCAAATGATTCCTGTCGCGCTGGGCGGAGCGGCAGGGAGTGCCAGACTCTTACTGATTAAACCCATCCGTGGTCCTCCTTTTGCGTTTCATGCCCGCGGTTACCTTTCGAAAAAAAACCGCAATAATAATAACCAGCTTAAGAAAAACATAAATTCACCAACAATCCCTCCTCGTAAACTCGACTTAACTCCCCATAAGTTTGAATCCCACCAACCACCGATTAATATTAATGTACAGTCGCTCCAACCGACATACATCCGTCGGGTACCTGTCTAAGTAACTGAAATTAAACGCGGAACCTTTAAAAGCTTTCACTCGTCGGCCCATATAGACAGGGTCACAGTATATATATCTACCAGTATTATGACTTGGCCCTGTTCTTGAATTAATTACCTACCACACGGTACGCAAACATGCGGTAGTGCTGCCCGCTTATAGTATTTTAATTTCATCTAAATGATATTTATTAATGATATTTGTAAGTAGGTTGTAAATAACACTTTTACACGTTAATCTTTTTTGGTCATTTTAAACTTGATGAGGTCGATCTTAGTACCTACTTGAGTTTCTTTTTAGTTTTGTGATCGAAAATGTTATATCAGCATTTGGATAAGATGTTTAATATAAAATCTCTTTGCCATTTTAATTTTATTCTAGTACTTATTTCAATTAGACATTCATAAATCGCATGCTTACTTACTGCGTACAAAATCATCACACCGACCGTTTCGATCGTCACTGCGGCACACTTGCGACTGGTGTACTGAACTCGTGGCGCGTAGGTATGGCTCGCGTTCCGACAATATGTACAAAGATAGAATACTGTAGATATCTATACTGTGACAGGGTAGTACCCTTTGCAAAGACTTATTTGTAGGGTAGGATTTAAAACTTTGGAAGTAGGGTATCGTATATGTATTATAGGGATTATGTTAAATTGAGAGGAAAACAAACTGGGATGGAACAAGAGGTCCTTTTTGGATGGGTAACTTGGTATTCTTTATCCAATTTTATCCGGTGTTGGGTCACGATTTTCATTAAAAATTAACAACACTGAGATGTTATTTTGTTTTCGGAGTACTATGACGTTTTAAAACCGTCATGATTCTGTTGTAAGAGAGAGATAGTGCTATTAGTTATATAATAGCACTGGTCAAAGTAGGCTGGAAGTATTGCGATGACGAAAATTATTTTAATTATAGCTACAGAATCAGTTAAAAAACTTTTTCCAAAAAAATACAACCGACTTCCATCTATATCTATATCTATACTTATAATAAATCTGTAGACAGGTCAATTTTGTACATGAAATATATTTCCAAAATAACTATCAGGGGGTGGTTAGGGATCGATACTGATGCCAAAAATGCAATCAGTAAAATTTTTGTCTGTCTGTCTGTCTGTCTGTATAACCGTTATAGAAACAAAAACTACTGGACGGATTTTAACGAAACTTGGTATAATTATTTTTCATACTTCTGAGCTGGAGGGCAATCGCGCTAATAAAATTCGGTTGGAACGCAACTGAACTGTAGCCATTTCACAACTTTTTTAAACATTCCGTATCGCGCTAAACGTTTGACAGAAACTTGGAACGCAAACTGCATCACAACTGTAACGTTACCGCTGTCAAACAAAAAGTTGAAACAGTGCTACTTTTTCGTGACTTTTTCTCAATCGTTCGCGTTTTGTTGTTTGGATTTTGAAGGAAAATACGAAAATATTTGTAAAGGTTACGATATAGTTTTGACGCAAGTTTGGTTGAAGTTTTAATTAAACTTTAGCGCGATACCAAATTCCTTACAGGTGAATCGAAATTAGATCATAACTAAAACTGAATTGGAAACGAATTGCAAGCGGACCTAAACTTTTAAAATTAGCGCGATTGGCCTCCTGGTTATAGTATACTTTTCAACACGCTACAATCAATAGAAAAAATGAAAAAAAAAAAAATGTGAAAGTTTGGTTGTTATTTCCTGTTTGTCTTAGCGTGATGATATATAGCCTATAGCATTCCTCGATAAATGGGCTATCTAACACTGGAAGAATCTTTCAAATCGGACCAGTAGTTCCTGAGATTACCCCCTACATACAAACTTACAAACTTACAAACAAATGTTACCTCTTTATAATATTAGTATAGATTATAAAGAGGTAAAATTTGTTTGTAAGTCGGCCTTAGGATAAGCATTGCCATACAACGTGGCAATGCTGCCAGCCTTTTGGGCTCATTACCAGTGGTTAGCGATGCGAATGAATTTTTCGACGCCATTTATGTTAGTTTTATTTTTAGTTTTAGTTAGTTAAGAGTTTCTTTTTTAAATTTTATGTACATGGAGCCTATGTTGGATGTTTTATAATTTCATATTTAATCCGGGGTTTTATTCCGGGTGTTGATGGGGCTGCCGTGTTTTTGTAGTAATGTTTGCCGATGAGAACATCGATAGTTTTTCGGCCATTATGCGCAAGAGATGCGCAGCTCTGTTGCGTCGTGTTCGCGCCAGCCGAAGCCCCAAAATAGACATCAAGTAGACATTCCCGGCGTGTCTCATGCAGCTTAAAATAATTTAATTTGAAAATTATAGTTTATAAGTTTGCATTGTTACTAACAAATTATGAAAGAGATTCTGAAACCAATGTTTACTTATTTATTTATTTATATTTGTAGATTTTTTCAAAAGTTCCGGTACTTTTCGCGACCACCTTCGCTGAGGTAGCAAGATCGTGTGCCAAAACTGCAAACACGCGCGTACTATATTTGCTCCTATATCTTCGAAAATTGGACAGCTTCACAATTCTCGCTTGCCCGAATATCGGGAAAGTAGGACGCACGAATCGAATAAGCGAAGTAAGAGAAACTTGTGTAAATTTAAGAATCGCAAACTTTCCTTTCAAGTTTATTGAAAATTTTTAAATGTTTTGTACCTTTACTTTGTTCAGAAAACTGATGTGTATCGCCGTTGGTAACAGTCCAGAGTTCTGAATTTTCAGCAGTTTTATTTTATTGTTGGTGTTCATACGCATAGGCCAGATCAATAAAATTTCCTTTGATGAACGACAACCTCAGGCGTTGAGGCATTTTTAACGGGTTTCAGTTTATTTTAAGTTTCAAGTCCGTACTTATTGTCTTTCGAGAAATACAGGTGTGATATTATGAAAATTGCTATTTCAGTTCATACGGACACGTTCTCTATTCAGTTTAAGGGCCATTTACGGCTCTTAAGCTGAATAGAGAACCCCAGCCCTTAGAAGTTATGTGAGCAAAAAACAATCTGCCTAGCCTTTTCTCAACGAAATTGGGGTCGGCGCACAGTCTGTCTGGATACACCAAGGCACTGGATACCAGTATTTTACACGGAACCAGTGCCGGTCTGAACTCAACAACGCGGTAACAGGGTAATACGGTACTTCTTGGCATAGCTTGTATCTGTCTTCTGAATATGTAACGACTCTCATACAAATGATAGCCGGGACCAACGTCTTAACGTGCTTACCGAGGCACGGAGCAGTCTGGGTATGTTAAGGTAAGTCACCTTTCCTCAAACCGACCTCGGCAAGCGTTGCTTAACCTTATAGATCGACCTAAGCTGCTGTAACTGTAAGTCTAGCTAGCTAGACTCATGTGGTCCTCTGGAAGATACGAGTGACTCATACATACATTAAACAAGAGAGCCAATACTCGAGGCAAGTGCTCACCTGCATATCGTAGATGGTCTACGCCTAACTCGTAATGTCCAGGAGACTTACTCTATTTTAGTTCCTTTAAGACAGACCTAACATCCCCAGCGGTGAACATGATAGGCACGCTCTCAGACCCCTCCACAGCATCCAACTGACCTGTTGATGGACCTAGTGGAGATTCTGTCCTAAACGAAGTCATAAATAAATTGGCAATAGCCTTGGGTTCGTCTACGTCACCTACGCACACAGCCACAAACAGCTTGAACCCTAAGTCGGGCGACTTAGGGTTCAAGCTGTTTGCGGCTTTCCAGAAACTACTAAAATTTTTCATCATCACCATCATCGTACCAGCCGAAAGACTTCCACTGCTCGACACGCCTCCAAGTGTCGCCACAACAACCAGTCCTAAGCATCTCGCATCCATCGGCTAGCCACGACCCTCACCAGGTCATTAGTCGACCTTTTTGGGAGGCCTTCCAACGTTGCATCTTTTGGCATGCGGTCGCCACCGGAACCGCCACCACTCTAGCTAGTAAAGGCTAAATAATAATTATTTTTCTCAAACATGCTTGGAAATGTGAGCGTTATTTTGACAACTTTTTCCGTGATAAATCGAAATTGCTGTACTGTCGTGTTTAGCCGCCAAATAAATTACATATTAAACTCATACAGTTTGTCGTGTAATTCAAAAATGGAACGATAAAACGGTAATTTATCAAAGGTTTTATTTAAATTTAGAACTGGCATGCAAAAAGAAAGCTGTTTATGGAAAAAAAAAACCTATGAACAGTTTAACGCGGGAAAAATATTGATTTCGTGGTTCGTCATTGATTTTGTAATTGAATGTCAAACAAAAAATTCTACCTAGGTACTATTTAGTTTTAATTTCCGCGCATTATTTGAGAAACGTACTAAGTATAAGTAGCTTTGGTCACAACTAAGCATTGATGGACTTAATTATGTGTGCCTCGTCTACGTCTCGGCCCACATTTACACGTTCGTCCATCAAGGCCTCTTTTGCTGGTCGCTGCAGTAATCTAGGTAGGTACTATTAGTCACATGCTAAACTTGGTAAGCGCCAAAAATCTATTTAAAAAAAAGTCAGAAACTCATTACCGACAAACCAAGTCATGAAGAAGTATTTATTTTCCTTTCAGAAACATGAAATGTATTTATTTTCCTTAATGTCACACAAACCACTATTCTCTCTGCGTCTATTTTCTTTTCTAGACAATAAATTGCATTTGTTCCATAGAAACTGTATCGCAAGTTTTGTTCGCAGACAAGCTATGTACCTACTGTTAACGTCTGGACTGTTGGCACACAACAGATGGAGACAGAAGCTCCAAATATTTTACTTCTCTATAAGCTTTTGGGAAAGGATTGCAGAACTGAAGGATTTCATATTGTTTCATGGACGATGTGGAAAGAACACAGTGTTATTTTTATAAATTGGTTTGCTCCTGACTCTAGTCTATGTCGGAGATGACAGAGACAAAGTCTACGACGGAGCGAGTTTACCCAGATGAAGCCTGTTCACTCTAACTTTGAAGATATTAGGGTTTAATGCGTTCGGAAACACAGGCGTAGGTAGAGAGTTCCCCTGCTTTGCTGTTGCGGTTTTGTTTGTTTAGCCAATGTAGTCCTATAGCAGAGGTATTTTTCAATACCATACGTATTCACAATAAAAACATGTGAATATGTGGGTTTTTATCTTTGTCAATATTCATTGATTCTTGATACACAAAAACAAAATATACGTGTCCATTATTATTTAAAACTCTAACAGACGGACTGAATAGATTTGTAATTTATTGATAGTGGAAACTAGCCTCTCTCTTGTCTTATCATTAATCATAAAATGATTCACAGCCCAAAGCGGAATTATTTGATGACTAGCTGACCCGCGTAACTTCTTCTGCGTCACATTTTCCATTAATGTTCCGCTCCTATTTGCCTTAGCGTGATGATATAATATAGCATATAACCTTCCTCGATAAATGGGCTATCTAACACTTAAAGAATTTTTCAAATCGGACGAGGAGTTCCTGAGATTAGCGCGTTCAACCAAACAGACAAACAAACTCTTCTGCTTTATATAATAGATATAGATAGATTTCCCAACCTTAAAGAAAAAAACTTTACTTTCATAGCCCTACATTACTTGAACTTCTTTCTAAGCTGTCTCTGAACGTTCCTCCCCGACATTCTCGTTTAAGAAATCTTCTCCATACTCCTTACGCTCGCACAATTCACCGTGGCAACTCTTACATGATTCGCTCAGCAAAAGCATTCAACAAAATTGTTAAAGATGAACAGCTTTCAATAGATTTGTTTGCAAACAGCTTAGCAACCATTAGTTCTGTCTTATCCAAACACGATATGAGTTCTGTTATTTTTTATTAGTGGTTGCAAATTTCCACCTACGCAGATACTCACTTTTTATGCTAAACTTAGTAGTAGTAATAGTTTATTAATTTTGCAACTGTACAAAAATACCTACTCTTTTGTTAACTGTGGAGGCTTGTAAATGGCTTGTTGTGAATTAGCTTACTATTACCCCCGCATTAATAGCTGTAAGCCAATCCATAAAAAAATAAAATAAATAAAATAAAATTATTCCTTGCCTTTTTCTCCCTTCCCAAAAGATTGTATAGGATTTTATTGGTCATAGTTACCCTTCTGCATCTTCTATCAAACCATTCTAAGTGCGTGTACTCGGTCGGGTAGATTCCGCCGCCATGCGCCCTTTGTGTCGCCGCCTTTGTGCACAAATGTCTGCCGCTCGCCGTGACGTGACGTGACGTTTGACAAGGCATGTGTGAAATGACGATCTTATACGCATCGGGTTTGCTTGAAAATTAAGATTTTGTACAGATGGACTGAGATAGTTAAAACAAATTAAGAAAAAATAAAACAATGGTATAGAATCGCTTAGCCCGAATTATCTGACTACAGTCTTGACAAGAGCTGGTATCGTAATAACTGTAGGTTTTTGGTTATTTTTTTATGGATTGGAAATCCTCAAATAACTTCTTCCGCTTTGGGCGAAGCAGAAGGGAGTGTCAGACTCTTACTGACTAAAACCCACCTGTGTTCCTCTTGGTTCCCTTTGCGTTCCTGGGCCGAGGTGACTCTTTCAAACAAATTCTGCAACCCTGGCCAGAAGGTCAGAGGGCCTAGTCCGAATATTTTGACGTAAAATAACGTAATCATAAATTTTACTCTACCTTAATACTCGTTAAGCACAAAATATT
Organism: Ceramica pisi; assembly: GCA_963859965.1. NCBI lineage: Eukaryota > Metazoa > Arthropoda > Insecta > Lepidoptera > Noctuidae > Ceramica > Ceramica pisi. Next base: position 3,304,875 of record OY982542.1, read on the forward strand.
TATTTGTATTGAGTACTATATTCATACTTTTATATGAAACACAGGACCGGTCGATGTGGGCACACAAGTCTGATCCCTTAATATTACCAGCACCTCAACAGCATAGATCAAACTGTCGCACTTTGTCTTGTCTAAGCTCCGCAGTTAGCCGCGTTACGATCTGCATACGTGTTGTACTCATATGCTCTCCTGGTAGATATAGATAGAGCTTGAAATTAATTTGGCACCCTGAGTCTAACCAAGCCTGATTTATTTTAAATCATAAAAGTTGATGAGGATTAAAGTCGAACCCTGTAATTGCAATACAAAACCTCATTTCCAAAACAAAAATCTCTTAATGTTGCTCGATCAAAATTTCGCACTTTATCATTCTAAGCCCCAGCAGTTAGCGCGTTACTACCTGTATACGTGCTGTAATCATAAGCTCTCTTGGTACCTCGATGTAGCGGTACTTAGAGGAGACCTATTTCCGGCAGTAAATTTCTCTCGGCTGCTTGCTAAACTGACTGTGCTTCTTAATTAATTTAGTCCTTTGAGTATAACCAAGCCCGATTTATGTAAAATCAAAGATGTTGGTGAGGATTTAAGTTAAACCCAATAAAATCTAATTGCAACACAAATTCTTAATACAATAAAAGTCTGATCCCATTGCTTCCACCTAAACAACATAGATCAAACTGTCGCACTTTGTCTTGTCTAAGCCCAGCAGTTAGCGCGTTACACCCTGCATACATGCTGTAATCATATGCTCTCCTGGTACCTCGCCTGGCTTCAAGCCACTTCTATCCTTAATATGATGAAGTAGGGTAAGCTGGATGGGCTTTTGAGCCTGGAATTATCTGAACGGCGCTTTTTATGAAACAAATGGCGCTTTTAGTACATAAAAATGTCGTTGTTTTCTTTTGGTAAGTGCAACACAAATTTTGTTGAGGCGGAAAATACCACAACGATGAGAATATATTGGTATACTGGTTTTTAGTTGAGTAATTCGATTAGTTTTATTATTATCCGTTACGATGAACTCATGGTTAAGTAATAAGAGCTGAATTTAAGGTCGATCTTCGACGTGACAAAGATAAAAATACAATTTGTCAGATTGTTGTGTGATTAATATTATGATTGTAATATAATTCTCCTAAAGTGGCCTTTATAGCCCTCCTGAAAGTAACACAAATACGATTGTAAAACATTCGACATTGACGATTGTACAACATTCCAACCAACTGATTTCAAGGTTTGCTTTCCTTTGTGTTACGTACGACTGTACAACTCTTCGTATATCAAGGAAAGTACTAGGGAACTAGGAATATCTACAGTCTACAGACGAGGTAAAAGTTCCGGTAAATCAGGTCAAACGTCTGGAGATAAATGGGGGCAGTCACTCCTCTGCATTTTACATAGGTACACATGCCCGTATCTCATCAGATACTACCCTCGGTTCGCGAATGTTTATGGGGGTGGTATGTAAAGTTGTTGTCCGAATTTATATCAAAAATATTCTTTAATACTGTTGCCACCATAAAACCATTTTACTTTTCAGAAGCACTACCTATTATACTAAGTAATTATAATTATCTTAGCTCGTGACTGAGGCAAATATTTTGATCATAAAATTAAATTTAGAACAATTTAACTTTTTATCGTTGATTCAAGTACCTAAGTAGTCTCTCTCAATTATGTAAAGGTTACCTAAAGAAATGACTAAATACTAAAAACAACTCGAGTAATAAGCACGCGGTATTATGTACAAATAATAAAAACTGACAAAATCATTGATTGGGCTTTAAAAAAAACCTCCATATCGCTGTTTACGGGAAATGTTCCCAGAATACTCTTAACATTGCCGCTTTGCATTGCCTTATTGAACTGATCCCATAAGTTTGAAAATTCCTAATTAGGATACCCATAATGCTGTACTTAATACCTTTCTGTAAAGTTAGTATTACGTTTAGATAAACCATATCTCACAATCACACAAAACACTACAACTGCAATACTTGAACACAGACTAAGCTAAACAAATCACGTTGAACCCAAGCACTCATATTTCACCCTTTCGAAGATCCAATAAAAATACCTATCGTCTAAGAGCCTTTAAAAATTTCATCGACCGTACACCTCTGGAAGGCAACCATTTACGTGGAAGTGAAAGACATTACTCTTGGATGCGCCTGGATCTATGTGCGCAACGACGTCGGTTGATACATATTTGTATGTGGACTTGTGAAGCAATTTAATTTTAATTCTGCGAAGTTCATATTGTTGATTGTTGTGGGTTTATTGCCGTTCTGACGAGAGCGGAGATTGCCTCGTTAAGCTCCTCTGGAAATGAATTTTAACTACAAATTGCTGGTAGTCAATTTTGTTAATAGTTTTTGAGTTAAATTCCCCGGGGTACGTAGGTACTTCAATCAGGGTAATTGGAGTACGTGCAAGATTAGCACTTTGCCCGTGACTTCATCTGCGCAGATTGGGTACCAACAATTTTCCCTCTTAAGGTTGACTTTCAAAAAATTCTTGTTTGCGCATCTGTGTCATTTTTAAAGCTTTTTTTAACAAATTCATGATTTGTGCCTCAGTAGTTTCGCCAGTGAGTTGTCTGTTAATCACTCAGTTCAGTCAGTAGAGGTAGAATTTTATACAATCATATTGATATAGGTACTACTTGTAGCTTCTGCCCGCGAGTTTTGACGCGCATTTCATGTTTTTCCCGTTCCTTAAGAAATTTCGGGAATCATTGTAGTCACTACTGTTTGACGTCACTCAGTGACTGAAGAGTTTCACATATCCTTTTATCTATCTACATAAATAATAAAAATCGGCGAAATATAGCATAGGTTCATAACGACTGATCCGAATTGGATAATTATTTTATTTTATAGTTATGTTCCTAATTGTCAGGGCGAGGTTTGCATATATGAACATTTTCAAGAAAAAAATACGTCCGGGCGTAGCCGGATCGGGTCATTATCGTAATCTATACATATAATAAAATCGTAGAGTTGCCGTGTCTGTACATTGTATATTTTTTCGCATAAAAAATACATAAAAATGTCAGAAAAATGACATAGAACACAAAAAAGCAGTTTTTGAAATTCTTTTCTGTTTGTCTGTTTGTCTGTGCGTCTGTTTGTCTGTGCGTTTGGAGGAGCATCACGCATAAACCACTCATTGGATTCAAAATTTAGGTACTTCAGAATATTAAGTGATAATCGGAGTAACATTTAGTGTTTATTTCATCAAAATCGACCCACAAAATCAAAAGATATCGAATTTTAAAGTTTACGAAGAAACTTCATCGAGTGCTAAAATAGGTGGTTTTCATTGAGACTTCAGACACTTGCAATGCCATCTATTGAGAAAATTTGTAATAAGAAATGTGTGAAAAGACCCCGAAACAATGTATTTTTGAGTTTTTTTAAATTAAACTTAAAATGCAGCAAAAAGAAAGTGAAAACTTTATTATATTATCATTATTTATCGTAACGTGTAAGCTTCTAAGTTCGAACTTATGAGTATAAAGACAGTTCAGTTACGTTGTAGATCGATAGATGGCGTTGTACTTATGACGCGTTTTTGTGAATGCTAAGCTTCTAAGTTCGACCATAATTATAAGTTTAAAGTTGGTTCAGATATGTAGTAGATACGAGTATAATAATATGGTATAGGTAAGGAAGTATGGGTTTGAATGACTAGATTTTTTTTCGAATTATCGGGAGGAGAGAGTAGACTTGGGTCGTACTTGCAAATTGCAAAATCGAGTACCTATTTATACTGTGGTACCGGCTTCCAGGGCTCGGGATACTTTCAAGTATTTTCTATATGGATAGGAAATTGACCCGTAATTTTCTAGGAATAAGGAGCACAATCGCGTTTTCAAATAAATACCATCTTACGACGATTCAAGTTTCTACTTTCTACTTCTATTTCATTCAAAAGCCCTGTTGGAAGAAAAAAAACTTGCATGGGAAATTGAACCCTGACCCATTATCAATAAGGATCACAATCGCGTATACAAATAAATACTTGCAAGGACACCATTAAAGTAAAAACCTATGAAATTGTTCCGTAGCTGTTACATTAAGGAGCATGATCGCATTTCCGAAAACTAACTCAGTTATTGAACTATTGAAGATTGTATTGAAAAACTACGTAGAATTTATGAATTTTGTAAATTAAATACCGCTACTCAGTCAGAGGTGGTAGGTAAGTAGCACGATATTAAATAATGAACGAAACCATTCCTTCCTACTAAATAGGCTTAGGACTGTCAGCTGGGAAATAGAGTAATTATGATTATTCAATGATTTTATTCAGTGATCAATATTGTCAATAAAAATCGGAGAAAATGTGTTTCTTTTAGGACTGTGCTGGACGAAATTAAGAATCCACTTGATTCACCACCATTCGTTCGATAGTCGGTTTTGTTGATTTTGATTCAAGATTAGTTTGTACCAGGAGATTAGGTACCTGGGCTGGTCGGCATTTCAACCAATAGAGATGATACAGTGCCCTGCATTAGGTACCCTCTTCATAATTATATTCTTAATTCGAGAGAGAGATCAGGATACGTAACTGAACGTAAATTTTGTCTATGCAATCTATACTAATATTATAAAGCAGACGAGTTTGTTTGTTTGGTTGTACGCGCTAATCTCAGGTACTACTGGTCCGATTTGAAAAATTCTTTCAGTGTTAGATAGTCCATTTATCGAGGAAGGCTAGAGGCTATATATCATCACGCTAAGATAAATAGGAGCGGAGCAGTAATGGAAAATGTGACGCAGACGAAGTTGCGCGGGTCAGCTAGTCTATACTAATATTATAAAGCAGAAGAGTTTGTTTGTTGAATCTCAGGAACTACTGGTCCGATTTGAAAAATTCTTTCAGTGCGCGGGTCAGCTAGTGATAGTATGTATAGAAACTAGCTGACCCGCGCAACTTCTTCTGCGTCACATTTTCCATTAATGCTCCGCTCCTATTTGTCTTAGCGTGATGACATAGCCTATAGCCTTTCTCGATAAATGGGCTATCTAACACTGAAAGAATTTTTCAAATCGGACCTGTAGGTAGTTCCTGAGATTAGCGCGTTCAACCAAACAAACAAACAATCAAACAAACAAACAAACTCTTCTGCTTTATAATATTAGTATAGATTAGTATAGATTAACTGACCCGTACAATTCGTCTGCGTCACATTTTCCATTAATGCTCCGCTCCTATTTGCCTTAGCGTAATGATATATAGCCTATAGCCTTCCTCGATAAATGGGCTATCTAATACTGAAATAATTTTTCAAATCAGACCAGTAGTTCCTGAGATTAGCGTGTTCAACCAAACAAACTCTTCTGCTTTATAATATTAATATAGATATAGACATGTATGGCTGTAATCAACTATTCTCACGATAAGTGTGCTATTGTTTCGCACAAACTGTCGGGTTTGTTATGTGATGATATCTCACATCTACAAATGAAAATCAAACACAAGCAGCACGCTAACGAGTTATCATTCAACATTACCACAATACAAGTGTATCTAGCTGCGGTACTGCGTTATTAAGTACAGACTAAATGAAATTCCCCCGTAATTTCTGACTTGTGTCTATTTTTATTTTGTAATCTATACTAATATTATAAAGCAGAAGAGTTTGTTTGTTGAATCTCAGGAACTACTGGTCCGATTTGAAAAATTCTTTCAGTGCGCGGGTCAGCTAGTGATAGTATGTATAGAAACTAGCTGACCCGCGCAACTTCTTCTGCGTCACATTTTCCATTAATGCTCCGCTCCTATTTGTCTTAGCGTGATGACATAGCCTATAGCCTTTCTCGATAAATGGGCTATCTAACACTGAAAGAATTTTTCAAATCGGACCTGTAGGTAGTTCCTGAGATTAGCGCGTTCAACCAAACAAACAAACAATCAAACAAACAAACAAACAAACTCTTCTGCTTTATAATATTAGTATAGATTAGTATAGATTAACTGACCCGTACAATTCGTCTGCGTCACATTTTCCATTAATGCTCCGCTCCTATTTGCCTTAGCGTAATGATATATAGCCTATAGCCTTCCTCGATAAATGGGCTATCTAATACTGAAATAATTTTTCAAATCAGACCAGTAGTTCCTGAGATTAGCGTGTTCAACCAAACAAACTCTTCTGCTTTATAATATTAATATAGATATAGATATGTATGGCTGTAATCAACTATTCTCACGATAAGTGTGCTATTGTTTCGCACAAACTGTCGGGTTTGTTATGTGATGATATCTCACATCTACAAATGAAAATCAAACACAAGCAGCACGCTAACGAGTTATCATTCAACATTACCACAATACAAGTGTATCTAGCTGCGGTACTGCGTTATTAAGTACAGACTAAATGAAATTCCCCCGTAATTTCTGACTTGTGTCTATTTTTATTTGAATAGGCTTGTCTCTTGATAAAATCTAATTAGTCCGTCAGTTAGATTATCAAAAAATATTTGACCCGTGTTTTTTCTTTTGTTACGGCAAACAAAATTGACGAAGTTACGACGCTTTTAAAATTCTCAATACGTGACACCTTCGCATAATTTTTAGTGAGTCGTGATGTCACGAGCCCCCACTCCAGAGTTTGATGCGTTTTATCTTTGTCAGTATTCATTGATTTACAAAAACAAAAAATACATGTCCATTATTTTTCAATACTCTAACTGACGGACTTAATAGTTTTGCAATTTATAGATGATGGAATCTAGCCTATGTAACACGGTCAATTGTTGTTACAGATAATTTGATAAATATTAACTGTAACACGGCGACTTGACACTGAAGTGTTTTACCTACCCGTGCTATAGTGAATTTGTAGGGTATACAAAAATAAGGAAAGATTCAATTAAACACGTACCTTGCTACGCAATACAAAGTTTATTAATAACAGTAGGTACATATGCAGGAACTTACGTGCAATACAGAAGATACACTCTTCCCTAAAACCCTGTAAAATCACATGAATACACGCTCACCCTGTCTCCGTTCCAGGGTGAACGTATAATACACATGAGACATAAAAAGTATACGAACTCAGGGACGTTTGTATGGGAACGTGAGGTGAACCGCCAATAACCTTAAGCTCAATCGTTTTAGTTAATTAAATAAATATTATTTGTGCTTGATGCAGAAAAGTCTATGCTCAACTCTCGAGACACAGCATACACTGTAAATTATACCAACCCCTCAATGACACGGTCTTTCTACCAATAAGTGACCAGTGAGGTTCACTTCTCTCTCTCTAATGTGACTCTAACCCAACATACAATATAACCTTTCCAACGGTCATAGTTAGCGGTCTTAAATTGCTTAATAAATTAGCGTTCCTACTTAGCGGTCATTTATAGCTATCTTACATAGCGGTCTTTTATAGCTATCTTACATAGCGGTCTTTTATAGCGGGTCAATATCCCCTTGGCATCAGCTCTGTGCCTAGCACAAGAGCCACGTGCATAGCACGCACCTACGGGGAAGATATCGTTCAGAACGGGAACAGAAGAATAAAACACGGTGGTACCTTCATGGACCTCCTCGAGCGAGGTGGAAATGCGTGTGGCCTACCTCGGCAGATGGGTCTGCCACGCTGTCCGCACACCCGCCGAACCAAAATCAACACGCGCCAAAACGTGACATCTGCGTCCCTCTACAGGCTAGCGTCAAAAGCCAGGACCTGCAACAATATCCCCCTAATCAGACACAAGAACTCAAACCTCAAGAGGCAATAGAAAATATACCACGTGCGTGGGTCTTACCATCACATTCCAGAACAAGGCCTAGCAATTAATTGGCTGCGACTCCATCGGTCTTCTCAGGCTGCGAGCAAAAGGAATCTCGACCCAGCGACTGCCTCCAAAACACACCATTGGGTTTAAAAAATATCAAGGCAGCACGATCTATTTCATGTCGTCTGTCTTGCAGTCTTGGCAAAAATGCCCTTAGTCATCCCCCCAGAAACAACAATCCCACAGATATCCAACTCTGCGACCATAGACTAATTTATCGATATCCAATTTGAACTGAAATTAATACTTGAGTTTTATTTTCGAATGTATTATATTTTAATCGTTTAATTGTGTTGGTATTTTTTTATTGTCACAATTAATAAACTTTAACTGAAATACTCATGTCTATACGACTTTGGCGCCATCTCCTTACTGAGTTAGAACTAAACGAGATTTGTCAATAATGATAATCCGAGAGATGTCGCCTTAAGTCGACGTTATGATTTTGCAACGTCACAATGCCCCCTTTCCCACAGAAAAGGTTTTGCGAATACGGAAAACCGTACACCGCCCTCGGTGTTAAACAACCAGAGATAGCAATCAAAATCGCAAGAAAAACCCCATGGAAAAGTGGCAACCTACGACTAATCTGAAGGTTAAAAAAAAAATTGTCCAACTATAAGTGAAAACCAAATCCAATAAATCCAACTTGCCAGGAAACATCTTCTACCTACTTTCTTCCTACTATCCGGGCAACGGGCTACGTCACACCTATTCAGGTAAAATGGTAACATTTTTGTGTGGTTTAGGCGTTTGCCTTGTGACTTAATGGTCGCGGGTTCGATTCCCACGGGAAACATACTTTGTAAAGTGGTTGCCAGTTTGGCTAGGACATTGCAGGCTTGAATCACCTGATTTTCTGATAAAATGATGATTCCGTAATTCGGAAAGCACGTATAAGCCGGTGGTCCCGGCCGCCAAATAGCGGTCTTCAAATAAACCATGTCAGAGGCGGTTTAGAAACTCTGACACTAGGATGTGTGGGGTCGCCGGCGCGTTAAAGTTCCACGCGCGCCTCAAAGAGAGTCAGCACACAGAAGGGCCCGAAAGGGCCGACGCCTGCCGGAGTCGCGGGAGTATTCGCAAGAGACACCGTGGCTCCGGAACACAAAGGGCAATGAAGGAACATGGATGGGTTTTCCCATCCCTAAAAAAAAAAGGATGTTTAGGGTCGTTAGATCTTACTACTCACACAATAAAAAGAAGGAGTGAAAGTATAACAATAACCAATTTCTCTCAGATGTCAAACCTAAAATTGCCAAAAAAACACTACATATTTTCGAGATACCTCCAGAGTTTTTAGGTTCCCTATCCGAAATGAAACCAACGGAAATCTATTATTAAGCTTCGGCTGTCCATCTGTTTGTCTGAGCGAATTATTCAACTGTGTGTGTGTGTTTCTGTTGTTGATGTTACAATAAAAATAAAACAAAAGTGATGTTTTCGGCGATTTTTCTTTTTTTGCTCTATCGTAAAAATGGATTTGTACATACTATTATACTATATTACCCGTATGGTGTCGGCCTGCTCCATTTAGTGCCGTAAAAGAATCCATCTCATCACTTCCCGTGGGTGTCGTAAGAGGCGTCTAAGGGACTCGCCAGGGAATGGGCAGTAGCGTTCTCTGTAAATCGCAACACGATAAACTGCGATCGCCAACCCACCTGCTAAGCGTGGCGATAGTGGCAACAACCCCCCCCCCCCCCTTATGGGGTAGGCCTATATCCAGCAGTGGTTGAGTGGATGATATTATGATGATGATGACGTCACAATGTTGAAGTATATCACAAAATATGAGTAAAATCATGTGAGACTCGGACGCGTGCATCCAGGATTCGCAATGCCACATATTTCGATACTCACAAAACTTTTAGGAACTTGTTTGCACCTCACCAGGCTAAAGATTCCACTTGTTTTGTTCCCAAATATCTAAATATTGCCCCACATAGTAAGTCAAACCGAACCAGAATATGACATACGATGTTGACAGCCCTCGGAACGGACCGCCCTTAATAGGTCTTTGGAAACTCACTGCGTATGAGACCGAGGGGTGTTACGTTGGGGTTCAAATATATCTTCAGATAAGGTCTATCCTGTCTTCTGTAGTTTGTTCCCAAGTAAGCTTGAGAAAAGATCCTGTGTAGAAGATGTCTTGACAGGTTGAGTTATTTGGAATTTGTACTTAATATTATACAGATGAAGAGTTTTTTTGGTTGAAAGCGCTAATCTCAGGAACTACTGATTCGAATTGAACAATTATTTTAGTATTGGATAGCTATTAAGAATTACTAGAAAGGGTCTGTATAATATCACGCTACGACCAATAGGAGCGGAGCGTTAAAAAAAATGTTAAGCAGACGAAGTTGCGCCGCGCGCCGCCGATCAGCTAGTATAACATACACCAGGTGATGTTTACAGCCAAGGGAACGGACCTCCCTTAATAGCTCTTTGGAAACTTACTGCGTATGAGGGCTGAGGGGTGTTGGGGTTGAAATATATCTTCAGATAAGGCTGTCCTGTCTTCTGCAGTTTGTTCCCAAGTTCGCTTGAGAAAGGATCCTGTGTTTGTAGGTTTCTTGACAGGTCGGGTTAGTAGGTTTGATAAATATCTGTTCGTGAAAATTGTGTATAATTAAATTTTGTTTATGGAAAAGTGGATAATAATACTTACAGGTAATATTAATTAACCGGAACAAGAAAATGCCATTTTTACTGCCAAAAATTACAAAATGACTAAATTGTGACTAGAATAAATACCACTAAGACACAATATTAGATTTTTTTATTTTTATTTATTTATCTAATTTCTCATTCAGTTTTGTTGTTGGAATATATTTCTATAGAATACTTTATAGCAGTGGGCCAAGTTTAATTAATTATTAATGTATTTTTATAGGGGGATAAATATAATGACCACCATAAAATGCTTTGGTACCCTTAGTTTTGTAACCAAAAATATCTACTTAACACCAGAAAAATAAAGTCTAAAAATACAATAGTACCAGCTATTTTAGTCACGACTCCACTTTAAATTGTATTCGACCACCAAATTTAGTAAATGATCACCAAATCTTGGCGAGCAAATTAATATTCAGTTAGTATAATATTCAAATTCTATAGTAACGTGTCTGCGTCAGATCCCCTCTATGGCTGTGAAACATGTGGGTTAGGTTAGGTTAGAACCATGACCATTAGCGCCAGATTTAGCCAGATTGGTTTAATTTTGGTGATCATTTACTATTTTTGGGTTACTTATGATTTACTTGGAGTCATTTTACTTAAATAGGATAGCAAAGTGTTAAAACTTTGGTTATAATTTTACATTAAAATGCGAGTTTCATTTTGGTGATCATTTACTACTTTTGTCTGCTATTTGTTACTATATCTGGTGGTAAGTTAAACATAAGCCTTTTTATAGTAGTACAGTAAGTAAAACTATTGTTTAAAGTACCTCGGTAATCATCGCATTAAAAAAAAAAAAGTAGGTTTATTGCAGACTTGTACAACTTTTACAGTTAATCTTACATAGGGACCTCCTTTTAAGTAAAAGATATACCTGTGATAGGAGGCCCCGTTCTTCAATAGCAAATTATAACACGTTAAAAGTGGTGTACAATAATGAAACAATGATTAAAAATAAAAAGTAACAATAATGAAAGAAATAATAAAAACTGTGTGACAAACAAAAATAAAAGAAACCAAAAATTAAATTAAAAGAACTTATAGAGATATTTATATTCTAAAATAGTGTGTGTGATTTCCAAATACAAACGAACTTTCTGACTAAACACGAAGTTTACCAAGGGATATTAAGAAAATACTTGTAGTGTTTTACCTTTAGCTTGGTTTAAAGGTACTAAATTATAGGTATCTTGTTATTGTTATTTAGTATTCACTCGCTAAGCAAGCTTTTAGTACGGCTGATGGACTGTCCACTTCATCCACTTCTTCTGAGCCATTTCTTTGCACAACACTCAAAGACAACTGAAACCTATTCTATATACTCTTCATAAAGGCATCATCCCTCTTATTTATTCGTGAACCCACTAACATAATATATCCCCAACAAAGAGAGGCTGCCCTTCCACAAAGTCCTCGCATTTCGTACATTATTCGTCATCTCCTCAAAGGGACAAACATCTGTCGATGCCCTAAATTAACTTCATATCAATAGAGCGGACCGGATCCTTTCGCGCCTAAATAAAAATATACACTTTAAACGGATCTGCCGTATTTTTAGGGATCCGTTGAAAGGACAAGAACCAGTATGTAATCTTATAATGGTTCCATTATTGTGTAACATTTTTTTAAAGGACGGGAATGCATCTAATGTCTTCTCTCCCGCCCTGGTTGAAGAAGGAACTAAGAGTCTGACACTCCCTGTCAGACTCTTACAGAATTAAAACCATCCGTGTTCCTCCTAATGCCCTTTGCGTTCCAGGGCGGTGACTCTGTCGAACAAATTCCGCAGCCATTATTATCTAACCTATGACCTGTGCGTGTGTGTGTGTGTTTATCTGTCACAGATGATTTTTAGAAAACTTTTTGGTCAATTGGCATGATACAAGATGGTATGAAACATTTTTATTTAACTAAGTTTCAAGTGGCAAGTTCAACCATCGAAAATTGTTTGCGACCTCTCCCTTCCCTCTCTGTTAAAACCTAACATGTTACAGAATTTGGAGTGAAAATTACAATAATCAACAAAAGTTCTGGCCGATTCTGTAAAATTTTCCACGGTTGTCCGTTGGAAAATCTTCAATGGACAACCGATCAATAGTTTATAGAAACAGCAATAATACGGAACCCGGATAGTGAAAACTCAGCTGGCTCCTGTTTTTATTATTAAACTAGCTGACTTGCGCAACTTTCGTCTGCGTCACTTTTTCCATTATTGTCCCGCTCCTATTTGTCTTAGCGTGATGAGCCTATAACCTCTTCCTCGATAAATGGGCTATCTAACACTGAAAGAATTTTTCAAATCGGGCCAGTGGTTCCTGAGATTACCCTACATACAAAGTTACAAACAAATGTTACCTCTTTATAGTAAAGATAAAGATAATATTAGTATAGATAAGGTGTAAGAATCTCTTTTATTGTGATTGTAGAAGTACACCTGCCGAATATTTTGGCTTCATAATTCCATTGTGAAAAAGAGTTGGTGCTATTTGTCAAGGATAGCTCCGTCTCTATATCACAACGGCATTTTGATGAAATTGGTAAGATATTGTTTGGGGGGCTGGTAGTAAAATAGTACCTAATTTCTTGAATTCTGACTTCGAATATTGGCTCAACATGGGCCCGACAAGACCGAAGAAGTCTGGCCACGCGGTCGACTATCATCGCGAGCGGATGTGCATTTGTCGCCGGAAAGTGGTAAACGCCGTAGGATTGTATAATATCGCGTGAAATTATAAACTTTATTTCTTTAGACACGGATAGCTTAGAAACCATTGAATTTGGATGGGATTTATGTTATACAAATCGATTTTTTAATAGTATATCTAGAAAATATAATCTAATCAAGATTTATTACAATCTGACGGAGTCCGCAATTTTCCGATGACATATAATTTCGTGGTCGTAAATTATAACATATTTACCTTCCCCAACTTTATTCACTTGAAAACCATGCTAAACTTTCATTAAAGCAAACTACTCAAGAAAGTAGATCTTAAAATTACATAGGAGGCAAATTACACCCACAATGAACGGAGCTGGTCTAAGTGCAGCGCCGACAAAGATGGATGATCCCTAATCCCGTGACTTGCGATCCTACCGCCCTTTACGAATTTATTGGAGAAACTACGCTCTCTTACAAATGCCGATATAAATGTATGTGGAAAGTTTAGTTAAGTAAAACTAACATCTGCGTTGACATGAACAAGGACACATTTAGGGAACTTGAGAAGTTTATTTTTATTCGTATTTATGACCTTTTTTCTTAAAAGGGAGGATGTTGGGTGTTTGGGAAGAGGAAAGATTAATTTGAGTCACATTATAAAAGTAACTTTGTAATCAACTCATCCTTTGTAAAGTGATCTCAGTTATAACTGGATGGTTCAACAAATAAAAGGAGTACTGTACACAAGATTTTTTGATGATTAAATTAGTAACAACGGACCGATAAACAAGGCCTATTTTGTTACAACGTAGTGACTTTGACTCATCTTATAGTTTGTCACACGACATTGACTTTAGTCTAAACAAAAAAATCTGCAAGTCCGTGCACACATTCAATCCCATTTCTTATTCAAAGTTCAAAGTCTGCGTAGACATAAATCGGTGTCGTATAAACGGTCCATTAGTCACAGCGGACTGCCGTTGCTATGCATGTAGCCACAAATGTCTGCTACGACGTTGCTACACACGTAGTCGCAAATCTACGCTCGTAGTCGCAAGACTACGGATATCTACTACGACGTTGCTACGCACGTAGTCGCAAATCTACGCTAGTAGCCGCAAGACTACGGATATCTACTACGACGTTGCTACGCACGTAGTCGCAAATCTACGCTCGTAGCCGCAAGACTACGGATATCTACTACGACGCTGCTACGCACGTAGTCGCACATCTACGTTCATAGTCGCAAGACTACGGATATCTACTACGACGCTGCTACGCACGTAGTCGCACATCTACGTTCATAGCCGCAAGACTAAGGATATCTACTACGACGTTGCTACGCACGTAGATGCAAATCTACGCTCGTAGCCGTAAGACTACAAATATCTACTACGACGTTGCTACGTACGTAGTCGCAAATTACGCTCGTAACTGCAAGACTACGGATATCTACTACTTCACTAACACATTCTTCTTGTTCAGAACTTAAATACAATTGATTTCGGTGGCTTACTTTCAAAGGTGCATACCATTCGGCTAGAAGCCTAAAGAGGCTTCATGAAAGTAGACATTTTATGTTCAGAGTGACACCTTTTCAACAACTAAAACTTTTGCCAACATCAACAACTACACCAACATTGAAGGATTACATAACATATTCGCTCGAAAAACACCGATTGACAAGTCAGTCTTGTCGACCGGTCTGTGTTTTATCGCACATATTCCAGCCTATCGATTTTGCGGAGTTACGTCGTAAAAAATAACTCTGCGGTGACGCCGGATGTAATACATTTATCCCTACAGAATACAGGATCGATGTTGTGTGCTTTGATAGAGGAATTTGTTTGGGTAGATATTTATTTTCGGCGATTGAAATGTTTGTGTTAAAGTTTTTGATTGGTGGAGAGCTAGACGTTAGTTGCTATATTATTTGGGGTCGAATTTTGGTCACGGTGGACAATCTCAACCAAGATTACATGACCAACTATGCAGGAGATATTATCTATACTAATATTATAAAGCAGAAGAGTTTGTTTGTTTGTTTGGTGGAACGCGCTAATCTCAAAAACTGCTGGTCCGATTTAAAAAATTCTTTCAGTGTTAGATAGCCCATTTATTGAGGAAGGTTACAGGCTATATCGCGCTAAGACAAATAGGAGCGGAGCAGTAATGGAAAATGTGACGCAGACGAAGTTGCGCGGGTCAGCTAGTAGTACATAAGTGCGAACACAGAATTCCCTGTAATAGGCCATTGAGACGTTAATCTGATATGACTGAACAAAATAAAATAAAAAAATGACCTGAGAAAAATCTGGCGCACGACCATAGGCTTTACGTGCTTTCAATAAAATGCGGGCACACCATCAAATTCCTAACTGGACTTGGAAATAAATCCTAATATATAAAATTCTTCCATTACCGAGTGACTGAGTGACTGAGCTATGGAAAGTCGAAACTGCTGGTTCTAGAAATCTGGAATTTGGCATAAATCCTCTACACACCTGTCTTCGGGGAGTGTAGAGGAGGATTTCTCGAAATTTTTACGAGAACGGGAAAAAACGAGATATGCGTGTACGAAGTCGCGGACGTAAGTTAGTTCCTAATAGAACAATCGATCCCTGGACACCACGCCCAGTATCCGCGCGAGCGAGCGTGTGAGCGGGTTCTAGAGTTGGGTTTTTAGTATAGTTACGGTATTCAAAATGTTAGTATCTAGGACTGAGCAAAAATCTATTGATCCCGAACTTTATGAGACGTAACTTGAGGCCAATTTTTCTAAGTGAAAACATTCAAATTCAATTCGCAAATTCGCAACAGTCAATGTCTTAAAAATCATCTCAGCGAAAATTTAAACAAAAAATTTGTTAAAATGTAGGGAAATTAGAGATGTTCTGGATAGTTTATGTCTGCGATGTGAATGCATATAATGATAAGTCCTTTAAAATTCCAGAATAAGCCTGTAACAGCACTCCGAATTTATTTAAGGGAAATTATTTTGTGAAAACGGCCCGGAAAACAATTAACAATTTACACACAAAGATACATCCATTTTTGTGAGCAATGTTTTAAAATATCATTTTCAACAACACACAAAATATGAATGCCTTCCATTTTCAGTTAAAATTAAGCGCAAATATTTTCAGTTGTGCAATTTGAGCGGAATTTAAATGTACTGTTGATGATCGGTGACAGTGTTCGTTCGTGCTTATCACGCGATTTTATAGCGTGACATGACATCAAGCTGACGTGACGTGTTAAAATATTTCATTGTCACGTAATCTCGGTATGAACGTGATGGCTTGTGTGTTTATTTTTAATAACCGTCTCTTTTAACGTGCTGAAAGTAGGAACTGTAATGGTAAAAAAATTGCAAGGACTTTCCGAGAAAAACCTTGATATTATATGTCTTTATTTTAAGACTTTTTTGTGACTAGGATTTCGCGGTAGCCACTAACAATTAGGACAGAGTCATTAAAAAAATAATGTAAGTAGTGTAAAACGCCTTCAAGTCATAATTTTTGGAAAATGAATGTAACCGATTTTTGAGGAACAAAAAAAGATGTGAAACAACGTCTTTGTAGGTTTTATTTCCTTAAAAATGCAACTCTATGAATTTATAACATCCAACTGAATAATTTCGACACAACTTCCTACAACATGCATCCGAATTGAATTAAATTGGAGAGCAATGTCGTTGTCACGTCATCCGTTTGTTGTTTCACGTACATTGGCTAGTTTACTTCACAAAGACAAAGCAAACAGCACAATGATCGTGCGGCCGTGTGTTATTATACGTGTCCACGGGAAATTAACCCATTGTAGTAGCTGTCACGCTGTCTGAGCGCTAACTGTGGTGACAGCGTGCTCCATGTTTTGTTTTGCTAACACGCTATTGGAGTTGTTTAATGATATTTGCCAAAGGATGGAATATTATATGAAAGAAAATATTATTTTATGGTTGTGTTGGTGCCTCTGTCACGCAAAATATCGCTAAGATCGAGTGGATTTCGTTTTGGTAACACGTTAG
The DNA here is from genome assembly GCA_963859965.1 of Ceramica pisi. Classification (NCBI taxonomy): domain Eukaryota; kingdom Metazoa; phylum Arthropoda; class Insecta; order Lepidoptera; family Noctuidae; genus Ceramica; species Ceramica pisi. Next base: position 3,322,069 of record OY982542.1, read on the forward strand.
AAATTGAAGAGGTGGGCTTGCCGCACTGTCTGTGTGCTAATCGCGATGACAGCGTGCTCCGTGTTTTGTTTGCACATAATAGACACCGGTCTATAAAGGCTACTTGAGTAGAATCAGAGAAACACAACACGCTACCCGTCACTGGCCAATTTTCCCAATCAACTTTGAACCTAATGCGTTAGCGGTAAAGATGAGAATGAAATTTGACAGATTGTTGAATGATAAAGATAATGATTCTCCTAAAGTGGCCATTTTAGCCCCCAGGTGATGAATCTACTCTAGTTATTAATTTCGGCTGCCGTCACGCAAAATAAGCACCAAAAGCAATGACTGCAGATTTGGATGTTTTTTTAATAGTTGGTTTATGATTGTGATGATGTGGTTGCACTCCAGTAGGTACATTAGTTACAGTAAATTTGACTGTCATTTCGCTCTACTGTAAACTTAGTCAAAATGATTTGAGCGTTGTCACTTTCTAAGGGGCGATATTTAGCAAACCGTTGGAATTTTATTTAACCCTTAAATGGGCATACTAATCTGGGAATCGGAAAATAATGCAAAATAAGCATAGGTTTTATTGGTAGAAAATAAATTACAAAAAAATCTGTTCTTTGAATGTTTCATGACTGATTGATAAGTCTTTAAATAGCCTTTGTACAACAATGGAATACCTACCAGGAACTCATTATTTAATTAATGAGCTGAAAAACATGGTGGGAAATGTATTCCCTTTGCCTTATTAAGGGTATATTTATAGTGAACAGTTCACATCTACATATTTTCCCCCAATAAGATACCACACTCACATCAATCACTAACTACGACATTATGTACGCAAATTGTATAATTGGAGTATGTAACGACGACAAGCGATCTCTAGGGGACTTAAATGAACCCATTGAGCTCTTTGTCACGCTGACTGTGTGTTTATGCCCTTATGTTAGGGATGATACAGAGGTTATTGAGCGGAGGTGGAGATATAGGTAAACCTTCATGGCGTACCAGAGTATAGTCCCGCAAACCTTTGTCTCACCTGATGGAAAGTGATGATTAGGCCGAAGATGGAAGCGAGTTTCACCCGGAATCCTCTTACACAGAGGAACTGGCTATCATACCTCTAACTGCCGGAACACAACAATGCTGTTAACATAGTTGTTAAGGCGACAGACTTAGTCATGATGGTGGTAGCTTGCCAGGCGGACTTAGAACAAGTCCTACCACCAACAAAACCGAGCAAAAAATTTGCCTCCGCTGGGAAGCGAACCCGGGACCTCTGGGTCTGAATCAGGTGGTATAATCACTAGATCACGGAGGCGGTTAGTGTCACCTGGGGACCACGTGTAGGGATTCGCTGAAGGGTATTCTCCTACGGACGCGGGTGATTCGGCCCCCATGGTATCTGGTAGGCAACAACATGATGGTTGTCGTCGGGCGGTTGCATTTGTTCCGCAACGTAGAGTAGGATTTGTGGCGTCAATTCAAAAATGTCTCTAAGGCACTTGTGCACTCCGCCGGCGACCAGCGAGTAGCGAGTAAAGCTTGAAACTCGAAACGAGTTGGAGAGCAGCAAGTGAAAGGTTTCTATAGTTTTGACGCTCGGCTTTAAGCAAGTGCTTTTGTGCGACTCGCAACACTCGCTCCGGCCCGCACTATAGATAGGTAGAAATTGTCGCTGGTTGGTGAGTTCTGACCGCCAAGCGAGCATCGCCGAGCGAGTGTGCTGAGCGAGTACAATTTTTCCGATATCTCAGTACGATAGCTCCTTTTACTCATAAGAGATCTATATATTTTGTACCTTTCATCAGCGAGCAAATAGTCGATAGCTAACCACTCGTTTAGACAAACGTATTTAAATTATTTCAAAGAAAGAAATCGACCTTTTGGTAATCAAGGCTTTAGCTATATTTCACAAAATCTGGTTTTGTGAAACAGTTCGCTAGCTCACCATATAAGCGACTTTTTAGCGATTCTTAAAATAAACTGTCTTTACCAAACTTTTCTACGGTTGTTACTGATTTTTACAGCAACGTAGATACCTATACCCGGTTCGAAGTTACAGAGGGAATGGTTTAATTTAAATAAAATATTGACTTTTATTTGGCCATAATAACAAGCCCGATAAAAAAAATCCGATGCGGATGCTGGGGTACGACTTCTTGAGGAAATTCCGAGGAAGACTTACGTTGTGATACTTCGCTACAACACTTTTTTTTTAAGGATGGGGAATCATTTAATGTTTCTTCCCGCTCTGGACCGAGATAAAGGGAGTGTAGACTCTTACTGACTAAAACCCATCCGTGTCCCTCGTACTACCCTTTGCGTTCCAGGGCCACGGTGACTTTTTCGAACAAATCCCGCAACACGGGCAGTTCGTCACAACCCTAGTACAGCCCTCATGGTTGCCTTAATTGGCGTGACAGACGATATTTTGTTTTGTTTACCTGAGTGATCATGTTACTAATTATTGTTTGTAGTGGAGTAATTAATATAATATTGCGTAATACTAAGGATTAAGTTTGGGAGAGTGTTAGGATGGGAAATGGGAGAATTAGGTGGGCGTCACCGTGTTTATCGCGTGTAATGACGATGGGATACACGATGAATTAATGTATTAATTGGGCATGTTTATCTTGCGTGGGAGAATAATCGTGGCTAAATAATAACAGCCGCACAGGTCGATCTTCAAGGTTAAGCAACGCTTGCCGAGGTTGGTCTGTGGATGGGTGACCATCTCAACATACCGAGTTTCCTCCGTGTCTCGGAAAGCACGGTAAGCTGTTGGTCTCGGCTGTCATTTGGAGATCTTTGGCAGTCGTTTCGGATAGTCAGAAGCCAGAAAATCTGACACCAGTCTTGCCAAGGAGTACCGTGTTATCCAGTTAATGGGTTGTGGAGGACTGGTCGGCAGCCGCTCCACGTTAAATACTGGTGTTCAGCCGAATCCGGTTAGTCTGGAAGCCGACCCCATTGTAGTTGGGAAAAGATTAGGCAGATGATGACCTTGCGTGGAAGTGGTAACAGTTTTCGGATAAGGAAGATATAAAATGGATGTTTGTTTTTTTAGTTACAGACCATTGGCTATTAGAGTATTTCTGTTAAAACACAGGCAGATCCTAAGCCCCTCGTTTAAGGCCGTACCCTGAGCAAATAACCTTGAGCATTTTTTCCCTCAATAACAGCGCAAGAGATACAATAGCGAATACGCTCAGAATGTTGAATAAAATCGTTATAAAATCTAATTTTGGTCGTATGAAAAAAATACTTCTACCAAAATGTTCATAATTAAATTGCCTATCCATTAGTGTAAGTACAAAATCAAAATAATCGTTAGTTTTCGAGAAGATGCATGTTTTCAGTAATTTTTTCTCATTTCTGTGGTTTCGTCGTGAGGAGATTACTTAAACATTATACTTAATAATAAAAAATAATATCTACCATTTTGAAGCCAAGATTATGTAGAAATTTAATGTATTTTTTATTAGTTGATATTTCTTTTGGATAAAGAGTAGATAGCTCCAAAAAACTGCACAAAAAACGGCTAGCGCTGCGTTTTGCTCGGGGACGCGCCTTAACGAACGAATTCTTCTACACCATTCATTTCCTGAATTTAATCACTATCATGATAGTGATTAAATCGATCACTATCACTACATATTATAAAACCAAATCTTTCGCCGCGTCTGTATGTTTGCGATAAACTCAAAAACTGCTGCACCGATTTTCACGCTGTTTTTACCAATAATAATTGTATAGAGTTCTCGAGGAAGGTTTATTGTATAATTTGTCAAGCGGGCAAAGCCGCATGCATCAGTTAGTATAGACTAAACTACAAACATCGATAGGGTCGTGTGAAGAGTTGGCATTTAGCATTAAGGACAGTAGTTTTTTAGAAAGCGATTATCACGACCAAAATCTTTTAGGAAAAGCTTTTTATTTTTCACTTTTTAGTGGTACCCCACACCTAACTACACCACTGCAAAATCGCAGAAAAGCAAAATACGCAATTTCGATTAATTGGACGACATAAAACCATCATCCAAGTAGACGAATTCCAGCTATTTTGATTTAAAATCCAAACTTCGTAACCGATTTTGATAAATTTTAAATGGGACCAATGTGCAAGTATATCCTATCAGATAAATCAATAATTAGAATTTAAAAAGAACGTTTTCAAATCGGTTCATAGGTAATTGTAGGAGTTATGAGGTAACAAACATAAAAAAAAAAGAAAAAAACATACAACCGAATTGATAACCTCCTCCTTTTTGGGAAGTCGGTTAAAAATAAAACACGACGACTTAAAATCGATCAAAAGGCAGTCAAGGGTCTTAAAAGTTGGCCGCTAAAATGGCTGATGCATCATTGAGCCCGAATCTCGAGAACTCGAGATGTCGACTACTCGAGATATCGAGATTACGGCTGATTCTCACACTCGATATATCGAGAGGCTCACGAGAATTTCGTGCAGATTATATTCCAGTGAAGAGGGTTCAAGCTAAAGTAGGCCGCATTTGTACGGTTTTTCGTGTCGTTATTGGTTTCTAATATTGCAATTATCTAATTCTCTCATGTTGACATGGATTGAGTGAGGGCTATCCCGTTTGAATTCACCGCTAGAGGCGCTAGTGTAGCGTGAGGTCTTCGTAATGTCGAATTTTACTGTTGGTTGGCGTTTGAATCAACTTCATTTACTTATTTGTTTTGATTTTTGTGAATATTTTACTGGAGCAGACTGACTCTAACAATAGCAGATTAAGTTACGTTTGTGCAGACCACAGCATTGAACTTTCTTTTTTCTTGGAATATAAATATGTATATTATCTTCTTCTTTTTTACATAGTGATGAGTCCACGTTATACTGCGACGCTATTTATGTTGTACTAGCTGACCCGCGCAACTTCGTCTGCGTCACATTTTCCATTACTGCTCCGCTCCTATTTGTCTTAGCGTGATGGCCTATAGCCTTCCTCGATAAATGGTCTATCTAACACTGAAAGAATTTTTCAAATCGGACCAGTAGTTCCTGAGATTAGCGCGTTCAACCAAACAAACAAACAAACAAACTCTTCTGCTTTATAATATTAGTATAGATTAAATCACACGTTTACGGCATCATACATTATTTTTCTTCTAACTTTATTCACATGAGCGTAATAACCACTTTAATGGGATTCAGGACCATATTCGACAGTGGCGCCAACTGGTGAGTACAAAAACGGTACCCTTAATTGGACTAGCTTCTAGTTACCAGGCACTGTTTGAATGGACATGTAGTGGTCTTTTTATGTTATAACTAGCTTTTTAAGAAGCTCGTGTCTAAATAATAATAGCTGCACAGGTTGGTCTTCAAGGTTAAGCAACGCTTGCCGAGGTTGGTCTGTGGATGGGTGACCATCTTAAAATACCGAGTTTCTTCCTTGCCTCGGAAAGCACGTTAAGCTGTTGGTCCCAGCTGTCATTTGGATATCTTTGGCAGTCGTTACGGATAGTCAAAAGCCAGAAAATCTGTCACCAGTCTTGCCAAGGAGTACCGTGTTACTCGGTTAATTGTTTGTTATTTAGCCACCAGCTCCTCCATTTGCAAACAAATTCAGTTTTAATGTAACTTAAGCAAATCCATTCTACACGGCCTATCCGTTTGATTGCTGTGCTGTCCAAGTAGACACCGATCACCAAAGTCAGAACGAAACGGTCGCTAACTAGTGTCCTATTAATTTTAGGAAAATTTTGTCTATACTGAATAAAGTATTTTTATTTGCTTTTCAAAGCATAACTGCCAACCTATTCAACCTACTCGTAAATGCACGCACAAATAATTTGAATGTTGGTACACTGTGTTATATGCGTCAACACCGCTTGAAAACGTATCGTGTCGTAGACGATACAGGGAAAATAACGGATCGCTTTCATTGAGGGAACTGTATTGATGGTTAGGTTACTAACAAGCACTCTATATTCCGGTCCTACATCAATGGTGTTATTGCCTTTTGTGCTGGCATATCTTTGTGGTTCAAGCCCCCCCAAAAAGACCTGTACGTCTTTTGTGCTTTGCAAACTAACGAAGTCATTGAAGAATTTTATTTTTTCTATAACTTTATTTAATCTTTCATTTGAATCAGAAAACGATCGAATTTCAGTTATGTTTAATGAACATTAATTTCTACCTTTTTGGCTTACACTTACATTCCTAAAGCACTTGTCTCTGGCGAGGAAGCGATTAGCTATAGATTATTAACTAAACTACGCTAAAAAGTCGCTTATAAGGTTACAAAACCCGTTTTAGTGAAATATAGCTAGTGCTTTGAAACCAATAGGTCGATTTCTTTCTTTAAGTAATGTAAATGAATATATTAAGCACTTGTCTCACCGCCGGCGAGAAAGGGAGAAGCTATCGACTATTTGCTTGCTGAGGAAAGGGACAAAAGATATAGGTCTCGTGTGAGTAAAAGAGACACATATATTCGTAATCGACAGCTGGCTGTTCACACTACCGGCGAGCGGCTCTTACCTCAAGTTGATCGTAGCGACAAAGTTATAAAAGATTGTACTCGGCGATGGTCGCTGGGCCACCAACCAGCACTAATGTCTAGCTATAGTGTGGGCCGGAGCGAGTATTCCGAGTAAAAGCCCGTCGCACAAAAGCACTCGCGTCAAAACTATCGAAACTTTTCACTCGCTTCTCGCTGCTCGCCAACTCGTTTCGAGTTTGAAGCTTTACTCGCTACTCGCTGGTCACCAGCGGTGAGAGAAGTACCTTAAACTTTTATCATGGAAAGTTCGTGATATCCTAGTAGACAAACACAGTGAGAGGAAAGACGTCGTTACTGAGGAGGAAAGTTAGTGCTACATCTTGGGCGCTTTTCTCGAAATAATTAAATAAAAATAAAATAAATAATAATATCCTTGGACATTTCACACAACGCCATATATAGTCCCAAGCTAAGCAACCTAATGCTTGTGTTATGGTAACGAGATGGCTGATAAACTACTTTTATACTTTTTTTTTGTAAATACATACATATATAGATAGAAAAACACCCAGACTCGGAACAAATACTCGTAGGTCGTACAAATATTTATTCCGTGCGGGAATCGAACCCGCGACATGCTGCGCAGCAGTCAATCGCTCAACCACTGCGCCAACCGTGTCGTTGGCAAGAAAAAGCGGTAAAATGAATGGTGTTGATCTTTGTCCTAGTTGAGAGATAACTTCTTTTTTCCGCGATTGCGTTTCCTTGTTCTATCCTGAATCATAGTACATTTTTTCGGAAGAAAAAGCAGAAAAATCATGACGCTCTGTAATAGTAGCTTCAATTGGCGAAAGAATAAGGTATGTATTTGATGACAGTTAAGAAAATTTTTATGAATTAAAACTTTGAGTGATTTTATTTACGACTTGTCTTTTCTCTATGTTTAAAAAATAAAAATAAAAATCCAGCCTTATGTCCCATTTATTCTGTAATTGAATAACTTTTCATTCTTTTTTATTTTCTTCCAGAGAATACTCTTTATTCAATTAGTTAGTAACTAGCATTTCTCAGAAGATCACTTTCAAGTTTACAAACCAACTCACAATTTCCCAGGAACATCAATTCCACACAATAGTGTTGTGACTTCGTTGGCACACTTTCTACGAAACACAGTTTCTGATATTAACAGCAAGGAACATAGCTGTTGGTCGCAGGTGGTGGCAAGTTCATACCGTTGTCGGTCGAAAAAGAGCTCGATAAGGGCGAAAAGGGTACAAACTGAAGGGTCCCCCAAGGGAGCTGTGAATGCCATTTGGGGTTAGAATACGGAGGAGCCTTTGAAGGTTTGATAGGACCTCGATGATGGGAGGTAACAAGGGTCATGTAATCAAAATTGTCACATGTGTGTTCTCACTTTTAAATCCATCCAAGTTTGACTTTTAAATATCGCTTTACCTCCGCCCTAGGTAATGTTCTTTTGTAACTTATAGGTTGTTTGAGTTATGGTTTATATTAGTGCTATTTTTATAATCTATACCCTGTATTATTAAGGGTGGGGAAATTATCAAATGATTTCTTCCTGACTGGGCGGAGCGGAAAGGAGTATCAGGCTCTACTGACTAAAATCTTTCAGAGTTCCTCCAAATGCTCTTTGCGTTCCAGGGCTACGGTAACTCTTTTGAACAAAATCCGCAACTTAATCTGTACCCTATTTTATGGATAAAAATACTCCGATTAAAATCCATCCGAGTTCCTTCAAATGCCCTTTGCGTTCCAGGGCAGCGGTGCCTAACTTTTTTGAACAAATTCTGCAGCCCATAATCTATACCTTAGTCTGCCGTTCATTAAACCCTCTGTAATTAGGCAAGGCTACCTTAACTGATACTTTCGTTGTGTAAGTGTATTAACAAATACAACAAAAACATATCCTGATAAAGTAGGCCTGCCCCATCCAAAAAGTGACATCATGATCCCGTTTTGGAGAGAGAGACGGAGCTATACAGAACGAATAGCACTATCCCTTTTTCACAACAAAATCATTATGGTATTCGTCAGTCATAGTATGGGGGCAATGGTGATGACAAATGACATTTAAGGCTGACATTGACAGCACCTTAAATGTCAATTTGACATTGGCAGCACCATCAATATTATAGCACTCATAGTGATGTTTTTGCGTTGCCACATTGGGACGATGCGTTTTACTACTTAAACGCTACGATTTTGACCTTGTAAACCCATTATTATTATCTCCTTTTTATACATTACCTAGATTTTTAACCATAATTTAATTCTTACCACACGAACACTCGTCTTTTCAGGCGAGATCAATTTCGATAAGAAGCGAAAAAATATACATAAAGTGTGTAAAAAGGAATCTAATTTTGTGAAGGATGTATTTTTTTCTCCCAAAGAGAATCCCTCTTGCAAGGGCCGCGTATTGGGTTTTATCAGAATATGTTTGAGATATAAGTCTCTATGTTTTTTCTTATCTTAGAGTGGAGAGCTGAATAAGAATGATTTCTCGAATGTCACGATTCACGTGTAAGGTATGAGTGAACGAAAATATCATTGTTGGCATGTCGACGAGGAAAAAACGAGATGGGAATGATAGAATGAGGTGTGAATGAATCAATGCAAACTCATTTATTTCAAGTAAACCATTTACAGGCACTTTTAATACATTAAGCATTTTCTGTCATCAATATAGTCATAATTGAAAAGAGCTATTATGCTGTTAATATAATTATTTCTAATTTAAGGTCTGTTTGGAGAAAATGCCCTTAAAATGTACAATATAGACGCAAAAGTTAAGGTTTTTGTTCAGTTCATAATAACCATAAGTTACAACAGTCAAAAAGCTTCCCAAAAAAAAAATTGGTAGTACTTGGTAAGGTGATAAGTTTTGAGTAACAAAGCTGAGGGTTGTTAGAGCCCTAACAGCTATAAGCTGTAAACCATTGAAAAGAGCTTTTAATTTAGAAGAACCCTTACAACTAATAAAAGTTTTATCAATTAAGTTTAAAAAGAAATTCGTTTAGTGTATTACCAAAATAAGTGACTTGTTGTAACAGTGAAGTTAAGGTTTGTGACCAATGCACGATATATAGCCATAAGCTAATTGTAACTCATTTGTGTAGCTTTTCTTCAGAAGACTGTCTGTCTGTCTGTCTAATTTGTGTGGTCCTCGTATCATTATCAGCCATAGACGTCCACTGCTGGACATAGAGCTACCCTAAGTGTCGCCACAACAACCGGTCCCGTGCGTCTCGCCTCCATCGGCTTTCCGCGACTCTTTTTTTTTATACAAAACGGGGAAACTCTTGGCCTAAATCTCACCTGATGGAAAGTGATGATTAGGCCGAAGATGGAAGCGAGTTTCACCCGGAATCCTCTTACACAGAGGAAATGGCTATCATACCTCTAACTGCCGGAACACAACAATGCTGTTAACATTGTTGTTATGGCGACAGACTTAGACATGATGGTGGTAGCTTGCCAGGCGGACTTAGAACAAGTCCTACCACCAACCAAACCGAGCAAAAAATTTGCCCCCGCTGGGAATCGAACCCGGGACCTCTGGATCTGAATCAGGTGGTATAACCACGAGACCACGGAGGCGGTTAGTGTCACTTGTTTAGCACCACCCGGGGACCACGTGTAGGGATTCGCTGAAGGGTATTCTCCTACGGACGCGGGTGACTCGGCCCCCAATATGACTAGACTAGACTCTCATCAGATCATCGGTCAACCTTGTGGGAGGCCTTCCAACCGAGGTCCTCGTATGATATGATCAAAACAAATTGTGACTTCTGAGTTTGTTTGTTATTACAGTAATCTGATAGTAAACACTGACCATAACATACCTATAGTTTTTTATATGTCGTTAAAGTGTTTGTCAAATCCAATGACCAGAAATCATAGAGTAGAATAGAATAGAATACTCTTTATTATGTACACCATATTAGTTACAGAAAAAAATTGATGAAGAAAACATTACATAGGGTGACACAATGGGTGGCCTTATCGCTAAGAGTGATCTTTTCAAGACAACCCTTGGATGGATTTTAAAGAGAAAGGAAATACAGTAAAGTAGGTAGTAATAGGCGGGGTCATTTTTTTCTTTTTTTTTCACTTAAGCCAAATTTCAAGTGTACGACAAGAACTTAGAAAAAAGAAAGATAAATGAAATCAGATTACAGGATCATTAATATCAACCAATCAGATTGACGAACAACATTATCGAAAGTTTATTTCAATCTCTACCAGGTCCCGAATAACTGGCAGAATTTATCTGCCTTTGAAAAACTTTCCATAAAGAAAAACATGTTTACTGCTCGCGTTTTCCTTAACTTTGTCGACATCAAAGCTATTTATTGGAAAGAGAAAAAATATGAGCGAGTTTGGTACAAGCCGATCGCGGAGTGAAGTGTAAATGTTGTTCCACACATGTCTGGGCCGTATCCGGGATGTGGCCGGGACGTAAACAAGCCGTGGTTTGTCTGGAGCTCAAAACAATATCGGTGGAGTTTAATATGAACTCGTTCACAGAAGGCTTTTTTGATTATACTAATTTTAAAGTAACGTTTACATTCGCATCTCATTTGTCAAAAACACCTTAAAAATACCTACATTTTAACAAACACATCGAGATATTTGATTTTAAAATTAGCAGAATTGGCTCTCAGATTTATTTATTTATTTAACACTTTCAGTGCGGAAATGTACGGAGGCGGACTTAATGCCAGATACCATAGATGTCCGTGTCCAAACCATGCACGTAGCGTGACTACGTTGTGACCCACCACGGTCCGGGCACGGTCTTGATATGTGTAGATTAACCTTTACAGTGTGACGGGATAGAGATAAATTTGAAGATACAGGGACAGCTATACAAATTCAATAACATGTTCTAAATGTAATTTTGTGTGTTTGATACACTGAGGGAGATGGCGCTTTTAGATGTTCTATTTTATAAAAGGTTGTAACGATGTGTTAAGATGATATTCGTTTTTAATACATCTTGTTTATTCGGTTACTGGTCGGACAACATCGCATGAGATGGTTCCTGTAAATAAATATACAGTCTTTTGTTTTCATATTTGGTAAAAAAATTTTTCAACCCGCGGTTTTAGATGCGTTTTGCACCAAAGATAAAAGACCACCTTAAGAGAATCATTAGAATCAAAATATGAATCACAACAATGTATCAAATTCCATTTTCATCTCTATCGCTATAACCGCATTACTTTCAAGGTTGATTGGGAAAATTTGACAGAGACAGGTAGCGTGAATTTCTGATTCTGCTGAATTGGCCTTTTTATACCGATGGATATATGCATACAGCGTTCTCTATCAAAGATAACAAATTGTACAGAAACCTAAGTACCTAAATGAGTCGCTAGCATCTGACACACGGTGTCTAAAGCTATTACTGCTGTTCTTTCCGAACACTGTCTGTGCATTGTGACGTATTTCTTGTGTTAAAAAGTAACGTACATTTTATTGTTTTTTCTTTGACCCAATCAGATACTCTTTGAGACCAAGCTTAGTGATTGTTTGTGAATAAATCCAATAAATCTTATACGATTGGTTATTTACAATTACAATGCAATCGAGTATTCAATATCAATATTTTGTCAAGAAAATTTCAAGTAGATTAGAGTTTCTCAGTGGAAACTCGTTCAAATAGTTTGCAAAGAGCTATTTCTTCGATCTACTTTAGGTAAATACAATATACACCGAGGGCCGAGTCACCCGCGTCCGTAGGAGAATACCCTTCAGCGAATCCCTACACGTGGTCCCCGGGTGGTGCTAAACAGGTGACACGTTACTAACCGCCTCCGTGGTCTAGTGGTTAAACCACCTGATTCAGACCCAGTGGTCCCGGGTTCAATTCCCAGCGGGGGCAAATTTTTTGCTCGGTTTGGTTGGTGGTAGAATTTGTTCTAAGTCCGCCTGGCAAGCTACAACCATCATGTCTAAGTCTGTAATAACAACAATGTTAACAGCATTGTTGTGTTCCGGCAGTTAGAGGTATGATAGCCAGTTCCTCTGTGTAAGAGGTTTCCGGGTGAAACTCGCTTCCATCTTCGGCCTAATCATCACTTTCCATCAGGTGAGATTTGGGCCAAGAGTTTCCCCATCTTGCATAAAAAAAAAAAAAAAATTATACTAATGCCAATTTTGTTTTTACTTAAACAGAAATTTGGAACTCTCTATCTGAATATAATAATATGCAATCTCTTTCACTATCATTCACAGTTATGACACTTTCAACATACACCATTTGCTACCAACCTTTCATTTCATATCTCGTGTTAGCTGAACATACTGATGCAGATATATTATTCATTGACACCAAGCCTATTCAGAAAGCATAGAATTCCACTGACAACCCTCAGATCCGATACTATCAGTTCCACCGTCCCTTGCGATGTCCATTATAGTCTCAGGAAGGACGTGTCACCAAGCGAGACAGCATTATACCCGTGTCTAACGATAGTAGGGGACAGGCATGTTTCATTGTGTTGCGTCTCGATTGTTAGAACTTTGTATGCAGAAAGGAAACTCCTTTTATGTCTGCTCGCCTAGTACACCGCGTTGGTTTTATGACATACTATTTCACTCTGTTTTTTCTATCATGCTGCAACATTATTATTTACTGGAAGTTCGTTTTTTGTGGGCTGGCAACCTAAATTGTGATTTTGACACCTGCTATTCTTTTGGCGGGTACTTTTTTATTTAGACATCGGAGTTCGCTTTTGTTTGAACTTCCGATTGTTCATTTGCTATGCAAAGATTGTTGGCTGTTTGACTTTTGGGAAAGAAAAGTTTAGGCGCCTTTTATTCGTTGTTTGTAAGACAAACTCAACTGTGTCTTACGTTTTGCTATCAGATCAATGTTTTATACTGATTCGATGGTATTCAATAAGATGATTCTTTTTTATTGCTTTAGTTTCGAGTGGAAATAACGATATTTGAATATTTGAAAAAAATTTTACCCTTCTACGTACTCTACAGAAACTCGAATCATAACATCCTCCCACATTAGCTAAGGGCCTCACGCGTCACGCTTCAACTCTCGTACGTGGACTTAGGCCTTCATTCCTTTCCACACGTGCTCGCCTGATACCCTTGGGCCTGCCAACTTTCACGCCAGAATGGCCTCGAGTCCTAAGTAACTAATAAACTTTACTAATTGTGAAATCTAATTATGAAGACGAAGAGCCTACAACATAGTCTTTTAGTTAAAAGTGAAATTCTATATTCTTAAACTTATTCGATTTTTAATTTCTGCGAACTAAAATAAGACTTATTCTCCAATAACTGTGATATTTATTGGAAGAAATGATTATTAATTTTACTTCAAGGAAAATAGAATTTAGATAAAAAAGACTGGGTTGCGTCAACTTAGTTTTCTTGAAATAACTTTTTGCAAAAAAGATGATATTTTATTTTATGAGTATTTCTTGCTACTATGAATCTTTATGCTGACTAATTAGGGTTTCAAAGAAATTTTGTTTTTAGATGTTAATTTAGAGTGTTCAACTTGTATTGCAAACGTATTTCTACTTGTTTTGAAATCCAGCCGAAAGGAACCATTTTAAAACAAGCATAAAGTTGTACGGACACATTAAAGGAACACGCTGTTTAGAAATTCCAATCTAAAAGATGTATGGATATTTTCCAGGTGTTCAAAGTGACTAGAAATTTGCAAAAATATACAGTCCGGTCTTCATCTCTGATAACTTAGATTATTTCAATCATAATTTGTATCATGATCATGTTAAATATCAATTCAACGGATTAAAGCTAAAATAAATGCTAAATAAAAATTAGAGTGAAAGCGTTAATTTCAAATAAATCATTAAAAGACATTTTTGAACTATTAAGGTCGTCAGTCAAAAACAGGAACCAGATTCTATTATTCATAATTTCTATCAAGATCATGTTGAATATCAATCCAACGGAATAAAGCTAAAAAAAATGCTAAATAAAAATTAGGGTGAAAGCGTTAATTTCAAATAAACAATTAAAAGGCAATTTTGAACTGTCAAGGTTCATCAGTCAAAAACATGAAGCTAAATGCACGCTCCAAAGCGTAGACCTCTTTGGAAAAGAATGTGCAAGAAACTCCAGGTCAATTCAATGAAAATGATTTTAAACTGTCCAAAATAATTCAGGACATGGTTTGTTTCTTACATTCAAAACAAGATCACATTTTCCGCGAACATGATGAATTATTAATAGAGGTTCTAGAGAAAATCGGTGCGTGGCAAGCCGACAGTATAAATCAGGTTGTTTGTTACTCGCTACGACAATAACACCTATTGAGTCGGAAATTATAGCCGCAGTTTCGGCTGATGGTAACAGTTCGGCGAATATGCGATGTAGAACAATAAAACTTTGTTAGTTGGTAGGAAACCTGGATTTGAATGAGAAATTACTAGATCTGATTTTAACTGCCATGTTGCGGGATGAATTTAGAAGATATACAACGGAATTCATTAAAATCTGTTAAAATGCATGTTTGTCACGACATGTACCACAAAAACTTAGTAGATTTGGGAGGGTAATAACTAAATACTTAAAATGTTAAGTAGAATTAAAATACAATTTCGCTGGAATCGAATGGGCCTACCTTAGGCGCCAAATGTGATATTGTTACAATACCTACCCGACCATAAAGTAAGTTTGTAGGAAATCTGGATTTGCATGGGAGGATAACGTGGTTTCAAGCTTAATATTTTTTTAAAGTAGATGAGATCTAAGTCAATCTTTTGACCTCATCTGAATATGAAAATATCCTGTAATTAGTTAGGCCCAAGTTGGGCGCCAGAAACTTAATTTGGCGCCCGACATAACAATAATGGTATAAAAGTTTTAACTGAGGAAAAAAAAGGTGCAAACGGTACCACTTTTCAGCTTTATTACCAAATGCCTAATACTGTATTCATTTTCTGTGATCGCACTTAATAATTGTTTACTTACTTCATTCTTTATTTTGAAAAGCTGTTCAGACACACACATTTTACACTCTCGAATGATTTTTTTAACGTAGCTTCGCTAGTGTTTTATTCTATGTTACGTTGTTTGTGCTAGTTTTATTCCGTGTGCCCATATGTTGTGTCGTCGGGAACTGCAACTGAAGGTATATAAATAATGAGAAGGAAAGAACCAACGGAACGGCATACGGATTACGTCCGGGCGTCAGCTCTCGATACGGAAAAAGAGATCTAAAAAAACGGTATGTGGGCGTTTGGACTTGAAATAACAGACCTTTTATTTTTATTTTCATTTGTGCGTTTTACCGGCTTGCGTTATGTTCGGTGCTTGAGTTATGTTCGAAGAAGTTTCTAAGAGGGAAAGTGAATCCAACTGTTGCTTGGACTGGTCTTGTTGGACTTAAGCTATACCTACTTTTTTCCACTTAATTGTTGAGATTATTTTAGCAATACGCACCTTACACCTCATTGCTTTTATTTTTTCGTTTGTCTTGTGCGACATAAACATCCTAAATAAACAAATCATGTTACATTATTATTTATTACTTTTTATCTATACTATACTATCTATACTAATATTATAAAGCAGAAGAGTTTGTTTGTTTGTTTGTTTGGTTGAACGCGCTAATCTCAGGAACTAGGTACTGGTCCGATTTTAAAAATTATTTCAATGTTACATAGTCCATTTATCGAGGAAGGCTATAGGCTATATATCATCACGCTAAGACCAATAGGAGCGGAGCAGTAATGAAAAATGTTACGCAGACGATGACGTGACGTTGCACGGGTCAGCTAGTCTAAATATAAAATGTTGGGAAATTGGTGGGTAAATAAACTAGAAAGGTTATTTATAAAAAAAGCGTTTCCAAAAGTCTTTTATTATGCGCACAGCAAGGGAGTGGAACTCTCTGCCTGCGTCTGTGTTACCGAACGTATACAACCCTAATCTTTTCAAAGTTACAGTGAACAGGCTCCTTCTGGGTAAGCTCGCTCCATCGTAGAACATCGCATCGTACTATTGGTTAAATATTCTCAATACTGCTCACAACTACTAGGTAGTCGCTCGCGTTTGACTAGTGTGCATCTTCAATAGCAATTACAGCAGTTTGGTTTCGCTCCAGATCGTGGTATCAGAAACGTTGGCTATGATATCACAAAGCTGGAAGCCTAATGGCCGAGTTTCTGGTTTCATACCAGCAATTTCCTCCCCACCTTCATGTCAAACAAGTTGAATTTACATAGAGAAACGTTATAGTAAAATGTAGCTCCTTCTGAGGTAAAAATGTTTCTGTATCAAAGTTCGTAACAGATTTTCATAAAATTTAAATGGGACCAATCTGCAAGTTTTATCTGCAATATTCTTTCAGATAAAACAAGAATTTTTCTTATCTGTTCATAATTGTCGGCGGAGTTATGAGGTAACAAACATAAAAAAAACATACAACCGAATTGATAACCTCCTCCTTTTTGGGAAGTCGGTTAAAATTCAGCTCATAATGTCCTTCTTAATACATTTTCATGCGAAAGGAACGTATTTTGATTACTACATACGCCATTTTCTTCCAATCTAAATCGCTTCCATAAAAAAAAAACACGATCCACTTAAAAATTCTCCCCACCAACCAGGATCTAAATAACAGCATTAAATGGCACTCCAGAAAAAATCTTAATAACGAATTAGGTTAACGCACGTCAACTTTATCAATTTATCTGGGTGACGGGCACCGAGCCCATTATCCGGCCCCGGCCGCCACATGTTACCCCGACGGGGTACAAAGGGAGGGGGAGGGGAACACGGCCCTCCGGAAAATGTACAAGCTCCTACCGTACACTATTTATGACGGCGCTTTCTTTCTCAATAAGTTAACATTAACCTCTCCGCCGACCCACTTCCGATTGTATTCACCAACAATACACCTCAAATTCCCACAGCACCAAGTACCACTTACTACGTTTTACAAAATGAAACAATACCCGTTGTACGCGCTTAACAATCAAATACCAACTTACAGTTAACGAGGTAGGATTCATAATCGCCTGGCGCTTTTCGTGTAGTGTTAACGTTTCGGATCGTGCCTTTCGAGATGAATCCACGAGAGTACTTATTACGAAGCTCCTATTTCGTGAGATCTGTTTATTTCTTGATGTACAAGCGATTTACATTCGTATTGGTAAGACATTTGGGAATATTTTGCTTGGGGAAGGTTAGGGCGTTTGTTTTATTTGGGGTTGTGGAGGCAGTGTTTTTCAGTGAGACTGAAATCGTTTTTCGGATAAGACGATTCATCTAAATGTTTTTAGCATCTTTGTTTTCCATTGTTTTGTGTTGTATTGTTGTAAGTTTAGTGACCCGTTTGGCCTTTTAGTGACTTATTGTGGAACATTTGTTGGTATTCAATGTTGTCCTTTAGTCACATTAGAATAGATTTAACGAGGGTTACCTAAAACAATGTCATTGTTTTCGACTAAGTTTCATCTCTTGTGAGCTTTGGATTATTTCTTCAATCCAGTTAAACATTGCTATTTTTTTATTCAGAGAGGGAAATGGCCTCTTTCAAACACCATTTCAGTTTGTTGCCTTATACCGTCATTACAGCTAGTCTATGTTCTCGGAGGGGTTAAGCAGAGATGATAAACTCTTTTTTCCTTTCCCTTTTTCTGGGCCGGACGTTTTGCAAATCTTTCCAAGCACATGGCAATTTATTATACACAATTGAGGCCATATAATAAATACTTTTTCTACTACGCGTATTATAGGATCAAAAGAAGCCACACCTGCCATTTTCCTTTACTGCAGTTGAGAGCTTGTCATGCTCACACAAACTTCTCGCTGATGGTGGCGCGTGTGTTGGATCATTTGGTTCCCTTCAAAATGGTTGAGCTAGATGGTGCTGATGCACGCGTCATGTTCGTGAACGGGCGCCGTCAGTTGAGACTGGTCATCTCTTACCTGCCACTGGCTTATTTTTTAATTTGTACTTTTTGAATTGTTTTATACTCTTTCTTGTTCTTTGCGTTGTCCTCACATATAGAAGCAATCAAAGATAATGTTACCATGATTTTTGTATTAAGTACATCAATTGATTTAAAAGAGTGTCCGTGGAGTTTCTTACACGTTCTTCTCCATAGAGATCTACGCTTTGGAACGTGCAAATAGCTTCATCTTTTTATTTTTGGACCGACCTACCTTGACAATTCAAAAGTGCCTGTAAATGGTCTAATTGAAATAAATGATTGACTTTGACTTTGACTTTGACTTTAACATAACTCACTCACAAGTCACAACACACGATGACACAGGGACACACGTACCATGTAGCTAATACAACCTACCGCTACTTAACATTGTGCCCCAGTACTCACCACTACTAACCAGTGTGCGGTGTAAGCCACATATGGCTCAAGCCCGTCACATGTGGCTTGAGCCCGCTACATGCGCTCGCATGGCTGATACGGGGACTAATCAAGCCGAAGAGCATTGAATATGGTGGAGTATGTCAATCAGGATAACATGTAGACTACAGGATTCATGCTATGCGTTATTGAGTAGGTTGTATAGGATTTTTACGTAGTATTTACTTACAGGACCAATCATATTTTTTTAACGCTTTACCTATTTTTATCAAAGTTATGCCTTTTGTCTTTGTGAATCTTTGTTTTATCTCTTTTGATCTATAACGTGCAACAGATTAAACCTGAGAAGTTATTCCTGAGTTATTATTAAAATGTGTTCATAATAGTGAGCACCATGACCTACTTACATTAATATGAAGGACTATTACGAAATAACTTTTATGGGACCAACCCTCAAAACGCGAAAATAAAATAAGTTGTTGAGAAGAATTTGTCGAATTATGAAGATATACCAAATGTGGTGGTTGTTTTGTTTTCGTGATTTCTATGTTGGTCCTACAATGAAAGTTGTTATACTTACTAATGAAAACAAACAGATTTTATGTTTTACACTGTTTCACCATGTAAGCGTATGTTTTTAGTGATTTCGATCTCATTGTGAGATTGAGAGCCGGAAAAGTAAGCAGCAATAGTATTTTGTTTATTGGTGTTTACATTCTTTTGATTGTAATAACCCCGACTGACTAATATATCTAAATTCATAACGCAATTATCCCCAATACCTTGAGAACTTTTACGAATATCAAACTCCAAATAACAAACTATTTTAACACGAAGATTTTTCCCAGCTTCCCGATCAAAACACAAAACTAACAAGACATAAAGAACAAAAAATCGTTCAAACTAAAAATACAAATACAAAAATCCAATGAAATCATAAGGACATAACAGAAACCGCTTCGCTGACAGCAAACCGAAAGTCGACCATACAGTGGGTGCAATACAAAATTCAATTGGTGCAACTCAATTAAAAGCAAGCGACAGTTTTACTAATTCGAGCATTCGAAACTGTAAATAAGTCTCAAAAGTGCAAATAGCAAACTATATATACTATTACACGAAAAGAAATCCCAGCTTCCCGATCAAAACACAAAACTAACAAAACATAAAGAACAAAAAATCGTTGAAACTAAAGATATGAATACAAAAATCAAATTAAATCATAAGAACATAACAGAAGCTGCTTCACCGACAACATACCGAGCAAACACACTGAAAGTCGTCCACACAGTGGGTGCAATAGAAAATCCAATTGGTGCAACTCAATTAAAAGCAAGCGACAGTTTTACTAGCATTCGAAACTGTAAATAAGTAGTCTAACTGTCAGAGACAAATGAAAGTTGCACAGTGGGCCAATCCGCACGCGATTTAGTGGCAATTCCACTAGACTTGGAGGAGGTCTGCGCTGTTTGGTGCAAGAGACGGGCGGTAACTAGAATTTTAGTTGGGAACTTGTATTGGTTCAAAGTTTATGGCGAGTGTGGAGATGGGATCTAGTTGGAGATCTGTCGGATTGTTTATATGTTGGTGTAATGACTGTATGCTTTTGCGTGGGTGAGTTTCTACGTTTTTAGGGTTCCGTATTCAAAGGATAAAACGGGGCACTATTACTAAGACTCCACTGTCCGTCCGTCTGTCACCAGGCTGTATCTCATGAGCCGTGATAGTTAGACAGTTGTCATTTTCACACATGATTTATTTCTGTTGCCGCTATAACAACAAATATAAAAAAACAGTACAATACAATTATTTAAGGGGACTTAGTGCGCGAGACTGACTCCTACTTGGCTGGTTTTTTAATAAGCAAAAAGAACTACCAAATGGCTCTCATTAAATGCCAAAAGACATCGCGACAGACCAAGGCGAAGATGGCGGGAAGAGCTCGATTCCTGCCGATAGGACTAATCCGACACATCAAATGACAGAGTTGTATGGAAAAGGGGGAGGGAGGCCTTTGACCAGGGTGGGACGAAATAGGGTAATTAGATGGATATATATATATATCTATACTTAATATTATAAGGCAAAGAGTTTGTTTGCTCTTTTGCCTTATAATATATAATATATAATATTCTTTCTTTATTGATCATTTAAAAGTATTGCAGTACATGGGTACATAATTTACACATAGTAAAAATCACTGATTTGCTACAATCATAGTGGGTGCAGTTCCGACCTCCTAACTAGGTTAGTGTATAACCTGTATGAAGGAGTGACAGTTCCGATCCCCCATGGATTAAAGAGTAAGTGATTGCAATATTAAGTACATTAATGTTTTTTACTGCTACAAAAATATGATACTTATAACTATTTTTATAAAAAAGAACAAGGAAAAAACTAATAAATCTAAAATAAAACAATTGGGAAAAAAATATCTTTAGGAACAATTTTGAAAGAAAAAGTGACTAACAGCTACTTATTTGTGTGTGTAATGTGTGTGTATTAGTGTATGAATGTCTGTGTGTAGGTGTGTGTGGGCGTGTGTTGTGTAACTTGTGTAACATAATGCTCCAATTAACTTACCCAGCGGGCCACTAGCGATTAAATAATCATTTTTTCTGTTTCTTCATATGTGAAGTCTAGAAGAAATGAAAGAACCATTTTTCTACATTTATAATTTGATAGGCCGTATACTGGACAATGTTTATTTATTTTATTATATAAAGAAGGGCCAAGAAAATAAAAGAATCTTTTAACGAAAGCAGAGCGTGTACGTGGGACAGAACAAATTAAATCTTTTCTACGTTTATCGATTGACCTGTAAGGCGTTTTTTTGTGCTGTAAGAGAACTACTTTCATAATAAACTGTTGTCTAACGTTTAGAATATTCCACTGACGGTATAATTCATTAGTAGGGAAAATAATAGGTCGAAAGGTAGCAACTTTCAATACTGCTCTGTGTGCTATCTCCAATGGTTTTAAAGTCGTTTTAGCAGCACCTCCCCAACATGAGAACATATATTAAGTCACACATCTATATATATATATAAAGATGTGTAGATAGATTTACAACGCTGTTGACAGTTTATCTAATAACCGTCACACTTTCAGCTGAAAGACGTTACGACAGCTCTGAGGCTCTAGAAAAACTGTCTTTGTATTAGCGAATTCTATTATCAATCTCGTGGTATTTCGACTGCGTTTGTCAATTGACTGGCTGAGTGAGACAACGCACAGAAAGCTACATTTTTGACGATTTGACAATCGCTTTCGCCAAGCTAGCGCTGTGTGCTGATATAATGTCACCAAGCCTCTGTTCCTTTCGCATCTTACAAGAAAATAATTTCGTTAACGTTATTCAAAGAAAAGTAATATTCCTAGAAATACTTTTATATTCTAGACATGCACTTAGTTTAAACGAACTTTTGATACATCCACCGTTTTTCCTATGAAACATTTTCTAACATATTGCAATGTTCATTTCTGACTCGAAGGCAAACAACATTTTATGACATTCATTTTGCCCCTACAACGGAATCATTCTATGATTTTGTTTTTATTTCACTCATATAACCAACATGTGACTTGTACATTTTTATTTTCGGTACAATCTTTATTACTTACACCATACCATATAGGAGCTAAATCGTTGCACATTGGCTTGGTGCCAGGGATAAACTCTCATAGTCTCATGGTTTCTCGGTTTCTCCTTACGAGGTTTTGATTAACCACAGAGCAAATTAAATTACGTAACGTTTCCTTGCTTTGCTCGTTATTGTTATGGGGTTAGTATTATGAGATAATAAAC
The DNA here is from genome assembly GCA_963859965.1 of Ceramica pisi. Taxonomy (NCBI): domain Eukaryota; kingdom Metazoa; phylum Arthropoda; class Insecta; order Lepidoptera; family Noctuidae; genus Ceramica; species Ceramica pisi. The sequence continues at coordinate 3,344,709 of OY982542.1, forward strand.
TATTGTCGCGCTGTATTGTCTTGTAAAAAATGGTTTATGACCACTGTGTTATGGGTTGAGTATGATTGTCGGGCAGTTTTGGTTGTTTCGGTTGATGTATGAGCGATTTTAGCGATGTACTTATTTTATTAATATTTGTATCTATTTTTTAATACTGTGTAACTTAAACTATAGCTATCGGTTTTAGGTTTGTTTTTGACTGGAATGTACCCTGGCGGTTGGGAGTGTCATGCTCACTCAAAAGCCTAGCTGATGGTGGCGTATGCGTTGTATCATTTGGCTCCCTTCTTAATGGTTGAGCCGAATGGTGTTACCGCATGTGTCGTGTTCGTAAACGTTCACCGTCAGTTGGGACTGGCAGTTTCTCAGCTGCTATGGTTTATTTTAAATATTTCTTTGAATTGCTCCTTTTCATTCCCGACGCTTTTATCCTACTCGTCTTTTACATCGTTCTCACATAAATGTATAATTTGATGAAAACAAAACTCTGTAACAATTTATTACTTTAAAGGAGTTTCGCATAAGTACATAAGACTTCTGTGACTGCAAACACGGACGCGTTACGCTAATAAATATTTTTGTAGTGGGTTCAGTTTTGGGGGTCAAACAAGAAAATGAAAAAATGAAAAATGACTAACATTCTTTCTTTCCGCAGTGACGAGACGAGAGAAGTGGATGGGCGCGCCCGCTCCGAGTCCGGAGACGCAGACTCCGTGTACCACGTCAGGGGAGCCCTGCATGACCAGCGGTGGCGGGATAACCAGGTGAGGAATGTAAGACCCGCTTTAAACGTCTGAACCTAATGTAGATTAGTTGTAACAGTAATGACACAAAATGCATGCCGAGGGACTCGTATTTCTAAGAAAAATTCGCGTTCTTGTGGCTAAATAATAACAGCCGCACAGGTCGATCTCCAAGGTTAAGCGTAAATTCCTGGTTTTCAGCTAAGTCCGGTTTGACTGGAAGCCGACCCAAATTTAGTTGGGAAAAGGCTAGGCAGATGGATTCGCGTTCTTGTCACGTTAAATGCAGTGTGATCCTGTTAACATCTCAACTTTGGTGGATTGTCACAGAGGTGGTATTGCATCTTAAATTCGAACGCAATTCAAGCACAAGAACTGCCAGTTGAGCATAAAAACCATCTTCATCAACTCAACCATGCTGGGAATATTTAACATTATTTTGACAACCTTCTTCGAGATAAACCGAAACTTTGGATGGGTGACCATCTTAACATATCGAGTTTCCTCCGTGCCTCGGAAAGCACGTCAAGCCGTTGGTCCCGACTGTCATTTGTAGATCTTTGGCAGTCGTTACGGATTGTCAGAAGCCAGTAAATCTGACTCCAGTCTTGCCAAGAAATACCGTGTTACCCAGTTAATGGGTTGTGGAGGTCTGGTAGGCCGTCGCTCTACATAAAATACTGGTATTCATAGCTGAATCCGGTTTGACTGGAAGCCGACCCCAATGTAGTTGGGAAAAGGCTAGGCAGATGATGATCATTGATTTTGAAAAGTAATTGTATTTTTAATTCCCGCGCATTATTTGAGAAAAGTACTATATTATTATAAGCCTTGGCCGAAACAATGTGAATTGCATTACTTCTAATTTTTAACTTTTATTGTGTTCTATTTTGTAGATCTGAATGGAAACTACAGTTAAAAGTGTTTATAGCGTAACAAGAATAGTCTTCTATATTATAAGACTAAACCACGAATAAGATGAACAGATTAATCTGTTTCCTAACATAAAACTTAAGCAAACGAAACAGTAGCAAACTACAAAATTTAAACAATTCTACGAGAAAGATTTGAAACTAAAATAATAGGACGTGTTTAAAACGGCGAATCCACAGTGTGTAAATTGAATTGTACCAGGCTCGCAGCAAGCGCGAAGAGATAGCGGGTGTCAGAACTTGCTCGGTCGAATTACCGCCGTGAATACTACTGCATTTTAAATGGAAACTTTTCTGCTACCTGCATGTTTAAATACAAATGTACATATGTGCTACAGTTTATAATACAAGTGTGAATATTAATGAGTAGCTCGTTTAGTATAAATTTAGATAGGTAGGCGTGTTGATTGGTCGCGTTATTAATAATGCTTTGTGAAGATGATTATTTGCTCGTTTTGTACGAAGAGTACAAAAGGACTGGTATTCAGCTGAATCCGGTTTGACTGGAAGCCGACCCCAATATAGGTAGTTGGGAAAAGGCTAGGCAGATGTTGATGTACGAAGAGTACTACACTACTGAGTATTATTTGGAAAATTGTTGATGGTATAATTGTCGATTTATTCATGGAATACTGATTCGGTATGAGCACGCTCAGAGAAATAATTCTGTGACTACTAACATTTCTTTTACTTTGTCTTTGTCGCTGTCTTTGTGTTTTTACCGATTTTTTTTTTGATTCTCTTCTATTTTTATTTCATACATATTCTTACGCGTTTAAAGAAACTATAAAACGACAAAGACTCGACAATCCAATCGTACTTCTCTCAATTCGCCCACTTTAGATAGTTATAAATCATCACTACATATTACAAAACAAAGTCCTCCGCCGCGTCTGTCTGTCTGTCTGTTCGCGATAAACTCAAAAACTACTGCACCGATTTTCACGTTGATGTCACCAATCGATAGAGTGGTGGGCTAAATATAAACAGCCGCACAGGTCGATCTTCAAGGTTAAGCAACGCTTGCCAAGATTGGTCCGTGGATGGAGTGACCATCTTAACATTCTGAGTTTCCTCCGTGCCTCGGAAAGCACGTTAAGCTGTTGGTCCCGGCTGTCATTTCGAGATCTTTGTCAGTCGTTACGGATTGTCAGAAGCCAGAAAATCTGACACCAGTCTTGCCAAGGAGTACAGTGTTACCCAGTTAATGGGTTGTGGAGGTCTGGTAGGCAGCCGCTCCACGTAAAATACTGGTATTCAGTTGAATCCGGTATGTCTGGAAGCCGACCCCAATATAGTTAGGAAAAGGCTAGGCAGATGGTGACGATAGAGTGGTTCTCGAGGAAAAGTTTTAGTATGGGTGAAGCCACGGGCATTAGCTAGTCTATATCTATACTCAAATCAAATGAAATCAAATCAAATCAAATCAATTTATTCATATTTTAACAATACATGTGTATAAATAGTCACAGAAAGATAATATATAGTAAAAATCTTACAAAAGGTAATTAATGGCTATCTTAAAACTAGGTTATGGCTAAAATTAACTACAGGTACAAGATATTTAACTAGGAACTTAAAATATATGTAGCGACCTGCCCGAACTAGGTTTTTTTAAACCTATGTTTCAACACTTCATCACAATTTAAATTGGTCAGATAAATATGTTAACTAAATCAATATAATAATAGATCATCGACTATAAAAATAAGCAAACGTTACAAAGATGAACAGAAACTTTTTCACAATAAACCAAAATAAATAAATAGTTACGAAGTAATATTAAATAACAATTATCATACTAAGACTTCTATCAATTTCTCTGTGTCAATGTAATTGAGTTTCGATAAATATTCCGCAAGCGTAGAACTACATTTTTTATAATTTAAACTATATATTTTGAGTAACTTGTTGAATTTGTTATATAGGTAAGGTCTAAGGTATACTAATATTATAAAAAGGTTACATTTGTTTGTAAGTTTGTATGTAGGGGGTAATCTCAGTAACTATCCGACGCATATCTCACGCAACTTCGTCCGATTTGAAAAATTCTTTCAGTATTAGATAGCCCATGTATCGAGGAAGGATACAGGCTACATATCATCACGCTAAGACTAAAAGGAGCCGAGCATTAATGGAAAATGTAACGCAGAGGAAGTTGCGTGGGTCAGCTAGTTCTAAATAAAACTAGATTCTGTCAGTGGCTTCGGCCCCGTGAAGAACCTAATCAGAGATTATGATCCACTCGTTTCATCTAAATCTGTTCCGCTGATGTGATAAAGTGACAAAGAGACAGACATTTTTATTATTAGTGCGGACTAGCTTTCGCCCGCGACTTAGTACGCGCATTAGTTTTTTCCCGGTTCCGAAAGAATTTCCGGGAAATCCTCTCTTAGTGGTCCTCTACACTACCCAAGGACCCAATATTTACACGTTTGTACGACCAGTAGTTTGTACGACCAGTAGTTTGTACGACCAGTAGTTTCAGCTACGTGTTGTCTCTGACAGTCATTCATTAGTAACGGAAGAATTTATAACCAACTTCCCAAAGAGGTTATCAATCCGGTTGTATGTTTTTTTTATGTTTGTTACCTCATAACTCCTACAATATTATGAACCGACTAGCAGACCCGTGCAACGTCGTCTGCGTGACATTTTTCATTACTGCTCCGCTCCTATTGGTCTTAGCGTGATGATATTTAGCCTATAGCCTTCCTCGATAAATGGGCTATCTAATACTGAAATAATTTTTCAAATCAGACCAGTAGTTCCTGAGATTAGCGCGTTCAACCAAACAAACAATCAAACAAACAAACAAACAAATATTTCTGCTTTATAATATTATAAGTAGATAAGAAAAATTCTTGTTTTATCTAAAAGGATATACTTGCAGATTGGTCCCACTTAAATTTTATGAAAATCTGTTACGAACTTTGGATTTTAAATCGAAATAGCTGGAATTCGTCTACTTGGATGATAGTTATATGTCATCCTAAGTAATCGAAATTGCGTATTTTGCTTTTCTGCGATTTTGCAGTGGTGTTGTTAGATGTGGGGTACCACTAACTTCCAAATAATAAAAAAAACACTATAAAGTAAAAAATAACTTTAATTTCGGAAGTCGGTGTCAAAATACGAAGAAACTAACAAAAACACCGACTACAAAGAAAAATCATAAAACATGGGTAATACAAACAACCTAAAAACTAAAATCATTCGATACTTGTAAGCTAGCACACTTCTCTATGCCATCATAATCAGACAACTCAAGCATAAAAAACAATTTAAACTAAAGTTAATAAGTCTCCAGACACAAAGGGCATGTTCGACTTCACGTGCAGGGATGAATCTAACAATAGATTGATTATTGTAACTCTCCCCCGTGATGAAATAATTAATTAAATCTCGCTTTGGTCAGAAATCAAAACAGCAATTACCAAAACAAACCTGTAACATTCCCAACGAAAGATTTAGAAACATTTGCATGACTCTGTGAAATTGTTCATTACATTAAGCAAAAAAACGACAACTTCAGCCAGCTAAAATTTTCCCCTTTGGAAAACTACGCTGTAAATACAAACGTGCTTGGTAAATACGTATTGTAGGTACTCCGCAATGTTAACGAAATACATGTTTTAGAGGAACTAGTAAAGAGTTCATTAAGAATACATGAGGTTTCCCCCGGAGCGTTGATTCGTTTTCCCTCAGTCTGTTTTACGGATTGTTTCCGTTCCCGGGAATTTGCTGTTGGAATTAATTGAGTTGAGGTACTGCGTTATTTAAATGTGTACTATGTGTTAATTTATGAGGAAGTGGAAGTTATTTTCGTGGTGGAATAATTTGTGTTTTAACTAGTTTACTAATTCGTTTAGTGGTATTCAGTTTCAACTGATTGGAGTGGAAGCCTAAACGTTCCGCTAGTTTCTACTTGACTGCGCCAGAAGGAGGGTTATGTTTTTCGAGAGTATGTGTGTATGTAGGTATAATTGTTTAGCACGCTCTGCGGCCTGTACCTCTACCATGAGATGTCATCGAAAACTTACTCGCTAGCGTTGAAATCGCTAGCGTACTAACGTGGATCGAATAGTATTCGATAATGCGCGCACCATGAGTTTTACGGAGTCTTACGCAGGCGCTAACGTAAGCTCGATAGATCGCGTCGTCTAGCTAACTTCACTCTACTCGTTAGAATGCTCCACTACTTATGTTTTGTTTCTTTCTTTCTCACTAATAAGAAGAGAGGACGGCTTGTAAGCTCAAGATGTAGTGTTATCACTATGCTTAAAATGTTAAGACAGTCGATATCATAAAATAAAACCGACTAAATAGAAAGTTTACGGTTAGTGGACAACATAACTTAATGAGTGGTTTTTGAATTTTTATTCCTTAAAATAGGTCAATGTCGTCTATTTAATTTAATTATAACTTTGTTTTTTGACGATGTGTCACAGAGCTGCGTTGGGTTGTGTGGTTTGAAAGTTTACTATAGGTAGACTATTATTTAGATTATTTTAAACAATGTCAACCAGTCTCACAGTTTCAATATTGTTCGTGAAGTTCATGGAAAGTTATGTTTCTATTTTCTATAAAATTATGTATTTTAAAACGTGTTATAAAATTACAAAGTTCCTAAATAGTTGCCCCTCAACGCAGGTAGCCAAGTCACTTGAAACTTTGAAAGTATAATAATTCAGCTAAGCTCAAGTGTTTAAAAATAATGGCTAGCAGCTAAAATAGATATAATTAGGTATATGTACTATAATAATGCTCTTGCAGAAAGTATTTTGACTTTGTTAGACTCAAAAACGTACATAATTTTAGTGTAAACATATATTTCACTCGTCAAAATGCTAGTGAGCTACGTTACTACTATCGTAAGCGTATTGTTCGATAGCGTCTGTCGAATTGGTGACTCATGGTACCGTTTTGTATGGTGACAGCTAAAAAACGTTAGTGACTATCGAATAGATTACGTGAGGTTTTAAACCTATCGAAATCTATAGTGCTCATGGTACGAATTTTAATTCTTTCAGTGACCGCTAGGGGCGCTGTACAGTATGTCAAACAAATAATTTACGGAGACGCTAGCGAGTTTTGGCTGCGTAAACTCATGGTAGAGGTACTGAACAGCTCGATGTATTTTAGCTTGAGAGGTGTCGTTAGATTCGTATTAACTGTGAAAAAAAAAACAAAATGGCGGGTTTTGGCGCCATATAATGTCTTTCAAAAAATCCTCAAACCTATCAAGAGGGGTAACAAAATAAAGGGCTTGCGGAGACGATTCTAAAAATGTAGTATGCAGTTCAATCACAGATCTGATGCTACCTGCAACTGCATCAGACTCCTTGAAAAGCGACTTGTTTGGAACTTTTTAGTCGTTTTTAGCGGTCGGGGTTTTGACAAGTAAATATTTTTTTAACCCGTTGCTTTGATTACGGAAGACGAGCTCGTGGCTAAATAATATCAGCCGCAAGGATCGAGTCTCAAGGTAGAGAACCTCTCGTCCCGGCCGCCGCGGGCGTCGGAGGCCACCTGGTGGCCTCGCCATCCGTCTCATGATGACAGGCCGTGTCGACGGCGTGTTTGTTTTCCACACGCGCCTCAAAGAGAGTCAGCACACAGAGGGGCCCGAAAGGGCCTACGCCGGCCGGAGTTGCGGGACTATTCGAAAGAGATACCACGGCTCCGGAACACAAAGGGCAATGAAGGAACATGGATGAGTTTTAGATTTCCCATCCCCAATAAAAAAAAGGTTAAGCAACGCTTGCCGAGATCGGTCTGTGGATGTGTAAGCATCTTATCATACCGATATACCTTGTTATCTCGGCAAGCACTTTAAGCCGTCCGCGTCAGTTCCGGCTGTAATTTGTAGATCTTTAGCAGTCATTACGGATTGTCAGAAGCCAAGAAATCTGTCCCATTTTGCCAAGAAGTACCGTGTTAGCCAGTTACTGGGTTGTGGAGGGCAGACAGGCAGTGGCTTTATGTAGAATAATGATATTCAGCTGAATCCGGCATCATCGGAAACCTATCCCAGTATAGTTGGAGTAACGGCTAGGCAGATGATAACCTGTGATTTGGGAAAACGGCTCTAGAGGTTTAAACTGTATCAAGCGCAAGTTCGATCGTGTATAGTACTGCTCTCATCTTTGGGACGGGTCTGCCAAATACCAGCTTGAAGCCCTTGACTCAATTAAGAAACGAGCTAAGAGGATTATCGGCAATGATAGGCTCGTTGAATCGAAGCTCCAAACGTTTGAGTATTGACGCGGAGTTGCTGGCTTGTCGGTTTTGTTGCATTTTGAAGAGTGTGCGAGGGAAATGCATACTTTAAATCCGCCAAGACCGTTCCGTCATCGGACACAAGACGTACGGCGATACGCCACTGGTAGGTACTTGGTGGACATCCCGCCCATACGCACAAAACGTTTTGGGAACACATTCATTGTGCGTACAGCTAAGGAGTGGAATTCCCTGCCTGAGTCTGTATTTCCTGGTAGCTACAACCTGGGAGTCTTGGTTACTTCAAGGCAAGCGTACTCCATCTTAGACCACATCATCGCCTACCGTCAGGTAAGTTAGGTGGTCAAACTTATGCCTTTCAATAGTAAAAAATCTGCACAAAAATCCAGTCATGATGACATTGAAAGAGTGTTAGAGAAATCGCATTCATTTTGTGGATAGAAACAGCTATAATAATTATTTGTTGGTTACAAAAACCAGGAAAATAGATATTTCCCTCAGCCCAAGTTCCCACCTTGCACTAAACAAATGCAGCAATTTCCTTGCACAACTAAAACTTCCGAACAAAATGAAAGCTGAATGTTGCTCTCCATCACGTCAGGGAACTAATAAATCGAGCTATGAGCAAATAACGTAGAAACTTGGGTCTTTTTTCAAAGTCCAAACTCCTGAACAACGATTTCATACCATCCTTAATAGAGTAACGCAGTGATTACATTGCACTAAAATGTTCGTAAAGAACGTTTTACCTGCAAAATTACAGCTCGTAAATTAAATTGTGGGAAGAAAATATGGAACGTCCATTGCTTGTTTGCTTGAGAAGCTCGTGACTATATAATAAAAGCCGAACGGGTAGATCTTGTTCCACAGTCTAACAAGACGAAAGGCACCAGTGCGTGTTGCCAGTAATGATTTATACAATATAGAAGTGGAACTCTCTGCTTGCGTCTGTGTTTCCGAACGCTTACAACCCTAATCTTTTCAAAGTTAGAGTGAACAGGCTACTTCAGTAAGCTCGCTTTATCGTAGACTTTGTCTCTGTCATTTCTGACCTAGACTAGTTTCATGAGAAAACCCATCACAAATAAATAATAATAATAAAAAAAATGCTTGTTAGCTTCATATGTTACTTTGAGTTGATTGAATTTGGGATTATTTATTGTCGCTACGTAACTTAGTAGAAGTTCTTTGTTTACAAAATTTATAGCTACTCGTGACGGGGACTACATATACCTTACATAAATGGGGGATGCGGTAGTCAATCAAAATGAAACTAAAGTTGTTACAGTATCCAGGCTCGGGTAACCACGGGTCGAGCAATGCGTAGATAATTGAGGTATCTACGGGTCGTCAGGGGTTGAAGTTGATGGACGTAATGTAATAAGGGTTGAAATGGTTCTTCTATTGGTGCTCCCACATTGCCGTTATAAAATGTTTGTAAACATTTTATAACACCAAAACATTTACTAACAAATGTTAACAATTGTTGCACTTTGTTAGAAACTGTTACATGTTATAAGTGCTCCTACACTAATAGAAAATGTTTACTAATGTAATAAAAGGTAACACATGTTTTATTTTGTTATAATTTGTTAACTAACATTACTAAACATTTTCTAACATGAAAACATTTTTTAACATTTGTTATATAATGTTAGCCAACAAATGTTTACTAACGTTACTAAACAATTTCTAACGGCAATGTGGGAGCACCATAAGGTGTAAAAGTGTGATTTTAAGTGAGTTAAAGCTGTCCGGAAAATTTGGTATTACTTTTAATTATTACTAGCTTTGAGCCGCGACATGACAAATAATATACTAAAATCTTCCTCGAGAACCACTCTATCCATTGGTGACAACAGCATGAAACTCTGTGCAGTAGTTTTCGAGTTTATCGTGAACAGACAGACAAACAGACGCGGCGAAGGACTATGTTTTATAATATGTAGTGTACTAGTGTTCGTACGTGCATGTGTACCTATCTGTCTCTCATGGCCTTTTTTCGTGGAAACGAAGGTTTACAGTTAAAATTACATTAAACCAAAATAAAACATACATACAAAATAAAACATACATTTGCAGCTGCAGAATTGACCGTATGCATGTATAGCGATATGTAGGAGAACTATTTTTTAGCTAAAAAGTTTAGTTGGATTTTCAATCCTACTTAAATTTTCGTCATTTAATATTATGTAACACGATGGAACGGATCTCTTGATGTGCGTATCCAACTCGCTCTTGGCCAGTATTTTTTTTCATAGTTAGTTGTTGACATCATATATTAGAATTCATGACATGATCACCACCTTTTAAAAGATTGACTATGAAGTGAAAGTCTCACCGTAGTCTATTTCATTACTTCGATAAAAAACAGGACTGGTTTTAATTATTATGTAAAATCTCTGTTTACAGGAAAAACACAAACCCACAATCAGCAATTTCATAAACATCAATTATTCACTCAATTTCGGCGTATTTCGTAAACTGATGTTTTGACGTTAAACCGTAGTATGGAACAAAGTTTCTAAATTAAACAGCCCAATTATATAAATGAAACCAGGTTTCATTTGACGGAATAATCGGATGGCGGTTGTAGAACTGAATTTATGAAGGCGGATGGCACCGTCGACAATAATAATTACTCGTATTAGTAAAAATTTATTGTTTATTGATTAGTAATTAATTGGCGTAATTTTTAACGTGGCTAAATAATAACAGCCGCAATGGTCGGTCTTTAAGGTTAAACAACGCTTGCCGAGGTTGGTCTGTGGATGGGTGACCATCTTAACGTACCAAGTTTCCTCCGTGCCTCGGATTGCACGTTAAGCTGTTGGTCCCGGCTGTCATTTGGATATCTTTGGCAGCCGTTACGGATAGTCAGAAGCCAGAAAATCTGGCACCAGGCTTGCCAAAGAATACCGTGTTACCCAGTTAATGGGTTGTGGAGGTCTGGTAGGCAGCCGCTCCACGTAAAATACTGGTATTCAGCTGAATACGGTTTGACTGGAATTCGACCCCAAAATAGTTGTGAAACGGCTAGGCAGATGATGATGAGTTATTTACGAATATAAATACGTATTACGCTTACGCTTTTGATTGAGATTTTGTACGCATATATCCCGTCAATGGTAACATCTTCTTAGTGGTCCCTTATCCCCAAGGAACCTACATGAAAAATTCCAGCTTTCTACGACAAGTTGTTTCGGCTGTGTGTTGTCTGTCTCTCAGTCAATCACTCAGTCACTCAGTAACGCAAGAGTTATGTGTATATTGATATTGATAGGAAAACTGAAATGTGTTGCTGGGGAGTTTTTTGCGCCACTTCTTCTTTACAGCTAAAACACAAGGAAATGGTGACGGGCGGGCGTTATGGGGGACTGTCTTTTGTAAAATTCGACGTTCAAAAAGTGCTGGCTGTCAGCCTGATTTGAATAAAGACTCTTGTTTTTTTTTTATTTACGTTCTAAATGAGTATTTTTTGCGTCTGTGAAGTGGATCACGCTTACCACTAGTTTATTAAACGAAAATCATGGCAAAATGAATGTGAAATTTTTTTAGTGATTGGCTGTTGACAATTGATTCAATACATCTAAAACTCGCATGACAATTTATCACATGAATTTTGAAATAATTTTCGCCCGAGGACCATGGCAATAGGGAATATGCTCGTGATTTTTTTATTTGCAAAATGAAATACTTATAAGCTCTAGTAATCAATCATGAAATATTTTTTTAAATATCTTTATCAGCGATGAAGTTATAAAGCTTCAAAGATTACAATTAGAACGAGAAGTCCGATATGGTATTTGACGTCAAAGTTCATGACGTCTATACAGCTGCCATAGAAACCAGCGTTTTCGCGAGAGGGACAGATATATTTGATTAAAATATTTACATCTCGTTTGTTTTTCGAGTAATTTTGATTCTATTTTCACTGTTAGTATTATATTTTTGTATACTTTTAGATGAACTGTATAGATAATAAATATCTATTTCACGCATATTCCCTATTATGTTAGTTTGAACGTGGTTTGTACAATAATAATTTAACAACAATCCTTGCATTTTTTATTTGTTTCTTTTTATCTGAACTCATTTGTTTTTACCTATTTATTTGATTTGTTTTTTTTTACAGTTAAGTTTTTTAAATGCGAAACATTGATAAGAGCGTCAAATTAGCATCTTAGTGTGTTTTTCTTGGAAAATAATACAAGGGCTATAACGTTAGTTGATAACTATAAATGTATGTGACAATTACGTTTAAGTTTTCTCCAAAAAGTTCACTCTCTTTTTCTAGCTTTGTTCATTTCAGAAATGAGGAATTCATTGCACTTTGTATTTATGGAATTTCCTTCATATTCTTTCGAATTATAATTTAAAGAAAATCACAAGATTGCGGGAGCCGGACCTGTAAAAAACTGTAGTACATAACTTCTTCAAGACCAACTCCGTGTAGTCGTTCCGACGCATCTGTCAAGAACAGATAGAGGGTTATAGGTCAATCAAATTAAGCACCCTTGTTAAATATGGGTTTCCCGCTGATGGATTACCGGCCACCACTAATTTACTAGCAACCCTTGCTGCCTTTAACGACTTCCCTAGATAACGTTTGAACTTTGTAAAATATATTACTAAACTAGCTTTTGCGAAAGACATCGCCCGCGGGATCGTCAGAAATTATCCCAAGGAAACATACGCTCGGGATAAAAAGCCCGTGTTCTATTCCAGATTGTCATCTCTGTGCTAAATTTTATCCAGATCCGTTCAGCGGTTCTGGCATGATTGAGTAACAAACGTCCACTCATTCATCCATTCATACACCCAACTTTCGCATTTATAATAATTATATTATAACTAGCACTTTGTACGCGCGTATCGCTTCAAAGTTAGAGTGAACAGACTCCTTCTGGGTACGCTCGCTCCATCGTAGACTTTGTTTCTGTCATCTCTCACCAAGACTAGAGTCAAGAACAAATCCATCACAAATAAAAATAAAAAAAATCCCGTATTTTCCCGTCCTCGTAAGAATTTTGGGAAATCCTCTCAGCGCATCCCCTTTTTTTTTTTTAGGATGGGAAATCATCAAATGACTCCTCCCACTCTGGGTAAAGCAGGAGGGAGTGTCAGACTCCTACTGACTAAAACCCATCCGTGTTCCTTCTAATGCCCTTTGCGTTCCAGGGCCGCGGTGACTCTTTCGAACAAATTCCGCAACCCCGGCAGGCACTGGCCCTAGCGGGCCCCATCTGCTTTGCTGGCAACTCTTTGAGGAGCGCGTGGAACACAGCGCGCCGTCGACCCGGGCCTGATTCTGATCAGATGGCGAGCCACCCAATGCTCGCCGTCCGCAGGCTCTTAGTGCACCCCTACGGAGTGTAGGGAAGCTACATGCCAAGTTTCAACTTTCTACAACCAGTAGTTTCAACTGTGCGTTGATATATAAGTCAGGTTTGCCTTTTATACATATTTCTCTGTAACAGTATCTAACAAGAACCTCTTTGATCTAATTCTAGTAAATAAATGACTTTAAACAAGTTACAAGAATAAATGCGTATAGAAATTCCCATGCGACACAATAGGTTCTATTTTACGAACGCAGTATCCGGCTCGAAGGACCAAATAAAACTATGCAGTTTTTTCCGACTTTATCATCTCCAAATAAGGTTGTTTTTGCTGTGTTCCGGTGTTATGCATAACTTGGCTTAAGCTTATGATGTTGGGTAGGTGCCAAGTGCAACACTGGGGGCGACTATTTGGCACGAGACGTCAAAACCGATTGTAACCGATGTGGAAGGCGATTTTAGGTTTGGCTCTTCCATCAATTTATTCGGTGATAGAAAATTTACATACATATCGAGTTTGTGGGATTAAAACATAACAATTTTATGGATGTTATCTTCTGTTTATTTTAGGGGACAGATTGAGGATAAGTTTTTACACGTGCTTTTGTATGATTTATTTATTTTTATTTATTTTATTACGGGATGGTATTAAAATGTTGATTAACAGTTATCTTAATATTAAACAGTCCGTTTTAACACAATTTTGTGTTATTAATGTGCGATTTCTATATAAATCGTTTTTGTTGTTTCGTAAAACCATGCGTTATTTCTCGCGTTACTATTGTCAACGTTACATTTTTGAAACAATGGAATCTCACATACTTGTGACATACTTTTATAACTTCACATTCTGCTGAAACAGGGCTTTATTCACACCAGTTAACAGTCTTTAAAGAATTTACAGTGAAATGCTCACTGAAAAATTATCCATTGCCCGAAATAAAGCCTCTTTGTACATTTCAGCTCCACAGAAAAATTCACACCTCATCAAAAATTCGATTTGTTTACAGCAAAATAAAAGGTTCCGGCTCGTCAAAATAAAATCTCTGGAAAAAGAGACTTAAAAATTCCTTTGAGGAATTCGCATTAAGCAATACACAAAACAGTTTTAAAAGGGTTCTCGTTCCCTCTGGTTATATTTTTCATTTCCTTGTTGATCACAAAATGGCGACTGAGCAAACTGCGCCCGGAGAAGTAGCATTATTTAAGAGGACCGGTGTTATAAGACGAGGGACAATATTACTGCTCTTCACAACGATGGGCTGACAACAACTTGCTATGAAGAGCTAAATTACAGTCGTTAAAATGCAGTCCGACTTAATTTCAAAAGATTTTCAACAGAAGTTTAACTTCGCGTTGGTATAAAATTCAGTAGATGGAATCTTTATTCTTTAAACTCACCTTAAATCCTGTCTGGTAGCGATGAAAACCCTATAGTAACAGCATGTATCAGTTATTTGATTGAAACAATTTGAATAAGTTATACCACCCTTGTGGTGGAACCCATTTGCTAAAACTACAGGGTTATGATTTGATTGAATAAATTTTACCAATCTATTAGCAGACATACTGTTTTATAAACTAAGATAAACAGAAGAGGGCCAATTCTATTAATTTTTAAACAGCGATTACAGTTTGCGATTGACATGCGAATGTTCGCATGTCAATCGCAAACTGTCAAAAAGTCTTAATTATCATACATTTTTGACAGATTGCGATGGAGATGCTAATGCAATGTAAATGTGTAAATTAGTAGAATTGGCACTAACTTCTATCTAGTATGTTTTTTTTTGTGTGAATTGTAAAATTCTCAAGATATAAACAGTTTACATAAAGTAGCTATTCTTTTCTAAGTATTTGCGTTGCGACGAATCCTTGGTCTGTATCCGTAGCACAATTACACAGTAAAAAGGAAAAAAAAAGACTAAATGACTGATTGAAGAAATAAAATTGAGAAAACAAATGTTTTTTTTTGGTGTTCAATAAAGTATATAATAAATAAAAACAAATGTTTTAAAAGATATGCTGATATGCCCTTTACACACAGAATTGGTCATGCTACGTCTACCGACATTGAAGACTATTAACTATAGTTTTGTTATTATTCAAAAACATTTGAATTGAGAAGATTACCTTTCGTGAAGTATTTACGGTGTACTATGTGGTTTTTTTGGAGATTACTTTGGATTTTTTCAAGATACCTACAAGCATTCGTATTTCCAAAGTTTACGATTTATAGAGCGACTCATTAAATATCTTATGTTTAAATTATATAACTCAATAGGCTAGTCAATTGAAAAAAATCTAATTAGTCCGTCAGTAGATTATTATCAAAAAATATTTGTCCCGTTTTTTTTTTCTTTTGTTAAGTTAACCAAAATTGACGAAGATTTTTTTTTTTTTTTTATACAAAACGGGGAAACTCTTGGCCCAAATCTCACCTGATGGAAAGTGATGATTAGGCCGAAGATGGAAGCGAGTTTCACCCGGAATCCTCTTACACAGAGGAACTGGCTATCATCCCTCTAACTGCCGGAACACAACAATGCTGTTAACATTGTTGTTATGGCGACAGATATAGACATGATGGTGGTAGCTTGCCAGGCGGACTTAGAAGAAGTCCTACAACCAACCAAACCGAGCAAAAAAAAAATTGCCCCCGCTGGGAATCGAACCCGGGACCTCTGGGTCTGAATCAGGTGGTATAACCACTAGACCACGGAGGCGGTTAGTGTCACCTGTTTAGCACCACCCGGGGACCACGTGTAGGGATTCGCTGAAGGGTATTCTCCTACGGACGCGGGTGACTCGGCCCCCAGATACGACTCTTTTAAAATTCTAAATACGTCACGCCGTGGTATGATTTTTAGTATTGTGAAGTCACGAGCCCCCACTCCCGAGTTTTGATGCGTTCTATCTGTGCCAATATTATTTGATTTACAAAAACAAAAATCTCGGACGAACTAAATAGATTTGCAATTTATTGATGGTGTAAATTAGCCCATTGCTTGTAGTTTCCTCTTTAACCTTAACCTTACCAATTACTAAGCTCAACTTCTTTCCGTCCAGGCTGCTAACGCACGTCGAGCGCTCCGGGGCTGGGCAGCAGTACGGGCGTGGTGCGTAGCGTGGTGGCACTCCGGTCGGGAGGACGTGGAGGACACAGAGCCTGAAGAGGATCCTTCAGACCCTGGGTACGCCACCCCGGTGTCAGTGGAGACGCCGCTGCAGAGCACCGTGTCTAGGTAAAAGTTTCAGGGGAAGATAAGAATTTTGTATTTATAAGGTTGATCAGAATTATGACTGCCCCGTTGATCTCGTAGTCAGACGTGCGATTGCCAATGGTGTTCTGGGTTCGACTCCCATGTCGGGAAAAAACTATTACTGGGTTTTTCAATTAGAACGGTGGGAGTTTGTAAGTTGGTGGGATGAAACTCCCGTTGAAAACGTGTAAAGCCAATGATTCGGCGCCTGATCTCTGTAAAATCATATTTTGTAACAACATAAATAAGTTGTTAAATTTTCGTCTGTGTAATGTGTTAACGTGAATTGATGAGTTTAGGGTAAACCAATATTCTAGTATTATGTGTTAGGATATAGTTGAACCTTTATGCCATCCAAACTTAATATGGTCGCACCAGAGATTATTCTCTTAGGACCAGAAACATATTCATACAAATATCCCTCTTAATTTTATCCATGTTAACAAGAACTTACTCAGCACTGCTCATCAGGAACACACAGTTATGTTAACGATACTAAGGTGGTCCCGAAGGAACTGAGGGTCACCGGCTATAACTCACGACCCTTGGTTATGTCCAGAGGACACTTACTTTAATGTCATAAAATAAATAATCAACTCCGGATATGAAGGCTCTTGTCCCATATTAGTAAAGAATTGTTGGTGATATTGAGGTTCCGGATGAGACTTGTAAAGGCTTAAGTTTGAAAATTGAGTGGAATGTTGTTCGAGACATTAAAATCCTATTTAAATTGGCAGTATGTTAAAGTATTTATCTTTTTCCTTAGGTGTACGTCACTAAACGTCATCAGGGACCCTTACGCGTCTCGTGGCGGCGGTTCCAGTGGCTCAGGGGGCGACGGAGGCACTTCTCCCCTCAGAAGGACCTATGAGCCTCCCTCCAACATGCCCGCGGCTCGAGACAGTCGCTCCCTCCCTCCTAACACCAGAATCAACGCTACTACCTCACCAGCACCTAAATCTGCTTCAGCAGACTCAGTTTACACAATCTTAATTAGGCTACCAGATGCGGACACCGAGAGACCAACGATCAAGATGATCACTGAAGAGTCTCCACCCTCTAACGCAAGACCACACTTCCGACCAACCAGAGGTGACTCCGAACTGAATCTCCATCCTGCAGGACATCAGGCGTTGACTAGAAGAACATCGCACATACAGGATGTCAGAATCCCTCTAAATGCTAAGATAATTCCAAAGCAGTTAGCAGGGAAAGGTCTAACAAAACAGCCGAAACCAAAAAAGAAAACACAAGAGAAAAAACAGGAGACGAAAGCGGCCAAAACGTTGTCGGCCATTCTTCTCTCTTTTATAATCACTTGGACGCCTTACAACATTCTGGTGTTGCTGAAGCCTCTGACTGCGTGTACTAAGTGCATCCCCGACGAGTTGTGGTCCTTCTTCTACGCTCTCTGTTATATTAACTCTACGATAAACCCTGTGTGTTACGCTCTATGTAACGCCACCTTCAGAAGAACGTATGTGCGAATTCTGACGTGCAAGTGGCATAACAGAAATAGAGAAGCTATGACCAGAGGTGTGTACAACTGAATTGTGATGAGCTTTCGATTGATTGAATGATTATGTCTTGCGACGGTGCCAAAATGTAAATTGCCCAATTTTGGTGACCGTTTTAATTGTATTTGTTGTTCAAGTAAAACAATGCTGGTAATTGGAGAGCTAACAACATTGTACAGATCCATAGATTTACAGCAAATCAAAATGAGTATTTTTGCTTGTGATGTTAGAAAGAAAATGTGCCAAATTATTGAACATATGATTCTCTTACCAGCATTGACACTAAAAACACCTAATTTCATAATATTCTTCCTAAAAAGTAAACTAAAATGGACTGCTAAATATCGTGGTGTCATCTATATTTAGAGTGTGAAAGTAAAGTTTATTTGGTCCATTGAAACGATTAGTTGTGAATTTTGATTTCGATTAGTGAGTTGACCGTCCCGTCCATACATAGTATATTATTTGTAGACTTAGATAACATTTGGTTTGATTTTTATTTATTTTTTAAGAATTGTTTTCTTTCGGACGTTTTTTTGTGATGTGCGTAACATTGTTCGTAAAAAAAAAGAGTTTGAATATCTTCCATATCGTTTTCATTAAAATCAAGAATAAACTTGTATTGATATTTTTTTTTTCGAGTAACTAGAAAAAGGGTCAGTTATATACGATATTTGTTTTTGTAAAATCATGAAAAAAAAAAAAATTTACAAATGGGCAGAAAAACAAATTGATGTTTGCTGCAGTAGGCGAAGATGCGCACGCCACAAAGAAACGTCTGGATCTTCTCCTGTTATAAGAAGAAGAATGATTTAATTTTAAATCAAAATTTAAGAGCGAAGATTAAAAGCCAAGAGTATTTTAAGAGTGATTAGTGTTAGAGCAAGAGAGCTGATTCTAGCTGTATTAAAACTGGTAGTTCGTCGAAAATTCTAGTCAGGGGACCGATACGGAAATACGAGGACGCCATTTTGTTTTCCAATATTAATATTCGATTTTCAAAAACGTGATTTTTTCTTTCGTTTGTACAGTCAGCGAATGCCATAGGTGTGGCCAGTGTTACTTTTCATATAATGTTCATGTCAAAACAACTAGTGGATAGTGTAAAGGATACTACAATCTGTTATTGTTTTAATTAAAGGAGTGGTTGATAATTTAATACCTACATTGTTTCTATTTTACTAAGAGCCGATTTTATTAATTTTTAAACCACGTTCGCAATATCTCAATCGCATTCTGTCAAAAAACCTCAATTTCCCTAAATTTTTGACAGATAGCGACTGTCATGGCATAATAATGCGAATTTGACTGAGAATATAGTAGAATTGGCCCACTGGTTTTACAATACGTGACATTGAATTTCAACTTCCGAATAGTAGCGTTTCGAAAATCAAATTCAAACTTTAATTTGGATATCGCTGTTATTATAAACGTAGCAAAACTAGTGAGGTGAAAATGAAAAATGGGGTGTCGGATCTCGTAATCTCGTATGTGTCCACTTTGAAGGTGTACCTAACTCTAGTCAGATAATTCTCTACAGTGTTCTGGATATTTAAGGTTTGAGCTTTTAGGATTAAAATCGACGAATTTAGATCAAGAAAATTTATTTAGCAATCTTTTAAAGGTTACTTATTTAATTTTCTTTTTTCTTTTTCGTCGAGTGCTTTATATCTTTGAAATTCTTGGCTGTTGAAAAAAGTTTTTTGGGTATTGTTAAATTTTTTCTTCGCTTTTACAAAAAATATTACTATAAACATTCCTTTTTCGTTGCTTCTAACGCTAACGTTGTTGCTTTGAATAGTTCTGTGTTTGTTTTAAGTGGGTGATAGACGGGCGCGCAAGTACGCAGACTTATGGCTCGACGACATTTTTCGCGCGTGTGTCACCGTAAGTACGCGTACTTTTTAAACAGGACGCGTAGAGAAAAAGTTCGTCGAGACATAAGTCCGCTATCACCCACTTTAGATGTTAAGAGTGGTCACTCGTAGCACCAGTGAGTTACAGTGTATCAACTTCGTGCATGATCGTATGTCGAACAGTATTAAGAGAGAGTCCTGAGCCTTTTTTCAAACTATTAACTGTGTGTTTCGTAAAGTATTTTATTTAAGTAAGTTTTATAATTATAAAGAAATTCTGAGCAATACTCAAATCTATTTCTTGTGAGAATTCTAAATGTTTATATGATAATTTTAAGATTTAAAGAGACCATTTTAAAAATTGATAATATTTATTTTTTCTTTGTCTTGAGTACTCTGTGACGTTCTAGATCAACGCGAGATGATCATATCTCGATGTACTATTAAATTTAAAATACAACGATCTTTATCATAATGTGACCTTTTATTACTGTATTGTTTTACCTCACTCTTCTACGAAAATTTATGGATATTGCGGAATCTATTATTCCTTTTAATGTCGTAATTACTATCACTATTGTGATAAAGTTGTGAAAAACGAATAGTGAGCTAAAATGATAAAACAATTTTTAATTCATCGCTAATCTAACCCGACAACGTTTAACTAAAAAATATTTAAATATATGTCATCGTAGATAAATGAGATATATTCATTGAATTCTAAATATATGTATGGATTTTAAAATATATAAAACGTAATTGTAAATACAACATTCGATATGTTAAGTCTATGACATTTGTATTGGCTATTACTGTAATAAGAATATATATGTATTATACAATTAATGTGTGTGTAAGTAAGTAAATAAGGTTATGTAACATATACATCAAATCTATGAGTGTTGTACAACGTTCCTTTGTTGTGAATGAGGTTTTATTAACCTAATTAGTAATTATATGTATGTGTAGACATAGAAGATCTATTATATATCAACGCAATTTACATTTAAGTCCTAGATTTGAATAAAACCAATTTTATACAAAATGGAGGAGAATTACGCATTTTTCTTTTTAAAAGTTCAAATTACATTTATGACGTACCTAAGCGAAAGCAATAGTAAAAGCGTATAGTTCTAATATCTTGTTACAGTAAATATTAAAAACAGTTGCCAAAAGTGTGCCAAATATTGATGCAATTTTTACAATAAATTAGAATATACTTACCAAAATATTAATAAATATTATGTGCCGATACAGATAAACAAGAAAAAATAAAAGGCACAAAGTGCAATTATACAAAAAATTCAGACATTTGAAGACTAAATTTAGATTTTTCACACAATAACGATAATTTTGTGTTTCAAACCTACATTGTCCTAATAAATAAAATTCTGCATACCGTCTTGTTTCCGAAACATTTAAAAAATCTCTAAAACGGTTCAGTAAAACTCTTATAAGTGTGTATCCTAAATTAAAAAATGTATGCATGCTTTTTCATGCTGGACGACATCTAAATCTATGCCTCAATGTTATTGCAGGATTTTAAGCTCTCGGCTCTAAATCGAGCGTAGCAAATCAAACAACCCCTTTTATTCACCTTGACTATTATTTGACAGCGTTTACATAGATTGCCGCAATAAAAATAAAAACCACCGCACCCGCCTAGGCGTACCAAAACTCATCCAAATCGGTTGAATAAAAATAAATTATAAAACAGATACATATTCTAGGGAAACAATAGACTTTTAATTAATCCAGTATTCTTCTGATTTACCAAACAAAACATTAGAATGCGTAATTCTACCATTGTACCTGACAAGACTATTTGACTTACAAATACAATTGCAACAGAATATTTCCACTGACCACATTTATTGTTTTTATTTAATAAAAACTGTTTATTTAATAAGAGTTGTAATTATTAATTGCTCCAATATTTAGAATTATATTTTTTTATTATTTATTTTTAATTATGTATTTAATTAATACATTTGTATTGCACCTTCTTTTTCGTTTTAAATAATGAGAAAAATTGCAATGTTGAGCAACAATGAAATGATAATTGTGTTCTTGATAATGAAAAAAAAGTGTGCCCTTTTATCAAAATCCCAAAAAAAGTAATCTTCTGAACTGTTAATTGCCACCCTAAAGATAATTTTTTTCAGGGTGTTTTCAGTAATATAATTTTAAATACAGAATGACTAACTCTTGAGATCTTTATTTTGATTTTAACTAAACAAATAAATAAATTGTATTTGTAATCACTTGGTAGGTAGTAATTCTAATTCCTAAATGTATTGTCAATGCGCACAGTAAAATTAGTTAAATCTTATTTTTGTGGATGTCCCTTAACTTAGATATCTAGTCCGAATTGTTTTGTAGGTAATTTAGTAGTTAACACTTTAACATTCCGAAAAAGGTGCAATATAAAAAAAATACATAAAACAAAATTGAAGGATTAATTTTACATATTATTAATTATAATTTAAGAATGAATACAGACAAATAATTATTAAAAATATTATAATTAAAAAGAATTGTAGATAAATAATACCAAAATGGTTTTGTCGACAGTGCTTAAATGTCATAATTTTAATATTGCACCTTTTTGTTTTAGCCCCTGTGTAAATTATGATAGTTGACAGTACAAAGTTGGGCTCCTGGTGGCCTTGACATTCCGCTACATTCATGTCTAATCAGAGGGCCAATTCTAGTAATAAAAAAAAACTTTAAATTTTGCATTTGCATCTCAGTCGCAAGCAGTCAAAAATGTATAGATATTCAAGCTTTTTTCACAGTTTTCGGCTGACGTGCGAATGCGAACGTGGCTTAAAAATATGTAGAATTGGCACTTTGGTGTCCCCAAGTTTTCTAAACATTCCCTTTCTAGAGCGACACCATACTGAAGGTATGGCTAACAAAAATATGTAGTTCATTTGATTTGAAATATTTATTTTTCGTGGAATCGCTTTTAACGTTAACGTTTTGTAGTTAATCAAGTATTAATCTACCCGTATTAAGAAAAATATTCAGTTTTCCTATGATTGTTTTTTTATAGATTTATGTAGGTATGTTTGTATGATGTCGCTCTATATTATCTATGGTAGTGATTCTATTGCTGCATGATGTTTTTAAATAATTGCATATTCGGCTACTATAGGAGAGTCTTAAAGACTTCTTGTATATTACTAGATAATTTAGTACTACATCTCGATGTTAATAATTTTTATATCTCGAGTCATAATAGTTTTACAACCTTGCTTTGCGATTAAAACTTACTTTAAATTCGTCATATTTAACAACCTGTCGTACATGTAAGTATAACACATAATTATTGAGGTAGTACCTTAATAATGAACCTTAATAGATAGTGAATTACAAAATTCTAAATTTTAGCCTGTTTTGTATTACAGATAATGTGCAAATTTTATCATATTATATGAAGTATTTGAAAGTGAAATCAGATGTGACTTTTAATTAAGTTAGTAACGTGTGCCATAGCGTCAGTGTTTACAGTTTTAAGAAGTGAGCTCAAGATGTGCTAAACGTGAGTAGTTTACAGACAAGTAGCCATTTTTTTTCTCGTTGTGGAGATCGTTTTGCGAAACCAAATGATTAATACGAGTACATAGTTAGTTAAATTAATAGTTTTAATATACAGTACGTACGTTTGCTATTTTCCGGAATCATAACTCGGTCGCCCGCTGTGAATATATGATATGAAAACGTTATTTTGTGATTAATTTATTTAATGGATGTCATGTAAATCGTATTTTATCTTAATATTCATCATGTTTTTTGTAATATAAGCGCGATAGGTAACTCAAATATTTTGGGGAGAAATAATAAATTTAGTTTGTGTTACTAAAACAATAATATTTTTATGGAGTTGTCAAACAAATTAAAAAGATAATTAAACAAATCGCTGACGTTATAAGAAAAAGGTGAATTTTAAAACTGTCATAATAACTGGTTTGCAATAAAATATAATACTGCCATTTGATAACAATGTAAATGTTAAATAATTATTAAATCCGAATGAAATACTTATAAAATAGATTTACTGGGTGATTTTGAAATAAAAGATTTATTTCACATTGTAAAATATTTGAGGTATCTATATTTTAATGAATCCGGTGTTTATTATAAAACATTTTAGATGTCGATTTTGTAAAATCATTAAAATAATGACAAGGGAATAAAACGAACTGAAATATAATTAAAAGTATCGTCATATAATATTTGTAGTGTTGTAAAATAAAAAAAAAAATAATGGAAAATAAACTCAGCAAATAAGTATGATAGATTCGATGGGATTTTGCATGAAAAAAGACATTAGAACAGTATTGAAATATTCAAAAGTTTATTCAAATTGATTTCCTTTTGCTGATGAAAATATAATTGTTTGTAATTTTCTCATTTTTGTATTTTCTAATCTATTTAACTCTTGAATGAGCCAGAGCTTTGAAATTGCAGAAGTTTAAATACATTCATTTGTAATGTAATTAAATGTCCGTTTAACTGAAATGGTGTAGGTAGACAACGCAATTTATGTTAAAGAAAATCTTTTCGCTCGTATTTGAACTGAATTGACGTTGGTCTTGGGTTCTTAATACACGCCTAGCATAATAGGTATATATTAAAAAATATAGCCTTTTTGCGATGGAAAGGCGAAAAAAGCATCATATATTTGCAAAGTAAAACTCAGGATCAGTCAATCGTTCGCACTTGCTCTGAACTTGGCTAGCCCCTCTATCGTATTCTCTGTAGCTAACTCAACCAATACTCAAAAATTGTGGATACATTAAATTCAGCTTTTTAATTTTTTTTATTTAAATTATTTTATTTTTAAAATTAAATTGTGTATTTTTTTGGTCCTCGATCAATGCTTCGAGCTTGCCCAATGACCAACTAAATAACTGGGACTAAATAAATTCATCAAAAGACGGGTTTTTGCAAAATTTTATCACAATTTTAAACCTGGAAAATATGGGAAAAGATCCCTTAGTAACAAAGAAGCTTTTTTTTTTTTTTGGCGGTGAAAATGCCTAACGCATGCCACGTCGTCGTTCGGGGAGGCACGACGTGGGTATGTGGGGCTTGCACCCACTAAAAACACCGCCTGTACACCTACTTTCACCTTTGAAGGGTGGACCACGAGTACTGTTATATACGACTTTCGCGACCCACCCGGTAGTAACAAAGAAGCTGTGCTAAGCTAACCTAGGTCTCAATTCATCCTCAAACATGTTCTTTAAACTTACAACTTGTGCGGGATCGCCCATTATCTTTTATTCCTAGAACCAATATAATCCAAACGGCCAATAGAGTTCAGAGATTCGACCGTAGAGACCAAGGGGCTGATTAAACTTCTAACTTGTAAGTACTTTCAACGCGGAATATGAGTATTAATTTTAGTTATCCACCACTTTGATTAAATCTATCGCGATTCAATTTCAAGGTTTAATGTATAACATTAAAATAGTCATTTTTAAGGCCGTACCCTGAGCAAATAACCTTGAGCATTTTTTCCCTCAATAACAGCGCAAGAGATACAATAGCGAATACGCTCAGAATGTTGAATAAAATCGTTATACAATCTAATTTTGGTCGTTTGAAAAAAATACTTCTACCAAAATGTTCATAATTAAATTGCCTATCCATTAGTGTAAGTAGAAAATCAAAATAATCGTTAGTTTTCGAGAAGATGCATGTTTCCAGTATTTTTTTCTCATTTCTTTGGTTTCGTTGTGAGGAAATTACTTAAACATTATACTTAGTTATAAAAAATAAAATCATTTTGAAGCCAAGATTATGTAGAAATTTATGTATTTTTTATTAGTTGGTATTTCTTTTGGATAAAGAGTAGATAGCTCCAAAAAACTGCACTAAAAACGGCTAGCGCTGCGTTTTGCTCGGGGACGCGCCTTAACGTAATACCGATAAGTTGAACTAGTAAAACGTATTTTGGTTGCAACGTTTCAATTAATTAAATTGTAATACCAGTGTTTCATATTTCACACGCTAATGGCTCCACGTAATTATTGACACCTTATTTTAATTAAACAAATATACAAGTTTCCAATTTGTAGTTTGGAGTTAGATGACAATAATTACTGAGTTTAATAGGCGTGTAGCGCAAACACCCGCGAGCGACTTTGTTTAAATATTCCGCAGTCGAATCCAAATATTATTTGTGTACTTCAATTAATATTTGTAATGCTTCAATTTCAAAGTTAACCGGCTCGTTTGTAGTTTATGTAACATGCAATATTATTGTTTTTATTAGTTATTAAGTGTTATTTTGTCTCTAAGACTCGTTATTTTTAAAACCCGACCAAAATACTCTTCGTCGTTCGTGTAAGAAAGACGTTTGCCAGAGATTTTGAGTGTGTGACGAAAGAAAACAAAACATTGCAATTTAAAAATTTAGGATTTATTATTATCAATGTACAAGTTTAGTCATTCACGATGTATTTATTAATAAAGAAATAAATAAATGTGGTTTTTTGTAAGTTATTTTAAAAATTAATCAATGTTTTTGTATAACCAAAGACAATAAAAATTTAACTAAAATGTTGTGTTTGTTATTTTGTACATTATGTGGGTTTTGTTTGATATTTCTTTTTGTTTGATTAAATATTAAAAACTAAATTAAACATAGTGTAAACCTTAGTTATTACCTCTTACTAAAAAAGTTTATTTTTTAATATTATTCATTTTGTTTAATATTTCATTTCAGTTTATTTTCTTAGACCTAGTAGTTAGCATGCATGTACCTATCAAACGAACTAATGTCGTTTCCAGGTAAGGTGTTAGTCGTTTTATTTCATCAAATAGATTAGGATTGAATATCGACCTGCACGCCTAGCCAGCTCCGAATACAGATTAAATGGTAATTGCTAGTGAGTTAGAAACCCATCAAACCGATTGGATTAGAGACAGTCAGGATATCCAATATACTGTTCGACGTTCGTACTGTTAGAGATGTAGAGTGCCATAGACTGTACGTCACTACTTGCCTAGCCTTTTCCCGACTATATTGGGGTCGGCTTCCAGTCAAACCAGATTCAGCTGAGTACCAGTGTTTGACGTGGAGCGGCTGCCTACCAGACTGGCGAGACTAAAGTTAGATTTACTGGCTTCTGACAATCCGTAACGACTGCCAAACTACAGATTACAGATTTACAGAAGTACAGATTGTAGATCACACTGATGACTGATCTAGAAATGACAGACCGGGACCATAGGCTTAATGTACTTTCCGAGGCATGCGAGACGCACAGAACTGGGCATTGTGGCGACGCTTTGAGGTGGCCTATGTCCAGCACTGGACGTCTTTCGGCTGATATGACGATGATGATGATGATGACTCTTAAAATCAGCAGCTGGATGATTGATAAGTTAAATTTAAAAATCACGACCCATAAAATAATCAGATTTTCATCAGGATTCATGCAACCTGCAGTCACTTCATAACACGACAGGCCATCCGTCAGTCAAGCCTTGACTGTGGCTAAACTGACAGCAAAAATGACTGTCAAACCTGCCGCGTAATGGCCGCTTAACACACAATACCAACAAATATCAATGTTGACATCGTACCTATCTACATTTAGAAATCAAAACAGAGGGCGTAGTGTGAGTTTTTTAACGTTCTCAACCGCGTTAGCGTAAATGCCAATTTGTATTGAAATTGAATAAGCGCCGCCTGGTGAGAATAACGGAAAACCTTTTTTTCTATACACCTTGACATAAGCAAACGTTTACGTTAACGCGATCGAGTACGTTAGAAAACTCACACTAAGGCCTCTGTAAGCTGTCCGCATTCCGGCCCGTGGTATTGCTCGACGAGGTGGGCAAGCTCTTCGAGAGAGTCATTGCGAACCGCCTCGCCGGGCACCTAGCGGGAACGGGGCCGGATCTTGCGGACAACCAGTTCGGTTTCCGCAAGGGGCGCTCTACGGTGGACGCCGTCATGCGCGTCAGAGCCCTCACGACGGGGGATGCGGTCTCCCGGGGTGGTGTTGTCTTGGCGGTGTCTCTCGACATCGCCAACGCCTTCAACACCATGCCCTGGAGCTGCATTGGGGAGGCACTCCGGTATCATCGGGTGCCGACCTACCTTCGTCGTGTGGTCGGGGACTACCTGTCCGACCGGGCAGTAATCTACCCAAGTCACAGCGGTGAGTGGAACCGGCGAGAGATGTCGTGCGGTGTCCCACAGGGTTCGGTTCTGGGGCCGCCCCTGTGGAACATCGGTTACGACTGGGTGCTGCGAGCCGACCTCCCTAGCGGCGTCAACGTCATTTGTTACGCTGACGACACGCTGGTGCTGGCACAAGGGGGGTCGTACGCGGAGGCGGCCGACGTAATGACACGCGGGGTTGCGATAGTCGTGGAGAGGATCCGGCAACTGGGTCTCGAGGTGGCGCTGCACAAGTCCGAAGCCATGTGTTTTCATGGCCGAGGCATTGCGCCACCGTCGGGATCCTTGCTGACGGTAGGAGGGGTTTCCATCGGCGTCGAATCGACGCTGAAATACCTGGGGCTCGTCCTAGACAGCCGATGGAACTTCGTGGAGCATTTCCGACGTTTGGTCCCCAAACTGGAGCGGGCCGGGGCTGCTTTCAGGCGGCTCCTGCCCAACCTGGGGGGACCGAACGCCTCCTGCCGTAGGCTATACGCGGGGGTCGTGCGGTCCATGGCCCTTTACGGGGCCCCGGTGTGGGCGCGTTCATTGAGGCAGCGTGCTGCGAACCACTTGAACGCGCCCCAAAAGGTGGTGGCCCTCAGGATGACCCGAGGGTACCGCACGATCTCGCGCGAAGCGGCGGGTCTCCTTGCCGGATTGCCGCCATGGGATCTGGAGGCGGTGGTCCTCGCGCGCCTGCATGATTGGCGCGCGGAGGTACTAAGCCGGGGGGAGACTCCGCTGACGCGGCAAATTGTCGCGCAGCGGACGGACTTCCGGCGCGATCTCATGGCGTCATGGAGACGACGACTATCGCAACCCAGCGCAGGGCACGCCACAATAGCGGCGATAAGTCCCCTCTTTGAGGAGTGGCTTGAGAGGCGCCACGGCGTCCTCACCTTCCGCCTGACGCAGGTCCTCACCGGACATGGATGTTTCGGGAGGTTCCTGCACCGAATTCGGCGGGAGGAAACGCCCGGGTGTCACCACTGCGAGGATCGACCGGAGGAAACGGTAGAGCACACTGTGCAGGTGTGCCCCGCTTGGGCGGCGCACCGCCGTGTCCTCGAAACGGCGATTGGCGGCGACCTCTCGCGTCCGACCCTGGTCCAAGCCATGGTCCGGAGCGAGACGGAATGGAACGCCGTTGCCTCCTTCTGCGAAGCAGTCATGCTAGCGAAGGAGGTGGCGGAGCGGGAGAGGAGACCCTCTCGTCCCGGCCGCCGTGGTGGACGCCGCGGGCGTCGGGGGCCACCTGGCGCGGGCCTGTGGACGGCGAGCTATGGGTGGCTCGCCGTCCGTCCATCTAGACAGGCCGTGTCGACGGCGCGTTAGTGTTCCACGCGCCCCTCAAAGAGAGTCAGCAACACAGAGGGGCCCGAAAGGGCCGACGCCTGCCGGAGTCGCGGGATTATTCGCAAGAGACACCGTGGCTCCGGAACACAAAGGGCAATGAAGGAACATGGATGGGTTTTAGTCAGTAGAAGTCTGACACTCCCTCCCGCTACACCCAGAGCGGGAGGAGTCATTGGATGATGTCCCATCCCTAAAAAAAAAAAAAAAAAAAAAAGGCCTCTGTAAGCTACTGGACATCATCAACCTTAATTACCTATGTATAATTTATTGGCTAAGTGAATGAAAGTGAGGAGCTCGTGGCTAAATGATAATAGCCGCACAGGTCGATCTTAAGGTTAAGCAACGCTTGCCGAGGTTGGTCTGTGGATGGGTGACCATCTTAACAAACCGAGTTTCCTACGTGCCTCGGAAAGCACGTTAAGCTGTTGGTCCCGGCTGTTATTTGGAGATCTTTGGCAGTCGTTACGGATAGTCAGAAGCCAGAAAATCTGACACCAGTCGTTGTGTTACCCAGTTAATGGGTTGTGGAGGTCTGGTAGGCAGCCGCTCCACGTAAAATACTGGTATTCAGCTGAATTCGGTTTGACTGGAAGCCGACCCCAATATAGTTGGGAAAAGGCTAGGCAGGTTTTTTTTATTCGCTAAGTAAACAATATATGTACTTTCAGAATAAATAAAGAATCTTTTTAGTCTAGTTTTCTTGAAAGAAAGTACAGAGGTTAAATAGTGATTCCTTCATTAATACCTAATTGTTTAATCGAAGTACCGTATTGAAGCAATACACCTCTATGTACCCAGCTATATTATTATATAAATGTATCTACGTAGGTACGGGTATGTGTTGAGATCCTTCCTCCAAATTACATTTAGCATGAAAATTTAATCGTGCCGTAACCGTATCGTATTGGATCGAATCGGTACGCGGAATACGTGAGGGTTGTCAGTTACGAAAAACAGAAATAAAAGACAAAACAGAGTATTCAATATCCTAATATATAAAGTTTTTGTAATACTGGTGAGTGACTGAATACAACGCCCAAATGAAAATACTGGTCGTAGAAAGCTGAGGGTCAATAATACTAATTTTTAAACAACTTTCGCATTCGCATATCAATCGCAAACTGTCAAAAAAGACTTAAGGCGAGGTTGCAGTACTGTGTGTTTTGACGAACAACAGCGACCGTCCGGCGAGCGAAATAATGCCTAAAATTTGATTGTTTTTTCTTCTTGGCGAAAACTGATAAAGAAATTATACAACATGGTTTCAACATTTACTTCAAAATAAAAAGCTCTATCTATTGATATAACTTTTATAAATATTCGTGATGAAATCTCTTAGCAGTACACGTTTAAAATTGTAATTTAGTGTCATGTTTGATTAAAAAAAGTATCGAGCCAATCATTCTAAACCGCGTTTCTATCTTTACGATTTACTTGAGGGTATGTTTAATTTTTATGTAATGATTTTTATTTATTAAAAATCTCATAATTAATAAGATTTTCAGACGTTCAAAAATCTTAAAAAGTACTGCAACCCCGCCTTAATTTTCATACATTTTTGACAGATTGCGATTAGGATATATGGGAATGTAGGGAGGATAAACTAAGAGAGGATTTTCTGAAATTCCTACGGGAGCGGAAAAAACGAGATATTTGCGTATGGAGATGCGGGCAAAAACTCGTCATAGAATAAAGAAAACAAAAAGATTATAAAATTATTTCACGTGCTTTATTGTCATATTAAATAAACCAGTGTAGCTCTTTTTCCAAGTATGTTGTGGTCAGCTTCCAGAGGGCCAATTCTAACAAGTCATAAACAAGTTTCACATTCGCATGTCAATCGCAAACTGTCAAAAAAGTCTTAATTTTCATATATTTTTGACAGATTGCGATGGAGATGCGAATGTGAAAATTAGTAGCATTGGCACTCTGATTAACATAATGGAACTGAATACCAGTATTTTACATAGAGAGACTACGCAGTCTTGCATCTGCATATGCCTCTGACCTCCATAATCCTGTGACTGAGTAACACGAAATCGTTTGGCTAAACTGATTTTCTAGCTTCTAATTATCCTTAACGTTTGATGAAAATCTATCATTAACATTGACTAACTACTTGTAGGTCCTGCCCGTAGATTCTGTGAAAATTTTACTGTGAAGTTTACATTAAGTAATACAACTAGTCAAGGTCGAATGTCTGTTCACTTAAGGTGAATGCTCCAACCAGCCCGCGAAATTCAAAATTTCTTGCGTTTTTTGCAATTTGCAGGCCAGTGCTAGGTTGTATTTTGATTAAAATATTATTCGCGGCTGTAAGACGTATGTAGTTACAGAACTATAATCATCAAAATCACCAATACAACCCTCCAAGTTCATAAAGGCCTCGGAACAAAAAAAAAAACAGAAAAAGTAATTCCTAGAGCTTTATGAACTTAGAGCGTTGTATTGATGATTTTGATGATTATATTATGTAACTAC
This sequence comes from Ceramica pisi, assembly GCA_963859965.1. Classification (NCBI taxonomy): domain Eukaryota; kingdom Metazoa; phylum Arthropoda; class Insecta; order Lepidoptera; family Noctuidae; genus Ceramica; species Ceramica pisi. Next base: position 3,376,636 of record OY982542.1, read on the forward strand.
ATGTCTTTTTTTTTAGGATGGGAAATCATCAAATGACTCCTCCCGCTCTGGGTAAAGCAGGAGGGAGTGTCAGACTCCTACTGACTAAAACCCATCCGTGTTCCTCCTAATGCCCTTTGCGTTCCAGGGCCGCGGTGATTCTTTCGAAAAAATTCCGCAACAACTACATATGTCTTACAGCCGCAAAACGTAAGATAATTTGAATTTCACAGGCTGGTTGGAGAATTTAAAAACTCAGCATACAGGTGAAATGAGTCATCATTCCAATTGAAGTAAGGAATTGACAGTACTTACTATATTGTGAGGTTACTATATTGTGAGGTATTTTGTAACAACCTCACAATATAATGTAGTTGACATTATATTGTGAGGTTGTTACAAAATATCACTACAGATAATAATATCTACAGACCAAACCATCGGTCGTATTCACTCGCCCGCCAACCCTGCGCGGATGCTCACCAGGGAATATTATCGAGATTGCCCGTATCTTGGTGCGTGGGCTGCTGAAACTTAATGGCTGTAAATTATGAACTAGGTACCTATATGAGGCACGAATTTACGCTGTAGAGTAGGTCTGGAGTTGCGGAATTTGTTCGAAAGAGTCACCGCGGCTCTGGAACGCAAAGGAGGAAAACGGATGGGTTTAGTCAGTAGGATAGGATAGTCTGATACTCCCTCCTGCTTTACTCAGAGCGGGAGGAGTCATTTGATGATTTACCATCCATAAATAAGGGTAGGTCTGGACCATTGAAATAGTGGTTTTTAAGGAGAGTTTCATGAAATAGCCTGTATAACTTTTAGTTAACGTTTAGGTTAAGCAATATTGAGATAATCTCGATCTTATTTGGACTTTTTCTAACTATATTGGGGTTATTAAATGAAAGGGCTTACTGTGAGGGTTTTAATTATATTTTTTTCATAATTTTATTGTAAATGGATTTGAAGTTATTCAAGAAACTTAACGAAAAATTACCATTGCCCCACCTTATCTCCGAAACTACTGAGCCTAAAACTAAAAAAAAAAAATAGAGATAATCTATAGAACTGTTTCTCTACAGATTAAGCAAAACCTATGAGAAGTTTATAGTGAAAAAATATATCGTTCGTACCCTTTGCACTTGGCCACTTTTTGTATTCGGCAAAACAAGGTTGGCCCGGTCAGCTAGTATTTCTGTAATACTTCTTTGTATAACTGTAGAACAAATATTCCTTTGACAAAATTTATTAAGAGTTTACAATCTGTCAAAGTATTTTGTAATCTTACGTAGTTTGCAATTATCCGGTGATATTGATTGATACCTATATTGCTCTGCTACCTGTACGTAGCTGGAGCAGGTTGCTAGTGAGAAATAATTAACAAGACTCTGACTAAATACGTATTGAAAAACAGCCTTAAAAGTTTCAATTTCACATAAACCCAACACTCCTTTTCCCTTACGTAATTTTCGATCCCTCGTCCAAAATAACAAAGGCTACTTTTTAAAAACTAATTTACTCCGAATTCAGAATAGGCCTCCAGAGGTGTGTGAAGTCATAAATCTTTGGCGCCGGAATATTTACGACTCAAACTTGGGCTACTTACGTGGCGAACTTAGGTGCCCATATCTGCTGGTAAAGGGGAACTTCCTTTAGAGTGAAATTAAACGCAAATGTGGGGGTTCCGTAATTAAGTGGGTAAGTATCAATAGGTTTGATTTTAAGTGATTGGTTAGTAAGATCAGTATGGGAGAACTGGGTTTTTGAATTAAAAAAGTTTCGTAGGACCTATAGAAGGACCGATGATTTTTTTTTAATTATAAATGATCTAGTCGTGGTCTAGTGGTTAAACCACCTGATTCAGACTCAGAGGTCCCGGCTTCGATTCCCAGCGGAGGCAAATTTTTTGCTCGGTTTGGTTGGTGGTAGGACTTGTTCTAAGTCCGCCTGGCAAGCTACCACCATCATGTCTAAGTCTGTCGCCATAACAACTATGTTAACAGCATTGTTGTGTTCCGGCAGTGAGAGGTATGATAGCCAGTTCCTCTGTGTAAGAGGATTACGGGTGAAACTCGCTTCCATCTTCGGCCTAATCATCACTTTCCATCAGGTGAGATTTGGGTCAAGAGTTTCCCCGTTTTGTATATATAAAAAAAAAAAAAAAAATATCATCAGAGCGGAAGGGAGTGTCAGACTCTTACTGGCTAAAACCCATCCGTGTTCCTCCTAATGCCCTTTGCGTTCCAGGGCCGCGGTGACTCTTTCGAACGAATTTCGGAACCGTCTGCCCCTAGCGAGCCCCGTCTAAGGCTGCATCACCACCAGAGATGAGCTGAGCGAGGCTAGGTAAATAAAGCGATTCTATTGGTTCTTAATTAACACATCCCTCGCTAAGCATCATCACATCGCTGGTGGAAACGCAGCCTCACACTTATTCAGCTTATGTTCATAGAACTTTTAGTTCAGCTTTCCGCGTCTCTGCCGGAGTCGCAGGACTATTCGAAAGAGATACCGTGGCTCCGGAACACAAAGGGTACTGAAGCAACATGGATAGGTTTTAGTCAGTAGAAGTCTGACACTCCCTCCCGCTCCGCCCAGAGCGGGGGAAGTCATTTGATGATTTACCATCCTTAAAAAAAAAAGTTTTCCGCGTCTATTCAGTTTTCGCGGCAAACAAATATAAAATGAGGACAAATGTGTTACTGTCATGCGAGTGTATAGAGTTCAGCGCTGTTCTGCCGCTGCAAGTGTGACCAAAATCGTTCAGCGAAACGCCAATGGTGTTGAATAAGTGTGAGTAGTCACTAAGACCGATGATTTGAGAGAACTTGGTTTGTTTTTGCATAAAAAAAGTGTCGGAAGACCGATGTTTTTTTTAATTAAAAATCATCAAATGTCTGGCTGGAGCAGAAGGGAGTGTCACACTCTCACTGACTAAAACCCATCCATGTTACTCTTAATGCCCTTTGCGTTCCAGGGCCGCGGTGACTCTTTCGAACGAATTTCGGAACCCTGTCTGGACCCAGCGAGCCCCGTCTTAGGCTGCAGTACCACTAGAAATATGCTGAGCTAGGCTAGCTAAATAAAGCGATTCTATTGGTTCATCATCACACATCTCTGGTAGAAACGCAGCCTAAGGGACTAATCACACTTATTCAGCTCTATTCAGCTTATGTCCATAGAAAACAACGATTTTGTATGGAGACGCGTACGAATTAGTTCAGCTTGCCGCGTCTATTCAGTTTTCGCGGCAAAAGAATATAAAATGAGGATGTTCTCGCCAGGACCGATCGGGCATCTCACGGGCCCATGGATGAGTAGCCAACAAACGATTTATCCTGACCAGAGCACAATGGACGCGATATGCGCCAGCTAATTCCTATACCTAACTTAACTTAAATACTAACCGTCACTTCAAGTCGGTATCGCTCGTCGACCACTCGCAAGTTTGAGTTAGTGTTTATGTGTAATGTGTATGTTTGTGAACCTTGCGATGGACTGCAGCAGGGTCCTGACTTGCCTCCGACAGCTCACCGTCCACCAACGCCTTGTTCACACCAATTCTCGTGCAACTTAACACTGTCTAGTCCAGTAAATAGTACAAAACACAAGGCCTCGGTGCTCCGTATAGCACAGCCCGATACGAGGCAAAACCGTGTTCGTATTTTAAATCCCGTGTGCCTGCGCAATGTCTCCAGAAAAAAACATAACCTCAAAAGCGCGCACATTTACTGACGGGATTCTACCATACACTCTATTCGCGCACCGCGGCCCGCGGCCGCTAAGGTCCCGCTCGCGCACGTAGTGATATCTCGCTTGCGTAGCCGACCGAGTGCGAAAACGGCCGAACACACGCAACGTGGGCGCTGCGGTTTTATTTAATACTAGCTGACCCGTGCAACTTCGTTTGCGTCACATTTTCCATTAAAGCTCCGCTCCTATTTGTCTTAGCGTGATGATATATAGCCTATAACCTTCCTCGATAAATGGGCTATCTAACACTGAAAGAATTTTTCCAATCGGACCAGTAGTTCCTAAGATTACCCCTTACATACAAACTTACAAACAAATGTTACCTCTTTATAATTTTAGTATAGATAATCCTAATAGCATGATTCAGTATTCACGCGCGATGGCTTATTATTAGCGTATTTCATGTATACCTTTGGTGTTTCTATACCGATTTCTATGATTCTTTTTTTATGAAATAGTTAATAATGTTAACTTTTATTCATGTTAATTAGGGACGACTGAGAGTTTTATAAACGTAAGAGTAGACAAATACAATCAGAAAGCTTCGAACTGCTAAGCTATCGGGAGTTACACGTTTTATTGTTCGTCAATCATAAAATATAGACATATTATGTTGTCGTGGGATATTTTTTATATATAATTTTAAGGAGAACATTTCCGTCATACATGATTTCTGTGCAGCTTTCACCATTAAGGTTGCACACGCGACGGAAGCTTTAAAAATGGAGTAACTTCTCCCGTTTTCCCAACATTTCCCTTCACTGCTCTGCTCCTATTGATTGTAGCGTGATGAAAAGTATACTATAACCTGCTCAGGAGTATGAGTAATAATTGTACCAAGTTTCATTAAAATCCGTCGAGTAGTTTTTGTTTCTATAACGGTTATACAGACAGACAGACAGACAGACAGACAGACAGAACGACAGACAGACAGACAAAAATTGTACTGATTGCATTTTTGGCATCAGTATCGATCCCTAATCACCCCCTGATAGTTATTTTGGAAATATATTTCATGTACAGAATTGACCTCTCTACAGATTTATTATAAGTATAGATATAGATAGATAGACTAGAGGCTTGTTTTCGAACAGAGGACAAATGTGTTATTATCATGCGAGTGCTATATATTGAGTTCAGCGCTGTTCTGCCGCTGCAAGTGTGACCGAAATCGTTCAGCGAAACGCCGATGGAGTTGAATAAGTGTCAGTAGTCCCTAAGACCGATGATTTGGTGAGAGTAACACAGGAACATTCCATTTGGTCGATAAAGAGAGAGAGGTCTTTGTCGACGAGGCTTTGTCAAGCAGTGGAAATCTTTTGGTGGTAATGATGAATAATGACGAGCCCTAAATAACAGCACTGCTAGTGATGGGACGTCGTCATTATTATCTTCAAGCATGGAAACCAAAACGATGTACCTATACCAGGGATGGTGAATTTTTGGCACGCGTGCCGGTGGTTGTACGCCGCAAAATAATTCGGGCTCACCAATGTTTTATTGTAAAAAAAAATATGTTTTTCAACTGCGATATCGACTTCAGTGTGAATTTCAGTTTCCCATAAAGAGTTAAGTAAATATTACGAATTTGTTTGTTGTTTTTGTGCAATTACCAAGTTAAGATTCTTTGGTGGCATATTATTTTTATTCTTTGGAGAACTGGCACGGTCACATCATTGATTTACGAGTATGTCATGACGTGCCATTTTAGTTTTACAATGGCCCACTTTATCTATCCAATTACACAACCATTATGAAAAATAATAAAAAAACGATGTAATGACATTTAATTTATAAAAAAAATATATATTACTATCATGACGCATGGCGTAGTTCGAATCATCCGGGAGCGAGTCTTGTGTTCCAAAGACGGCGTGGAATGGAACGGGGGACCTTTTTTGAACCATAAATATGTTTAGCAGGGTGTTTCATAATTTTAATGCAGTATTTGTTTTTATTGAACTTATTATCTTAATGAAATATGAAAAAAATAATCGATCCCAGGGGTAGCTTATGTCGGGTACATTAAGTGGTCTTCCCTTGTAAAACGACTAATGTATGGAATAGAATAGAATAGAAAACATTTATTCGACACAGACACAACACAACAGCAAAAACACATTATAAAACATAAGAGAAACAAAGACATAAAATAAAGAAAAAGAACAGTACAGTAAAATTGTGCTGAGCGTGCCCATGCCGAAAGGGTTACCATCTCAGGATATGCTGGGCGTCAGACACCCAGCGCTGGTTTTCAGTTGGCACCCCGCAGTGACACACGGACGAGGGTAAATAAAATAAATAGATACTGTGAAATTAATACATGCTATTTATGTGAAAATTTCAGATAGAAATTTCGGTTTTCGATAGAAGTCGATTCAGGACAGCTTTGTCATTATTTCTGATTTTGATCTTAAGAAAGTCAATAAATGTACTTTATTTATTCCACTTTTATCTGGCGTAAACTATAATAAATAAAATAATGTCTGAGAATACGTAAATATTATATGGATAGGCTAATATTTATAGTATGAATAGGGCAGACAGCACGCGTTTTTGTTATCGTAATTCACCTGTCTAGACCGAATCCAACTTGATTGGTCATCGTATGTTGAAAGCGTACAAATAACCGTTTGGGCATTTTTAATATTTTATGGTATGGTTCAAAAGAGTTACCGCAGCCCTGGAACGCAAAGGGCGCTTGTAAAAACGCAGGTAACTTTTAGTCAGAAAGTGACACTCACGTCGGTCGAGTCATTTGATGAATTCTCATTTAAAAAAACCTTTTCTGTTCAAATATATGGTACCTAGTACATACCTATTTTTGGAAATCGTCAGACCGCGGTGATTTTGTCGAACAAATTCCGCAAAATGTCTCGTATCTTATTTCAAATCGATCTCAATTATAATTAGTAACAGTGCTGTTTGTCTGCCTCTCCCTAGACAACAAAGTTTTACATTATTTGTGTTATCTTTTAATTTATTAAAACGTAAAAAGCGAAAAGCAGTTAAAATCTTTGATTATACATAATTCACTCAAAATTCAATGTTTATTTCCCCCGAGAACAATGAAAATACAGACTGCATACGAAATTACAACAGATGACAAATACAAATGGCAAAGGTAATATATATATTCAGCCTATTCACGAATCGGGACAAAAATTAAAACAACATTGTGCCGTTCCACAAAACGTTGAGTTGACGATATGTTAAATAGAAAATGTTTTTAAAATAAACAATGTGGGAATTCGTGTATTGCTATGAGAAACACGTGCCACTACGTGTTTGATTTTCGACGTTATTCGCAAATTGTGCTGTTACATTGCGGATATAAAGGCTGTATGGATTGTGACCTCTGCCTATTGTGTTTGCTTTATTTGTGTTTATCTGTGGCTGGCCGAATTTTGGCGGGGCGGCCGTTAAAAAAATTGTTATAGGTATTTAAATTTGGAGCTAATTATGTATTTGGTATGACTGTCAATAAATAACTATTTTTTCTGAGACTTTAGAATTTAATTCTTTATTTTATTTGAATTATATTGTGTAACTTGTAATTTTTTTTTTTTTTCCTAAAGTAATGTTTTACTCCATTTTTTATGTTATGTTATGGATAATCTATCAAATATGAATAATGAAACACATGTGTCTCTTGGTGAGACTGGTGTCAGAATTTCTGGCTCTTGTCTATCGTAATGACTGCCAAAAGACTACAAATGACAATCGGCACACTGGCCACCCATCCACGGACAGTCATCGGCAAGCGTTGCTTATTCTTTAATATTGTCACGTGGGGATGTCGTTATTTAGTCAAGATCTCTCTGGATTCTTAAAGAAATATAATCTAAATTTGTTTTGTGTACTTCAATTACTAAATACTTACAAACGACAAGACTAATAATCGCGAAGTGATGTATAAACGCGTACAAAATCAATATATTTCATGGGAATACAAAATCATCCAGACCTCTATCAATGGCAAAAGTGCCCAGAACACTGGCAGCATTGCCGCGTTGATTGGAAATGCTGATTCTTTGGCCGAAGAAAAGCCCAGCTCTCTGGTCACGTGATTTGTATTTATTTATTATTTGTATTTGAGATGGGTTTGCTCTTGACGCTAGTCTTGGTCAGAGATGACAGAGACAAAGTCTACGATGGAGCGAGCTTACCCAGAAGGAGCCTCTTCACTATAGCTTTGAAGAGATTAGGGTTGTAAGTGTTCGGAAATACAGACGCAGGCAGAGAGTTCCACTCCTTTGCTGTGCGCATTGTAAAGACGTTTGGAATGTTGGTTAGTGCGAATTGGTTGGTTAGTGCAACAAAGTAGGGGTGGTAAATTACTGTGGTTTTGGATGTCTGATGGTAGAAGGGCCGGTGGGATGAGGTCGACAAGTTGTAGGTAGTTGACTAGATATCATAACAATATATTTGACGTTAGAAATTTCAAGCAAACAAATCAAATAAGTAAAAATCAATCCATTACCTACCAATATCTAGAACAAAAGTAATTTACTTTCAACGTAACTTTCTCAACAAAGTTGGAGTCTCCCCTCATATCTGCCAATTTTCTTTTTAAGGTAATATATTGAAGACATCGAGGAAACTTTCGATCACCTGCTTTTTTTTCCTTAAAATAAAAGTCTAAAGTTTTAGAAGTACTTCAGTTTGTCTTCTACTTAGACGTTACGTAGCAACTAACTCAACTTTAAAATATATATTTTTTAACGTTTGCGATTTTATTAAAACTATACTTGTGACTATAACATGCTTGTTTTGTCACTGCAGCCAACTACACTGCCTCAGTCATTAAACTACTAAGTAGGTTCTGACAAATTAACTGGTACTATCAACTCAGGTATCTACCTATCGAAGGAGGTTCCCGGTTCACACGGGGTGCACGGGTGGTAAATAATAGATACATTTCTTCAGTACACTACAGAGCGGTTTTTTATCTACGTGTCTTAAATTTACCACAATTAATAAAAAACGATTGGCGGCGCTAGTGGACGACACACTCTTAATTTAAGATAGATGCATGAAACAAGGGTTAAATTCATTTTAATCATACGTGCAAAACTTCTTTGTTTATCGCTCTTTCTTATTAGTAAAGACTGTTCATCAAAATACGTTGCATAGTTTAGAACTTTAGAATATCTAGAGGAGAAACAGACACAGGCATTTTTTCAGGCAGGATTTTTTTGCAATACTTGATAACTTTAGATTGGCAAAAAAATCATTTATTTCAACAAAAACAAAAACACAACAAGCAAATATCGACATATTATGGAAATTGAAAATGTTTTAGTTTTTAATTTATCTATTTGCAGTTTACCGTTTTCATCACTTATGTTGTAATTCTTTTACATTATAATTTTGTGTTAAATTTCGATACGATGTAAAAATTGTTACTGAAATTAAATGACAATGTTAAATTACAAGATTTTACTGCTCAATGCCGAAGTAAGATGGTTTGAAAAATTGATTTCCCTAATCAGAACAGATCCTGCCAATTTTCGATTATCTGGTGCCTAATCGCGGCTGTAATTAACTTACCTGGCGAGTGTTGATCGCAATCTGCTGCAATTTGTCACTGACGAAAACTGGGGCGCGCCCCTTAAACTTTCAGAGTGATTGATAGCGATCCGGAAGTTTGGGTTTCAATTTAAATATTATTTTTTATCGGTAATGGATTTCGAGGAGCTCGTGGCTAAACATTGACAGCCGTACAGGTCGATCTACCAGGTTAACACCCTAAGCGCCAGACCCTAAGTGGCCGTTTTCTAAAAATACGTTTTTATATTTTGGTCGGTCGTGTTAAAAACTACATAATAATCATATTTGGTTTTTCACCCCCCCCCCCCTTTTTTCCTGGATTTTCATCCGTGTGACATTTGGATACACGTGGCCTGTGAAATAGTTCATTTGAAATTCACACCTCCCAGGCCACGTGTGTCCAAAAAGATACACAGGTAAAAATCACGTAAACTTTTTTTTTTTGTTTCAAGACTCAAGAACGCGTTTTGGAAGAAAATAATAAGAAACCATGAATTTTGATTCATGTATTTCCTTATATTTTTTATCTACTGCTACACTGTAAGTGTTAAAAAGTTCAAATAAGTGATTGACTATGGAGTATTCAAGTGATGATTCCGTTCAGGACCACAATTTTATGACAGACTAGCTGACCCGTGCAACGTCGTCTGCGTAACATTTTTCATTACTGCTCCGCTCCTACTGGTCTTAGCGTGATTATATATAACTTTAGTCTTCCTCGATAAAATGGGCTATCTAACACTGAAAGAATTTTTGATATCGGACCAGTCGTTCTTGAGATTAGCGAGTTCAACCAAACAAATTCTTCTGATTTATAATAATAGTATAGATGAAGACTTTAGTAGTTAGTTTAGACATAAATACAAGTGACGACAATGACAGTCAGATTTGGAACCTTCCTAGGTTTTCAAGGCGTTTGTCAACATTTTTTTATTTCAAGTTCAGTTATAATTACTTTCTTTACTATTTAGTCTTTTCCAGTGCCATAATATGGATAGATTATAAAATAAAAACACAAAAAACATAAATGGTTTGATTGATGACTTACCTCCTATACTAGAAATAGCAATCTAAAATTAAAAAGTCTATAAAATTTTTGAAAAATAACCGATTCCCAGACCATTTATATCTGAAAAATGCGACAGGCCAGGGCTTTCATTTTTGCGTAATAAATGTATCGAAAACGTGTTTCTAAAGGATACACAGCGCGTTTACTAAGTAGAAAGATGTGTATACTTTTGAATACACAGTGTTCCAGACACTGTGTGACAAAAAGATACACATGGCGCCTAAGGTGCACAGCTTGCCAAGGTTAGTCTGTGGATGGGTGACCATCTTAAAATACCGAGTTTCCTCCGTGCCTCGGAAAGCACGTTAAGCCGTTGGTCCCGGCTGCCATTTGTAGATCTTTGGCAGTCGTTACGGATAGTGAGAAGCCAGTAAATCTGACTCCAGTCTTGCCAAGAAGTACCGTGTTACCAAGTTACGGGTTGTGGAGGTCAGGTAGGCAGCTGCTCCACGTACCTAAAATACTGCTGAATCCGGTTTGACTGGAAGCCGACCCCAATACAGTTGGGAAAAGGCTAGGCAGATGATGAAGATGATCGGAAATGGATTTCGAATAAAATGCAGATATAATGTTCATTGAATAGAAATAATGACTAATATACCTATTTACTTTACAACTGAAACAGAAGAAAGCTTTTTGGCACTGAGAGCTACAATTCAGGTATTTTTTAAAGGAGTTTATTAGTCGTTGTCTATACAAACAAAATGTCTAATTGTCGATATTGTGATTAGAATAAAGAACACAAGAAAAAAAGAACTTAACTGCACGAAACGATCTAATTAATTTCCGACCTTCAGCTATTTCCATAAGGTCGGAAATCATTTTTTTCTCCGTTTTGTGTCGATACGTCTTATGACGGCAGGTTTATATTTTTCCATTCATGACGTCGATTGATTGAGTTAGCTCTAGAGTAATTTTACTAAACCAATCATAACTCCAGACAGATTCGGCTACTTACTGAAGATTTATGTCAGGAAATCTCATATAAATTTTCTCATATATCACCTACAGACATATATCATAATGTATCACCTACAGACTCAAGCTGCTTTCAGACTACGCTATAATATAATAGCATATAGTATAGAGCTCATAGCAAGGCAATATCGCGCACCATACATTGTTATGGCCACGTTCACACTGTACTATTCTATATATTATTGACAATGTATGGGGCGCGATATTGTTGTGCTATGACCTATATACTCTGTGCTATATATTATAGCGTAGTCTGAAATCAGCTTTACGATTAGTTCCGAAACCGATCTTAGAATGAATGACTACACATCTTGACAGTAACTAACAAATTGTGTTGTCATTAATTATTTGTGGTGAGGTGAAAACGCCTGCAACTATGGCCGAATTTACTTAGAGCGTACCTAGGCCCTCACACTCCGGTACATTTTGATGATAAATGGCACCTTCGCTACGTAATTGAAAAGTCAACGAATATTCATGCGGGCGTTTATATTCGTAGGGCTTCATTTATCGGCATAAATGAATTTGTCAATCAAGTAGTAGGTGATTTGCTATCGGTTAGCTTGTTTGACTATTATTTGCAGGGATTATTATTTTGGTGTAAAATGTACTCACATTGGAATATGCAGTAAAATAACAAATTAATTTCACCGATGAAATTGCCACGGAAACTAAATATTGAAACTCAAATTAATTTAGAAAAGTGGGACATCCATATGAAAAATATATGATAATAATGTTGGTGTACGCCTGTATCGCGTTATAAAATGCAAAATTCGCTATCAAAAATACTGGCCCTCAACTGTATTGGCGCCCAACGACATTGGTGCCTAACCACATTGGCGCCCAACAACATTGGTGCCTAACCACATTGGCGCCCAACAATGTTAGCTCTCAGTAATTTGCGCCCGTGACCGTGTGCCGGAAGACACAGGGGAAGGCCTCCCACAAGGTGGACCTTTGACCTGGTGAGGGTCGCGAGTACTCTTTAGATGAAAGGCGCACAAGACCGGTTGTTATGACGACACATTGGCAACCAGTCCAGCAGAGAACGTCTTTCGGCTGACTTCATGATGATACTTAATATTGGCGCCCCACAATACTTGCGCCCAATAACAAAGTCTTCTCGTCTTCCATTCTTAAACTTTTATTAAAGCTGAATAACTTTCGCTTAATTCGGAAATCAGACTCACAGAACACCCGGTTTTAAATCAGTAAAATCAAAAGTCAAGTAAAAATAATTAAAATACTTGAAGACAATCTGCAGGTAAAGTTGTGGAATCTCAATTTGAAGCGAGTGAATATGATTGGCGCATATCTGGCGAATAGTTGCCGATGTTTGGAAGTGCCAGGGGCGAGGAGTGGGGTGAGGTTTTAATTGCTTTTTCAATTAACGCTGGCGGAGAGTCTCTTGGGATCCTATTCGTGAAGGCGTAATGGACTGTTCAAAGAAGAGATGTAGGAGACAGGACACTTTTTTACTGCGTAGTTTGGAGGTCCCAACAGTAATACTCCCGTGAATTATGTTTTCATGAAAGTTTGAGGCGGTTATATTGTTTCGTGAAATCAGGAATTAAGTCAAGCGTTTTCATAAAATAACCAGACCTGTTTAGTGAAAAGGAAAATAAATGAAAACCCTGTATTTTTTATTTTGAAGCCACTGTATTTTTTTTTCGGAACGTATTGGTCAAAATGAGATTACTTTGTTTTTTTTTTATGTTTCTTAATTTAGTTTAGTAATTTCTAAAACCAAGGCAACAAAAATATTCTGGAACTGATTTTTTGTCTTTTAATTTAATCAAATAAATTCTAAATTATTAGTATTGAACAATAAGAACAATAAATAGAAAAATATCATAGATACTTCATGAAGACAACTTAAAGTAAAATACTGATTAAAACTAAAATCTGACTTAGAAAAATACGATAGACATTTTAGAGCTCGATAATATTAACTTTTTAAATGCTAATGGAGCTTCAATTTTTTTAATTGTATTTACATATTGGACGAGGAATTTTTATGAATCTTTTAACTAGAAATATACATGAATAATAGGGGTTTTTTATTATTTTTTAAAGCAAAAATTTGAACAAAAACAAAATGCTAAATAACAGCGGGCGCTCGGGTCCTACTTCAAGGTTAAGCAACGCATGCCAGGTTGGTCTGTGGATGGGTGACCATCCTAACATATCGAGTTTTCTCCGTGCTTCGGAAAGCACGTTAAGCCGTTGGTCCCGGCTGTCATTTGTAGATCTTTGGCAGTCGTTACGGATTGTCAGAAGCAGAAAATCTGACTCGTCTTGCCAAGAAATACCGTGTTACCCAGTTAATGGGTTGTGGAGGTCTGGTAGGCAGCCGTTCCACGTAAAATATTCAGCTGAATCCAGTTTGACTGGAACCCGACCCCAATGTAGTTGGGAAAAGGCTAGGCAAAAGCATTTATAGGTTACTAGCTGACCCGTGCAACGTCGTCTGCGTAAAATTTTTCATTACTGCTCCACTCCTATTGGTCGTAGCGTGATGATATAGATATAGCCTATAGCCTTCCGCGATAAATGAGCTATCTAACACTGAAAGAATTTTTCAAATCGGACCAGTAGTTCCTGAGATTAGCGCGATCAACCAAACAAACAAACTCTTCTGCTTTATAATATTAGTATAGATGTTTTACCTTGAGGACAAATGTAGAGTCCACAAGTTTCTACCTACTCACCCATCTGCTGGCCACCTCCTCATCACAAAGTCCTGCACCACCGACACTCAGTCGTCTATAATTCCATTTGCGACCGAGTCGCGACTAGCCGACGTACTTGTTCTTACTCACTGTTAACACTGTACGGATTGAGAGATTGTCCGCCATTTTGTTTTGGAGATATCGTTTCGCTCAACGCGGTGCCGCATTACTTAGCCACCATCAATATAAATCCAGTGATGGAAATAAAAACGTATCCTTCCTTAGAATAAGGATATTGTACCAGTAATACCGCGTGTATCTGACATCGACGCACAAACGATTTCCATGGGTCCGGGGCATGATTCTGGACACCCTAGACTTAGAATTTTTCGTCGGCTTTTTTCTAATTTTTTTATTTTTTTCAAGGGTTTTTTTTACTTTAGACTGCTCATAATCGTTATTCTGACCTAACCCAATGAGTTTTTTAATCAAAAAATAATTAAATAACTACTTTCACTAAAAAGAGCAATCTGAATAAAGCCACAAATAATATCAGCTCAGCTGAGCGGATACTTTGTAGTACTCTTAAAAAAAATCAGAAAAGAACCGACGAAAAATTCCAACACTGGGGTATCCAGAATCATGCCCTGGACCCATGGAAATCGTTTGTGCGTCGATGTCAGATACACGCGGTATGTATATTAAATTATAATCATCGCTTACTCGTTTCCATTTACCAACTTAACAATTATCACCCAAAAGGATTGCGGATATATATTTTGCTATCATTGGACATTGGTAAAATTAAATAAGTTAGCTTGTGGTCTGAAATCATGAAAACTTTATAGACAATGATATTTAGGTTGCATTCAAAGTGGATGCTATGGCAATAGTCTCCTTGTGCTAGTTCCATCAAATGTTTATAAAAAAAAATACGCATCGCGCATTTTCCGAGTCACCTGTTTTATTTTTGTATTTTAAGCATTGAGTAAAACTAGAATTATAGGGGAGCCGGGGGGAATGGGAGTCAGTGGGCAATGAGAGTCAATTCAAAATGAATTGAACCTTAAGCTTTACAGAATACGGCTATGTCACACGGGGTTTAGCTCGGCACCCCTCCCGCACTGCCCATACGCTGGCCTCGCCAGTCACGCTCGCATCACCGGGAGCGACACTCGTGTCACAGGGGACGAACCGATGTAAAATTTCCGGATTTTCGATCGAAAACGTGAGTATCTATATTTGTTAATTATGCGTATTAAATAATCTCAAAGCGTAGTACTGGAACTAAACTTATATTTACTAATGCAAGTTATTAGATTTTCAGATGTTTTTTGTATAATAATTCAAATCTAGCAAACAAACCGCCATTGGGGTAATAAGAGTCAGTTGACCCTCATTCCCCGTTTCATCTTTCATTATGATAAAACTTTTTAGTTTATTTTAGATGCCGAGGAACTGGACTTGAGAGTTAATGAAGTTTCAGATAATCTTACAACCAACATTTCAGTAGCAACAGCATCAACTAGCAGTAGGAATGCGTTGGAACCGCAACCTTCCATAAGTTATAATATTGATGTATAAATCAAGAGAATAATAAATCCGGCAGTGAACCTTTAACTAGCGTACTCTCACAATTAACACCTCTGCCTTGCATTGGAAAAGGTAAAGGGAAAGGAAAAAGAACACAACGATCAGAAATTCTGCCACACCTCTCAGCTTTTTCTTCAAAAACCGTTTTAATTTTTGAAGAAAAAGCTAACAAACAAAAGGAAAAACAAAAGCTCACAAGAGGGAAAGATACCAAGAAGATGAAAGAAGTAAAAAAGAACTTATTTAAGTCTAGTTCATCTGAAGAATCGGCTGATGAACAGGTTCCTTATGATGAGAGTGGTGATAGTGATTTATGAAATATTGAAATCCCGCAAAACTCCCAGAAAGATCAGTCTCTGTGCGCGATATGCCTCGAACAGGGAAAACCGAGAGAAATGTATCGTTGCCGCCTCTGTTTTGGATGGGCCCACGAGGCATGTACAGGATGTGATAATCCAAGTCGCTATAGCTGTGATTTTTGCATTTAACTCGATTTATTTACTATTCTTTGTTATGACTCTATTGGGTGATCATTCCTAACTTTTAATTTTGTTAATTCTTATTTTTTTGTCATAAGAGATGATAATTTAGTTACTTTATTCGTTTTGTAATTATGACTCGTATTCCCCCGTGGACTGATTTTCATTTCCCTTACATGTGGGTAATTGGAGTCAAAACTACTTTTCCGTTTTTTAATTATAATTTCTGTTATAGCAATGTTAGCCAAAAAAGACTTATATAACTCGATACCTGATTAGTTTCTAAAGATTAGTAAATGTGAACAAATTATAAGACCACCAGAAAAACGCCGAGTTAATGAAACCCGACGAGTCCCGGAGAAACGATTCAACTGTCTTGGATCCCGCAACGAAATTAATCAGAAGAGTACAGCGGAGGAGTAGGAAAAATAAATATAATTTCCACTTCCCTCCATATCAAGCAGGAGACAGATTAGAGCTAGGCCAATAGGCACCAAGGGACATATACAACTGGGTTAGGCCCAGTTGCCAAGCACCACGGATTATATATTAACATTTAAACTAATGGGTCCTAAATTGTGAGCTACTTTTGATTCCAGTAATAGGTATGGCAAAATCGCCTGAACGCACGGAAATTTGTTCTGGTTTCTACAAGGTCCGTATAGTAAACTACTCCAGATTTGACCTGAATACTATCTAACATAACATTACGTTCAGTCTGCCAAAGAATACACTCCCACAAGATGTGATGTGCGGATTGTTCGTATTCAAGGTCAGCTGTAGAGCATTGACATAAAGGTGAGGCCACAAGCCTAAAGGAAAATAATTTACTCTTAAAGTTGCCATGACCTGTGAGAAATTGGGCAACACAGTGATCCACCTCCAGCCATGTCTTCTCCAGCCGCTCACGAACGGATGGAAAAAACTGGTGGAGGTGTCGGCCCTTGATGGAATCTTCCCACCTACATTGCCATTCGCATAAAAGTGCCTCCCAGACGTCAGTCTGGGGTTTTAATAATCTAGAGATCTTAGCACGGTCGCGTTGCGGTAAAAACTCTGGGTCCGTGATCTTTCTAGCGTAGAAGTACATTGCAGCACGCCGCTGCACCTCAAGATCGACTGGGAGAACACCCGCCAGCACCGGTAAGGCTTCAGAGAAGCTAAAAAAATTATAAGACTGATAATTAGTGACTACAATAACGAGTTTTCCTTAAGTGACTCCCAATTCCCCCATCTCCCCTACCTTATTTTTTTAACCGACTTCCCAAAAAGGAGGAGGTTCTCAATTCGGTTGTATTTTTTTTTTCATATTTGTTACCTCATAACTCCGACATTTATGAAACGAAAAATTTTGTTTTATCTGAAAGGATATACTTGTTGATTGGTCACATTTAAATTTTATCATAATCGGTTAGGAAGTTTGGATTTTAACACGAAATAGCTGGTATTCGTTTACTTGGCTGGTTTTTTTCATCCAAGTAATCGAAATTGCGTGTTTTGCTTTCCTGCGATTTTGCAGTGGTGTTGTTAGGTGTGGAGTACCACTAAAAAGTGAAAAATAAAAAACTATTTACAAAAAAATTTGTTGGACTGGATTTATGTACCTACAGACTATGTAATCTATACAAATATAATAAAGAGGTAAAATTTGTTTGTAAGTTTGTATGTTTGTAAGTTTGAATGTAGGGGGTAATCTCAGGAACTACTAGTCCGATTTGAAAAATTCTTTCAGTGTTAGATAGCCCATTTATCGAGGTTATAGGCTATATCATCATCATTACGCTAAGATAAATAGGAGCGGAGCATTAATGGAAAATGTGACGCAAACGAAGTTGCGCGGGTCAGCTAGTTAAATATAAAAGACCAAAGACAGACAGAAAAGCACAACGTTGCTGCTTATTGCAATATAAATACACAGAATCTTAGTACAGAGATCGGGGGTAATAAGCAGCATTTCATTTTAATTCCATAAGTGTTTGCTGTTCGACAGTCATCCGGGATGCAAACACTGTAACGCCATAAATTCTAACACACTTAATCCCCGACTATTAGAGGTTCAGAATATAGTTTGCGACAAATTTGCTCGAAGCTACTAAGTTTCATTAAATACGCTGGCAACTTTAGTAGTTCTATTACTCTAACACAGAATTTTGAAGAAGAAATTAGCGATGATTTTGAAGTAGAATTAGGAATCACTTTGTATTGGAATTAACAGGTATAGTGAAGCTAGAGCTTGGTCATAGATTACGATAGTAGTTTCTGGAAAGTGCTTAAGCTCGGGTAGCTCAAAGGCTCTCGTTGAGAGGACTTCCTTGTTGTGTACTTGAACTTATGTTGCCTGTGTTCCAATATTATCAATATCTTGAGATTCAAAACTCAAACAATATTTGACAACTCTTCCGTATTTCTGTTACATGTTGTATTTATTTTTATTCTGTGCTCCGTGTATCCTTGGCATCACTGACTAGTCTACCATCAGAATACCAGCGTTGCTTTGTTTATTATTTAAAGAGCGCAGCATATGCTGAGATAGGGACCTTTATAGATGCATACACAAAATGGTGACCAAACGGAAATGAATGCACGCATTCTTAAATGGTGACAAAACTGGAAAGAATGTATGAAAATCCAAATCGTGACCAAACGCCACTCGCGTTCAGTTGTTTTTAAAAGTTTTGACATGGTGACATATCGGGAATGTGACATAACTTTAATATTTGCTTTTAGTTTGTTTTATTGGTCTTGTGTGAGTACCAAAAAAATATTTTTCTTCGTTTCAAATAGGTGAAATGGCAAAATCAAAGATGGATAGAACAGTAAAATTGCATCTTCTTCAAATTAAACGACTAAAACATTCTTAACCTGCTATTCGATATTGCAGCAGACTAAGGTACTGATGATCTTGACTCTTACTGGCAGGACTGAAGACTGATGACGCAATGGCAGAAGACAGACGTATGTGGAAAAGAGAGAGGAAAGCTTTTGCCGAGCAGTGGGACATAATGAGCTAATTTCAAAGATAGATAAATTTAAGAATGGAAAGAAAAGACCAGAAGTCCCTGTTAATAATGTTCAGTTTCAAGACCTACCAATTATTGTATATGTTACTTGTACTGTACTTAACAAGAGCGTATTCCTACAAATCTTGACAGAATACCGTTGTTCTAATGAACGCGATACAAACTGAGAAGGGGTATTCACTTGCACTAATTAATGAGCAAACGGATTGCCCATTCGTCGAGCACTACGAGATAACACACCATTATTTGTGTGTTCTCATTAATGGAGCACGTTTCATTTCATGTACACGTTTTGTTGTTAGTATTGATTAATAGGATTGATTAATAGAAATGACGACACGGTTGGCGCAGTGGTTGAGCGATTGACTGCTGCGCAGCATGTCGCGGGTTCGATTCCTGCTCGGAACAAATATTTGTACGACCTACAAGTATTTGTTCCGAGTCTGGGTGTTTTTCTATCTATACTAATATACTAATAATATTATAAAGCAGAAGAGTTTGTTTGTTTGTTTGTTTGGTTGAACGCGCTAATCTCGGGAACTACTGGTCCGATTTGAAAAAATCTTTCAGTGTTAGATAGCTCATTAACCGAGGAAGGCTATAGGCTATATATCATCGCGCTAAGACAAATAGGAGCGGAGTAGTAATGGAAAATGTGACGCAGACGACAATGCGCGGGTCGGCTAGTCTATAATATGTACGTATTTACAAAAAAAAAAAAAAATGTATATAAGTAGTTTATCAGCCATCTCGTTACCATAACACAAGCATTAGGTTGCTTAGCTAGCTTGGGACGATATGGCGTTGTGTGAAATGTCCAACGTTATATTATATTATTATTATAATATAGGAATTATAATGTATGTGTGTATTTCTGAGGGTGTTACAGAAGTAATGTGCAAGGAAAATGAACTGAAATCACAATTGATCTAGATGTAAATATATAGGATTTTAATACCAAAAGTTTAAATACAGCTATCTCCAACCTCAAACCAAATGAGATTAGGAAAAAAAAGATACAGCAATCACAATGCGCGTTTTTAAAACCAAATAAAAGAAAATCTTAAGAGTGAATGCTTTATTACTGTGCAAAGCCAATCAAAGAAGACTTAATTTTGGGAAAGATACTACAACTTCGTCTAAGACGTCAGGCTTAGCCGTAGTGTTTGCCAAGACCGGCGCCCCAACCACCCCAACCGCCAAGGCCACCCCAGCCGAGTCCATGGCCGCCAAGTCCGTAACCGCCAAGTCCATAACCGCCAAGTCCATAGCCGCCGAGGCCGTAACCGCCATAGCCGACGTTGACGGGAACGCTAACGGTACGGAGAACGGGAGCAGTGACGATGGGAGCGACGGCAGCGGTTTTGATGATGGGGATCGGAGCGGCCTTTACAACGTTAGCCGTGGATATCGCTGCAGGAGCCAAGATGGCGCCGCCGTATCCACCGTAGCCACCGTAGCCGTAGCCCAGGCCTGAAAGAGGAGGTGGATATATTATCAGTTATTTGTTACAGCAGGGTATTTCTAGGACCCGGAGTCGCGGGATTATTCGAAAGAGATACCGTGGCTCCGGAACACAAAGGGCAATGAAGGAACATGGATGGGTTTTAGTCAGTAGAAGTCTGACACTCCCTCCCGCTACACCCAGAGCGGGAGGAGTCATTGGATGATTTCCCATCCCTAAAAAAAAAAAGAAAAAAGGGTGTTTCTAGGACCGTCAGTTAGAGAGTATATCAACAAAAATTGGACACATGTTTTTTTTTTTTGTTTTATCAACTTCGTCCGCGCATATCCATATACATAGGAATTTCTGGATATCCTCTCTTAGTGCTCCCCTGCTAAACTTTGGCTTTCTAAGACCAGAGTGCTATTCTGTAACAACATTTTCGTGTCTCGACAGCGGAATCCGAGGTGAGTTTCAAATTCGTATAAATATAAGACCTTATGTTGTGAGAAATAAAGTTCACTTTGTAAGCTTAGTCACTCAGGTGAAGTCGATATCGAAATGGTTATTTACAGAATAGACTAGCTGGAGATTCGGCTGTGCGTTGTCTGACAGTCACTCATTATCTATTTATATTGATTGAAAATGTCAAATATAAAACGCACGAAAGACGGGCCAAATATATTTTTTTAGAAACTACCCTGTTGGACACCAAAGTTTGAGTCTAAATGTTTCGAAGAACTGGGATGTAATTTGATATAGTTATTACCAATCAATTTGAGGCTAAAAAACGTTGCTTGCCTAAATCAACAATTTTGAAAAATACAACCTGAACTTATATAGTTAAAACTTAGAATTTAATATACATAAACTAAAGATAAATCTACAGTATCTACATTATGTACAAACGCGTATAAAAACAAAATAAATCATTGGGCATCAAAAAAATAATCCACATCGCTGTCAACAGCAAAAGTGTCCAGAACACTGGCAGCATTGCCACGTTGAATGGCAATGCTGATTATTTGTCCGAAAAAAAGCCCAGCCCTCTGGTCACGTGAACCGTCGACAAGTTGTTTGCTGATGTCCCGAAAGACTCTATGTGCGCTCGGACCCCATGGGCTTTGTATTTCAACGCCAAAAGGCTCAAATATATAATTCCTAATTATGTTATAATATTTGCGCCTTTTGAGGTTTTCTGCACCTGCAGCAAAATCAGATAATATGCTTACCACCGTATCCGCCGCCATATCCGATGGCGCTGCCATGAGCGACAGCCAGAAGGCAAGCCAACTGTAAGTAAAGACGTAATAAATAAGTTGACAAACTAAGTATTCAAAAAAACATACCACAATTAGTTTAAAAATGAAAAGCGACACACATCAAACGATATATCGTTCTGAACTATTGGTGAATTTTTATGTGCAATATACAAACTTAACATATTGATAAATCACTTAGTTCGCGGTTCATCAAACACAAACAAACTGGATTCACAGCACAGTTCGGGTTTACCCGACTAGTTTTTCAATTGAACTGAATGAGGCAAGGCATTCATTAAACACAAAATTAATCATCATTGGTAATCTTTAAAATATGGGAAGACCAGAGTCAACTGCATCTCGTCAGATTGAAACCTTACGCCAACACAATTACGAAAACAAGCAAGGCAGATGATGATCCCCAAAAACATGAAGACACTGACAAAAGATATACAAATCAACTTACAGCTATGTAGGTGTTCATCGTGGTTGGTTACCTCAGACGAAGTGTAACGGTTACTTCAGTAGGCCAGCGTTTTATACTAGTTGCCGGGTATCCGCTCGTCACTGAAATACAACGGATACCGCATGTCTTCGCATGCACTCGTTGCGTTTCGTCAGGCATTAGCATTGGGCATCCTTGCCTGATTGGGGACGATGAATTCATTATCCTTTATCCTTATTAAAAGGGTTTTCGATTGTTTGTTGGGCTGGCGGAAGGTTTGTGCTCTCTATAATTCGTTTGGGTTGAATAATTTTGGAAATTTACGCATTGTTTGGTTGGTTGGTGCTTGGCTGATTAGTTTCGAGTTTGTGAAAGTATTAGTGTTAAAAGTGATTTATCGTCAAGTAGCTTTTGCTTGCAACTTCGTTCACATTCAAATAACCATCTTCAGTTTCTCATCAACAAAACTAAAATACCAAAACACCAAAATTCAAAACAAAACAAATAAATTATAGGAATTTATAAAAATGCAATTGAATCGTGAAAGTGTAACAAAGAACTCACTTTCGTATTTTTAATATAATTTGGGGTTGGGTTGAAAGTTTTAAGAGAGAAGAAGGTGGATATTATAACCATATTGCTTCGAATTCTCTGGTGAAAATTTGTTAATATCAACACCCAAATTAATGTCTAAGGTTTTTATAAAGGGTCCTGATAGATGGTCCACTACGATTAAGGAGATGATTATGAAAAGTTCTGAGAAAAAGTTACAACTAGTTAGGGTTAATTTAAAACCACCATAGGTAGCCAAACAGACCACCATAATTCTAACTTTTACCTAGTTTTCTCAGCCAAACTAAACAGGTAAATAATTCACGCCCTACACTGACGTACCAGGCCACCATGTTTCGTAGAGGGCATCACTTACACAAGCCTGCACCGTGCCAACACCCGGACCGTGCAAATACCCCTGTAGGCAGTACAAATATTTGCTCGGAGCAAGAATCGAAGCACTCAGCACAAAGGACGACCGATTCATCACTTTGACATCTAGATCGTTACTTAAAGGTTAAATAGAGAAACCCGTGTCAGAGTTTTTCTTGGGAATTTTCTTTTTAATTATAGATTTTAACTAAACCAGCAAGATTGCTTTGGTATAGTGGGTAAGTGACCACGAACTACAGAAATAAAAGATGTTTAGATCTTGTCTTAATGCAAAGCGGTAGATAAGAAACTTGAGTATATTTACTATGATTCACGGTGTTATATTAATTAAGACCTAGAAGTACCAAGAATGATTGCTGTTCTTTCCATAATATAAAAGTCACTTCCCCCTGTCTGTACGCAATGGATTTTAATGCGGTTTTCATCGGACAGATTCAAGAGGAAGGTTTATATGCATCTATGTTGCACACGTTTAAAGACGCCACGGTTTGCTAGTATTTTATAGATAATGAAACTATGGTATTCGGTTTCTTGGACGGCTTGAACGTCGTAATGTAAACTACAACCTATTGTTAATATAGTTAAGTTTCTCCTTAAGTAAACTGTATTTGTTCTTTGAGAAAATAAAAGTCTTTAAACCGATATTAAGTTATTTAATTCCGCCAAGCCCGTTCCACCATCGGACCACAAGACGTACGGCGATGTGCCACCGGTACATGGTGGACATCCCACCTATACGCACAAAACGTTTTGGGAATACATTCATTGTGCGTACAGCTAAGGAGTGGAATTCCCTGCCTGAGTCTGTGTTTCCTGATAGCTACAACCTGGGAGTCTTTAAGTCAAGAGTGATTAGGTTACTTCTAGGCAAGCATGCTCCACCTTAGACCGCATCATCGCTTAATATCAGTTGAGATAGCGGTCAAACGTGTGCTTAGCAATAATAAAAAAAAATATATAAAAAAAAAGAAAGAAAAAGAGTTATATATATAAAATGTCTGCCTAATATACAACGTGTAACAGAATTAATGCAATACCTCTTAAGGGGTCATTGAACTCATCATTATGAACAACTTTTACTATGGGACCAATACTGAAATCGTGAAAAAAAATCGACTGCCCCATACATTTTTGTATGCATAACTCGACAAAATGTACTGAACAGCAGTCTTTTTTTTATTTTTTTTTTTGATTGGGCAGAAATTTTTGGCCCACAGCTCAAAGTCAGTTCCAGAACAATATCCCTATTAAATAGTGTCCCTGTGTTTTAACGAAACAGCAAAAACTACGTTCAGGGATCTTTGGTAGGCAAGGCTCCAAATCCCAATGCTTCATCATCATCAGTCGAAAAACGTCCACTGCTGGACAAAGCCTCCTCCAAGCATCGTCACAACGACCGGTCCTGTGCGTTTCGCATCCATCGGCTACCCGCGACTTTCACCAGGTCATCGGTCCACCTTGTGGGAGGCCTTCCAACGTTTCGTCTGGTACGCGGTCGTTCCGTGGTAGACGCCGCGGGCGTCGGAGGCCACCACCCGGTGACCTCCGGCCACCGTAGGCGCGGGCCTGTGGACGGCGAGCTATGGGTGGCTCGCCGTCCGTCCGTCTTCAGATGACAGGCCGTGTCGACGGCGCGTTAGTGTTTCACGCGTGCCTCAAAGAGAGTCAGCACGCAGAGGGGCCCGAAAGGGCCGACGCCTGCCGGAGCCGCGGGACTGTTCGAAAGAGATACCGTGGCTTCGGAACACAAAGGGCAATGAAGGAACATGGATGGGTTTTAGTCAGTAAAAGTCTGACACTCCCTCCCGCTACACCCAGAGCGGGAGGAGTCATTGGAAGATTTCCCATCCCTAAAAAAAAAAAAATGGTACGCGGTCGTCACTCCAGAACTTTTCGGCCCCATCGAACATCTGTTATGCGAGAAATGTGCCATGCCCACTGTCCAATGCCACTCCCAATGCTTGATGGGTATTTGTTAAGCTTATGGTAGTCAACAGACAAATGTGCAGTAACGGTCATTGATACATATACAACTTTATACAGTGTTGTTTTATATGTGTATTTATGTTTTCGAGTGTATGGCACTCGTGGGCTGCAGCTGAAAATCTGCGTCAGGTGGTATACCTCGTGTTGCCAGCTGGCATTATGCTGAGCTGAGGCCCTTATGGCATTAACGGTTTTTTTATTATTGTTTTTATTTAATTTTAAGGTGTTTTTAACCGACTTCCCAAAAAGGAGGAGGTTCTCAATTCGGGATTCAAAAATATTTTTATGTTTGTTACCTCATAACTCCGACAATTATGAACCGATTTGAAAAATTCTTATTTTATCTGAAAGGATAATATACTTGCAGATTGGTCCCATTTAAATTTTATCAAAATCGGTTACGAACTTTGGATTCTAGATCGAAATAGCTAGAATTCGTCTACTTGGATGATGGTTTTATGTCATACAAGTAATCGAAATTACGTTTTTTTTTTCTGCGATTTTGCAGTGGTGTTGTTAGGTGTGGGGTACCACTAAAAAGTGAATAATAAAAAAGATACAAAAAAATTCAACCGACTTCCAAAAAAAAAAAAACACTACAAAGTAAAAATAATTTTAATTTCGGAAGTCGGTGGTTTTGTTAGTTTCTTCGTATTTTGACACCGACTTATAATTTTTTAATAAACGTTTTATAATTACAAAATGCCTATAAACACATTTCTCTTCATTCTTTCAGTGGTTCTGAATCGACTTCTATAGTGATCCTTTACGTTATCTGCTAATGAAAAACGATTCATAATTTATTGATCAGTATCTACGAAAGGATGTTAGGAAAAGGTTAATGAATTTTATTGTAAGTTTTTCTGGCGCCTACCGTCGTAATCATGCGTAACGGATATTAATTGTTATGCTCAGGTATCATTCCTTGATACTTTACAAAAACCATTATACAAAATACAAATACAAATACAAAATCCTTTATTTCAAATAGACCAGTTTACAGGCACTTTTGAAAAGTCAGGGTATGTCAGTCAACTAGATGAAGCTAATTCTGCCGCGCTAGCCACAAGAGTAGCAAGTTATTCTGCAAAAAAACAAACTCACCGACCCTATCTCCAGCGCGGCAGTTGCACGTTCCAAAGAGTAGATCCTATGGAGAAGAACGAGCAAGAAACTCCATGGACACTCTTTTAAGGCGAGGTTGCAGTACTGTGTGTTTTGACGAACAACAGCGACTGTCCGGCGAGCGAAATAATGCCTAAATTTTGATTGTTTTTTCTTCTTGGCGAAAACTGATAAAGAAATTATACAATATGGTTTCAACATTTACTTCAAAATAAAAAGCTCTATCTTTTGATATAACTTTTATATATATTCGTGATCAAATCTCTTAGCAGTACACGTTTAAAATTGTAATTTAGTGTCATGTTTGATGAAAAAAAGTATCGAGCCAATCATTCTAAATTGCGTTTCCATCTTTACGATTTACTTGAGAGTATGTTAAATTTTTATGTAATGATTTTTATTTATCAAAAAACTCATAATTAATTAGATTTTCAGACGTTCAAAAATCTTAAAAAGTACTGCAACCCCGCCTTAAACACTGCCTTTTTACAAAATCATGGTTAGATTATTTAATGAGTCTATACAATGCAAAGATAATCTTACAATCTTCAGCAGGTCCAACAATGTTTTCACATCTTCATCGAAGTTCGGGCATTTTAGTCGTTGTGGAGCGGACCAGCATTGAGCCAAGCATTTTTGTCGTCAATGTACTCCCCTAATTTATAATATGCTTGTTTGCATAGTGTGCGTTTTACACAGTTTTTTAAATTTCGTCTCACTTAGTTCTAGTACCTATATGTGGCGGTATTTTGTTAAAAAGATATTTATAATTTTCCCTCGATTTCTCTTTATGGCTTCTTTCATCTTTGTAGATACAAAGGTGCTTTTATCATTAAATCTATTAATCATATCTTTAACAAAACATTAAAGTGTACTCTAAATAGGTGTTAAGTGCCATCAGCATTACGGAAGTGCATCTATAATATTATCTTAAGTTTAGGTAATTCCCTCTGCATCTAAGTCACAGTTTTCTGGCCAGTTGCCAGGCTGTGATATCCTGAAACTGGGGTCTGATGCCTGTTAACGAGCTTCTACTGCTGATATTGTAAGTTTATGGGTATTTTTAGTCGGAAAATGCATGGTCTTATGCCAGTGTTGTTGACATCGACTTAGACTTAAATAACTCATACAATAAAATACATTTTATGTCGATTATGTTTTGTCGACTCGAATTATGTGGTACGGTACTTAAGGACTGAATAATCGCAGACTTATTTTTATTTATTTTTTTATTTGGTATGGGTTTGCTCTTGACTCTAGTCAGAGATGACAGAGACAAAGTCTACGATTGTTGTAAGCATTCGGAAACACAGACGCAGGCAAAGAGTTCCACTCCTTTGCTGTGCGCATTATGAAAGACGCTTGGAAGCGCCTAGTGCGAGTTGGTGGAATAGCAACAAGGTAGGGATGGCAAGTTGCAGTGCGTCTGGATGTCCGATGGTAGAAGGGATCACACAATTAACAACATCACGTAAGAATGAAACAAAGATGAAAACAACCAGACAAGAGTCGTACCTACTCTCACAAGAGGGTTCCATACTATAAACCGAAAAAAAAACACGTTTCTTTTATGTACCTTCTTTAATTTTTTAATTTAATTATATTTTTACTAGAGGTCGCCCGCGACTTCGTCCGCGTATAAATTCTCGTTATTCCCGTGTAAATCCCGATCCCTCGGGAACTCCGGGATAAAAAGTAGCCTTTGTGTTATTCTGGGTCTTCAGCTACCTACACACCAAATTTCATCGTAATCGGTTCAGTAGTATTTGCGTGAAAGAGTAACAAACATCCAAAAATATTCACAAACTTTCGCATTTATAATATTAGTAGGAAGGATTCTTTGTGGTTAAGCGGCAATATATATACAGGTACTTATACACTCTGAAAATTTCAACTGTCTACCAAATATGGTTCTTGCGATATAGCCCACTGACATATAGACGCACGGACAGCAGAGACGGACGGAGAGCTTAGTTTTCGTGGTTTACCCTTTGGATACAGAACTCTAAAGAAGAAAAAAAAGTAGATCTCGGAAATTAAAACCAACAAAATAAATAAAAACGACACCGCAGAACGAAAATCACCACAATCAAATGGCGCTGTCAATGATAGTATTACGACCACTGGTAAACAATTGACAAAATAACATTAGTGTTATTTTTTAACAAATCAAATCAGGGGTACAAAATTGAAATAAAACTAATACTTGATTTCAGCCTACCGTTGGGCCACGAGAAGTGGCAACCAGCCTTATAAATTTCTTTGAAAAGGCTAGTTGACACTTCTCTGTCCTAAGGGTTGGCTTTCACTTTGTGCAGAGGCTAAGCATTGCCATCCAACGTGGCAATGCTGCCAGTCTCTTGGACACATTACATTATCAGCTCATAGCGTTGAGGACAAAATTTTAGATGCTATATTTTAGTTTATTTTATTTGTTAAGTACATTAATTTTGTAAATAATTTTAATGTTTTATGTAAATTAATAAACATAAATGTGGATGGATGGAGAGGGAGAGGGAGGCCAAAGAAAAGATAGATGGATTGTGTAAGAAGCGATATGAAAGAAAAGGGAGTTAGTGAAAGTTTGACGGCTGATAGGTCAGAGTGGAAGAAAAAAACGTGTTGCGCCGACCCCAAGTAACATGGGATAAGGGCAGGAAGATGATGATGTAGTATATAAATAATTTAAATAGTATGTTACCAGTTTGAATTTATGACCGTTAAACGGCATTAGGCTTTACATTAGTTAATTAACTCATCATCCAAAAACCGCAGTTAAACGTAAAAAAATAACTGCATGATTTATCTATTAAAAAAATCATGTATATTTATTCAGAGGGAAAACAAAACATCGCGTGCGCAAATAATGTTAAAATACTTTGCATAATATCATATCACACACTGATTCCATTGTACTTTATTGCTTCCTTTGTCGATTATTACAAAATTACTCACAACCAGTATTGCGTTCATTACATATTTGTTTAAAAAACAATTAAAACATTAACATGTTTGCTGGATGCGAGCCATTAAATCATGCGATGTTGTGTTCACACCTTTTGAATGTTTTTGTTGTTAACTTCATATCACTTTCGTAATGAATCAATGCTGTAAGTTGAGGGGAATTATAGGAAATTGCCTTAGTTTCCTTTTTTTACTTTGGGAAATTGTCAAATGAGTCCGTTGAAAAACAATAAATTTTGGGGGTCCCATACTTACAACTGAAATTCAAAAGATTTTTTTTTCATCATACCCATACGTGTAGGGTATCTATGGACAGGTCTTCAAAAATGATATTGAGGTTTTTAATATAATTTTTTTCTTCTAAACTGAATAGTCTGCGCGAGAGACACTTCCAAAGTGGTAAAATGTGTCCCCCCCCCTTAACTTCTAAAATAAGAGAATGATAAAACTAAAAAATATATATGATGTACATTACCATGTAAACTACCAGCGAAAATGGGTTTGAACGAGATATAGTAAGTAGTTTTTTTTTTAATACGTCATAAATCGTAAATCGCAACTTCTGCTTATAATTTAATACCTACAGGTTTGTACGGAACCCACGGTGCGCGAGTCCGACTCGCACTTGGCCGGTTTTTTTGGTTTATTAAGCTTGAAAACTACGAAGTATATAAACCGGTAACAGACCGGTAAAATAGCCCAACTCTATCGTCATTCGTTCACTAATATTGTCTATGATTCCGTTCGAAACTCATGATTCCGAAATCAATAGGGAATAGGGATTACTCATTAGTTTTGGACTACCTTACGAACCTTATGTAATATCGTTGATGAATTTAGAGTCTGCCCTGGAACGCAAAGGGCATTAAGAGGAGCGGGATAATTGACAGAGGCATCTGATGATTTCCTACCTTATAAAAAGCAATAATATAGAACTACAGTACGAATAATCTAAGTTTACCCATGCGAAGTACGTCGCAATCGATTGCGCAGGATGTCAATTTGACAAGAAACATAGAAAAGCGCATGCGCGGGTACGTCGCGTATGCCGTCTCAGTCACTCGTATACGTTTGATGCATACTTGTGTCTCGCTTCCTCAATGCAATACGACTGTTGGTGCGAAAAGTGTTAAACGTTGTTATTGTTTTAATTAATTATTCTGGTTTTTTCTTACTGTTTGACTTGTATTTTGTGTTTTCTTGTAGTGTATGTGTTTGTTGTGTTACTTTGTGATCGTTTTATTGTTATTGCATGCATTTTTTCAAAATTCAAATATAACACGTACACAAAAAATACATAATCTACGAAAGTAACACTTTTCTACGCGATGGACCCTGCGCGGTCGTCACTAACAGCCAACTTCGCATGGGTAAAGTTAGAATATTCGTACTGTACATCTCTCTTTTTATCATTCATTGGCTAAATAACTCACCATTGATTTCAGTCCTCCATGGAACATTAAGATTGCAATAAATCGTCCAACGTAAGAACTTTATCTCGTAGCGACAAGACCCGTACGAGAATGGCTTACGGTCGGTAAAAAGATTAGCTGTTAAGGAAGATTAGTAGTAAGATCCGCCAAGTGCAAGGGTGTGCTGCACATAGGTACCTATGTACTGAGAGGAAGGTGAACCTCTCCGGGAGTGAACTCTTTAAATTACGGGCTTGTTAGAGTAAGATCCATGAGCCCCCAGACATTAGTTTTTTATTCAGTAGCAAAATTTGTGGGATAGAGTAGTTTTAGTGTACAAAATAAACATAATTTTTTTTTCTGAAATGTTTTTTTCTTTTGATGGATGTTTCACAGAACATTGTTAAATAATTAGTAATTCAATTATATTTTAACGAATTATTAGTGGTCGTCACGTCGAGAGCAATTATTTTTAGTCCACCGATCTATATTTTGTTTGACAAAACATTGTTGATTTTCCCAATATTTTTAACATTATACGGCCAATTTGCAGCAATATGATGTATGTACCAACGGATTTGTACACTCATAAAACCCTGTGTAATTGACACTTGAAATATCTACCACTATTATAGACACAGTGTAAAAAACTTGTCTAGTTGGAAAACGTTAATAACGGCCGACGAAGCATGAAAGTTATGCTAAGTTCACGAAATATGTGCTACTGAACTCAGTGTAATTAGATAATTATAGAACAATTAATTTTCGTATTGGCGTTTGAATTCATTCATTTACATATAGATTCTTTGTTGAACAACCTCGGTACGGTATTCTACTTATAACTGAATATATTTTGTTTCTCGAAGAATTGATTACAAAATGTTCGCCTGTAAATTGCCGATACTAGTGTGAAAAGGATTGAATCCACTTAACGCACGGCTTAGGCCTTTCAAACGAATGAATACATTTTTGGTTTCCTATGTAGGTATTCGAAGTTATGTCTATATTTTTTTGTATTTTTGCTAATTCCGGGATTAAAAATTCAGATAGCTCTATAACTATAAAAGTTATTCACGTGGGAGTTTCACTCGGGAATTTGTTGTGGAATTTTCTTCCTTACTTAAAAAAAAGTGACATGTCCGATTTAAGGGCGAAAAAACACAATGTGAGCCGGTCTATTCTATCGACGTTTCACCGTGTACACATAAGGCTTGACCGCACTGGGCGACGCTTCGCGGCAGCGGAGCGACGCGACGCGTAACAACACTATTAGGTATACCGCACTTGAACTGCTGCAGTGCTGCGACAGTTTGCTGCAAATTTTGTCGGTCAATCGTTTGGCAATTTCTTCTTACCAAACAAGTTCTAACTTGAATAAAGTGAAGTGTCGCGACGCTTGCTATATCGCACTAATGGCAGCGGCACTACGCGACGCGACACGGTGCATCAATTTTATGAATTGGTCAACTTTGATGCATGTGTCGCGGCGCGTAGTTACGCTGCTGAGTAGTGCGTTAAACCTCATACAATTTCTTACAAAGAATATTTGGTCGTTGCGTGTCGCGTCGCTCCGCTGCCGCGAAGCGTCGCCCTGTGCGGTCAAGCCTTTAGGTGGAGTGAACGACAAGTGAGCTGTCGTGCCATCTTGTTTATATGGTTTACAGTTCACTTGTCGTTCACTTCGCCTGAGTTTTCAATTCGACCTGTTTACAGAATTGCGCTGCAGCTCGGCGTCCGTATGTCACTACGGGGATTCAGCAGAGTATCAGCGTCAGGTATATATGCCTGACATGTGTTGATTTGGATACCTAGTGTGGTGCAACTTAACTCTGTGTGCACGATAGTTCAAAGTTGTTTTATAGGCAAAAATAGAGTTTTTCAAAAATCTATATATCTATATCACAGCGGCAAATTTAACGTGTCTTCGTTGAGAATCGAGATGTTAAATGATGGGATGTTTCTTTTTTTTACAGTGAACTCCGTACTTTAACGTAAACTTGGCTCAATTAGGCTTGAGGCTTTTTAATTTGTAGGTGTAAATTATTAGGGAAAAATAATCGTCCTAAAATGCAAGTTGGGAGGCTTATCCCAGCTCCATTTTTAGGTTTCCGTAGCCAAATGGCAAAAACGGAACCCTTATTGATTCGTCATGTCTGTTCGTCTGTTCGTCTGTCTGTCTGTCTGTCTGTCTGTCTGTCTGTACGTCCGTCCGTATGTCACAGCCACTTTTCTCCGAAACCATAAGAACTATGCTGTTGAAATTTGGTAAGTAGATGTATTTTGTGAATCGCATAAAGATTTTCACACAAAATTAGAAAAAAAAAAAAAAGTTGGGGTTCCCCATACTTAGAACTGAAACTCAATTTTTTTTTTATCGTACCCATACGTGTGGGGTACCTATGGATAGGTCTTCAAGAATGATATTGAGGTTTCTAAGATCATTTTTTTCTAAACTGAATAGTTTGCGCGACAGACACTTCCAAAGTGGTAAAATGTGTGCCCCCCCCCCTTAACTTCTAAAATAAGAGAATGAAAAAACTAAAAAAAATATATGATGTACATAACCATGTAAACTACCAGCGAAATTTGGTTTGAACGAAATCTAGTTAAATCTAGTCATAAATCGTAAATAGCAACTTCTGAACCCTCAGTGCGCGAGTCCGACTCGCACTTGGCCGGTTTTTACATCTTATTGCATTCGCCAAAGTTGCAATTTTTAAGAATTTCAAACCAACACTATTTCACCGACCAGCAATTAACTACACCAAAAATTGTCATAAACCAACACAAATAAATTTCAGTGCTACCGTGACAAATTGCAACCAACTCCCAATAAATGTTTAACTCTCCATGTACCACTAACCAGATTAACATAACATTGGCATTAAAATATCCGGATATATTCGGTTATAACCAGTCATAACCGTACGTAACTGGATTCCGTTCGTATTTTAAACTGCATTCGTTTTGTTTATGCAAACGGTTCGGAAAACATTTTGTGCTGCGCGGCGTATCGTTTAACAGTATTTTTGCTATTAAGCATTCATGCTGTTTGTTCCTTTGAATTTCAGGATGTAGGTAATAAGTTTTTGACGTGACAACGTCTTATAAATTGGTTTGCCGGGTGACACTTCAAGAAACTGCGTTACGCTCCGCTCACGTTATGCGCTCACAATGAGAGCGAGTGAGAGGCACGCGTCCCTTCCACTCGGGCATGGTTAGCCCGCCTAAGAGCGAGAGAGACAGACATAAAAGTCGTTGTCACGTAAAACTTTCGCCCGTATACCGACTTTACAGGCAACCAATTTCTTTTTTAATAATTTACTTTTTTCTAGTAAAACGCATAACTGCGGGTTTAAGAGCGTGTATTCCGTCCACTAGCGCCGCCAATCGTTTTTTATTATTTGTGGTAAATTTAAGACACGTAGATAAAAAACCGCTCTGTAGTGCACTGAAGAAATGTATTTATTATGTTTTGAGAGTTATGTTTTGTACTTTAGAACATAAATAGTTGCCAAAGTCGATATTTTTGCTGAAAGTGGCCACTTTTAGCAATCATTGCCGTTTTGGCTATTTAGCCATGAGTTATGTATTAAAAATAGCTGTCAAAAAATAATAGATACATTTCTTCAGTGCACTACAGAGCGGTTTTTTAACTACGTGTCTTAAATTTACCACAATTAATAAAAAACGATTGGCGGCGCTAGTGGACGGAATACACGCTATTAACAGTTAACCCTAAAATACACATGAGAGGTAAAATTAGTGCCTCTAAAATCACCCTTACTGCTACGAAAATAAGGGTGTTGTTAATACCATTTTTTATCACTGAACGTTTAACCGCTATACTGTTTACGTTTTCACTTTCATACTAATTAACTGAAAAAATTCCAATCCATAAATCCATGCATCGGATATATGAATTTACTTCAAGATTAAACGATAACACGGATAACATCCAAAACCACCCACTAAATGAACTCCATCAACTTGCCGGATAATCCCACAAACGAATAGCTTCACCAAATGCAATATCCAGTAAATTCCAGTTATAACCGCTTCGGGCCGGTGCTAGCTAGATCCGCTTCTCTTTAAAACATTCACTTTTTGTACAGTCGCTCCTTCCTTTGTTTTCTCGAATAATTCTTGGCATTGGCTGCTACTGTTTTTGTTTTGCAATTTCACACCCATTTTCTTTTTTTTTCTTCGAAATCGAAAGTTTTGCAGACCTTAATAAAAGACTGGCTTTGTTGAATATATCTAAAGTGACCAACCTCAAAATGTATGTCAGCGAGACAGCTAGAATCCCAGCTAGCGGAAAAGTTAATATTTCACAACTCGTGTTACCGATTTCCTTAAATATCGTTCATTTACGCAACAAAGCGTAAACATGATACGAAGGCACTGTGCTACCGATTAGTTATTTCCAAATACGGACTCGTAGTGCTGATCAACTTTTCATACAAAAATTTTCGCAGGCGATAAGTTTACTCTGTTGACGCAGTTACGCAGAAACTCGTGCTTAGCCCTCTGTACAAATATTTTCTTAATGTCCCTCGGAAATCATCACATTCCCGAATACAAAACGAATGCTAATTTGAATGTCCGTCAATTATTAGATTTCTCGTGTATTATCATTTGAATTCGATAAATTTTACAGCGAAAGCTGTAAAACTTAATATTTAATTATTTTTTTAATAATTCCGCTGGTCGCGACCGCCGCAAATAGCCGTAGTTTTGAACTTTTGCAACCGTTAATACCCTATGGCACACCGACTAAAAGAGAAAATAAAAATATTATACCAACATTACAAAGAATAAAAAATCACAACAAAAAAGTTTCTACGTAACGGTGACGTCGCGTAGGGTGTTAACGGATGAAACAGTTCATGGCACGCGGGCGTGCCATCGGGTGCTGAGCGGTTAAACTTTAGATCGTCAAAACAAAACAACAATAAAGTATCTAGTTTGTAATTAAATTATTTTTTATTACTCATGCTCGGAAAGTAGGCCTGAATTTGTTGTGGGTTGAAAGTATTGCTTTGCAGCCCTAGGGAGAATCGTTTTCAACTGACAGCCGTCAAATCATAAAAAAAGAATGATGAAATTGTTATGGCTGAATAACTGGCCAAACTCTCGAGAATAAAACAGTTACCCCTGGATAACAATGTACTAATAATACCTACACGATAAGTCTAAAATGCATAACATGGCCAACCGTTCTGCGTGGTTATATTCTCTAAGGTTTTGCTATTTTTGACTCGTCTTAATTACAAAAAGATTTTCTGGACAAATAAGAATATTATAAACTGGCTTATCATTATAATTATTTTCTCTCCGCTCCATTTAAAATAAACACAGCATTATTTTTCGTTTCCAAAATAAATTGAGAAGGTTCCGGAAAGTTTTAATTACAGCAGAGCCTGTAATCAGGAGACCTCTTTCCTCGGCTTACAACATCGATTTTGGGTCGGTCTTGTTTTTCAGAAGGCAGTTTTTTGATTTAGACAAAAAATCTAAGTTTTTGGTATTAAAGCATTTTGTTTGGCAAAATTTAGCCACCACAGTGGCGGTATCTAAACCAGGATATTATTCTTTTTTTTTATTTGTATGGGAAATCATCAAATGATTCCTTATGCGGAGCTGAAGGCAGTGTCAGACTCTTACGGCGAATTTCATCAATGAAACTGAACGCGATCAACATATGAACCATGTTTACGAGCTAGTTTACAACTATTTAACGCAGTTTAGATGTACTGTTCGTGATCAGCCGGTCTATTATGTCGACATCTCACCGTGTACACTTAAATGGAGTGAACGACAAGTGAACTGACATTCCACCTTGTTTGTATGGTTTGACAGCTCACTTGTCGTTCACTTTGCCTGAGTTTTCACTTCGACATGTTTACAGAATCGTGTTTACTGTTACAAGTGATGCCTTGTGACGCATGGATTAGCATTCCACCTAAGTTTGAACGGTGAGACGATTACAAAAGCACTGCGGTTCATTCGAAAAATCCCTTCTTTTATAAAAGTTTAAGCTTTTTTCAGTGTATAAAAATATGTTCCTCAAAATTCGCGAAAAGATTAAATGGAAATCATTGTGGTATTTTCAGTCTTGTCGCTTATGGTTAGCGCCTTATAAACCTGCAATAGCGGTTTTTGATCCACCTAAATTTAATGAAATTCTGAATTCTAAAATCGGATAATAACCTAAATCAGTCTCTTTCTAGTATTTTTCATGACTAAGAAATTTTCATTATGGATTGTATTTTTCGGGTGAACCTATGAAGAGAAATGATGATGATGTGATCCGAATGATTTCGGCGAAGGCGATTGCTTCAACTCCTTACTCTAATTCCAACACCTTATGTAACCAATCATCTTTGTACAGATACTCGCAGGTATTCTGAAGATAAACTCAAGTAGTGATAAATAATTGTTATCTTTATTAAGGTTAGGTAAACTGAGGAGCTCGTGGCTAAATAATAACAGCCGCACAGGTCGATCTTTAAGGATAAGCAACGCTTGCCGAGGTTGGTCTGTGGATGGGTGACCATCTCAACATACCGAGTTTCCTCCGTGCCTTGGAAAGCACGTTAAGCTGTTGGTCCCGGCTGTCATTTTGATATCTTTGGCAGTCGTTACGGATAGTCAGAAGCCAGAAAATCTGATACCAGTCTTGCCAAAGAGTACCGTACCCCGTGTTCATGGGTTGTGGAGGTCTGGTAGGCAGCCACTCCACGTAAAATACTGGTATTCAGCTGAATCCGGTTTGACTGGAAGCCGACCCCAATATAGTTGGGAAAAGGCTAGGCAGTTGATTATGGGTAGGTAAAGTCTGGAAATTTTCAGCTTATGAAAAATATTTGGATAAAGATATCAAAGAAGCCACACACAATTCGTGTGATAGCAACGCGTGTGATACCACAAGAAAATACTAGTCCCACATGCATAAATTGACGAACTATTACAAATAAATCAGGTAATTTTCCCATTCTAACCTCAAGCAACATGGCGACTAATTAACTCACCAAAATGTGCTCCTATTAATTCCATAAAATGATAAACTAAATAGGACGAGTACATCCCATAATGTCATGATGGGATCGTTAGTCTGCCCCGTTGCGTCGGTGGATCGTACCCATTAGTTCAGTGGCTCCCAACCTTTATTTGTCACGCGATCACAATGATTTCTGGTTGCTAGCCCGGACCAGGCCGCCTCTTCTCTGAGCCTTTTTTTTTTAGGGATGGGAAATCATCTAATCACTATGCTACTCACTCATTGCGCCTTGAACGTGTACAAAAACGTTTTCTTAGGCATCTGGCCTACGCTTGCGGCTTGTCCAAAAAAATACGTTCATATAGTGATAGGCTTAAGCACTTTAATATGGTTTCTCTTGATAAACGTCGACGTCTGAATGACGCGATGTTTGTGTGTAAAGTTATGGCCCACAAAATCGACTGTCCACAAATATTAAATAAGTTTAACTTCCGTGCCCCCTCAAGAATTCCTCGCAGTCCTATAACACCACTCTGTCCTCCGCAGAGAAGAACGGTTTTGGGTGCAAATTCTCCCTACGCGAGGTTTTGCAAGGTTGTGAATGGTTGCAGTGATCGGATCGACCTCCATTTTGATGGTTTGGGCAAGTTGAAAGCCAGTTTTTATAAGTATCTCCCCGAACATTGAGTTTCGTAGCTCTGCATAATCTCGCTGGGTGGGTTAATTAAGGCTACCTACCTTAGTGTTATCTATTTTAAATTGTGTATTAGTTTAATTTAGTTTTATTTACTTAGCTCAATTTATTTGTTGAGTTTTCTGAGCAGCTTTGTTGATAAGATTTAAGACTTTTTTTTATGTTACGACAACGTTTTCTGTGCATGCAGAGTTTACCTGTAAGAGATTGTTACACTCTATCCTAATCAGTTGCTTCTGTGTAATGTGCTTATGTTAGTGTATACAATTGTTGGTGAACCAAAAAATAAATAAATAAATAAATAATGACTTCTCCCGCTCTGGGCGGAGCGAAAGGGAGTGTCAGACTTCTACTGACTAAAACCCATCCATGTTCCTTCAGTGCCCTTTGTGTTCTGGAGCCGCGGTATCTTTTTCGAATAGTCCCGCGACTCTGGCAGGCGTCGGCCCCTTCGGCCTCTCTAAGCCTGAAAACCGTAGTTGCAAGTTTTAGTGGCCGGCGTTTTTTACTCCGTATCACCCAACTCATTCGTTCTTAGTTCACTTTCGGGACTAATAATAAACCCCCGTAACTAAGGCCGAAACTTTAGGCTTAGAGAGAAGGATTTAACTACAAAAGCTTTCAATGTGTCAAAAATATATGGTAATTAAGCGGTTTTTTAACAGATTGCGACTGAGACGAATGTGAACGTTGCTTGAAGGTTAGTAGGAGTCTACCTTCAGAAATCAAGAAAATTAAGCAGCTTTCAGTGATGTTTTATCATATAGATACTCAAAACTTGAAGCATACATATCTCTTCTTTGAAATAAAATCAACGTGCATTGATAAGATCTTAGAATCAGTTTACATCAATGTTATTTTAAAAGTGAAAAGATTTAGAATTTTAAATTACCGTTCGCGGACCGTATTTTGGACAGAGGTTGGGAACCACTGAATTAGTTTATCTCCAGTGTCGCATAACCGGACATATGATACAATTAGGAAGCTTCTATGAACTGCTTATGGGGTAATTAGATTGTATGGGGATGCTGTAGTGCGCTTTTTAAAGTTGTGTTGAGTTGTTTGAAAAATAAGTTTAGCCTCTCATAAACTTGCTATTATATAATCCGACTAGCTGACCCGCGCAACTTCGTCTGCGTCACATTTTCCATTACTGCTCTGCTCCTATTTGTCTTAGCGTGATGATATATAGCTTCCTCGATAAATGGGCTATCTAACACAGAATTTTTCAAATCGGACCAGTAGTTCCTGAGATCAGCGCGCTCAACCAAACAAACAAACTCTTCTGCTTTATAATATTAGTATAGATATAGAACATTACTCTTGCAGTCGGACTAAAATTTTCATGTTGGATTGTATTATTAACTAACATTTGCCTTTCATTCCCATAAGAACTTCAGGAAATTCTCTCTTAGTGCTACCCAACACTTCCCAAGGAACCTACATGCCAAATTCCAGCTTTCCACGACTAGTAGTTGGAAGTGCATCAGTGACTCGTTGGTAAGATTAGTGCGTTGCACATTCAAAGCTAAGTCAACGACAGATTTATAATAATTAGCCCAATGACGTATTATATATAGACACGTCATAAACCTACATCGCGGCGCTTAAAAACGGCGAAGATACTAGATAGCTACTAATACGCATGAAGAAAGGGAAAGAAAATATGTCACCGTACGGCGGGATGCCTGTTGCTAGAGGGAGATAAATATACATCTTCAGTTACGTCACAGGATAAGTAATAGTCAAATTGACATCAAAACAACGTAGTGTCGCGCGACAGGTTGGTGCGTAACTAAGAGCGATGTGGCCAATTGGCTTCATTTCATGTT
This sequence comes from Ceramica pisi, assembly GCA_963859965.1. NCBI lineage: Eukaryota > Metazoa > Arthropoda > Insecta > Lepidoptera > Noctuidae > Ceramica > Ceramica pisi. Next base: position 3,416,847 of record OY982542.1, read on the forward strand.
GTCATTTTAGAGTGCGGACAACGTATCTATAGTTTTAGAAGTAGCCCCATCAATTCAACTATCAAGCAACCGTTACCTATCAACGCTTTAAACATTTCAACCTCGGCAACACCCTTATTTACAACATGCGATGAATAATATATTCAACAATCAACAATTCAACGATATTGTAGTCCTAAATACATTTCATTTCCGAGCGGACTTGATGCACGATATTCATGAACCATCTTTGTTTTGAAGCATGGGTAATCATCAAATAACTCCTTCCGTTTCTTGCGGAGAGGAAGGGAGTGTCAGACTCTTACTGACTAAAACCCGTCCGTGTTCCTCCTACTGCCCTTTGCGTTCCAGGGCCGCGTTGACATAGGCGCGATCTTGGATTTTGATTGTGACTCCATTCCCGATGTCTTGGTGATTGATTTTCGAAAACGTCTTTCATAATGCGCACAGCAAAGGAGTGGAACTCTTTGCCGCTTACAACCCTAATCTTTTCAAAGTTAGAGTGAACAGGCTTCTGGGTAAGATCGCTCTATCTTAGACTTTGTCTCTGTCATCTTAGACCTAGACTATAGTCAAGAGCAAACCCATACCACGTCAAAAAAAAATCATCATTAATCCATCGGTCATTTAAAAGGTTTTAAATTCAGTCATTATTATTTATAAGTCATTATTATTTATACGCCTAGACCAGTTTTAAGGTGCGATAAACAATATACATGTGTAAACACCAAATAAAAATGCAACAAATTCAACAATTCCATAGTACCTAAGATACATCTCATTAACTCACTCGGCTCATTGCGCGTTAACTATTAATTTGGTAGAACCACGTTCACTGCGAATAGCCCCTTATCGCCTCCATTTCGAATGATTACTGAGGAAGAGCAAATAAAAATGCTTTTAAAAAGAATTTTTATAAAATGGATATTTAAAACGTGGCGCGTGGGAATGGTTACGGTGCGAGGAGACGTGGGCCTGCATTATTTGTGGTGATCAGTTAAGGAAAGAATGGGGATCGTGGCTGGTGCGTGGGTTGATCGATGGTGGTGCGTGTCTGTGAATGACTGTCCCCTCAATTTGAGAACTCTTGGTCGGTCAGGGGTTCAACAAAGTATATGATATAAAAATTATAGAGGTTTGTATAAAATTTAGATTGAAGTATCTAAATCTCTTCTTCGCATATAAAAATCGCGTTTTATGACGCAGGTATTACGTCTTTTTAAGTAACAATAACGCCTTCTTATAGAAATTATTTAATGATTCGAGGCGGAGTCGAGGTCATGACTTTGAATAGGAATGTTTAAACTTCAAGATTTTTTTGACTAGCTTCGCCAATATTATTAATAAGTTTTTAAACTTCCAACTAATCGAACACAGGCCTTCCTTCTGCGAAAAAGAGGGCCAGAATCCTACACCACACTAGGAGTTTCTGTCAAAGGTACGTTCACAAACATACATCTCATCATAAAGATATACTTACATACATGATATACATAGCCAGACCCGGAATCACTAGCTTAGTCGCAGAATGTTTCTTTCGCAAAATGTCAACATTCTGCGAAAGCGATATTATGAGCAAGAGGCATTTTGGACCTAGTAGGTATGCCTTTTGCGAAAGAGACATTTTGCAACTATACCCGCTCAACTGTGCCAACCGTGCGGTCAAATGTCACATATCTAAGTTATTTAGAGCATCCTAAATAGGGCGAGGCCATTTTTCGCATCTGGACAGCTTTTGAGTCTGTTCAAAGCACAAGTCCGTTCCTGTATGGAGTAGGTATTGCAGCCACTTATGGGACGGGTCAGCAAAATACCAGCTGCATTGCTGCACTGAACTCGGAGGAACACAGATCATAGGTGACGAGACATTTGCGGCTAAGCTTCACAGCCCGCCTCATCGGCGTAGTATTGCTTGATTTTTGGTCTTCTACAGACTGTGCTTCGGAGAGTGTGCGCAGGAACTCCATGATGCTCGCTACATCATAGACCTCACCCATCGCGTTCCATCAACCTTGATCGAGTTTAAATACAAGCCCATTTTGCAATTAAAAAAATAACTTAAAAAAATGGCTTTATGAAATGCAGGTTTACCTAACCTAACGGTGTTTTCCTTCGTCGTTTTGAGAGCAGCATGCACACAATACCAGCCTGTGCCTGTTACCTCTGGATAATCACATCTTAGCAACACCAATCTAATATGCAAATGGTCATCGAATAACATACAAAACCAGACAAAGAAATTACCTTGACCAATCCCTTAGTGGGTTGATCTGTGTATCTGATTGTTTATTTACACAGGATATGTTGGAACCACTGTTACAGCGTGTGTAGTTTACTTGTTTACATGGTCATTGGGGCTTTGTGTAACTTAATTATTTACTGCGTATAAAGGATTGTAGTTTTCTTTTTTGTAATAAATATTTTAGTACTTTTTAGGGGATTACGATTGTTTCAGTAAAACGGACTCAAAAAAGAAACTATGACGTGTTAATGCCGTCATAGTTTCGCTGTGAGAGAGAGAGAGAGAGACGGAGCTATACAGTAAGATTTGTACTATACCTTTCTCACGACACATTTAAGATGGCAATAAAGCTGGTTTCAGATTATGCTATAATATATAGCATAGAGTACCTATATAGCTCATAGCACGACAATATCGCGGTCCATACGTTGTCAATAATATTATAGTATATTACAATGTGTAGGTACGTGTCCATAACAATATATGGTGCGCGATATTGCCTTGCTATGAACTCTATACTATATGCTATTAAATTATAGCGTAGCCTGAAAGCAGCTTTACCGATCAGACAACTTTGTACTATGACGTGTCATTGAACTAACGTTACCATAATATCATATCAATATCATTAGACGGTAAATCTGTAAAATTAGTAAGTTTTTTCAGATCTTCGCACGTCCCAAGGGAATGGGTCAAAATTTAATTCAAATCGCTGCTTTCTAACAGCTATCTTATTCGTGGGTGCAGTGAATGTGCTAGACAAATAAATTAATTTTGTAACAATAATCCCGTTTATGGGATAGGTGTCTTATTCGGGTTCCTTTTGAAAGTTGAAAATTCGATTTTTATTATATCGAACACGGTGTTTCGATAATTCAGATGAACGATATTTTATTCCATCGATGTTTTATTGGTGCGATGTAACGTTTGTGCGAAAATTCCTGTTACGAAAAACCCTACAACGATTTTTCATTAGTTCGGTAATTTATTAGTTCGAAAGTATTTCGGTTCGAAACGCCTACTGTTGTCCGTGACATTTAATTAAAAATCTCACATAAATTTTGGACATAATCAGCATAGAACAAGAAATAAACATAACATTAGGTAATCGTAAATAAAAAGAAAATGATAATATTACTATAAATATTATAGTTTCTATGTATACCTACCTATATAGATTATTAAATAAATGTCACAGACAACAGTTAGGCGTTTCGAACCGATACACTTACTTTCGAACCAATAAATTACCGAACTAATGAACAATCTTTGTAGGGTATTCCGTACCAGGAATTTTCGCACAAACGTTACATCGCACCAATAAAGCATCGATGGAATAAAACATTGTTCATCTGAATTATCGACACACCGTGTTCGATATAATAAAAATCGAATCATCAACTTTCGAAATCAAGTTGGGAACCCTCATATGTATAAGATTGATGCCATGCCGAAAAAAAGGACTTTTGTCCCGCAAAAACCTTGCCTTCCTCTGCAATCGCATAGACACATGCAACGTGGTCAACTTAGTACTAGTTATAGTCTTTCACAGAGGCAACTATACCTCTGGCGCAACTATCTTGGTATTACCCTACACTGCAGAAGAAGGTGACTTAGATATTCCTTTCTATATTTCTACCATTGTTCCTTGTTTTTAAATAAAAAATATGCTAGCCACTACTTTATAATGTGATCACTCACGCCAACCTTACAACAGTGCGCAAGATATCATCTTCTTCAAGTCATCGCCACATGAATAACATGAGGGTAGCAAGCAATTAAGTCGTTATAGCAGTACCAAGGGAAGCACTCCCTGGGAACTAATTACTACATGCACTGACCACAGAATGTAGAACGAAACAGAAGGCGCGAACAAAAATATATAATAATACGCTAGATCTGCCCTAAAAAGAGGGTTAAATTCTATGAATTTTTCAACAACGTTCGTATTCGCATTTCATTTGCAAACTGACAAAAAAGCTTCTTTCAAAAAAGCTTCACTTCCCTAAATTTTTCAAAGTTACCACTGAGATGCGAATGCGAAAGTTGCTTAAAAATTTGAAATATTGGCACCCAGGTCAAAAATCGAACACTAAATTCTCATCATACGCAAGTAATCTGGCTGAATGGCAAAAATATAAATATTTTTCCTTGACACGAAGAAAAAACATTAACAAAGTGCGCGGCGAACGAGCGCACTAAAGAAACCTCACCAACAACCAATACGTTTTTTCCGTAAACGAGGCGGATTATACGTATTTAATGGAAAAATTTAATTGATTACCTGTTATAGCTAATTGGGTAAGCTCGCTCTATCGTAGACTTTGTCTCTTTCATCTCTGACCAAGATTAGAGTCAAGAGCAAACCCATTTCAAGTGAAAAGAAAATTGGCTACTGTAACAAATGTGAGCGACGGACAGGCCGACGTTACTTTTCACATCATATTAACATCATGTAAATAAATTTAAATGTAAATAAAAAAAAAAATAAAAAAATGAAAAAAAAAAAAAAATGACATGAAAATAAATGAAAATATTATGTATGATCCGAACATACATAATATTTTTGTAAATAAAAAAAAAAATAAAAAAATCTGTTTTTCATTAGTACAGCAGGATAAACATTCACAATATATTGACATTTACGAAAATATTATGTATGTTCGGAAAAATCTTCATCTTTTTAACAAGATTAGTGACAGGCATAATTTTAATACGAGAAATAGGAACAAATTAGATAAACCCCGGTTCAGATTGGCTAAAGTACACACTTCTTTTATTGAGAAAATTTAAAGCATGCATAAAACGCACACTATGTAGTAAAGCATATTATAAACTGGAAGATTATATCCTCGATAAAAATGCTTGACTAAATGGTCCTGCTCCACAGTTACAGCCGCGGGGGTCCACTAGTTATGTTTTCATGTCTGGAAGAGATGCTCACCCTCTTTTTTGTTTTGTATGATTTTTGTTTTGTGCTGATAATACAATAATTTATTTATTCTTTATTTACAAAAATGTCTGTCTTTTAGTAAGAATTGAATTGTTTGTTTTATATATTTAACTAGCTGACCTGCGCAACTTCGTCTGCGTCTATAATCGGTTAAGTAGTTTAGGAGTTAGATTTACCATAGCAGCGCCATCTATTGATTACTTACTCAACCCAGTCGAAAGGTATCGACATCTGTTAGAATCATTTGGAGTTAACAAATAATTGTGACTGTCAAATAATAACAGACAAATAATTAGCAATAAATTAAAATTGCGACTATAATTTGAGATTTAAACTATCCTATCTCTCAAGTTGGATCGAACTGCACATGGTGTGCGAATTTTATTATAATCGGTTAAGTGGTTTAGGAGTCCATTGAGGACAAACATTGTGACACGGGATTTATATATATTAAGATTAAGATAAGATTAAGAAGATTACTTGATCATTGACAACCATAGTTTTGTCTAAAGTAGAAGAATTTTTCATATTTTGTAAATGTGAGTACCATGGGGCCATTTAAATAATTATATACTCGTAATATATTGTGATTAGTTATAATTTTACTTGTTTGACATGAACGAGCATGGTGATTGAGAGCATATCATGCTCACTCAAATGTTTTGCTGATGGTGGCGTGTGTGTTGGATCATTCGGTTCCCTTCAAAATGGTTGAGCTGAATGGTGCCGATACATACGTCAGGTTTGTGAACGGGCGCCGTCAGTTGAGACTGGTCATCTCTTAACCACCACCGGCTTATTTTGATCTTTATATTTTAAGTTGTTGTTTTAAGTTTTTATTTTTATTTTGCATTGTCCTCACATGAAGAAGCAAGTACATGGAACTTAAGATTTTTGTAAAACATCACATTATTTAAAAGAGTGTCCGTGGAGTTTCTTGCACGTCCTTCTCCATAGAGATCTACGCTTTGGAACGTGCAAATAGCCTCATGTTTTTGACTGACCGACCTTGACATTTCAGAAGTGCCTGTAAATGGTTTATTTGAAATAAATGCTTTGAATCTTGAATCTTTCCCGCCTTTACATTTGGATCTCTGAAAAAGAGTCGAATGAATGAACTACTCCTACATTCGTTTCAGGAGATTCTGTAGCCTTTATTGTATAAGCGTTCCGCGCCTTCTGTGTTATTCCATACTCTGTTTTTGCAGCCTCACCCGCCTGTCGTGTGCGGTAACTAAGAGATTTATCTCAGCAGAGTAGGCTATGTACCTACTGACGTGTAATAATATGTTTCAGACTCGTTGAGTATATTAGTTGGACTGACACTGCTAGTCAGCTTGTGGGAACTTAGAAATGAGTTTGCTTCTGGTTAGTTCTTAGAACTGGGAGCCAACTCAACTGATGTTTTAACAACTTTCGAATTCGCATGTCAATCGCAAACTGTCAAATAAGCCTTAATTTTCATACATTTTTGACAGATTGCGACTGAGGTGCGAATGCGATGCAAATGTGTAAATTAGTGGAACTGGCATTCTGATGTTAAAAAAATACGAATACATTTTTTTTTTGCCAATGCGCACATAAATTGGTCAGAAAACGTGATTTTTCTTCTCCAGTGTAGCCTTTGAAAATCTTTGGAATTGTAAAAAGTAAATTCAGTTTCACGAGTTGTACACACGAATTATTTAATTAACTACATGATGGTATCTTTCACTTTGAGGTGATAAGGTGGGTTAGCAATTTCCTACTAAAAATATCAACAGCGATCACAAATCCAAATACAAAGGAGATAACTCAATCTCTAAACCGTTCTTTCCAGCAAATAGTTATAAGGAATCCTCTATGTGCTCTATAGCTGCTCAAATACTGCTGCCATAAGATCTTATAGAATAGAATAGAATCATAGAATCTTTCCAATTTCACCCCTAACTTTCGAGTAACGTGTATAATCATCATCACCCCGTAAAACTCAACTATTGAACACAAAGTTCACCTAAACGTGGAATAGCAATCCATTTCACCCCTATTCCGCCCCCATTTCTAGCAAAAACGTGCGAGTTTATACTCGCACGTTTTTGCTTTACATCATGTTTTACTGTTAGTTTATGTAAGTGCTTTTGTCCGGAGATATGCACGCGGGGTAAATTGTTTTCACGTGAGGGTTGAATTTTTAATTCATTGCGCTAGGTTTGGGGTTGAAATGTTGAGTGAAAAGGGAGTCAAGTTGGGACATAATTAAAAGTATATCTTTTTGGATTATCAAGTTAAGCGGTCAAGGGTTAAGATTTTAACCAGGCATGCAGGTTTTGGTGGATATATCTAAAATAAATCTCATCTGAGGGAACAGGAAGATCAATGAAAACCTCAAGTGAATAAAATAAAATTGGGGTCTGAACTTTGACCACATCTCACCAAGGACGGGTCAAAATAAAAAAAAATAAAACAACTAATGAAATTAATGGATATCTCCATAATATAAGTATCTTACAAAACTTCTTATATATCTTATAACTATCTGTATTTTTCTTATGAACATTTTTAACGGAGGAAGCGCAGATGATTTAATTTTTTTTTATTCAGAAAAGATCGAAACAACAAAATAATATTATAAAAAGTTTTTAATTCAAAATCACAAAGTATCACGTAAAAGTTGACTTAATGCACAAATATACAAAGTTAACTTATGAATTATGCATATTAAGCAATACATTTTACAATACATACATTTATTTTATTTTATTTACCTATCGTAAATATGAATAGGTACTTATACTTACACATACCAGACTGCTCTTTAAAAAAAATGTTTAACTTTAGACAAAATTGATCCATTGTGTTAGTGTGAGTAACAAAAATACTTAAAAGCTATGTTAGTAGGGTGATAATATAATATCTAGGCATGTTGAATGGTGATTCATCAAGCCGCACCTTTCACATGCAGTTACGCTACGCCACTGAAAAATCAAGTTCAAGTGCGAGTTTTAATTCGTACTCAATACCGTTTACTAATTATAATTTGTATGCAAAAAAAGGTTTCTCGCTGCGGTCACTAGACAGCGCTTACCCAAATTCAATAAAAATTGACGATTACAATAAAGCGATCGAGTACGAATAAAAACTCGCTCTAGATCGGCCAATTGCCATTTTTGTACGATGTAGGTATACTTAATGATAATAAACAAAAATAGAAACTCGTAAACAGCAATTGCATGACAAGTATCAATGTCACGTGTAACAGTTTTTGAGTAAACAAGTAAATAATCTAGAGAGACTTTGCCATTCATGGCTAAATAATAATAAACGCACGGGTCCATCGACCCGTATGTTAAAATCCATTCACAAACCGACCTCGGCAAGCGTTGCTTATTCTTGAAGATCGACCCGTGCGGCTGTTAAAACCACCATAAAGCATAGTAAAATAATACCATAAAAACAGCACTTATGTAAGTAAAACAGTTTACCTATGGATGCAGTTTACAACTCTCCACCAAGTATCACTGTCACGTGTAACAGTTTTCGAGTAAACAAGCAAATAACCTAGAGAGACGTTGCCATGCATGAAACGAGTAAATCCCATGAGATTTTTTAAGCTGATCGACTAATGAGTCGATAAGTGTGTGACAACCCTAACCAGTAGCACTCTGCGTTCAACAAAATTACTCTTTCTAGAGTATTTTTATGCACTTTTTAAAGGCTATTGGGATGAAATTGCTCGTATAAAATATGAGATCGTTACATTTCTTGTTATCGCTAAAATGTCTATGAATATTCTTTATTACTTTCGAATATTACCTATACTGGCGTTATTGCTACTGTTTTGAAAACCAAGGCTCATTTTGTTTAAATCCTTTAAACTGGTGAAGTCGGTTTTATGTTTAGTTTGATGGATTATTGTGATGAGAAAATGCAGTAAAAGTTTTCTATTTCTTTTAGATATGCGGCCTATGTCCAGCACATGATGATGATTGATGATCATGATGCATTATTTTCCAAGAATAAAATCCATCATTAGGTGTAAATGCTTTAAAGAGTTACTTAAAACTATATTTTCTTAATATCCATAAAAACCTCGACGCTTTGAAAATCGATATTATATCAACTGCCTAGCCTTTTCCCAACTATATTGGGGTCGGCTTCCAGTCAAACCGGATTCAGCTGAATACCAGTATTTTACGTGGAGCGGCTGCCTACCAGACCTCCACAACCCATCAACAGGGTAACACTCCTTGGCAAGACTGGTGTCAGATTTTCTGGCTTCTGACTATCCGTAACGACTGCCAAAGATCTCCAATTGCCAGCCGGGACCAACAGCTTAACGTGCTTTCCGAGGCATGGAGGATCCCATCCACAGACCAACCTCGGCAAGCGTTGCTTAACCTTGGAGATCGACCTGTGCGGCTGTTATTATTTAGCCACGAGCTTTATATCTAAAATCGATATTATAGTTCATACAAAATTCGCTAAGTCACTATTTTAATTTATACATACAAACAGTCGTATACTATAAGTATCAATAACACCAAATAAATACTTATTATATTTTTTTCTTCGAAATTTAAATATTGTAAATATTATGCAAAAAAAAAACAATACCACATGCAGAAAACATTTTCTTCGAAGCAAATTGCACGGAAGTCCTCTCTTTGTAAGAAAGATGAGAGCTTTTGAGAAAATTGACGAAGAAAAGTGTATGTTTACTGCGACATCTATGTTTTACGAGAGGCGTTTGAATGAAATAATGGCATAAAATATTTTGAATTATAGCTTTAGATTGCCGAGTCAGAGGGCAATTCCTGAATATTTCGATATTGATTGACAAGTTTTTAAGTGTGAGATTTGGCCTTTTTTTAGGATGGGAGTCATCAAATGACTGGATGAAAGGGATTGTCAGACCAAAACCCACTCTAACAAAATCCTAAACCCTTGCAGATGAGAACTGGCCTAGATCCAGGGACTTATCTAATCGACTTGCGGTAGTTATTTTGGTAAAACATAATCGCAACACCAAACAAGAATTTTTATTGAGATTGAGATTTGACCAGGGCGGAGTCTCAAAAGAGTTACTGAGGGCCTAGCACGAATATTTTTGACCTATAGCAACGTAACGTAAAAAACCATAACTACAATACTCGTTTAACACATAATATATATTCTATCTTATAATAGATACTATATTTTTAAATGATATAAATTGTGTATGTCCCATAAAATTGTACCAAAATCCTATGGGGTTGTAGTTTTTCACAATCAAAAATCACTAACGTTAACATTACTATACGTCAAAATATTCATGCTAGCTCCTCTGATCGCCTAGCGACCAAAATTCGGTAAGACTAAGCTTTAGATTAGGTACATTTTTTCAATTATTTTTGAAACCTCATGGCAGGGGATAATATAGCGGGGCCCGAAAGGGCCGACGCCTGCCGGAGTCGCGGGATTATTCGCAAGAGACACCGTGGCTCCGGAACACAAAGGGCAATGAAGGAACATGGATGGGTTTTAGTCAGTAGAAGTCTGACACTCCCTCCCGCTACACCCAGAGCGGGGGAGTCATTGGATGATTTCCCATCGCTAAAAAAAAAAAAAAAAAAGGGGATAATATGGCCGATGGTAGAGTACGCTTGCCTTTTTCTCCAGATTATAAAAAAAGTCCAATTCGTAGGACAAGGTAAAGGCATTCTTTAGTTTAAGTCTCTCTCATCATTAAAAACCGACTTCCAAAAAAGGAGGAGGTTCTCAATTCAGCGGGTATTTTTTTTATGTATTTAAACCGATTACTCCGAGGTTTTTGATACCTACGTTTTGTATGATTATTTTTTAGTTAGATGCCTACTTGTCATTTGGTCCCGGAAAAATTAACTTATTTTTGGATCAGTAGTTTTTATTTTAGGAGCTTTTTTGCTTATTTCAATTTCTGCGTAGATGAAAACGTCGTCCAGGTATCACCAATTAAAAGTGAAAAATAAAAAACTTGTTTACTAAAATATAACCGACTTCCAAACAAAACACTACAAAGTATAATTTCGGACGTGATACAAAACCAAAATCACAGACTTTCAGTTATACCGCGTGTTTCTGACATCGACGCACAAACGATTTCCATGGGTCCAGGGCATGATTCTGGACACCCCAGTGTTGGAATTTTTCGTCGGTTTTTTCTAATTTTTTCATATTTTTCAAGAGTACCACAAGTAGGTATCAGCTCAGCTGAGCTGATATCTATTTCGTCGATGTCAGATACACGCGGTATTTTTTTGTAAAAAAGGTTTTTATATTATCTCGTGTTTACAGGTAGGTACCCCATTCGTAAAACATAGCTATCGTAGACTTATAAATATTTAAGAGTTATCGCATCAAATATTCTTATCTTCGCACACGCCTGGTTCTGGGGGGATCGTCAGACTGTTTGTCACGTGTTTCATGGGTTCCGCGTGTTCCTGTGAATAGAAATGTATTTATATTAGAAAAATGTATACCTCGGTTAATTAGCTGCTGCCTGTGGCTCGGTCTGGGTTAAATTCTTCTTCGGTACTGAACATTTTATAATAATATTTTTTACATGTTATTTTGATTTATTAAGTTTAACTATATTAGTTTTATCAACAATCGTTCATTCGTTTTTGTGTGAAAGAGTAACTAAATATCCATCTATCCTTCTATACTTATAATATTATAAAGCTGAATAGTTTGTTTGAACGCGTTAATATCTAAACTAGTGATCCGATTTGAAAAATTGTTACAGTGTTAGATAGCCCATTTACCGAGGAATGCTATAGGCTTTATATCATCACGCTAAGACAAATGAGCAGAAAGGAGATAAAAGAAATGAGCGGAGAATTAATGGAAAATGTGAAGCAGACGAAGTTGCGCGGGTCAGCTAAAATATAATAAAATATCAACATATCAGTAACAAAATAAATTAATTAATAACACAAATAAAATATTTGTTAAATATATCTATTAATTTATCGATCCTCTCAAACATTCACGTTTACATTCATTTAATTAAACATGCCACTGCATAGCAGCATCAGGAGAAACGCCATCTATCCCGCCAGCCAGCAGCAAGCTAGAAACGAAATCTTGCATCGCGATATCAGCATTTACAACAGTCCAAATATAAACTATCCGCAGTTGCCCTCCAGACACAGGTTTGAGGGACTTTACACTCTGTTCCGCATACCCTCTAAACAAAACTCTATAAAGTGACCCTCGAAATCAAACGTCAGCGCATCCTTCGTGCAGCATCATGACGTCATCATCACATGTAATCGTGACCTCAAGCTTGAGCAGCGAGTCATACAGTCAGCCAGCACCCACGGCCTCTACGGGTATACTGGTTTTTGTTTCTGGCCCACCATACACAATAACCACCTGATCGAAGGATCGGGAGGATCCTATATATTTTCAATGGAAGTTTGCGGGACTATACGTTTCGCATACCTCTGTAAATTTGTCACTCTTCAATGATTTTTGTTATCCTGCTAAAATGTATAGAAAAGTCAGCCATTGTTTTCATACTTACATGTTCTGTGTCCAGCCTGCCCATTTCCTGCACGTTCTTTAAAACCTTCTGCGCCCTCTTCTGAGCTGATGCCGCTCTCGCCTGCAGTATCTGCAATTTGTTTAAGATCCTCATTAATCAAGGTGGAGGTCTGGTAGGCAGCCGCTCCACGTAAAATACTGGTATTCAGCTGAATCCGGTTTGACTGGAAGCCGACCCCAATATAGTTGGGAAAAGGCTTGGCAGATGATAATCAAGATATATATATTTTTTTTTATATTCCTATACATTTAGGGATAACCGCTTTTGGATTTCACATTAAAAATTAGATATTAGATTGTTAGTTTTGCAAGAAAGTCGTAATCGGCCGAGTCACTCTTCTAGCAATAGTAAGTATTAATATGTCTAGCATTTTTGTCTATTTTCGTTGCTGGATGCAACTGTGTAAGTACCAGTATTTTACATGGTTGGTGGGGTTTTCAATAGTCAGCATGAGCTTCGGAAAATTCGAAGTCTCATATTAGTACCAAGAAAATCACAAAATGTATCAATTCAAATCAAAAACTTTATTTCGAGCAAACACTCATATAGGGGATAACATAATTCCTAACAATAAAGCCTAAAAAAAAGCTGCGCACTGGTGACTTTTTGTTTCCGTGACAGAGACATTCTGTCACGGTGACAAAAGTCACCAGTGCGCGCCTAGCCTAACGGAATTGTGAAGTGCAACAGAGATAAATATACTGTCACAGTGACCAAAGTCACCAGTACGCGGCTAGCCTTTTTTTTTTTTTTGGGATGGGAAATCATCCAATGACTCCTCCCGCTCTGGGTGTAGCGGGAGGGAGTGTCAGACTTCTACTGACTAAAACCCATCCATGTTCCTTCATTGCCCTTTGTGTTCCGGAGCCACGGTGTCTCTTGCGAATAATACCGTGACTCCGGCAGGCGTCGGCCCTTTCGGGCCCCTCCGTGTGCTGTCTCTTTGCGGCGCGCGTGGAACACTAACGCGCCGTCGACACGGCCTGTCGTCACTAGACGGACGGACGGCGAGCCACCCATAGCTCGCCGTCCACAGGCCCGAGTACGCGGCTAGCCTAAGTATTAGTAAACAACACGATACGGTGACAAATGTAACTGACGTAAACCATATACGGACAGTCCATAAAAGTGCCAATTTTACTAATTTTCACATTTGCATCGCATTCGAAAGAAGAAAGAAAAAGAGTTTATTTGCGGTCAACATGACGCATACCAAAACTACACAAAAAAACAATTTAAACAATTAAACAATTCTCGCATTCGCATCTCAATCTGTCAAAAAAAAAATGAAAATTAAGGCTTCTTTGACAGTTTGCGATTGACATGCAAATGCGAAAATTGTTTAAAAATTACTAGAATTGGTCATTCTGTCAGCGATCATTTTCAGAACCTTGTTAGGGCTAGTCATGACCCGAGCCACCATTTCTGCTGCCCGCTTGCGCATTATTGTGTAAATACAATCCACACGCGCCGCCACAAACATCCCTCTTCCATTTTCTTGAAGCAAGTAAGCACGACAATAAAATAACAAACGTCTGACGAAGTGTGAAAGTTTTCCAAGCTCAGTTGTGTGTATAAAATTGAGCCTAATGAAGGTGCACTCACAGACAGCCTCCTCTGCTCCGCATCAGCCAGCTTCTCCTCAATGTCAGGCAGACTGATGTCCGGCTGGATTGGCTGCAGTAGCCTCTGCAAGTGAGGCGGAGGGGTGGAGGGGCGCTTGGTGCCATCGAACTCTTCGACTGGGATCTCGAAGGCAACTGCTGGGAATTCAAAAGAGTAAGTAATTCTATTTATTTTGTAGGCCTGACCACAATTACAGGGAATAGCACTGAAATCAAACTCGATTTAAAATTCTTCTTTTCTTGTATCGGAATGAGCTTGAAAAATACAGCTGTTGCTAAGTAAAGGTATAGCTTATGCTGTGATTTTATAGGGTAGGTAAATTGTCAGTATATTTTGCATATTATTATAAAAAGGTCGATTGAAAAGGCTTGTTTCCATCAGTAATAAATTGCAAATCTGTTTAGTTCATCAATTTAAGTATTGATAATGGACACGTAAGACAAAACGCATCAAAACTCGGGAGTGGGGGCTCGTGACGTCAGATGGCACTAACAATTATACCACGGCGTGACGTATTAAGAATTTTAAAAGCGTCGTATCTCCATCAATTTAGGTTTAAAAAAAAACAATAATTGATGATTCGTTTAAAAGCTGTTGGTTAGCGTAGCGAGCAAATTACACAACGGAACGTGTTGCCCTAGTTACCAATAATGTTTACATAACAATCTGAGACTATTTGTACATGTAACAAGATACATCAGACAGAGAAAGCTATGGCCGTGAGATTGTAAAATATCGCGTATATTTTTGGCAAAGGGCATTATTTGAAAAAAAAATAAAAAACAAATGCCCTGTGGTGGTTCAACACAAGTTCAAAAAACAAAAAAAAAACTTTTAAAATTTTCGAAATAGGTACCTTTTCTGGGTGGCTAAATACTTTTTAGCAGTTGAGAACCTTTTTAAGGGTGGTAAATCATCCATTGACTCCTTCCACACTAGGCGGAGCGGAAGGGACAGACTCTTACTGACTAAACCCTCCACCCTCGGCGGAGCGGAAAAGACTGTCAGACTAAAACCCATCCGTGATCTCCCCCAATACCCCTAACAATCCAGGGCCGCGGTGACTCTTTCGAACAGAGTCCGCTACCCTAGAGCGGTTGTTAACCTACGTCAGAAATTGCTGGTTTAGTCATATAAGTTACTGAGGAGCCACACTTACGTGGCTTCGGTATGACGGGTGTATCAGGCAGTACCACAGTAGGCAAGTCATCAGGGTCATCATCCTGATGAGCCTTCAATCCAGCGCCATTGGATGTCTTCACTGCACCATTGGCTGCCTCCTCGGCTACTGGAACTGCTGTGCTTGAGGACCCGCAACCCATGTTAAGCTTTTTTGTTTAGGCTGTAAAGTTCAATTTTGTGTATGAGAGATTGGTTTATGTAGCTACTGTCTTGCTCTACAACCTTGTTACGACCATATAAGCTGACATATGAAGAGAGAAATTACAGAAAACCATAGAACTCAGTAGTTCTGGCAGTGATCAATATTTGTATGTTATTGTAATGACTAATACATTTTTCGTCATGTCGTTAAGGCAACATAACACGAGGGATGACCCTATCCTACCTAATAATATTACTTCTATGCGAAACTTTGGATGGATGAATGATTGTAACTCAATCACTCAACACACTGTTGCAATCAGCTGAACGCATCAGGGTGAAATTTGGTACTAAGATAATAGTCTGGCATAGCACATATGTAGGCTACTTTTATATTACGGCCTAGTATAAGTTCCCATGGGACAACTTCCGATTTTAACGCGGACGATGCCGCTGGCAAAAACTAGTCTAAGATTTCATCACTAAAAGGCACCCTCTATGTGAGAGCGACTGGATCGCAATGTGGTACAACGGGGTGGCAGATGTAATATATCTACGAAATAGAATAAAACTAAACCAAATAAAAACTGCTCAAACCGAAAGCTGCCGTGTACTACACATTTACTGTTTTACATCCTGTCAAGCTCAGGTTTAACCTCGATCAACGACCCGACATTTCAACATACTAAATAATTGTTAGCCAAAGGCCACCTAATAACCTCATTGCCATTTAAATCGATTCCATTAACCTAGCATAGTAATCAAATTAGATTCTCCCCTCCCCTCCTTTGAAGGGGTTTCTGATACCCCCCAGTGTCTGGCTTGATAAAAGGTGGTCATTTATCATTTAAAAGGGCCGCGGCTACTCAAAAGATACGGTTAAGCCATGAAAAAGTTGCTGCAAAAGGTTTAGTATGGTGCAGCGTAGCTTAAAGCGCTACGGTGTAGCAAAGTGCTACGAACTCGTAGGCGACGTAGCTTTGGGAGATTTTTTGAAAGCTTGTGATTCGTGTTTTCGCCCGCACGCGCATCAGAGAGCCAATTCTACTCATTTTCACATTCGCAACTCAATTGCAATCTGTCAAAAATGTTTTTTTGACAGTTTTGCGAACTGTTTAAAAAAAACCGGCCAAGTGCGAGTCGGACTCGCGCACCGAGGGTTCCGTACAAACCTGTAGGTATATATTATAAGCAAAAGTTGCGGTTTACGATTTATGACGTATTAAAAAAAAACTACTAACTAGATCCCGTTCAAACCAATTTTCGGTGGTAGTTTACATGGTAATGTACATCATATATTTTTTTTTTGTTTTATCATTCCCTCATTTTAGAAGTTACGGGGGGTGGGGACACATATTACCACTTTGGAAATGTCTCTCGCGCAAACTGATAATGAATATTCAATATCATTTTTGAAGACCTATCAGATACCCCACGCTTGGGTTCGATAAAAAAAATGTTGAGTTTCAGTTCTAAGTATGGGGACTCCCAAAATTAATTGTTTTTTTTTTTTCTATTTTTGTGTGAAAATCTTAATGCGTTTCACAGAATACATCTACTTACCAAGTCTCAACGGCATAGATCTTATAGTTTCGGAGAAAAGTGGCTGTGACATACGGATGGACAGACAGACAGACATGACGAATCTATAAGGGTTCAGTTTTTTGCCATTTGGCTACGGAACCCTAATTAGTAGAATTGGCCTCCTGGTCCACATGCGGGCTGCCCGAATCCTATCACTTCATAAATGTTTTTTTTTTCATGGGTTTATAGACTATGACCATGCGTGCCACCCGCGTTACATGTTTAGTCACTAGCGGCACGCACGATACTGCAGCGGCAAACGAAATCTTTGTGTCCAGGAGCGTGAGGACCAGATCCGCGCGCGGACGAAAACACGCATGCGAGGAAAAGGGCCCTAATTTAATTTTAGTTAACTTATTTGATTATGTAGGAAAAAAGAACGTGATTCTTATTCGGCCTTCGTACTCAGTCAAAAAGAAACTAATATGTATAATAAACGATTTATTTTAGCACGATATTATTCAGGTTCCCGTAAACGGCATAAAAAATCAACGCTATAACGGTCCTCTAATCCATGTGTGATAAAGATGATGTTCTGTCTGCCTCATCTATACTTAATATTATAAAGCAGAAAAGTTTGTTTGTTTGGTTGAACGCGCTAATCAAAAGAAAAAAAAAGAAAAAGATAAATTCTTTCAGTGGTATATAGCCCATTTCTCGAGGAAGGCTTTAGGCTATATATCATCACGCCAAGACAAATAGGAGCGGAGCAATAATGGAAAATATGACGCAGACGAAGTTGCGCGGGTCAGCTAGTTAATTATAAAATCGTTGATCAAAACTAAGATTTTTTTTCTGGAAAATTGCCACTCTGTTATTACACCTCTAATTTTAGACATATAGAGTGAGACAGAAGACCCTCTGGAGTTAGCCTAATAAAATTGTAACAGAAAAATGATGACACATTTCGACACTGTCACCAGAAATTATAAAAATTAAATTAAAATTAAATTATCTTTATTTCAGACGTAACTCCATATTTTACAAAAACACATTGTTAGTAAATTTGTTAGTAATACACACAAAAATACAAATAAAACTTATAGGTGTTAGTAATTTGTTAGTATCTAATATCGAAAACATGTACTTAAACAAACAAAAAAAAAACTACTTATTTCCTATTTCTGTGCAGGTGTACACTTGCCCAGTGCACAGTAAAAGGACTGTCCATTTTGCACACTAACGTTCTGAGGACAGTGTTGGTGCTACCACGGACCCTGCTCATCATCGACGCAGTTCTTTTCCTAATGATGGCGGAGAAAAATCATCATTATGTCGCAACATTTTCAAGTGGGTCTTATCAATCTCCCTGCACAGTGGCTGAGGTCGAAACACTAATCCGATTCGAAGCTTGGAATTAAATGCGCACTCATTAGTTTCTGTAAACCGTTTGTTTTGGGATTGGAGCCATTCCCAGTAAATGTGACTGAGTAAATGTAATCTCGAGGATTGATTATTATTATTAAAGAACGAATACTGAATGGGAAGGGTCTCTAAGGACAGTTTTATTGGAATTAATTCGTCACGAAATATTCAAATTAATTTAATATCTTTCGCATTCTTGTTCTCGGGCAATTTTCTTATTATCTATTGTAGCCCTTTGGAGTGGGTAAATGGGATTATGGAATATTTTTTTGTTTATTTGAACCTCCTTTGGAACACGCTAAAGTTAACAACAATGGGAAAATTGAGTGAATGATTGATGAATTATTATCGGTACTAGACACTGCTTTTTAAGGTACAACAAACAAAACAGTATATCTATACTTAAAATTATAAAACCGAAGAGTTTTTTGTTTGCTTTTTTGGTTGAACCATCATTAGTGTTGGATAAACCAGTTATCGAGTAAGGCTATATAAGCTATATAAAAATGTGACACACGACGTAGTACGGGTCAGCTAGGACATATTAAAACGGTCTTCTGGCACTTAATCCTTGGCCAGTTGCAGTGTTGTCGACGCCGGCAAAAGTACTGGAAACTGCTATTTACAAGAGCATTTATTTACAGGTGAGCGCTCAGTTTTCGGACGCTCAGCACGGGTTTCTACCAGGAAGGAGTACCACCAGTAATCTTCTCTGTCACATGGCTCATCTGATACCAACGGTGGATAGTGGGGGACAAACTGATGCTGCTTACTTCGATTTCAAAAAAGCATTTGACTTAGTCGATAATGACATGTTGCTTACGAAGTTAGCTGGGGTTGGTTTCACCCCACATTCACTACAGTTTTTTGCTAGCTATTTGAGGGATAGGCGACAATATGTGGAATATGCGGGGCACGTGTCAGATCCATATTTCACGCGATCAGGAGTAAGTCAGGGTAGTAATCTTGGACCTTTGGGGTTCCTCCTTGTGGTGAACGACTTACCAGAAGTAGTCCAAGATGCTAACTGCTTGTTGTTTGCCGACGACCTCAAATTATCTCTCGCAGTAAGAAGCGGTGAGGACTGTGTAAGGTTACAGAGGGATATTGACAGGGTGGTGAGCTGGAGCAAAGACAATCTCCTGCAGTTCAATAGCTCGAAGTGTGTGACAATCACATTTTCTCGTGCACACAATCCCATCGTGGGTAGCTACCATATTGACGGGTTGCCTATGGTGCGGGTCACAGAAGTCAAGGACTTGGGGGTCAATTTTAACACCAGCTTGACTTTTCGTGATCACGTCATGCGTTGCTGCAGAAAGGCTTTCAGAAATTTAGGTTTTATGCTTCGTACGGTAAGAGGGTTCACGAACGTGAAAGCTATAATTGCATTATATAACGCACTGGTTAGGAGCCAGCTAGAATGTAACGCAGTCATCTGGTCTCCGCATGAAGCTAAATATAGTCTCATGCTGGAGAGAGTACAAAATAAATTTATAAGATATTTATATATGAGGTATTATGGTGTCTATCCATTTTATCCGATTATGTATCCCACCTTATTTATTTTAGGTATGGTGGGATACAACGAGTTAAGGGTTAGGAGGGATTTAGCACTCACCTCACATATCTTCAAAATTTTGAGAGGAAACTTGCACAATGCAACTATTTTAGGGCAGGTGAACTTATGTGTCCCTGATAGGTACGTGTGGCGACGACGGCGACCGCGCTTGCTGGTGGAGCCACGCAGTCGGACCAACCTTCTAAGGGAGGCGCCGCTGACGCGCGCAATCCGCACGCTCAACCTGATTGCTAGTGAGACGGACCTATTTTGTTGTACTCTGGGTGAGTTCACAAGGAATGCATTATTTGTAATTCAAATTCAAATTCAAATTCAAATTCAAAGCATTTATTTCAAATAAACCATTTACAGGCACTTTTGAAATGTCAAGGTCGGTCAGTCAAAAACATGAGGCTATTTGCACGTTCCAAAGCGTAGATCTCTATGGAGAAGAACGTGCAAGAAACTCCATGGACACTCTTTTAAATCATGTGATGTTTTACAAAAATCTTAGTTACATGTACTTGCTTCTTCATGTGAGGACAATGCAAAATAAAAAAAACTTAAAGCAACAACTTAAATATAAAGATGAAAATAAGCCAGTGGTGGTAAAGAGATGACCAGTCTCAACTGACGGCGTCCGTTCACGAACCTGACGTATGTATCGGCACCATTCAGCTCAACCATTTTGAAGGGAACCGAATGATCCAACACACACGCCGCCATCAGCAAAACATTTGAGTGAGCATGACATGCTCTCGATCACCATGCTCGTTCATGTCAAACAAGTAAACTAATCACATAAATATTATGTAAATGGCCCCATGGTACTCACATTTACAAAATTTGAAAAAATGCTTCTACTTTACATAAAACTATGGTTGTCAATGACCAAGTAATGAAAGATGTATAACAAACAATTCAATTACTATAAAACAGATTATATAAAAAAAAATAAAAAAAAATATTGTATTATGAGTACAAAACAAAAAATAAAATAAACTACAAAACAAAAAAAGAGGGTGAGCATCTCTTCCAGACATTAAAACCTAACTAGTGGACCCCCGCCGCTGTGACTGTGGATCAGGACCGGCATTTAGCCAAACATTTTTATCGAGGATATAATCTTCCAGTTTATAATATGCTTTACTACATAGTGTGCGTTTTATGCATGCTTTAAATTTTCTCTCATTCAGTTCGAGAATATCAACTGGTATTTTATTATAAAATTTAACACAGTACCCCATAAAAGAAGTGTGTACTTTAGCTAATCTGAACCGGGGTTGATCTAATTTGTTCCTATTTCTCGTATTAAAATTATGCCTGTCACTAATCTTGTTAAAAAGATGAAGATTTTTCCGAACATACATAATGTTTTCGTAAATGTATTGACAAGGTACTGTCATGATGTTAATATCCTTAAACAGCTCCCTTAGGGAATCGCGCCGCCGGAGATTGTATAAGGATCTGATGGCTCTTTTCTGCAGAATAAATATGGACTCGATGTCTGCAGCTCGTCCCCATAATAAGATACCGTAAGACATGATACTATGAAAATAACTAAAATAGACCAGCCTCGCGGTATCTATATCAGTAAATTGACGGATTTTTCTGACAGCGTATGCTGCCGAACTTAGCCGTCCCGCAAGAGATATTAAATGAGGACCCCATTGTAGCCTTGAGTCAAGCGTGATTCCCAAGAAAACCGTGTTTTCGACGAATTCTAGTTTCTCTTTGTTTAATACTATATCGCAATCATTACTTTTAACATTCGGTAAGGCAAATCTGATGCATTTAGTTTTTTTCCCATTTAAGACTAAATTATTAGCAGTAAACCAATTTTGGACCTGCTGTAGGGCGTTATTGATGTCGTCAAGATTTATGGAACGCCTGTCTATCTTAAAAATTAAGGAAGTATCGTCAGCAAATAATACTATTTTAGGTTGATTTTTCAAAAGATGGGGTAGATCATTAATATATACTAAAAAGAGGAAAGGACCCAATATTGAGCCTTGCGGTACCCCCATTTTGATTTTTAAGCCCCGAGAATTGACACCATTTACTTGAACTTGCTGCTGTCTGTCACTTAAGTAAGATTTCACTAGACTAAGTGCAAGTTTACCTAGTCCGTAATGTCCCAGCTTTAAGAGCAAGGTTTCGTGATTTACGCAATCAAATGCCTTGGAGAGGTCACAGAATATTCCTATGGCATCTTGAGCCTCTTCCCACGCTGTATATATGTGTTTTAACAACGTGGCACCAGCGTCAGTCGTACAACTACCTTTGGTAAAACCATACTGTTGATCGTGTAAGATTTTATTGATGTTAAAATGATTGAGCATCTGATTGAGCATTACTTTTTCAAACACTTTGCTAAAAACTGGAAGTACAGATACAGGTCTATAATTATTGGTGTCTCTGCTGTCTCCAGATTTAAATAGTGGTATAACCTTACTGTATTTCATTACATCTGGAAAGACTCCTTGGTCTACACATAAATTAAATATTAAAGCCAAGTATGGTGCTATGGTCTCAATTATGGACGTGCATACTTTGATAGACATTCCCCATATGTCTTCGGTCAATTTGATTTTAATTTGCCGGAAAGCCTTTATGACTGTCATAGGGTTGATATGTTTGAATTGAAATTCAACCGTACAGCCTGGAACGTTTGCTCTTAATAAATTATATGAGACCTCGGGTGAAGAATTTAAAGCTTCCGTAGTTTTAGTTGGTATATTGGTGAAAAAATTTACAAACTCTTGAGCTACTTCTAAATTAGAGCTTTTGGCACCATGTGCAGTCTCCAGTAAAAAAGCAGTGTTTCGTTCTTTATTTCTATTGGTTTCATTATTTATTACTTTCCAAACTGTCTTTATTTTATTTTCTGCCGATTTGATCTTATTACTAATGTATAGGGCTTTAGCTACCTTACAAGTATTTCTAAACACTTTAGAATATTTAATTACGTACTTATTAAAGGAATCAGTGTTTATGAAAGGCTTGAGGCCATATAGCTCATATAGTCTTTCCCTACTTATCCTAATGCCTTTAGTCGCCCAGTCACTAAATACAAACTTAGGGAAAGTATCTTTAGACTTCTTTTCAAAAGTTGCATTGAATTCTTTTAATACTACTGAAAAGAAATTATCATAAAATTTATTCGCATCCTCAATGTTATATCCTAGAACATTTAACTTATTTTGTAAGGTACCATTGAATTTTGATAGTTTGCTTGTTGTAATTGGCCGATATTGTGTAGGAATTTTTTTCAAGGATGCTTTAAACTTAAACGTTACCAATTGTCCACTATGATCAGAGGTAAGGTAATTAACTATGGCTTTATCTAAATATTCACAATCGCAGAAAACATTATCGATACAGGTTGAAGATGTTGTTGTTACCCTAGTTGGTTCTGTAAACACATTACACAAATTAAACGATTTAAAAAGGCTTATAAATCTGCTGCTATTTGAATTATTTTCTAAAATATTAATATTAAAATCTCCACAAATAATCGCGGACTTATTACCTGCTGCAAGTTTCGCAAGGATATCTTCCATCGTTGATTCAAATAAAGTAAAGTTTTGAGGATTTGGGGGTCTGTACACGCACACTATTATATGCTTATCTAGCTCAACACAGGACAGTTCGATGCAATGTTCCACTGATAAGTTAACAATATCATTACGTTGCTTGAATTTTAAGCATTTTTTTACTAAGATGAGGGAACCACCGCGCAACATAGAGTTGCGGTTAAAACAACTCCCCACACTATAATTATCATAACTAATTATCATCTGGTAATCCTTCAACCAATGTTCACTAAAACATACAATGTCAATCATTGTTTTTTCTAAAAACATTTCAATTTCTAATAATTTGGAAGAGATACCTTGAATATTTTGATGAAATAATTTCAAGGCACGCTGCTGACCCCCTTTTTGACATCTAGATACTGAAGAGCAAGAAGATACTTTATTTATGGTAGGCATCATTATTCTGTCACTGGTATCCTCTGTTGTCATATGACTTAGTTTAAATGATTATTCAGAGTTTGCCCCATGACTTCAATATCATCACTTGGCAGTGAGACACAACTACTTGTAGCCCCCTCATTAAATAAAGAATCTTCCATATCGATACATGGCACCTCCTTCGTACAATTTGTGAGAGAATTTGTAGCAATAGGGCTACAGCTCTCCACCTGCTTCTTAGTATAATTACTAAATGTTAATTAGTTTAGTTAGTTAATTGTTGTTTAGTAATTAGTTATAGATGTTAGAATAAGTTAGGATAAGCGCATTTATCGCATTGGTCTAGGCTGTAATGATAAATGTAAGATGAAATAAATAAATAAATAAATAAATAATTAGTATATTTAATTCGTGATTGATGTTTTGCCTATGCTAGTAGCTGTTTCCTACCTAAAGCCCAATTCCCATACTTAAAAAACATTGAAATTCAAGCCGAAATTATCATCTCGGCGACAATCAAGCAAGATGTGTTCAAGATTAATTTATTAGTGTGATTTTTGATACATTTTACTTGAGATCTTTATAATAAATAATCAGTTCCTTAAAAAATCTACTTTAGAGGTGTACACTCTTTCACATCATTAGTAATTATTATAAAACAGAATAATCAACATCTTTAATTTTAATAATTACAATAGAACACAACATAACTTAAGACAGTTACAGTAACTGTTGCTTGGGAGTTTGTTGGCCACTTCTTCTCCACAGCTAAATCGCTAGAAAGTGGGGACGGGTGGCCGTTTTGGAGGACTGTCTTTTATAAGAACTTGACGTTCAAAAAGTGCTGGTTCTCAGCCTAATTTCAATAAATTACTTTTAAATTTTGAATCATAATTATAAGTCTCCAAATGGTGAAAAAACCGGGTAATTAAGGGTGCTGGTGACGATTGGAAAGTACCTATACCTAGTACTCATTCAAATGTAAGAACAAAGAAAGAAAGAAAATTAGTTTATTTTACACACACGGATAAAAGTAAGTTCCCTTTTATTTGTATCTACATTGCGTATGTTGGTACAAATAAAAGGGAACTTAATTTTAAAACAATTAGGAACATAGTGTATGTAATCATGTATGGCCTCATCAGGCTTAAGTCACTCAAAGGGCCATGGCGATGGTAATGCTTGGAGTTTCCTTGCGTGATCGAATCAGGAACGATGATATCCGCAGAGAACCAAGGTTACCGACATAGGCCGAACGGTCACCAACCTAAAGTGGCAGTGGGTGGGCAACACATTGCTCGCAGAACAGATGGTCGATGGGGCCGAAAAGTTCTGGAGTAGCGACCGCGTATCGGAAGACGCAACGTTGGAAGGCCTCCCACAAGGTGTACCGATGACCTGGTGAAGGTCGCGGGTAGCCGATGGATGCGCGACGCACAGGACCGGTTGTTGTGACGACGCTTGGGGAGGCCTATGCCCAGCAGGACACGTCTTTCGGCTGATATGATGATGTTTTTTTTTGCCCAAATCTCACCTGATGGAAAGTGATGATTAGGCCGAAGATGGAAGCCAGTTTCACCCGGAATCCTCTTACACAGAGGAACTGGCTATCATACTTCTAACTGCCGGAACACAACAATGCTGTTAACATTGTTGTTATGGCGACAGACTTAGACATGTTTTTTCCTTTTTTTATTTGTGACACATTAGACAACTATCCCTTGACACCAAATTATTATTCATATATATGTTAACGTTCACTACACACTATTGTACATTTATTTACCAGTATATATTTAACACTGTGAAACTGATTCACATCCGTACACCCAACGTAAGGTTCAGTTGAAAACCAGCGTCGGGCACTATCTAGTTGTCCGGCATTTTGCTGAACTGGACCTATTTGGCGCAGCCGCGGGGCACACAATGGTTACCTATCTGTTTTATAATTAAGTTCCCTTTTTTTATACCTAAATTGTGTGTATATGTATGTGCCAAATAAATTTGTTTTCTTTCTTTCTTTCTTTCTTACATGATGGTGGTAGCTTGCCAGGCGGACTTAGAACAAGTCCTACCACCAACCAAACCGAGCAAAAAATTTGCCCCCGCTGGGAATCGAACCCGGGACCTCTGGGTCTGAATCAGGTGGTATAACCACGAGACCACGGACGCGGTTAGTGTCACCTGTTTAGCACCACCCAGGGACCACGTGTAGGGATTCGCTGAAGGGTATTCTCCTACGGACGCGGGTGAATCGGCCCCCTTTTTATCTTTTTTTTATTATTTGATATGGCTTTGCTCTTGACTCTAGTCTTGGTCAGAGATGACAGAGACAAAGTCTACGATGGAGCGAGCTTACCCAGTGGGAGCCTGTTCACTCTAACTTTGAAGAGATTAGGGTTGTAAGCATTCGGGAACACAGACGCAGGCAGAGAGTTCCACTCCTTTGCTGTGCGTATTATAAAAGACGTTTGGAAACGCTTAGTGCGAATTGGTGGAATAGCAACAAGGTAGCGATGGTAAGTTGCAGTGCGTCTGGATGTCCGATGGTAGAAGTAGGCCGGTGGAATGAAGTTCCTTGGCACACATACTGAAATATAATCCTGCATGACGAAAACGACAATGTGGAATGTGGACTCGGCGGTATTGTGCCGATTGTTGTTACGGCCAATGGCTTGATGATATAAAGCTTCGACGACCATCCGTCGATTGTCTGAAAGGACCTGATACAGAAGACTGTGTTCGTCAATACGGCTCGTATTGTGAGGAGGTTCCTTTCTCTGGAGCCATTACCACCGGTTATTGGCTCCCTTGCTCCACCAATGCTACACCGGCGGACACTAGTAATATAATCTAGTAGCTGACCCGCGTAACTTCGTCTGCGTCACATTTTCCATTAAGGTTGCTCCTTTTTGTCTTAGCGTGATGATATATAGCCTATAGCCTTCCTCGATAAATGGGCTATCTATAAGAATTTTTCAAATCGGACCAGCAGTTCCTGAGATTAGCGCGTTCAAGCAAACAAACAAAAAACTCTTCAGCTTTATAATGAAAACTCACCTGAGCTTACGGAAACAAATCTCACAAGCACAGACACCAAATACGAAAAATCAGTAAGCCAAAAAAAATATTGAACCGCACTGGAAACTGGAACCTCGCGACCAGTGCACATTGCAGAAAGCAAAAGCTCAGTCCACCAGTCAGACTTAGACAATCTCAAGGTATAAACTGACGCAAAAAACAAGTTGTCGCAAACTCACGTGATATAGTCATACTATACGCAGTGTGGATTCGCAAGCCTGCTGCGTTCCCACAATAATGTATCACTTGACATTGAAGAATTGCCTGTAGGCTTTAATTTTTTCTATTGAACTTATTGATTTTATTGAAATATCAAAGGTCTTGTGGTTTAATAATATAGGCCGCACGGGTCGATCTTCAAGGTTAAGCAACGGTTGCCAAGGTCGATTCGTGGGTAACATATCAAGATTCCTCCGTGCCTCGGAAAGCACGTTAAGCTGTTGGTCCCGGCTGTCATTTGGAGATCTTTGGCAGTCGTTACGGATAGTCAGTAACGGCGGCTGTAAAAGGAACGGAGGAAACTCGGTACCTATGTTAAGATGGTCACCCATCCACAGGCCAACCTCGGCAAGCGTTGCTTAACCTTGAAGACCGACCTGTGCGGCTTTTACTATTTAGCCACGAGCTCTTCACAAATTAAACTCTAAACAGCTTCAAAATTCGTCGGCAACGCTATCAGCTGGTAATGTGAGTAACGTGACCAAAGTGTTGTTGCTATATAACAACAAAAGAAGAATAGGTACAACAGAAGACTTAGAACTGTAATAACATTGTCTCACAATTCCAAATCAGTCCTACCAATAAACTTCAAATAAACCTTACATAGCCGGTCTTTAAATGAGCCTAAAAAGGGTGTTCTGTTATTTCAATCAATGCAAATTCACGTCGAAGTATTACCGGAAGTCCAGCAACCCCGGAAAGTGAAAAAAAAAAACATTAATCTCTTCACCCGTTAAGTGAAAAAAAAAAAACAAAAATAAATCAATATAGCGGACGTTGAACGGATGCTTAGCAATTTTTCAATCTGGTAACACCGTTGCTCCGGTGTTGCTATTTACCCCGATCGCGACTGGGATGGGAAACGCGATGGATTGCCGGCAATATTTCCTGATTATATTCCGCCGGTTGCTGCCTCGGGGCATAAAAGGCTGTATGGCCTCGTTACGTTTGCATTTAAAAAATTGAGGAGGATTTTTTAAACCAAATCTGTGGCCACTTGTGTTTGCTTTTTAATTCGTTTGAGTTTGGAATGGATACGATTTTTGAAGTGAACAATATTGGTTCTGTTTTATAATTGTTGCAAATAATAAGGAAAATCTTCATAGGCCTAATTCTCTTTGAAGGACACCTACTCAGTCCTCATGATAATAAGAAAACTGTCAATTTTTTCGAGTTGAGTGGATGAAATAACTCAGAACGTGGAGGATATAGTCTCCAACTGATCGCAAAAAAATTACTAAACCTCCGCTGCCCGTCTCACCATCCGTCTGTCTGTTTTTCAGCGGGCTCTATCTCAAGAACCGTAATAGGTAGTCAGTTGAAATTTTGACAGATTGTATATTTCCATTACCGTTTTCACAAGAAAAAAATTAAACGAGGATATACATTTTCGGTTTTTATTCTTCGGTTCCATCGCGTTAGAGTCCGACTTGCTCTTGGCCCGTTTTTAACACTTTAGTAACTGAAATTCCTGATTTATTTGCTCGTCCTACCTTTATACCCTTACCCTTTTTTTTGTCCTTTTTTATTTTATTTATTTATTTTATACCTACATCCCAAAGGAAATATGTTTGAAATAGCCTTAAAAGCTATTACTACCAACACTTTAAATATGTATGCCGCCTAGGAAACACGTATGACCTATCTCGAGGTTAAGTAATTTATGATGATTATCAGTTTGACGCACTTAGGACGTCGTGGCTAAGTAATAACAGCCGCTCGGGTCGATCTTCAAGGGTAAGCAACATCTACCAAGGTTGGTCTGTGGATGGGTGACAATATTCCAAATCAGTCCTACCAATCCTATTCTACCAGTCCTATTTACTGAGACGCCTCCGTGCCTCGGAAAGATCATCAAGTCGTTGGTCCCGGCTGTTATTTGTAGATCTTTGACAGTCGTCACAGACAGAAAATCTGACACCAGTCTTTCCAAGGAGTACCGTGCTATCCAGTTGTGGAGGTCTGGAAGTCAGCTGTTCCATGTAATTTATTGTATTTAGCTGAATCGGGAAAAGGCTAGAAAATGATGATCAGAGTGCAAATTCTACTAATTTTCACAATCGCAATCTGTCAAAAATGTATGAAATTTAAGGTTTTTTTGACATTCGAATGCAAAAGTTGTTTAAAATCAGTAGAATTGGCCCTCAGGTTGAAGTACATACTTACTTTAAGTATCTAAGTTATTTTCAAGTTCCACTGACGTCAACGTGTTGTATTGCTATGAAAATCCAACGTTGAAACACAAAGCTACATTTACTTAACCAAAATATATCACTATTCTATTTTGATAACACTTTGACTAACATCGAACAATGAACATATCCTAACAATAATTAACCTAATTTCGGCGTACGTCAACCGGGAATCGAACGGGCGACCCGTGCGTTCGCGGCCGCATCGTCGACACTACTATCATACACGATTAATACAAATTTTATTCTCACCACTACGCTTTTCCAATACACGTTAGTTAGGTACTACGATTGATACGTCTTGATACTTTGGGATTAGAAATAACATGTTTTTTTTTTGTTTCAGATTCCAAAAAACTTGAATCCCAAATGCAATACGTATAACGTGATGTTCAATAATATCTTTTTGATGAAAAAAAAAATAATCCTTCTTCTATAATTCCTCTAAAGAATCACGTAACATTATTTGTCACAAAATCAATGGGCCATGTTTTATTCACATGTAATCTAAAACGGTAATTAAAACACAAACGGGTTCTAATTCCGAAAACTAAGTTCACTAATTAATACAAGTACGCACAAAACAAACAAAGTTACCGACTCAAAACTGGACACTTGTGCAAACAAATCACAGTAGTCGGCCAATGTTATGTGTGTCAAGTATCAAGTTGTGTAGAGGGACTCGGTTTCAGGACTGTAACAATGCTTACATAGAAATTACCATCGCCACTAGCACTCGCGTGGAACCCCTTTTACGTTTTGGATAAAGGAAAGTATTGAGTCGATAATGCGATAGCTAGTACATGTCATGTTTCAGATATCAGATTGTTTGCCTGTATTATCTGTATAATTCGGAAACTTACTTTACGTTGAATTTTTTAGCAATTTGTGTTTTTATACGCATTTTTTAAAAGGCGCTAGACAGTTTGGTAATTTTAATAAGGAGTTATTTAGTTCGGATGTTATTTTTGGTTAGATTGCTCCAAATCTATGTATAGCTAGATGAAGAGATTTTTGAGTAGATAGTCCATTATCAAAATAATAATTATAAATTTAAAAAAAAGAACGGCCTACCACAGAGCACCTTGTCTTTTTAACCCAACGGTTGACTGATAGAAAAAGATTTATTGCATTAAGTCCGTCTGTTTACTACTTCTGTTCAAACAGTTCAAATAAATGAATTATTCATTAAAACATTTACATTTTTTTAATTCATGTCAAAGGCCCTTGAGGCAGTTTAGAAACTCTGACGCTAGGGTGTGTGGGTCGTTAGACCATACTGCCCACACAAGAAAAATTAAAAAAAAGAAATATTAATCTGAATACACCGCAAATTTTTTAATGATTTAAGCAGAATAGGTAAAATAGCAAACTGAAATGTGTCTGAATAAAATATTATATTATAAAACTACCATTATTTGATACGGCATGGGAGGAAAAACAATTTTTTTTTTGAATTAGAAAATTAAGTGTTTAATAAAAGACATAAAGGACATAATAGAAAGACATAATAGACTGAAATTAATATTTACTATATTTATGTAGGTTTATTTGATAATTTAAGTAGTCTATGGCTTCATTCACATATCCATTTTCTTGTTATTTCTTACACACTTTTGTCTACATTTCTTTTTTCATTCTTCCTTTCGCAGGTCTGCTGGAAGAAATTTCTTAAGAAATAAGCAGTACCTTTGTACCAATAATTATAATGTTATATCTGTACCGTTTCTCTGTGTGTACATAAATTGTAAAATAAATAAATAATAAATAAATAAAGAATATTTATGTGCGTTTCGTAAATTATTTATTAAATCTGCAATCTGATTGTTTCAAACTGAATTTTACATTTTATAACAAATTAATCAAACCGAGCGATGATGTTTGTGGTCGCAACTCGTAACGTAAAATAATTAATTGATTAATTCGCTGAATTTATTTAAGCTGAAGAGCCGCATTTATGTCGTACATTATGGAGCTTGGTAATTCAATTAAATGTGTTGAAAGAAAATGCGCCTGATAAAAACATGGTGTTTTGTCCAAAAGCAACAAATTGCTATTACCTAGTTAAAATTGCTTTGAAGACTCAAGGAATGAGAAATTTATTCAAGAGGAACTAATAAACAACGAATAAAATTAGACACAGAAAATTAAGTCACACAAAAATGCACGTTTTTTTTTACAACTTTGCGTCAAGAATTTAAAGGAATCAAAAGATTTGAAATGTAACAAATAACTAGATACAACAAGGTAAGCAGCTTCTAACTAGGTGCAACTAGTGTGTATAAAACAGTTATAAACAGTAAACACTACAAAATGGATAACTAACGCCTGCATGATTTTATGAGCAATGTTTAACGATCCCTTACCCTGGCAGCATAACAGTTTAGGCGATTGACGTGTTTTCGCAGCATCTTCAGTAAGTTTCGCAAGCCAGCAATAAAAAAGTAAAATAAAATAAGGACTTACGAAACGAGGGGCTAAAGCAGTGTCTTATGACACGGGTTTCAAATTGAATCCCGAAAACAATGAAGGATTTGAGAGTTAACTGACGAGCGAAGCGAGGGAGTTAATACAAGAATCTTGAATTCAGCGAGGGATTCAAGCTAGCTCAAGTCAAAGACACCTTAACTCATGAAGAGCATACTCTACTTTTCACACCTACTGCGAGGAAATTGTGCTCTAGCCATGAAAACCCTCGCTGTACCAAGCTGCGGAGGCGGACCGGAGCCACTCGTGGGTTAGAATGACGTAAGTACTTTAGTTTAGGTTTGCATGTCAAATAATTTGACGTTTTCGTACAGGTGGTGTTAAAACATCTTTACTTCTACACCTCCAAACCAAACGCGCATATAAAATTTCAACACGATAAATTGGAGGTAACTTTATTAAATGCAGTTATAATATTTGATCCAGACATACTAACATGGTACATAAGTCTTGAGCATCGACACCGAGTTGCTAGCCTGCCGGTTTTCTACCGGCTGCATTTTGGGGAATGTGCGACGGAATTGTTAATGTAATTCCACGAGGCCCGTTCCATCATCGGGCCGCAAGACAAACGGCGATACGCCGAACCGGTACATTGCGGACATGCCATCCACACGCATAAAACGTTTTGGGAACACATTCATAGTGCGCACAGCAAAGGATTAGAATTGCTTGCCGGAGTCTGTGTTTCCTGATAGCTAAAACCTGGGATCGGTCTTTAAGTCAAGAGTGAATAGATTACTTCTATGCAAGCGTCCATCTTAGACCACATCCTTGCTTACCAGGTGAGATAGTGGTCAAATGCGTGCCTATCAAAAGTAAAAAAAAAAAAACAAATAATAGTTCGTAAAAAAAAAACATTCAAACAACGACTCCACACCACCACAGATGGTTCGTCACTCATCGGGGTGAACAATCACCAACACCTACCATTGATTGCCCCTACATAATGCATATCCAACCCACACCACCCCCTATGGCCTCAAATTATCCCATCGACCAATGACTGTGAGCCCTGTCGCTCCAAATACAAATCCGACTTTAACCGAATAATGGTGTAGCCAAGGATCACGCTGTATCGGTCGTGGTATGCATGTCGATAATTTCCAATCGATTTTAATAATTATATAGTTGTCAGTACGCGGGTGTGTCGCGATTCAACTTGAGTTTTTTTTGTTGAAAAGTTGGTAAGTTCTGATTTTTCAGATAATTTACTGAATTTCTTATAGATCAATGAAGCGGGTCCTCATTAAGATAGTTTTTTTTTTTTTAATATGAGTATGAATTCGGAAGAAAAGATAAACTTAAACTAGAGCAAGTAAAATTATTTCATTCACTTTCTCTTCACATTTGTTTCCATTTCGGTTTTCGGATAAAATTCGCTTCTCCTGGACACAAAACACGATGCTCTTCACATTGCCAAAGCGTATATGGCGAAACATCAATTAAACTGTCTAGCCTTTTTCCAGCTATGTTAGCGCCAGCGTTCTAACACAAAGCGACTGCCTATACCTATGTCCTCCAGAGGCTCTACAAATGACATTCTGTAAGCTGTAGCGCGACAAAAGCGATTGTCAAAACGTCAAATGTTTTTCGATAGACAAACGCTGTCGAAATGTCACGTGATCGATCGATTTTGGCTTTTCAACAATCGCATTCCCTAATATAATGACACAGTGTCTAGATCCTCAGCGAGTGTAAAAGGCCACTTTTGCAGAATCAGTCAGCTCATTAAACTACACGAAACTGTGAAATTGCTTTAGCGATTAAGATGAAAATGAAATTTGACAGATTACTGTATAAATATAATTATCCTAAAATTAACTGACTAAAAAGAGTGTCCGTTAAATTTCTTGCACGTTCTTCTCTTCGTGCAAGAAAGAAACGTGCAAATAGCTTCATCTTTTTTTTTTGGTCCGACCGATCTTGACAATTCAATAGTACCTGTAAATGGTCTAATTGAAATCAATGCTTGAGTTTTGAGGTTTTTTGATTTTTTTGAGACTAGCCCGCGAGTTCGCCTCTTGACAAATTATAAATTAAAATCTTCCACATCTAACCACTCTATCCATTGGTGAAAACAGCATAAAAATTGGTGCAGTAGTTTTTGAGTTTATCACGAACAGACAGACGCGGTGGAGGACTTGGTTTTACAATAGGTAGTGGTAATGATAGTGAAGTGATGATTCCAGTAATGTGGCCGTTCTGAACCCGCTGATCCCAGTAACTAGATAAAACGATAGCCTTTGGGCTTTTTGGCTTCTGGCATCCATGACAACTTACTTAGCATTGTATAATTTCAGCCATTAACAGCACATGTGTGAGTACTGTGTACTGTGTAAAGTTAAAGGACTTTAACTTTAATTATCAGTTTTATTTAGGTATGTTTTTGACTTGAATGTACCCTGGCGGTTGGGAGTGTCATGCCCACTCAAAAGTCTAGCTGATGGTGGCGTATGCGTTTGATCATTTGGCTCCCTTCAAAATGGTTGAGCCGAATGGTGCTGGCGCATGCGTCATGTTTGTGAACGGGCGCCGTCAGTCGGGACTGGTCATTTCTCAGCTGCCATGGTTGATTTGTTCCTCTTTTATTCCGGACGCTTTTATCCTGCTCGTCTTTTACATCGTTCTCACATGTATGTATAATTTCAACCCGATGTAAATAAATCTTTGTAAAAAAATATTATTTTTAAAAGAGTGTCCGTGGAGTTTCTTGCACGTTCTCCTCCATAGAGATCTACGTTTTGGAACGTGCAAATAGCTTCAATTTTTTTGGACCGACCGACCTTGACAATTCAAAAGTGCCTGTAAATGGTTTAATTGAAATAAATACTCGAATTTTGAATTTTTTGTCTGTCAAACCCTATTGTGAGATGCAAAGTAGGGTCTTTCATCAGATTTTTCAAGCAGTCTGATGCAGTTGGTGACATCAAATCTGTCATCGCTGCTGGACATAAGGCAGAAATTGTCCCCCAAGTGTCACCTCAACTACTGGTCCTGTGCGTCTCGCCTACCCGCGACCCTCGACAAAGTCGAATCATCGGTCCAACCCTGCATCTTCCGGTTCATACGTACGTCAAAAAGTAACGTTAACCAACCGTTTTGGTACACGATCGCGTGTGTCTAGTCCGTGTCTATGATCAGTGCGTGCTGTCAGTGATGACCTAAAGAACCCAAACGTGGTCGCACACAACGGGCATCATCAGAAGGCTTGAAGTCTCCAAAGGGGACAGGGCAACACGGCCGTAGCTAGGGGGGCATTGTGGGGCAATGCCCTACCTTGAAATTACAATGCCAATTCCCAATTACCTTAAAAATACCAAAAATTAAGATAAATTATTATAGTTCAATTATTATTGTTTGTTTATAGTTTGAGATAAAAAAAAATTGTAGCGATAGATAGTTAAACTTTCCGAACATACCACAGTCTACTGACCTAGAGGTCAGTGATATACATGGTGTTTGAATTAGGAGCCCGTGCTTTGGAGCAGATCATTTATGATATTTTTTTAATTTCCGCCCTACCTGTAAACAATGCTGCCCTACCTCAAATTCGACTCTAGCTACAGCCCTGCAGGGCAATGCTTGGAGTTTCCTTGCGTGATAAAATCTGTGATACCAACTGACCAACTGCAGCAGATTCCTTAAAAATTGACATATTTGGAACTTTAAGAGCGAGTGGTTTCAAACGGTTTGTTAATGTTTATTAGTTATTATAACGGAAGTTTAGTGGTTTTAACGGAAGATGTTTAACGTTCGTCAAATAAGAAGCGTTGTTTCACAACATTTTTGTATAAGTTATTCATGTTCATCACAATATCACAAGTTCTTAACACGTGTACTACCTAAATAACTTTTTTGGACTCTACCCTTTTCTGTGTCATCAGAAGAACTGCTATAGAGGAATTAAAAATAAATTTTACAATATTATTATTTTTGATTTTAACCAGTGCTCAAACCATCTGTTAAAGTAATCGTTATTTTTTTGCGTGCTTTAGGGCGGGTTGTTTCAACTACACTTAACGCACGCGTAAACGTTAAAAATGGTGCTAACTATCGTCAAATCAAAAAATTGGGTTGTTTCACAAAATGTCAGCGTTAACGCACGTAAAATATAACGTTTACGTTAACAGATGGTCTGAGCACTGGTTAACGTGACTTTAGTTGCGTCAAATAGAACAATATTGTGAAATTTCTTTTGAATTCCTCAATACCAGTTCTACAAATAAGTGGTGGAATGCAAAAAAAGCTATTTAGGTAGGACCCGTGTCAATAACTTAGCTATTGGGATGAGCAGGAATTTATACCAGAATGTTTTGAAACAACGCTTCTAATTTAACGAACGCCAAACATCGTCCGTAATCGTAACTTTTTGACGTACGTATGTTACGTTAACCAACTGTTTGATACAACCCGCCCTTAATGCTGACATTTTGTGAAACAAATCAAATTTTTGATTTAACGATAGTTAGCCATTTTTAACATTTACGCGTGCGTTAAATGAAAGTGAAACAACCCGCCCTGAGTCGTTTTTACAGACGAGTTTTTTTTTCCAAGACTTACTTTTTTTTATTTGCCATAATAAATAGCGTTACTCTTAATTAGAAGTACAC
Organism: Ceramica pisi; assembly: GCA_963859965.1. NCBI lineage: Eukaryota > Metazoa > Arthropoda > Insecta > Lepidoptera > Noctuidae > Ceramica > Ceramica pisi. Next base: position 3,453,616 of record OY982542.1, read on the forward strand.
TAGAAATGATGTAAGTCTTAGCTGCTAAAAAGACTATTTATGCTAAACGGATCTTATCAAATATCAATTGCTCGTTCGAAAAGCGTTTAGAAATTTTCAAAAATTTATAACCTCTCTAATTCTGGCGTTTTATCCAATATGCGCATAGCTCACTTTTATCTGAATTCAATCTGGTTTCATCCGGATTTTTCCAGATCTGACCTAGTTTGAACCGGAATGGACGTCAAAGGCCTAACATGAATATAACGTTTATAACAAAAATTGTTTTTATTTTTGTTGATTGAGAAATGTTATTGGCCGTCGATTCGCCATTGAATGAAGTTTTGATGAATGGTAGTGATTTGTAGTTTGTTCGTAACTTATGCACCTAAGTTTTTAAGAAGTATTTATGCTGGTCCGCTCCACCGCGAGTAAAGCGCCCAAACTTTAAATTAAAATTATGTGTAAAACATTGTTGGACCTGCTAAAGATTATAAGACCATCTTTGGACTGTCTAGACTCAATCTCTTTTGTGCTGTATTACTTGAAGCCTTAATTATTTCAAAACTAATTAAATTAAATAACATTTATTTCGACCAACAAGGGATCATAGCACACACATTCATAATTATAATAAAATAACAAGTGCGAGTCGGACTCGCGCACGAAGGGTTCCGTACCATGCAGGGGGCGCTCTACGGTGGACGCCGTCATGCGCGTCAGAGCCCTCACGACGGGGGATGCGGTCTCCCGGGGTGGTGTTGTCTTGGCGGTGTCTCTCGACATCGCCAACGCCTTCAACACCATGCCCTGGAGCTGCATTGGGGAGGCACTCCGGTCTCATCGGGTGCCGACCTACCTTCGTCGTGTGGTCGGGGACTACCTGTCCGACCGGGCAGTAGTCTACCCAAGTCACAGCGGTGAGTGGAACCGGCGAGAGATGTCGTGCGGTGTCCCACAGGGTTCGGTTCTGGGGCCGCCCCTGTGGAACATCGGTTACGACTGGGTGCTGCGAGCCGACCTCCCTAGCGGCGTCAGCGTCATTTGTTACGCTGACGATACGCTGGTGCTGGCACAAGGGGGGTCGTACGCGGAGGCGGCCGACGTAATGACACGCGGGGTTGCGATAGTCGTGGAGAGGATCCGGCAACTGGGTCTCGAGGTGGCGCTGCACAAGTCCGAAGCCATGTGTTTTCATGGCCGAGGCAATGCGCCACCGTCGGGATCCTTGCTGACGGTAGGAGGGGTTTCCATCGGCGTCGAATCGACGCTGAAATACCTGGGGCTCGTCCTAGACAGCCGATGGAACTTCGTGGAGCATTTCCGACGTTTGGTCCCCAAACTGGAGCGGGCCGGGGCTGCTTTCAGGCGGCTCCTGCCCAACCTGGGGGGACCGAACGCCTCCTGCCGTAGGCTATACGCGGGGGTCGTGCGGTCCATGGCCCTTTACGGGGCCCCGGTGTGGGCGCGTTCATTGAGGCAGCGTGCTGCGAACCACTTGAACGCGCCCCAGAAGGTGGTGGCCCTCAGGATGACCAGAGGGTACCGCACGATCTCGCGCGAAGCGGCGGGTCTCCTTGCCGGATTGCCGCCATGGGATCTGGAGGCGGTGGTCCTCGCGCGGTACTAAGCCGGGGGGAAACTCCGCTGACGCGGCAAATTGTCGCGCAGCGGACGGACTTCCGGCGCGATCTCATGGCGTCATGGAGACGACGACTATCGCAACCCAGCGCAGGGCACGCCACAATAGCGGCGATAAGTCCCCTCTTTGAGGAGTGGCTTGAGAGGCGCCACGGCGTCCTCACCTTCCGCCTGACGCAGGTCCTCACCGGACATGGATGTTTCGGGAGGTTCCTGCACCGAATTCGGCGGGAGGAAACGCCCGGGTGTCACCACTGCGAGGATCGACCGGAGGACACGGTAGAGCACACTGTGCAGGTGTGCCCCGCTTGGGCGGCGCACCGCCGTGTCCTCGAAACGGCGATTGGCGGCGACCTCTCGCGTCCGGCCCTGGTCCAAGCCATGGTCCGGAGCGAGACGGAATGGGACGCCGTTGCCTCCTTCTGCGAAGCAGTCATGCTAGCGAAGGAGATGGCGGAGCGGGAGAGGAGACCCTCTCGTCCCAGCCGCCGTGGTGGACGCCGCGGGCGTCGGGGGCCACCTGGTGACCTCCGGCCACCGTAGGCGCGGGCCTGTGGACGGCGAGCTATGGGTGGCTCGCCGTCCGTCCGTCTAGTGACGACAGGCCGTGTCAACGGCGCGTTAGTGTTCCACGCGCGCCTCAAAGAGAGTCAGCAACACAGAGGGGCCCGAAAGGGCCGACGCCTGCCGGAGTCGCGGGATTATTCGCAAGAGACACCGTGGCTCCGGAACACAAAGGACAATGAAGGAACATGGATGGGTTTTAGTCAGTAGAAGTCTGACACTCCCTCCCGCTAACACCCAGAGCTGGAGGAGTCATTGGATGATTTCCCATCCCTAAAAAAAAAAAAAAAAAAAAAAGGGTTCCGTACCATTACCTATCTATAAAAAAAAATAGTTTAGTTGTATGGGAGCCCCCTTAAATATTTTTTTTTTAAAGCGGAAATAGAAATACGTCATCTGTGAAAATTTCAACTGTCTAGCTATCGCGGTTCTTGAGATACAGCCTGGTGACAGACAGACAGACAGCGAGGTCTTAGTAATAGGGTTCCGTTTTTATCCTATGGGTACGGAACCCTAAAAACAATTACACAAACGATGACAATCGCCGCACCGTAATATGTCACATGAACGATTCAGTTATATTTTAATGAAAAGAAACAGGGCAAATATGTAGGTATAGGGTGTAGTCCAAACTATAAATTCAAATTCATAACATTAACAAAATTAAAACTAAGATTAAAATTAAAATTCATCAATAACAAAATCAAATAATAATGTACATAATATAAATGCAATAAATTAAAACCCTGACGACGTGTAACTGCACACAATGCCATAGTATTGGGCAGTCAGTCCGGCTAGCCACAACGCTCAGAATGCTGTTGCCACTCCCACGAACATGACTTATCAGGGATACGGCTCTCTTTCGGCGGATGGCATGAGTGTTTCTCTCTCAGAAGAGAGTGTCCACGGAGTTTCTTGCATGTCCTTCTCCATACGATCTCCTCTTTGGAACGTGCAACTGCCGCGCTGAAGATAGGTTCGGTGAGTGTGTTTTACTGCAGAACAACTTGTTGCTCAAGTTGCTAGCAGAACTATTCGATTGACAGACCTTGACAATTCGAAAGTGCCTGTAGCTGGTCTATTTGTGATAAAAAAATTGTATTCGTATTTTGTATGGATTTCAAAAAGACGAGAGAGGCCTTGGATCAGAAAATTTCGTTTTAATGAGGAAGTAATTATTTTTGCATAATAACATCATCTTATCGTCGTTCTCTTTTAATCTTGTTATTTTATTTGGGTACAACTATCCAGGCTACATTTGTTTTGAAAAAAGAAAAACTACGCACGGATGTCCGGGCATGTTCACACAACGCCATCTATTGAAAACAGTTAGAACTACTTGCCTAACCACTGCTTGAATCGTTCAATACCTATCGTTTGGCAGCGCACGCTCATCGATTGATTCAACTTCATCTCTTCTAATTATCAATAGATGGCACTGCTTGTATCGAAATTCAAGAAATGTAATTTTAAACCTAAGACTGTGTTTGATAACGGACTGAATTTTTTTTAATAATTAAAGTTGTTCCAAATTAACTTAACGAGTAGGAAAGTTCTTTTGATTCGCTAGCGAATTACATTGAATAAAAAAAAAACATGTAACAGAATAAAATAAATTTTGTACTCATAATTATTAACAACATTTATTATAAAAAATCGACTGCCCCGTACATGTGCGCATAACTCGAAAAAAAAGTACTGAACAGCAGTTTTTATTGTACCATATAAAACTGCCATTGGTCAAGTAGCTGATGATGCAAGAAGCACAAGACGGCACGATATGGCAACGCTTGGAGAGGCAAATGTCCAGTAGTAGACCATACGTCTTTCGCCTGAAATCATGACAATGACGGTGAAGAAGCAGTTAACAAGTTCAAACTTAAATGAGTTCAATATCTTCAAGATGTAGGTAGGTACAAAACTATCCAGACAAGAACCCACAATCTACACAACTCTGAAAACCTGTACATTATACAGTACCTAGATTACTTTATAAGGTTATGTAGGAGCAATGATATATAAAACTATAGATACGTTGTCCGCACTCTAAAATGACAACATGAAATGAAGCCAATTGGCCACATCGCGCTTAGTTACGCACCAACCTGTCACGCGACACTACGTTTGTTTTGATGTCAATTTGACTATTACTTATCCTGTGACGTTACTGAAGATGTATATTTTTATCTCCCTCTAGCAACAGGCATCCCACCGTACGGTGACATATTTTCTTTCCCTTTCTTCATGCGTATTAGTAGCTGTCTAGTATTTTCGCCGTTTTTAAGCGCCGCGATGTTGGTTTATGACGTGTCTATATATAATACGTCATTGGGTAGGAGGATCTTCCACTATGCCCTATCAGACGGCAAACTATCACTAACTCCCCTTTATTTCATATCGCTCCTCACACTATTCAACCTTATTTTCTTTGGCCTTCCTCTCCTTGCCATCGATCCACATTTATCTTCATTAGGTACTCTTTTAGTTAAATGCGTTTTCCCCCTCCTCCTCCTCACATGACCGTACCAAGACAAGCGATTCCCTTTTAACTTTTCCGCCACTGGCGCCACTTACTCGTATGTAGGTATCCCTGCCTGTGTCTGTGTTTCCGAACGCCTACAACCCTAATCTCTTCAAAGTTAGAGTAAACAGGCTCCTTCTGGGTAAGCTCGCTCCATCGTCGACTTTGTCTCTGCCATCTCTGACCAAGACGAAAGTCAAGAGCAAACCCATCTCAGATAATAAAAAAATATCATTTCTCACTTTATCCATTCTCGTTACACACATCTATCTCAACATTCTCATCTCCGCAATCTATTTTCATCCGTCTTTTCACAGCCCAACATTCTGATACAATACGACATCATCAGGTATGTTAACAAAATCTTAGTTTCAAAGTAGTCCCAACCTGGGGATCTTTAAATTAAGAGTGAACAGGTTAGCTATTTACTTCTAGGCAAGCGTGCTCCATCGTGAGATTGTGGTCAAATATGAACCTATCTATACTAAATAAAGAGATACCATTTGTTTGTACGTTTGTATGTTGTAGGGGGTAATCTCAGGAACCACTGGTCCGATTTGAAAAATTCTTCAGTATTAGATAGTACACATATCGAGGAAGGCTACATATAATCACGCTAAGACTAAAAGGAGCCGAGCATTAATGAAAAATGTGACGAAGTTGCGTGGGTCAGCTAGTCAATAATAAAAATAAAAATAAAGTTCAACTACCTAAGAAACATAAATTACATAAAGGTGGCAATCACTTTTGAAATGTTTACTATAAAACATTAGAAAGCTTTTCAGAACAGTTCAGGCCGATGAACTGAGCTGAACTGTCATGTCATGAACCTGAACATGGTATTAGGAAGTAGGTTTCAAAGTAGTGTAGGTTTTCAGTTACCAAGGCGTGTGTTATAGACGAAAGTAGGTACCTATGTTTCGCCTTAGGTCCATTCAACTTTATAACACGGTATAGATTTTTCAGTACCGATTGTCGAGAGTTATTCAATTTTTATTCATATACACCCAAGGTTTCGCTCGTGTGATCTTATATAAACCGTGTTTTATTTTTGATACTGTAGTTTTCTATCAGAACAAGATTTTTCGTTATCGGATGATGTCTCAAATGGATCATTAGGGATCTCATCATTAGGGATGTGTGACGAAGCTATGCAAGACGCATAACATTATCCATTACTCACAACACAATCATGATGGCATTAGTATGTCATAATGGGGGTCAGAAGGTCCCGTTTTACCCTTCGGGTATGGATCCCTAAAAAAAACAAAATACCGCATGTATCTGACATCAACGCACAAACGATTTCCATGGGTCCAGGGCATGATTCTGGACACCCCAGTGTTAGAATTTTTCGTCGGTTCTTTTTTCAATTTTTTAGTACCACAAATAGGTATCAGCTCAGCTGAGCTGATATCTATTTGTGGTTTTATTCAGATTGCTCTTTTTAGTGACAGTAGTTAGTGAATTTTTTTTTTTTTTAAATCGCATTGTGTTAGATCAGAATAATGATTATGAGCAGTCTAAAGTAAAAAATCCCTTGAAAAAAATTAAAAAATGAGAAAAAGCCGACGAAAAATTCTCAGTCTAGGGTGTCCAGAATCATGCCCCTGGACCCATGGAAATCGTTTGTGCGTCGATGTCAGATACACGCGGTAATAGTTGAAGATAAAATAGGAAATACGAAAATAGCCAAATGGTAATTAATAGTGATTGAAACCTATCGGAAAGTTTACATTAATCTATTAAATTGGTTTGCGGAGTAAATATACATATATGTACCTAGTTAATTTAACTGCGAAGAGAAATGAATATTTACTTTAATCTAGCCAACTTCTATAAATAGTTTATCAATATAAACTAATCTAAACTAATTGGTTAAGTTGTTTTTTTATCTAAATGTTTGTGAAAGAAAGTCTTTAAATGTACTGAGGGGCAATGTGAGCGTTTTCATGAACATCGTATTCGCAAATCGTCTGCAATATTTCTAATTACCCACTACACATTACACTTTGACACCCTTTTGACATTGATTGTTTGACTCTGAGTTGATATTGCTGATTTTAACGGTTTTGTTAACCAGAGTGACTGAAATGTATGAAAAGTATGAAAAAATAGATTTGTTGACAGATTGCGACTGACATGCGAATGCAAACGTTGCTTAAAAATAAGTAGAGTTGGCTCGGAATTTTCCTCCTTAGCTGATTACGAAAAATCATTTTGTATGAGAAAGCTATATCATTTATATATTGGTAAAACACACATCTTGGAGTACTGATCTTATTACGAATCTACTTGTCTATCAGTATGATATATTCTCTCACTGAGTGCGCATAAGCTGCTTTTAGTCCCGGAAATAAAAATAAAAACTTGAATTTGAGGAATCGCCTCTTAGCGGGCTATTTTCAAACAAATTTATCAAATAACCTATGTTATTAGATCGAAAAGCACGGTCTCATTGGTCCAATAATAGGCCAAAAATTTTAATGTAATTGCTTATTCCCAATTTTTCCTATAAACACAAATCGTCGCCAGTTATTAAAGAACCGATTTACAAAAAGGATGTGAAAACTAAAACTGGGATAACGCAAACCAATAGCACATTCAATCGGATCTAATCGATTCGTATCCAAACTCGGTTACTCGATTCGCTAAATCGGATCCGCAAACAACGTACCACGCGTTGTCGAAAAAGGAAGAGATTGGGGTAAAGTGGCCGGTTGTGGGCATAAACGAGGGGTCAACGGCCTATTAATACTTATGTAAAACGGTGAATCGGTGACAATAATAGGGTGAAGTCACGAATTATCTGTTTTTAATATTATTGTTTGTGGATTTATGTGGGAGTTTGGATATCCTGTTTTGAAGCGAAGCTTTCTTAGTATTGATGAAGTTCGCGGTTTAAATACAAATAAAAAAAAAATCTGTTATTACCTTTTTGGCTTCGCATAAGTCTTTATATTGTTAGTTTTTAAATATGTTTTGTTGTTTGTCTTGTGTAATTCTCAAATAGTAAGTGTTTCCTCATTTTCTTTATTAGTTATTTGTTAAGAGCGTGTATTCCGTCCACTAGCGCCGCCAATCGTTTTTTATTAATTGTGGTAAATTTAAGACACGTAGATAAAAAACCGCTCTGTAGTGCACTGAAGAAATGTATTTATTATGTTTTGAGAGTTATGTTTTGTACTTTAGAACAGAAATAGTTGCCAAAGTCGATATTTATGCTAAAAGTGGCCACTTTTAGCAATAACTGCCGTTTTGGCTATTTAGCCATGAGTTATGTATTAAAAATAGCTGTCAAAAAATAATAGATACATTTCTATAGTGCACTAAAGAGCGGTTTTTTATCTACGTGTCTTAAATTTACCACAATTAATAAAAAACGATTGGCGGCGCTAGTGGACGGAATACACACTCTTAACTGTCTCGTTGATGTTGTGGTATGAGATCCTGGATTCAGTCAGTTCGTCTGAAGTTTGTCTTTTTTTTTGAGTCTGGATTCAAGCATAGTTGATAGCAATCTTTTCGCCCCCTTTTACAAATTAGTTCAAGGTAAACTTATGCCTATACATTTTCATTACCTAGCTGCAAGTTCCAGGATTTAAAAGTATATGACATAGAGACATGGTCTACCATGTGCCAAGCCTCATTCAAATCCATTCAGCCATTAAAACGTGTAGATTTAAAAAACAGACAGACAGATAGATAGTTGCTTTAGGCTGTATAATATTAGTATTAACCAAATTCAAAGAAGCCTTCATATATAATTGACATTTAAATTTTCATGCTACCAACAGCTGGTCAAGTCACATCCCTTGGGAGCAAGAAGTTCCGTAATTGGTATCTGTATTTGGCTTTGGCATCTCCTTCGAACTACTGCCGTCTTAGTAAGTAATTTGAGATAGTGCAGCTGGGATTATGGAGTACACTTGTCTTCAAAGTTTATTTAAAGGACTGCAGTATTAGAACTGCGGGTGATTAAAACTTTGTTTATATGAACAGAAGTATAATGAGTTTAGAAAAAAACAATGCTGGTTTTAATTGGTTTATAGTTTTATGAACACTTCAATGTTTATGAGATGGAGGACACTTCAAAGTTTTTTGAAGGACTGCGGTATTAGGACTGCAGGAGATTAAAACTTCGTTTATTAGGCTTTTAATGAAGTTTAGAGAAAATCGATAATGCCAATTTTTAACTGGTTTACAATCCTATGGTGTTGGCTGATTGCGTATAATGAATCTACTCATATTAAATAAAAATGTTTTATGGATTTTTTTAAATGGAGTGCTGGAGCTGGCAAACGGGCAGGAGCATTTACTAATGTATTTATTTATTAAAACTTAATGCAATACAAATTTACAGGAAAAAGGTGGAATCAGTAAACCAAGTAGGTAATCTATGAAAAACAAAACAAAATTAAATAAAACTGGTTGCTACTTTGTCTCTAGTTATGTACTATATTATATTTTAATGTAAATAGCTCATACCATTGCGAATACTTTAAATATAATCATATTATTTATTCAGCAAACATCCCTGTTCAGAAATCAGGGGTTAAAGTACTAAGACGGTTAGTACACTGTATTATTATGGACACTATCCCATTCTGCTATTACGAGCAAAATAGATGCTCATTTCTTAGATAACAAAAATGAATATACTTCAGTTATGGCTCGCTACCAAAAGTAATGAGAACATTATAATAATCATAAGTCCGAATAGCCTTATTTGGTATTCTATTGCTATTTCTGATGTTATGTCATCAACAGTTAGTTTTCGTGAATATAGTTTCTTAGGAACAATGTAGGTAGCGTAAAGGAGTGTGTAACAGTAGATTAGTGAAAATATAGAGCCATGTTTTCATCTAGTAGTTTGAAGAAGAAACGACCAAAAAAAAGGCAATTCACTACGAAACTATAGTTATTAATTAATTATTAAATGCATAAAGAAACTGAAATATATAGTTAACTTAATTTAAAATCCCGTCTGGCCAGCAAAAGCCGACGCCTTTAACAAGTCGTGGGTATACTTTTTTTCGATAAAATAATTTGTAAAATATCTAAGTACAAATATTTGCGTACCGACAACTGTACGCTATACCTCACAAACTTTCTTATAGAACCAGTTAAAATAACCAAAACAGTATTGCTATGTAGTCATTTACTGATTGGACTTCCAACAATGGCCACAGATACCCTTTTTCGGTAATTTACGACTGTTTTCTACATCGCATGGCAGGAGGAGAAAACTGCTTTTTTAGGAAAATTAGATCGGTAAATAACGGTTTTGATCCGATATCGGTTTTTTACACCAGAATGAGATCAGACTAACGGCATTTATTTATTTTTTGTAGATTTCTCTAATTTATTGGAAAGGATTTTCTCGGCTTAGCTTTTATGGTATTTATACGCGAAATAATTTGCGCAGATCACCAGAGATTTTGTTCAAGATCTCGAAAGTTCTTAAAACACGGCCAGAATAAAAAAAAAATTATTTTTTTCAAGAGTTCCGAAAGAATTATATTTTTTACATGTTACTTTAAAACTAGGTTTGCCTAAGGTTTTCCTATTATAAATAAGTAACTAACAGTTTATTTTTTATTTCAAGTTCAATCATTTCCGGGCTTCTGTTTTGTACGAGTCCCAAATAAACATTTTTCTTTCTTTCTTTCTTTCTTTCTAGGTAAGTAGGAAGGGTAAATTTTCATCTATTTTCTTAAGTAACTTTAAAATTATTAATTTTATAATTTGAAACAAAATATTTGATACCCTTATTCAGCATTTTAATAGGTATAAAATACGAAACATATACATATATAAACGCTATCTCCAAAAGACGGTATACGAGTATAACTACTTTTACCTACATTGTATCTACAACGTTAACTCAAATATTACATACCTACCCAAACACATAACTTAAATACCTCATGTCAACCACAAGACAAACAAACATACACCAAAACTAGACATAATTATTGTTAGTGAAATTAGTGGTACGGTTCAAAAAGGTACCGTTCCATTTATGGCACCACAAGGTACCACAAATTGTGTTCTCAAACATAGTGTGACGTATTTGGTGACGCGAATTGGTGACCAAATCTTAGAGTTTTAACATGTTATGTCATGCCAAGGATGTTTGTATGTTTTTGACGGTTTTTTGGAAAACTTGAGTTGTTTTTATGTGCCTAGTTAGGACTGTTGGTAGAAAGTATGACTTCTGCGGATCTAAAAAGTATGACTTCTGCGGATCTAAAAAGTATGACTTCTGCGAATCTAAAAAGGCCACTTTAGCAGAATCAGAAAGCACATCACGCTACCCGTCACTGTCAAATTAAACTTGAACCTAATGCGTTAGCGATAAAGATGAAAATTAAATATGACAGATTGTTGTTTAGTTAATATTATGATTCTGCTAAAGTGGCCTTGAACTGTAGACTATTGGGTTTGATGTCTGAGTACGTATCGGGCAATGGGGTCGCCCCTATTCCAAGAAAATTGTCGTAACTGATTAAAATGTATATTTTATATGCCTGCTTACCTTTTCTGGAAAAACGGGAATGCTGTTTCTTATCTCTGAATAATTTAAAACAAAATCGTAGTGCCAAATATACTAATTTTCGTTTAATTAATTCTTTCGTTACTTAACATTCAATCAATTCAACAAACTGTCAAAAAGCCTTAATTTTCATACATTTTTGACAGATTGCGAAAGTTGTATAAACATTAGTAGAATTAGCCCCCAGTTGTCTGTTATTACTTCTTAAAAAACAAGCGCAGTAGTTGAGCGATCGGATGCTGCGTGTCGTGGGTTCGATTCCCGCACGGAACAAATATTTTTATGGCCTACAGATACTTGTTCCAGGTCTGGCTGTTTGTGTATGTGTCTTTGTACGTTTGTGAACGCACCCACGATACAGGAGAAATTCGTAGTGTGGGGAACGTTTTATAAAACAAAAAAAAAATAGGCACAATTAGGGGGTGCTGCGTTAAAGTTTTGTACTCGTGTAAAGCCGGGGCTGGTGAATAGTCTAGGATAACGTAGCTTAGGGCTGATATAAAAAAGCATATATTTGCGTACAGGATGCTACACTATGTCGCTACACTATGTCGCTGCGAAAAATACGGATTTTCGATTTTATTTTGTTTTTTTAGTTCTGTAGAAAATTAATTTATATAATTGACATCGCCAGCACGTGGACATGAAATACAAACAAACATTGTGTTGTCACAATTCCAAGCAAAAACAATAGAGTTATCATGAAGCGTTCGTCACCATATCGATCGATGTCTTTATAGACCTGAAACATGCGATATATGTAATGTCAAATGCGCTTTATAGTCCACTAGCTGACCCGGCGAACTTCATTCCGCCTAACAGTCGATTTTTTTTTCTAAAATAAATGCATCCTTTGTTACTCTTTATTATATCAGCTACCTGCCAATAAAAGTCCCGTCAAAATCGGTCCAGCTATTTCTGAGATTAGCCGGAACAAACAGACTGACAAAAATTTTAAAAAAATGTTATTTTGGTGTATGTACCGTATAATTATTATACTTGGCGACATGGTTGGCGCAGTGGTTGAGCGATTGACTGCTGCGCAGCATGTCGCGGGTTCGATTCCCGCACGGAACAAATATTTGTACGACCTACATGTATTTGTTCCGAGTCTGGGTGTTTTTCTATCTATAATATGTATGTATTTACAAAAAAAAAATGTATATAAGTAGTTTATCAGCCATCTCGTTACCATAACACAAGCATTAGGTTGCTTAGCTTGATACTATATGGCGTTGTGTGAAATGTCCAAGGAAGGATATTATTTGTATACATGTAGTAAAAAATGGTTATTTCAATACCTATTACAAACGAAACTCCAATTGTATTTATATGTTTAGATGTATAGATGATTCATAAATGTTTCAAAGCATATAAAGGGTCCATTGTAATAATGATGAAAATCCAGTTTTTGAAAAATCTAAGAAAATATGTCATTCGACCACTGGGTCTATAATGTTGAGAATCTCGTTGACCATGTCAGCAATACCACTTGCAGTCACAAGGTTATTGACTGTGCACAATACATAATATTATACAAACGCACAATATTAATTATAGTTCTGGTTTTTAATATGTAATTATAATAACATGTCATAACATCCTTTTTTTCTAGTGCATAAAGCTGAAGAAAAATAATAAAAATGTGCAACAAAACAAAGTGAAATATTATCTTTTCTAAAATAATAATATTGTCTTTAAACAAGAGTTTCATAAAACAGGCTAGTTTACATCATCCACAAATTGCACAACTATTTAGTCTGTCAATTAGTGTTGAAAAATAATGGACATGTATTTTTTGTATTTGTAAATCAATCAATATTGACAGAGATAAAACGCATTAAAACTCGGGAGTGGGGGCTCGTGACGTCACAACCCGCTCAAAATTATGCCAGGGCGTGACGTATTGAGAATTTTAAAGCGTCGTAACTCCGTCAATTTTGGTTCCCTTACCAACAGAAAAAATACGGGTCAAATATTTTTTGATAGGTAATCTAACTGAACTAATTAGATTTTTTCAGGATACGAGCCTATTGAACTGCAATTATCTCAAAACTAGATAACAAGCACATTTATCGTTATTGCAGTGGACCCTTCATAATATAACCTAGATTTTGCACGTGGCTTCACACGAGTTAAAGTATCAAGGCAGGCCTGACCTATCTAGCTAACCCTGTACCAAAATCATCACAACAGCGGGTCTAAAGAGGCCACTTTAACAAAATCAGAAAGCACATCACGCTACCCGACACTGTCAAATTTTCCCAATAAACCATGAACCGAATGTGTTAGCGATAAAGATGAAAGTGAAATTCGACAGATTATTGTGTGATTAATATTATGATTCTGCTAATGCTGCCTTTTTAGCCCCTGTAAACTCACTTTTGCATTCATAAAATCATAATATTAGTAAGAATGTATTTTAGCTGTAAATCAAATAGGGCTAGAGATTAAAGTCTTTTAAATAGGGTGGGTCGATGTTGACAGTTTGTTGCGGCCATGTTGTTTTGGCGGCATCCCACATATAAATAAACATAATGAAAGAAAATAACGATGTAAAATTCTTCTTTTTTTCGAACAAAGTAATCTTATACGTAACTAGCTGACCCGTGTAACGTCGTCTGCGTAACATTTTTGATTACTGCTCCGCTCCTATTGGTCTTAGCGTAGCCTATAGCCTTCCTCAATAAATGGGCTATCTAACACTGAAATAATTTTTCAAATCGGACCAGCAGTTCCTGAGATTAGCGCGTTCAACCAAACAAACAAACAAACAAACAAACAATCAAATGAAAACAAAATCTTCTGCTTTATAATATTAGTATAGATTTACAGATAGAAAGCTGTCCATTTCATGAGTGGCATATCTAAGTTTATTTTCATCCCGCAAAAATGCACGGTTCGGGCGTCATAGGCCCAGACGTAAGCCGCGGAATAAAACTAGTATCTAATGACTTTCGCCCGCAACTTCGTACGTGAATTTCCCGTTTTTCTTGTTCCCGTTAGAATATCGGGAAATCCGTTAGAATATCGGTTGTGTGTGACGCACAACCGAAACTGACTGCAGTTTTTGCTTTTATATTTATATTGATATATAAGAAATTCATATATGCCACCGGAAAATAGCAAACTCCGAAAGATTCTAATAAATCTTGATTAGATAATAATTTCTCGATCAATTTTGAAAAAATCGTTTGAATCGTTTGTTCTCATCTAAATTCTATAGTTTCCAAAACATCCGTAACTTATTTAAAAAAAAAAAGTTTACGATTTCACGCGATATTTTACAATCTTGCTATGTTTGCCATTTTTCGGTAACATATTATAACGAAAAAAAATTAAGAAGAAAAAAAATAAAAGAAGATAAAGACAATAGAAAGATAGAAGGATATACAGATAAATATATAAAAGAAAAAAAAAAGAATGAAAAAAATTAAGAAATACAAAGAAAATTTAAGAATTGTGCGGGTTTGGCGAAAAACGTAAGAAATTGATAGTTATAGCTTAACCATCGATTTCTAAAACTTGTCTAAGTACGGAAGCTATAAACTTTGTGACACAAGACTGGTTTCATTTCGTGACATCTTCTTTTTTGGCTAAATAAGTCTTATCGAACCGAACCTTATCTAACTAAAATATGAAACTACAAAGTTCTCAGTAACTAACTACAATAATGAGCTATTCGGGAAAGTCCACTATCAGATATTCATGAATCACTGAGTTCATGACTCAGTAATTAACTGTTCTATGAAAAAAACAATGAATGAATCAGCGAAATAATTGTGACAGTTTCCAGTGAAACATTCATTGAAGCTTTATATTAAGGGGAATCTGCAAATGAAGCCAAATAAAATAAAATTCAACAGTGCCTAGGCTGAATTTGATACTTTAAAATTATTTTTTCAAAATCTCGCGCGTGTAAACGTTAGTTTTTAAACACTCAAGTGAATAGGCATTGAATAAAACCGGCCAAGTGCGAGTCGAACTCGCGCACGAAGGGTTCCGTAACATAAATCTTATTTTTTATTATTTGCTGTTATAGCGGCAATAGAAATATGCAATCTATGAAACTAAAAATTTTACGATTCTTGAGATACAGCCCACTGACAGACAGATGGATGGACAGGGGTTACTTAGTTATAGGGTTCCGTTTGAACGGAACCTAAAAATCGATGCGTTGTTGTGAGAAATGTGAGAAAAGTTGATCTACCACACAGATTTTGGAAATTCTTTAATCAATAATAAGCACGTTATTTGTAAAAAATATCGCCCAACGAAGAAGGCACAGGTCAGCTAGTATAAAATATTATACATATTTACTTCATCATAGTTACCGCAAAATAAATTTAATCATGCAATGTCAAAACCGCACTTCAAATTGTACAAAACGTAGGACATTTTGTATTTCGCAGACAATTTTGAGGGATTCCCCTTAACACTTAGTTACTATAATGTTCCAAGAATGGATAAAAAACTCTAGTTACTTAAGAAAGTAAGTGAAGTCGCAGTTCATCGTTGTTATTCGTGTCTGTCTAACAACAGCGAGTTTTAAAACACCATTTTTAACCGACTTCTCAAAAAGGAGGAGGTTCTCAATTCGGTTGTATGTTTTTTTTATGTTCGTTACTCATAACTCCGACAGTTATGAACCGATTTCAAAACTTCTTGTTTTATCTGAAAGGATATACTTGCAGATTGGTTCCATTTAAATCTTATGAAAATCGGTTACGAACTGGTGGGCAGCCGCTCCACGAAAAACACTGGTATTTAGCTGAATCTGGTTTGACTGGAAGCTGACCCCAATATAGTTGGGAAAAGGCTAGGCAGAAGATGTTGTTAAAACACATTCTGAGAAAATTTTAACTGCCTGCCTATTAGAGTGCTACCCAATTGCGCGGAGCGAGGCAGCGGAGCGGAGAAACGGAGAAATATTGACGATTCCTCCGTTCCGCTGCCTCGCTCCGCTGTATTGGACAGACACCTACACGGTTCTTGAAATACAGCCCGCTGATAAACAGACTGACGGGCGAACAACATAGGCTTACGAGTAGTAATGGTAATATGTTTCGGTTAATTACCTTTCCGGGACAGAACACCAAGAAGTAGGCCCCAAAGAACCCAAATTACTACCTAATGCAAGTTAAAGAACGTAAATACAAAACAAAATAATATTTGACTAAAAACACATCTTGTAGTAAATTCAATTAGTAGGTAATTATAACAATGAAACCTTTGGCCTTTTCCCAACTACATTGGGGTCGGCTTCCATTCAAACTGGATTCTGCTGAATACCAGTATTTTACGTGGAGCGGCTGCCTACCAGACTTCCACAACCCATTAACTGGGTAAGACTGGAGTCAGATTTACTGGCTTCTGACAATCCGTAACGGCTTAACGTGCTTTCCGAGGCACGATATAATATTATTTGTAACGAATTAGGGGAGGCTTTGCAATATTGGTACTGCCATAATAATTACATCTACCAACAATATAAATCTAATATCGTTTGTCATTGTTAGCGTACCGTGTAGAATTCTTAAGAACATCTATATTATTTATTAGCAACAATAGATCACGTGGGTGTAAAGGTTGATATGTTTCACATAGCTATATTTATGTACGTCGTTATATTAGTTATTGAAATTTTTTTTGGATGCCGTATCCAAAGGACGACCAACGGAACCCTCTTACTAAGCCTCCAGTGTCCGTCTGTCTGTCTATCTATCAGCGAGCTGAATCTCAAGAACCTTAATAGGTAGGCAGTTGAAATTTTCACAGATTGTGTATTTCTATTGCCGCTGTAACAACAAATACTAAGGGCCTGATACAAAAGGCAGTACTCCTCGATATGGCTCGTATTGTGAGGAGGTTCCTTTCTCTGGAGCCCTAACCACCGGTGGCTTGAACCCTGCTCCCGACCGGCGGACTACTATTTTTTTGTATTTTTTATGTTTTTTTTAAAGATGTATTTAAAAAATGTGTAATTTATAAGTATTAAAAATGAATAAACGAAATACTAAAAAATAAGGTTCACGGTACGGAACCTTTCAAATGCGAATTCAACTCGCTCTTGGCTGGTTTTTAAAGAGCATGTATTTGACGTGGCGACCAATTGCTCTGAATTGGTGATTAATTTATAATTAAAACCGTTGTGCTACTAAAATCAAAACGAGATGAAAATCTTCTCTTACGTTTTTTTTTTCAATCAAATCTTGGTGCTTTTAGACTTATATTGTGCTTACTATGACTGTAAACTAGGTCTTAATAAATCCTTTATATCTTACATAATCACACACATACCTGTAAATCATCTGCCATGCCATTTCCCAACTATATTGGGGTCGGCTTCCAGTCAAACCGGATTCAGCTGAATACTAGTATTTTACGTGAGCAGTTGCCTACCAGATCTCCAAAACCCATTAACTGGGTAACACGGTACTCATTGGAAAGGCTGGTGTCAGATTTTCTGTCTTCTGACTATCCGTAACGACTGCCAAAGATCGTCAAGCCTTGCTTAACCTTGAAGATCGACCTGTACGGCAACACATATACCTGTAAATATGGCATAATATCAACCCAACCTATAGTTTACGGTATTATTAGCACCTGTCACGTCCCTACTTAGGCCTACTACACCACTACAATCGAAAGTACCCATCCAGTTCGCCATATAAACAAAAAACGGTGCAACTAAAGGAAGTTCGATCCAAAAGCGACATGTAAACATCTCCAAAGATACGGTTAAGGGAAGCACTTTTAATTTCGCGCTCCAAGTGACTCAGTTCCTAGCCAACAAACAATGTGGAAAAAGACCAGACGTACTCAGGAGACACCACGTGCATTTCCATACTAGTAACGGTCCATAATTTTGGATCCAATCCATAACCAAGGGAACGGAGTCGCTGACTTACTCCAGTTACTGAGTAACGACTAGTGATGGGCAGTGCTGGTTGATCTGAGACGATTTTCGCACACTCGCAAGTGTGCGAAAATTTTTGAGGTATAGATTTCTGTCGAGCGGAGTCGATTAATAATATCGTTGAAGCACATGAAAAGCCTTATGTTTCTTGCCAACAAATATTTTTTCATTAATATACAAATAAAATTACTCATAACCAAATCATCTATCTAACAGTCACTTTTATCTAATGCGGAGAAAATGTTGGGTATATTTCACAGTACAAGCGACAATTTAATACTTTAAACCGCCTGTTTCTTGTTGATAAAAATCTCTTAATCAATAATTGACGATTTAACAATCGTTAAGTTAAACTTTTCAGTGTCTAACTTATTGTACTACAATTAACAAATAAAATAAACTAAAATATAGCTTCAAAAATTCGTCCTTAACGCTGTCAGCTGATGTGCTCAAGAGACTGGCGGCATTGCCACATTGTATGTCAATGCTTGGCTTCTGGCCAAAATAAGGACAGCCCTTGGGTCACGAGAAGTATCAAGTAGTGTTTTCCAAATTTCTTTGAAAAGGCTGTGAGCACAAAGTCCCCACGGCCTGATTGTTTCAAACGGAAACGGCTCAAAAACATAGTTACCAATTATGACACTATATTTGCGCCGCTTAAGTTTTTAGAAAAATATTGATTGATTTATTTATTTAACACTTACAGCACAAAAAAGTACAGAGGCGGACTTAATGCCATAGGCATTCTCTACCAGTCAACCTTTATTATTTAATTTATTTATTTTTATTTTTTATTTGTTTTAATTGAGTAAAATTCGCTTGCTAATGTAATTCCAAGAACATCTGCGAATCCAAAGACATATTAGCCGCTTTGTATTATCCTACATTTTTACCAGAATGACATTTCTTTGGCATAAAGTAGGTACGCACACAGTAACGGCATTATCGCTCCAAAAAATAACAATCGAAAGTCGCACTCCGTCACATCACTAGCACAGCATATTTAGCCATCCATCTCAGTAAGGCAGGAACCTAAAGCGATCGCTAAAGATGCTCTTTTTAGCGCAGTGGGTTTCCTTTTGGTCTGCGGTCTCCAATGGAAGGTTTTGTTACGTCACATTATGAATGAACTGGACTGAACTCTGGTGCGAACACGTTTTTTTGTCTTTAGATATGGCAAGCGCTAAGTGTGGTAGATATGGGCCTGTCCAAATGTTCCTATGAGAAAGTATGTTTGTTTTACTGAATGGTTAAGTGTTTGGTTTGTTGATGTATTGGAAATAGAGTACATAAGTGTGACGCTTGTTTTGTTTTGGATAGGCAAAGGTACTGGTACTGGTACGTTTTATAATAAGAGGGGAAATGTATTAGGCTATACAAACGTGACCGTGGTAACAATTTATTAAGTGCAACAATTAGTGGATTTTGTGGCTAAATTATAACAACCGCATTGACCTCTGCGGTTGTTCTGTGTAACCTTGACGATCGACCGATCATCAAGGTTACACAGATGTCTTTGTATATGGAATGACCACCACTTAGTGAGACCATGCATGTTCATGTTTCGGAAAGTACGTTAAGATGTAAAAATTACAGCCGGGACAAACTACTCTTAAACTATAATGACTACTCTTGAGTTCTTCGAAGCCAGGCAAACTAACACCAGTCTTGCCAAGCCTAATCTAGCCATTGGATTCAGGACTTGTGGAGATCAGAGAGGCAGTACAGTTTTTTTTATACTAAACGGGGAAACTCTAGGCCCAAATCTCACCTGATAGAAAGTGATGATTAGGCCGAAGATGGAAGTGAGTTTCACCCGGAATCCTCTTACACAGAGGAACTGGCTATCATACCTCTAACTGCCGGAACACAACAATGCTGTTAACATTGTTGTTATGGCGACAGACTTTTACATGATGGTGGTAGCTTGCCAGGCGGCCTTAGAACAAGTCCTACCACCAACCAAACCGAGCAAAAAATTTGCCCCCGCTGGGAATCGAACCCGGGATCTCTGGGTCTGAATTAGGTGGTTTAACCACTAGACCATGGAGGCGGTTAGTGTCACCTGTTTAGCACCACCCGGGGACCACGTGTAGGGATTCGCTGAAGGGTATTCTCCTACGGACGCGGGTGACTCAGCCCCCAAAACATATAAACTTATCATTATGAACAACAATCTGTAGGCCATAGGTACAAATGTTTGTTCCGTGCGGGAATCGAACCCGCGACACGGAGCGCAGCAGTCAATCGCTGAACCACCGCGCCTACCGTGTCGTCAATTTAGGAAAGGGCTAGGCAGATTTTTTTTTACAAAAATGCTCTGTTTAGCCAAAGCTGAAACTTTGACAGCAGCTGTAAAAATAATCATTTATTAACACGTGAAGGTTGAAAATTCAACTAGTTGACGGTAATACTTCACACTCCAAAGTTGTCAATTTTCAATATCAGATTGATTTACGCCTTTGTGGTGTCATACTGAACTTTGGTCAAGTCATCAATTCAAATAAAGATGAAGAAGCAAATAAGATATTTGTATTAATTATTCTGGTAAACGTAAACATATTCCTTTAGTTTTAAAATCACCGGCCAGTCGAGTTGGACTCACAAACGAAGGGTTCCGTACCATTATCTATAAAAACTGCAAAAAATCATGTCTGTTCAATGGGTAAATATTTATTTTAGTCTGTTTTTTAGAATTTGTTGTTATAGCAGCAACACAAATACATCGTCTGTGAAAATTTCAAGTGTATAACTATTACGGTTCATGAGATACATGCCCTTGGTGACAGACGGACGGACTGCGGAGTCTTACTAATAGGATCCCGTTTTACCCTTAGGTACGGAACCCTAAAAAGGACGAGCACCAATTTAAGAGAGGATTAGATATCTGGAGTGACTGATTTAAACCCATCCGCGTTCCTCCTATTGCCCTCTTCGTTTCAGGGCCGCGGTGACTCTTTCGAACAAATTCTGCCGCAAGAATCCCGTAGTTCTCTTAAAAAGAAAGTAGAAAAAGCAGAAGAAGATTGGCAACTTGTTAACTTAGCTCACGGATTACACAGCCTATATTTTTTATCTCGGTTTTTCTTTTTATATCCTAAAAAATGAAGACGGAGTCTTTTTAGTTCACGAAGGAGGTGGTGATGTCTTCCTTGAGAACTGGAAGGTGGAGGCAAAATCTAGAATGGAATGGAAGGAATGGAGGTAGGTCTTTGCCCAACAGTGGGATAGTGCGGGTTATTTCCTAATAAATGTTATTGATATTTAATATAAAAAGTAGCACTAAACAGTAAGGTATGCTTGAGTGACAAAACTTTCGAGAGACAGCTCCTGAAACGCCCGCCCTTCAGTAAAATATTGTGCAAATATAAATTCAGGTTTTGAATGATTAAATATATAATTAAATAATTAGTCATTTCAAAAAAGATTTAATTACTATTACGATTGATTGGTTTATATAAAGTAGGCCTAATGAAGACACTCGCCGTCGGCAGATGACTGGGTAACATATGATTTTACATTCGTAATTTATATAGTTTATACAAATAAGGTTAATATTTTAGAGAATTTAACTAATATTAAACATGAATTCTTACCTATTTAATAAATGTTATTAAAATTAAACGAATATGAAAAAAAAAGAACTAGCTGACCCGAGCAGCTTTGTGTGCATCAACTTTTTTCATTAATGCCCCGTTCTTAATGTGTGGTATTATATAGCCTACAGTCTCCCTCAATAAATAGGCTATCGAACACTAAAATAATTTTTGAATTCGAACGTGTTCCTAAGATTAGTGCTTTCAACCAAACAAACAATCTCTTAAGCTATATAATATAACTATAGATATTTAGAATAATGTCGTAAGTCGTTTATTTCTTAACAATATACATTGTGTAGAAAAAGTAATAATTATAATACAAACAAAGTCATAAAACACCTCCAATAAAAAATAGTCATAAATAAAATAAAGTAATAAGTTTAAAAAAGATCAATAATTTGCAATAATATCAAATTCTAAATGATTATAACTAAAAAAATAAATTCAAAAATAAAAAAAGAACAATAGTAGTGCAGTAGTAAAAATGGTTGATAAGAAAATTTTATTTTTGTTATCATTTACTACCTACTTACAGAATAAATATCATTTATTATTTATCAAAAATTATTTAAAAATTAAAATAATATTAGCACAATAAAAAAGGAATAATGCCGCGTAATGACAAAAATCCAAATTGTACGTAGTATATTTTATAGGTACCTACGGTTTTGTTATTTTATTCTGTCACGCAAAACGTCTTTAGCTTTGTCATGGATAACTGTTTGAAAAATCTCATCCCAATACTAAACTGTCTTCTGTCTTTTTAGATCGTTATCGACCTACTTTATTTTCTTTTGATTTTGTTTCCTGATAACTTTTACTGATGAGCATCCGAGTTTTCCTGTTTGCCGAATGTGGTCATCCATTTTATTGTCAATCTTGGTGATTTAAGAACTATCCTCTGGGGTCGAAAGCTTTTTGTTAGATTGTCGTCATCAATCGTTTAAATTCATTACCAAATACAAATACACGGAAAAATTAATACTTATACTTATAACTTTTACTAACTTATAAGTTTATAAAGGGCCAAGATTCACGTCGGCAAATGCAGAAATGCAAATATTGAGAAAATTTAAGCAAAACTCATTTGTTTATGTTTTCAGAAATATGAATACCTACAGTATTTCTTTTAGTAGATTTTTAGGATTCCGTAACCGAAGGGTAACCAACGCAACATTATTACTAAGTCTCAGCTGTCCGTCCGTCCGCCTGTCTATCAGAGGGTTGAATCTCAAGAACCGTACCAGATAGTTGAAATTTTCAAAAAGTGTGTATTTCTATTGGCGCTATAACAACAAATAATAAAATACGTTGGTACGGGATCCTTAATGCGCGAGTCCGACTCACACTTGGCAGGTTCTCAAATTACTTGGAAATAGAAAAAGCTACGAAGTTTCCACGAAACAGTTAAATATGTAAATGATTCACTACGAATGGAAAATGTTTCTTAAACTGAGAAATAAGAACAGTTAAAACAGTTGATTAAGTAAGTTAGATAAGTTTAAGAGGGTTCCGTACCCAAAGGGTGACCAACGGAACCCTATTACTAAGCTTTTACTGTCCGTCTGTCCGTCTGTCTATCTGTCTGTCAGCAGGCTGAATCTCAAGAACCGTAATAGGTAGACAGTTGAAATTTTCACAGATTGTTTATTTCTATTGCCGCTATATCAACAAATAATAATAATAATAATATACTTGGACATTTCACACAACGCCATATAGTCCCAAGCTAAGCAACCTAATGCTTGTGTTATGGTAACGATATGGCTGATAAACTACTTATATACATTTTTTTTTGTAAATACATACATATTATAGATAGAAAAACACCCAGACTCAGAACAAATACATGTAGGTCGTACAAATATTTGTTCCGTGCGGGAATCGAACCCGCGACATGCTGCGCAGCAGTCAATCGCTCAACCACTGCGCCAACCGTGTCGTCAAATTGATTGATATTATGAGGAACGCGAACGATATGAAAGAAAAAAGAGTTAGTAACAGCGCGACGGCTGATAATCCTAATTTACTAAAATTCTTCCGTTTCTGAGTGGCTGATAGACAACGCATAGCCGAAACTACTGGTCAAATCATCATCTGCCTAGCCTTTTCCCAACTATATTGGGGTCGGCGTCCAGTCAAACCGGATTCAGCTGAATATCAGTATTTTACGTGGAGCGGCTGCCTACCAGACCTCCACAACCCATTAACTTGGTAACACGGTACTCCTTGGCAAGACTGGTGTCAGATTTTCTGGCTTCTGACTATCCGTAACGACTGCCAAAGATCAAATGATAGCCGGGGTCAACAGCTTAACGTGCGTTCTGAGGCACGGAGGAAACTCGGTATGTTAAGATGGTCACCCATCCACAGACCAACCTCGGCAAGCGTTGCTTAACCTTGAAGATCGACCTCAATACTCAATACTTACCTGTGCGGCTGTTACTGTTTAGCCACGAGCTCCTCAACTAAACTACTGGTCAAAGAAAGCTGAAATTTGGCATGTAGCTTCCCACCACTCCATGAGGGAGCAGTAAGAGAGAATTTCCCGAAATTCCAACGGGAACGAGAAAAATCGGGACATGTGTGTACGAAGTGGCAGGCAAAAGCTCCAATCCTGCATGGAGTATTGTAGCCACCTTTGGGATAGCTCAGCTAAGTACCAGCTTGCTGCGCTTGACTCGGTGGAACGCAGAGCTAAGAGGCTCATCGGCGACGAAAAACTGGTGGATGCCAGTCTTCACCGCTTGGCTCATCGCCGCAAGGTTGCCTGCTTGCCGGTCTTCTACAGATTGTACTTCGGTGAGTGTGCCCAAGAACTCCACGAACTCATTCCACCGGCCCCCTTCTACCATCGGACATCCAGATGCACTGCAACTTACCATCCCTACCTTGTTGCTATTCCACGAATTCGCAGTAAGCGATTCCAAACGCCTTTTATAATGCGCACAGCAAAGGAGTGGAACTCTTTGCCTGCGTGTGTTTCCGAACGCCTACAACCCTAATCTCTTCAAAGTTAGAGTGAACAGGCTCCTTCTGGGTAAGCTCGCTCCATCGTAGACTTTGTCTCTGTCATCTCAGACCAAGACTAAAGTCAAGAGCAAACCTATATCAAATTAAAAAAAAAAAACCAGTTATAAATAAAAGGTTTATTTGTATACAGAAAGAATATCAACATAAGTACACAGAAATTATCGTAATGTCGTACAAAATAGTAACACTTAAAGATACCTCCAAAACTAGGCCAAAAGCCTGTGTTTAAGGAACCAAAGTGCCTCCAGGTATAATGTCATACAATGGGTATAAATTGTCGTGCAAGTACTTATAGATACCTACACGAACATAAATTAAACTAAACATAAATAATAGACCGGATACCTTAATTTATAGATCAGATAGAAACGAAGAAAAAAACGGGTTACGCCGACGCCGCTTCGCTTTATTCGAAACTAGCTGACCCGGCGAACTTCGTTCCGCCTATTAGTCGATTCTTTATTTACTTATGTTTCTAAAATATACGTAGCCTAATTTACTCCTTATTACATCAGCTACCTATAAAAGTCCCGTCAAAATCGGTCCAGCCATTTCAGAGATTAGCCGGAACAAACAGATAGACAGATAGACGAAAATTGAAAAAATGTTATTTTGGTGTAGGTATGTACCGTATTCATGTAGTAAAAAACGTTTATTTCAATATTACAAACAGACACTCCAATTTCATTTATATGTAGGTATGTATGTATAATATGTAGGTATGTATTAATGTATAGATATCAATTCCAGCCATTGTTTAAATTTTTCAGGTCATATCAAAACACTAATCAACAAAGAAAGAGCCTACTTAAAAACCTATCACCACTTAATAGTACTTTCATACCAAAAACTAAATGATATAAATTTTCAATGTCAATCAAATATTCATGGGCACGCGGAGACACGTGATTGGCACTGTAATGGCACTAAAACTTATTTATTTCAATATCCGGTGGCACAGGAAGGTAGTTGACAGTTACTTTCGCGCCAATTGCATAACAATATCGCCATCTTGATTTGAGCACGCGCTGTCAAGGGTTCGTTCTAGTTGGCCCTTTGGTTGTTAGGTAATTTTATATCAAATTATCCTTGTTTTCAAAGTGGGATAAGAAACAGCAACTGAGAAGAACAAAAAGTCCTTAAAACCCCTAAAATATTTAGAATGTACTTACTTGGAGTAGATTTCGGCGTGATATTTTCACTATCAGCAATCATTAACCACAATGTGGGTGCTGGAAAACATTTCAGCAGACCCAGGCGAAGATAAACGGTCGAGCTGAGAATCTGTCGGCAGAATTAGTTTAAGCATTTGCTCAAAACCGAGGAATGAAAAGCAGAAAAAGAAACCTTTGCTCAGGACAGGACAGGTTCTAAACAGCTTGTGGCTCTACGATTACTACAATAGTCCATATTTTGGTTATAAATCTCAAATTCCAAGTACATATAACATTACAAGTAAACCAAACGACATCTTGAAGGGTACCTAGTAATTCCATCGTGAAAAAGATTCCATAGTTTCGTCCATTCAAACGTTCTCTTGAAATTCTTCTTTTTTTTCGTGCTTTGATTACGACGGGGTCACTACAATATCTTTTTACATAACTTTTCGTCGAACAATATACAGCTGCCTGTAATTCAATAAAAACGTATTCAAATCTATGAATGGATTCTATCCCCAACACCACAACGACCAAACAAGACGCACCCATCCGCGTGCATCGAACGGTCCGCATCCGGCGGACGCAAGCGACGAAAGTAAAGTAAGCTGAGCGCCTCTTTCGCCATACGGGGCCGCACGGGCCGCGCCCGGACCGTGTGCGGCGCCTGCTAATCGCCCCGGCAGCTGGTCGGATGTTGCCGACGGAGAGGACAGACAATATGGCGGGTGAGTTTGACACAGATACCACCTTGGCATGGGAAATCTCGAGGTTTAGGAGAGGTTTGGATTGGTTTTAAATCTGATTGGATTTTAGTACAATATGAGGGAACCTAAATAAATAAATAAATAAATAAATAAGATTTAGGGTGCGTTTCCATCTGAGATGTGCGAGGTTACGTGGCGAGGGATACCTGTGTTTGTTAACCAAAAGAATCATCACAAAAGCTCAAGAATCAGAACAAATTTCCGTGCGTTCAGGCGATTTTGCCATACCTATTACTGGAATCAAAAGTAGCTCACAATTTAGGACCCATTAGTTTAAATGTTAATATATAATCCGTGGTGCTTGGCAACTGGGCCTAACCCAGTTGTATATGTCCCTTGGTGCCTATTGGCCTAGCTCTAATCTGTCTCCTGCTTGATATGGAGGGAAGTGGAAATTATATTTATTTTTCCTACTCCTCCGCTGTACTCTTCTGATTAATTTCGTTGCGGGATCCAAGACAGTTGAATCGTTTCTCCGGGACTCGTCGGGTTTCATTAACTCGGCGTTTTTCTGGTGGTCGCCACTGTTGATTCTGGCTTTCAGGAGTTGCAGTGGTTGGGAATGTGTGGCGGGCTTGTCCCAATAAAAAAAAAAAAAAACCAAAAGAATCGCCTCATTTACCTCGCTTCGCTCAGCGCAAGCGTAAATTCTGGGTGCTCTGTTTTTTATTAGAAAAAAAATTGCGACACATTTACGGCTTTTATTTGAATAAAACATTGCTCAGGAGTATGATAATAACAGCACAAGGGTCGAACTTCAAGGTTAAGCTGTGCTTGCCGAGGTCAGTTAGTGGATGGGTAACCAACTGACCAGCGATTGCACACCGATACTCCTCCGCGTTTCGAAATGCACGTTAAGCCGTTGTATCGGCTATTATTTGTAGATCTTTGACAGTCCTTATGGAAAGTCCGAAGTTGTAAATACTGGTATTGTGCTGGTATTTTGCAAAAACAGAAAGCCTACTCTCAAAATAATTGGGAAAATGCTAGGAACATTTATTTTTACAGTTGAGTTCTTTATTATGCCGAGTTCTGGTGGAAAGAATCGAGCTTTCAATGTAACAATTTATAAACCACCTACCAGGATACAAAACTGACCGACGACGTTGAGACCATTGCAACAAAGTATTCGAACCAAATAACAAAAACTAAATACTAACTACCGTATAAGTGTTTTTCACCTTTTAATTAAACTTAAACCGACTTTTGACTTATACAACTGACTTCAAAGGAACCCAAGTCCCTCGTGTCAACCGCTATCTAGCCCACCTAGGGCAACCCACCTGGTAAATGTGTCAATTTGCCATTTTACCTAAAACAAAAAACCAATTTCACGGTAAATTCTTACTGAAATAAAAATGTGGTAATTGTATCGGTTTTAGAAGTACCCAGAAATAGACCACCCTAGAGGGGAAAAGCTT
Source organism: Ceramica pisi (assembly GCA_963859965.1). Lineage (NCBI taxonomy): Eukaryota > Metazoa > Arthropoda > Insecta > Lepidoptera > Noctuidae > Ceramica > Ceramica pisi. The sequence continues at coordinate 3,481,779 of OY982542.1, forward strand.
GAAGTGAATGTGATAATCATGAATAATAAGTTCCGATAACCAAAAACGTTACCCTTTTTATTAAAACATTAAAACCGTGTGACAGTTTCCTAGGAAATTATGCAGCTGCATGGTTTCCTAGAAATTGCTGTAATTTTTCTTTAATTCCCATATATCCATCAAAATATTTCAAGTCATATTTCTGTGGCTTCCAATGAATGTTGAATCGATTACTTCAATACACATAAACATTAAAAATAAACTTAAAGGGACTATTCATTAGAGTTTGCGATAACATCAATACAGCATGTGAGAATGTCCTGTTTTTGTGGCTGTAGTCAAGCTAGGATGATTCTTTTACATAGTACATAAGATAAGTATTTACTAAGTGGACAAATCGAGTGAGCTGGTACAGAAAATAGGGCAGGTAATACCAAGTCTCCACCCCTTTAGAGCAACTGGCTTTACAAAGTTGCAATTTCAAGTAACTACAATAAAACATGCTAATCAACTTTTTGTTTGCACGACAATTTTCTAATGATAATTAATACGTCGGTTCGTCTAACGACATGTCTGAGCGATGAAATTAATTCTAAGAATATGTAATGTCTAATTAACTTAACCTCAAATGGGCTTGTAGAGCAGTTCTGCATACAAATATCTTAAATTAAAAGTGTACTAAACACTTATAATAATACCTACAACTGTGCCTACAGCTGAGAATCCGACATCGACCTTTAACAAAATTATCGAGAACCATTCTACGTTTAAAAAAAACCCGAAATTAATCCCCCTCAAGGTCCAAAACAACCAATTAGTGTCCCCCTATCAACATAACCCGAAGCCTGAAACCCGGTACAAAGTCCTTGCATCGTAGAGCCGAACATAATCAAAATTCGAAGCACACACTCCACAACACATGGTTTTTTCACCACCCCACGTGGAATCTCCCGTAAATTCCGGTGAGCGCATTAAAATTGTATAGGATCTGAGTTTTTGCTCGGTATCGTATGTGACGCTGGGCTTGGAGTACATAATAGTAATTAACATAAGATTTCCCGTAATAACCGCGTTGTGCGCGCGCGCCACTAAAATGGCTGCGTCCGCTTTTTGTGTAGTGCGCGTACGCTGAATATCATAAGCTACGTGCGTGCGCCGGCGCACACGGTGGCATTTTTCGTTGAGTTGTCTTTGGTTTTGTTTTGTTCAGGACCTTATATCGATGAAGAAATATTTTATAATTATTTTAACCATACACTTGTAGTTTACGCGTGATTAGGGTATCATTTGTGATTACAAATTTTATTTTTCAGTTTTGGCATACCTTCAATTATTTTAGATAACGCCCCAGAAGAAAATACAGATATATAAAGCGAAAAATGTATTAAAACTTCTCCAATTTATTAAAATCAGCGTCAAAATTGAAACAATTCGATCGGAATTTTCAGTATTTTCTAAACCTCACCCCGTGTGTAACGTTTGATGTCGACGGGAGACAGAGCTACGCCCTCTATACTTGATACTCACTGCTACTTATCGACAATTGATAAACTCACTTCATACTCACGACACGACTTCTTGAGTAATGAGAAACAAACAGCAATTAACTATACTCATTTCATAAATTTTCATACTTTAATTCAGAAACTTTGATAAAAAATCGGTAAGAAAATGACATACATCTGTACCAAAATACTGCCGTTTTTTAAACAAAAATTTGGTTAATTAATCTGCATTATTTAGTGTCGTAATCTACCGTATTTATCTCCAAAGTTCTTCTTAAACAGCACATAGAATTAAGTCCTTACGACAGTCTTCCGACCCGACATTTTCCCGTCGGGTCTAAAAGCTGAGCTCCGTACAACCAGATCCTTTCGTCTCGTACAATGCGTGTGCGCAGACCGCACTTTTTACCTTCACTCGTAACACGATCGTCCCATCTCATAATTTTAGACTTTTTTACCCTCAGTCCTGTACTGGCCTTATTAAGGAAGAGGCTCTATTACGTTCGGTAGCCCTTGGTGATTGACACTTGCTATTGCTATAAGCATAAAGGATTCAGTTTGGTTACAAAAGAAACTGTTCATCTGGGGTATTACAAAAAAAAGAAGAAAATTTTAAATGTAACTTAAATTATCATCTATAGGTACTATCTAATATTGCTATATAATATTATAAAGGAGTTTGTTTGTTCGTTTGTTTGTTTGGTTGAACGCGCTAATCTCAGGACTTCAGAACTTCTGGTCCGATTTGAAAAATTCTTTCAATGTTAGATAGTCCATTTATGGAAGGTTATAGGCTATATATCATCACTCTAAGACAAATAGGAGCGGAGCAATAATGGAAAATGTGACGCAGACAAAGTTGCGCGGGTCAGCTAGTTATTTTAAACAGCTAATTGACGAACCTGAAACCAAAACCAATGCGTAAAATCGAAGTTGTTTTTTGCTAGTCCTATTTTATCCCACAGCTGGGCAAAGACCTTCCCTTTCTTTTTCTTCATCTTGAACGATCTCTTTGCCCGCCCTTTGTGCCACCCTATGTAATGTAGATATATAGTATAACATGGTAGAGCAGTGGAAACGCACACCAATTAACTTAATAATTTCTCTGTAACCACTGTCTCACAATTAAGATCTTTGAATTGACGTGACTTTGTTTTCTTAACAGTGTATATAACAAAGTTTTGAATAAAAAAAATATATACATATATTCCATTCCTGAGCGATCTCTGGCCGTTTCGATCCGCAAACATTATTAAAACAGATCGTCACACCGACTTCGCTTCGAAAAAATTTGTTTTGAAAAATATACTGCTTAAAAATACAAAAAATAACCGAGTACCTATCTACTTAATAAGGTCCCCTTCTTCCTAGTTCCTACATATCAATAAAAATCGTTACACGTAATACACACTCAGATATATAGCATTTAAACGTAGCATTAGTTAGCGGTACCACCGTCATAACTGCGAGAGCACAGTCTCGTCAACATACTACAAATAGCAGTCCTGTACTCGAGTGTACTCATGTTTATAATGTGTCGTTTCATTTGAAACATACTATCACATATACTTAGGTAACTACCGTGAGGGCTACAGGCTAAATTAGACCGATTTTAATGAAACTTCCAACGCAATCGCAGTACCTATATCCTCAGTGGTAGAATATATAACAAAATACACTGTCTTCTTGACATATATCCTCTCACTAGAAATAAATTAAAATCCAAGCTTACCAATTGGCTGCAGGGGTTGTCTTACGATAGCACCGAACTCGTCTTAATGGTTAACTCATAATCCTTGGAGTTATAGTATACCTTTTATAATCTTTTCCCGATAAAATAGTATAAAGTAAATAGTATTTCAGCTAGCACCACACACACACACACACATACACTATCACTAACACACAGACACACTGCACAAACACACCCTCATTTTACTTACTTCCCACAACACTGTACTTAAGCCCCTAATATTGTATTGGTTTAGTACGTCTTGACACTGTTACTCGGGGTGGGGACCTGGTGTCCTATAATACAGGTTATTAACCTAGCTGAGGCACCAGTCTCTCACAATATTGTAGTGTATTTTATATAATTACTAAACAATATCTCGATGTAATCTTTAAAAAAATATTGTGGTGAGTTTTTTTTTTTTTATATACATCTACAGGTCTTATAAAAGTTAGTAGATAATTTGTCGATAAATAGTCATCATCCATCGTCCTATAAGCCGAAAGACGTATACTGCTGGACATCGGCCTGCCCCAAGAGTCGTCACAACGACCGGTTCTGTGCGTCTCGCATCCATCGGCTACCCGCGACCTTCACCAGGTCATGCATCGGTCCACCTTGTGGGAGGCCTTTCAACGTTGCGTTTTCCGGTACGCGGTCGCCACTTTAGAACTTTTCGGCCCCATCGACCATCTGTTTTGCGAGCAATGTGCCCTGCCCACTGCCATTTTAGTTCCTATCAAGATCGGATACTCTACACTCGAAGTTGTAGACGAGTACGTCTACCTGGGACAAACGGTCCAGTTCGGTCGGGCTTACTTCAAAAAAGAGGTCAACCGTCGAATCCGACTCGGCTGGACAGCGTTCGGGAAACGTTGCGTGGTATCTTCTCGTCGTGATAACTTTCGTCTGTGGTATGTGTTCTTGAATTAACATTGCGTGTTGCCAGTGATGACTTATAATGGAACTGAAACGTGGTCGCTCACAATGGGCCTCTTCAGAAGGCTTAATAAAGTCACTCAAAGGGTAATGGACAAGGCAATGCTTGGAGTTTCCTTACGTGATTGAACCAAGAATGATGATTTCCGCAAGAGAACTAAGGTTACCGACATAGCCACACATCACTTTCCATCAGGTGAGATTTAGGCCAAGAGTTTCAAAAAAAAAAAAAAAATAGCCCGAAGGATCGCCAAACGAAAAATTGTGTTACAGCTAAATTTTATCGAGTTTCCATAAAAACAGAGATTTCCAAATATCTTGTTCTACTAAAGCATTTGGAAAATGGAACTATAACTTGTAATACAAAGAAATAAAATTAGGTACCTACAAAAAAAAAAAAGCCCGAAGGATCGCCAAACGAAAAATAGGGAATATGCATGAAAAAAGTATTTATTATCTGAACAGTTTATCTAAAAGTATTCGAAAATATAATACCAACTGTGAAATTGGAATCTAAATTGCTCGAAAAACGAACGAAATACAATTATTTTAAACAAATATATCTGTCCCTCTCGCGAAAACGCTGTTTTCTATGGCAGCTGTATAATCATCGTGTTATTTGACGTCACATTACGTATCGGACTTCTCTTTCTAACTGTAGTCTTTGAAGCTTTATAACTTAATAAAACATGAAGGTATTTAAAAAATAATTTCATGATTGTTTACTAGAGCTAATTAGTATTTTATTTTGCAAATAAAAAAATTGCATGCATATTCCCTATTGTGTTACAGCTAAATTTTATCGAGTTTCCATACAAACAGAGATTTCCAAATATCTTGTTCTACTAAAGCATTTGGAAAATGGAACTATAACTTGTAATACAAAGAAATAAAATTAGGTACCTACCCATTACAATAACTCGTATCAGCCTTCAATTAATTTCCTGGATATCCGGTAACTTACTAGTATATTACAGGAAAATACTAATTGGCATGAAATACACACTAGTATTTTATTATAAGGAAAAACATTAATTTATTCGGAAATGCATTAATTCAAATATCTACCTATAGTTGCAAACGTGTTTGATTTTTAACGTTTTACCACAAGTTAAACTTGTATACTTTGATTGTGAGTTCAGCTAAGGAGTGGCATTCCCTGGCGGAGTCTGTATTTTCAGATAGCTAGCTAGCGAGGAGCTCGTGGCTAACGTTCCGTTACGTTTAAGCAACGCTTGCCAAGGTTGGTCTGTGGATGGGTGACCATCTTAACATATCGAGCTTCCTCCGTGGCTCGAAAAGCACGTTAACCCGTTGGTCCCGGCGGTTATTTGTAGATCTATAGCAGTCGTTACGGATTGTCAGAAGCCAGTAAATCTGACTCCAGTCTTACCAAGAAGTACCGTATTACCCAATTAATGGGTTGTGGAGGTCTGGTAAGCCCGTCTCCACATAAAACACTGGTATTCAGCTGAATCCGGTTTGACTGGAAGCCGATCCCAATGTAGTTCGGAAAGGGTAGGCAGGCAGGCAGGCAGTCTGTATTTCCTGCCGGAGTCGCGAGACTATTCGAAAGAGATACCGTGGCTCCGGAACACAAAGGGCAGTGAAGGAACATGGATCATGGGTTTTAGTCAGTAGAAGTCTGACACTCCCTCCCGCTACACCCAGAGCGAGAGGAGTCATTGGATGATTTCCCATCCCAAAAAAAAAGGCAGTTTGTATTTTCAGATAGCACAAAACTTGAAGCGATTTCATACAACAAATTCAAGAAAAAAAAAAAAACTATCATATTTAAAACGACGAAACACTGTACTAAATTGTGATGTGTTTAAGTACTTTCGATTAAAACGGCAATAACTTTTAACTTGTACCACCGCCTATCTATGGAATACAGTGAAATCGTTTCTAATTTTGTTGACAGCAATGATTGTAGATTTCGTTATTTTATTTGTATTTTTTGTCTTCTACCCTCACTGTTGTAACATAAACATAATATTGTTCTCATGTACGTGACGATATGAATTTTAGCGTTTTATTCAAATTTTGATGTGTGATTTTGCTTTAGATATAGCCTTATAAAAAAATAAAAATATGCCTTTATATGAAGCAGAAGAGTTTGTTTGTTTGTTTGTTTGGTTGAACGTGCTAATCTCAGGAACTACTGGTCCGATTTGAAAAATTATTTTAGTGTTAGATAACCCATTTATCGAGGAAGGCTATAGGCTATATATCATCACACTAAGACCAATAGGAGCGGAGCAGTAATGAAAAATGTTACGCAGACGACGTTGCACGGGTCAGCTAGTAGATAATAAAATCCAGAACGAGCTCACTTAAAACTTTAATTTATAGTCACTCGTTTAAATACTACCCTTACAATAAGGGTAGTAAGGGTTGATTTCTCGTCACTCGCTTTCAGTCGCTCACTTAGTAATTTAGTCGCACGGCTAGAATTTGGATGGATTTATCAAACTCAATTTTTATAAGCTCGTTCTGGATTTTATTATCTGGGTATACTAATATTATAAAGCAGAAGTGTTTGTTTGTTTGTTTGGTTGAACGCGGTAATCTCAGGAACTACTGGTCTGATAATATGAAACATTCTTTCAGTGTTAGATAGCCCATTTATCGAGGAAGGTTATAGGCTATATATCATCACGCTAAAACAAATAGGAGCGGAGCAATAATGGAAAATGTGACGCAGACGAAGTTGCGCGGGTCAGCTAGATAGTCAATATTCGTCGTTAGTTTAGTTTTTTTTCGCTTACTCAAATTCATACCACTCAAGTTATTAAAATAGTTTCTCATCATCAGTCGTTAAGTTTTTTTTTATTCGATCGTTTTGTAATTATTATATCACTTATAACAATATCATTTTGCAGTATATGGTTTGGTTGTATAATTGTAACTAAGGTTAGTTTAATTATAGAACAAGCTTTCGCCCGCGACTTCGTACGCGCATATCCCATTTATTCCCGTTCCCGTAGGAATTTCGCGAAATCCTCTCTTAGTGCACAACTACGGAGTATAAGGAAGCTACATACCAAATTTCAGGTTTCTTCGACCAGTAGTTTCGGCTGTGCGTTAATCGATCAGTCAGTCAGTTTCTGCTTTTATATTATAGACTAGCTGACCCGCGCAACTTCGTCTGCGCCACATTTTCCATTATTGCTCCGCTCCTATTTGTCTTAGCGTGATGATATAATAGCCTATAGCATTCCTCGATAAATGGGCTATCTAACACTGAAATAATTTTTCAATTCGGACCAGTAGTTCCTGAGATTACCACCTACATACAAACTTACTAACAAATTTTACCTCTTTATAATATTAAGTATAGATGGGACAAAAATTGTGACTGTTTTTTTAAGGCCGGGAAATCATCAAATTAGTCCTTCCGCTCTGGGCGCATGCATTGGAAGTATCATGACTTACTGACTAAAACAAATTCGTGTTCTTCCTAATGCCCTTTGCGTTCCAGGGCCGCGGTGTAGAAAAATATTTACAGTATAGTAGGGACAACATCAACACGATGGACGTTCAAGAACCACGGTGACTTACAAATTCCGCAATCAAAATTGTTACTTACAGATCTCTTTCAGTTAGAACCGGAATCATGACAATAGGTTTGTAGGTATTGGTCCATTATTATGCGTCTAGTTAATGTGTAATCAACATGAGTACGTGAAGTTTAAAAACCTATGAGACATTGTGTTTTCCGTGTGTTTCCCAGCTGAGATAAGACATATCACGTAAGCCAACCACTGTGTTACAAAGTATGCATTTATTTACGTAATAGTTGTTATTAATGGAGACGTTTGACTGTTGACAATTCATTAGGTAGGTACTTGAAAATCTTTTAGAATAGAATAGTAATTTTACTTAATTATAGTTCTAGTAGGAAACAGACAAAGATATAAATATACAATTGACATTCCGCATGGAGCCGCATCCGCCTCCGCAACATCGGGGAATGCCAATTCTTTTATGGTTTCATCATCTGCCTTTTCCCAACTATATTGAGGTCGGCTTCTATTTAAACCGGATAACCACAACCCATTAACTGGGTAACACGGTACTTTTTGGCAAGACTGGTATCAGATTTTCTGGCTTCTGACTATCCGTAACGACGGCTAAAGATCTCCAAATGACAGCCGGGACCAACGTGCTTTCCGAGGCATGGAGGAAACTAGGTATGTTAAGATGGTCACCCATCCACAGACCAACCTCCACAAGCGTTGCTTAACCTTGAATTATTTTGTGGCTTACCTCCGGTTTATAATGCCATTTTTTTACACCATGGACAAAATCCGTAGTTGGGAACTTGTCAAAGTCTACTATAGCATTATGAACTTGTTAAACTTTACCTTCCAAGTACCTACAATTAGTTAAAAATAGTGTCTGAATTGAGAATTTAAACCGGGTTCTAACTGATCGTTTCTTCTTTTGGTTGGTGTAGTTAGTTGTTACTTGGGAGATGCCTATGTCCAACGCTGGGCCACTGGACTGTTATTGGCCAAGTCGACTAACAATAATTAGCAGAGGTATTAAATTTAATCTTTATTTTTAATCTCCATACACTATTTTCCTAGCTCCTATTCTGAAAGTATAAAGACAATTTTAACAAACTTCCCCAAACTGCAACGGCTTATTTTATAAAATTCCAAATTCAAACCATACGCGAGCACAAAATGGCCGCCACAAAAAAAACGGAACATGTCGCATAATTAAAGTTTACTTTGTACTCAAACGCCGGGTGTGTGCGGCAAAGGCACTCATTTTTCAGCCTCTGAAAAAAAAGTCGCATAGTTGCGGAATTATAATTAAGGTTTTATGTAGTATTAAAATATGTGTCAGGTGTTGCTTCCGTATTCATTGTATTATTTATTTTATTTAATAAGAGGATTCATTAATGTTTTTTGGGCTGTTATTACTAATTACTTGACAAGACAACCGATCCATTCTTGGTGTGGAAAACCTACAAAGAAAGTGAAAATTATCATTTTAAATTGATAGAACGTTGGGGTGCTTTTAAATGGCCTCTTATAGTGACGATAATTAATAATTTCTGGCGTACTATGGTCACTAAACACCTTTATCAATAAGCAGTATCTTTTAGAGCTAAGAATATATCAACTAACAGCAGATACTTAGTGGGTCCAATACAACATACATTTCATGTTTTGTAAGTGTTGTACTTCGTTACTTAGAGGCAGCATTTTTATGACTATCGTCGTTAAAAACAATTATCTATTTACTCTAACGCTGCCATATGACTAATCTACTAAGGACTTGTATAAATCTCTTGAAATCTACAATTTTTATTCTCTTTCTCTCTCTCTGTATGATTTCTCAGTAATTTAAAAAGAAACCCAGAAAGTATAACAAGCTGATAAAACTACAAAGTCGGAAATAGAATAGAAAATAAAAAAAAATATAGATAGAGAGAAATAATAAATCCTATAATCTAATTGAAAAAACTACAACTCAAATTCTTTCCTCAAGAAAACCCTACTACAAAAACACCTATAAGCATTCTTTGTTCTCCTCACACACACATACAGACAGACAAACAATGATATTTCCACGTGAAAACCGTCCTTCAGGCGTGTGCGCGTGAGTTGAACGCTGATGCGCCGCCATATTGAGACCGGACGGACGATTTAGGCGGGCGCGTGCTTGCTCATAGCGATGTATTGTTAATGGGACCATTATTTTTAGAGTACAAGGTATTTTTTGTGTTGTAAAAAAGTAATTGCGAATCATTATTTTATAGATCGGCTAGCGTTTGGCTGCAATCTCGTCTGATGGAAAGCGACGATATGGTCGACTATGGAACTCCCTTGCCTAGATATTTACCTAGATAGGTTACGACCTATTCACTTTTGACCAAAAATCCATCTCGTGTTCCTACAAATGCTCTTTGCGTTTCAGGGCCACGGTGAACAAAACTACCTACCAAATATTACGTGACCATCGTAGAATGGTAAAAGTTGACAGCTTATAGAAAGATTTTTCAGAGAACAGATACTTGTCGCTTTATAAGAAAGAGATATTATAGGTGTATAAAGTTGTTATACGAGTCAAGGACAAAATAAAAAATAATAAAAGATAACTTTGCCGTACTACCTACATAAAAACGAAAAAAATACATTGAAGTTATTTATGTGTTTGGTATGAATTCCTCCTTGGGTTTTTAGCATAGCAGCTCTTTTTAATAGTCCAATTTATAATATTTAAAAGGATACGTTCTGAAGATGCTAATTTACTAATCAAAATTATTAATGGTAGACAATTTAAACACTAGCAGATTTTCATTCATCATTACATTTGCATGAAAATATATTAACTTTAGACACAATGCAAATACAACAGTCGTTTGTTTTTTTAATATGGTCACCCTAACCAAAAATGACGTGCGATTCCCAATTACGGGTTACATTATTAGAATAATGAGTATTAGCAAAATATTCATGTGCTGACAACATTGAATCTTTAATATAACGATTTTTTTTTGTCTGTTGATACGAGGAAAATTTTTGTGGAGTATATATGCAGGTATGTACTTGTACAGGAAGTGTGTGTGTGTTTTTTTTTTGTATGTATTTGGGCGGATTCCGTTGGAAGAAAATCTTATGTCCTACTTTTATTAACGTAAAAGGCGAGTTAAACAGAAAACCCAGGTTAAATACGATTCATCTTCCTGCCCTTATTCCATGTTACTTGGGGTCGGCGCAAAACGTTTTTTTTTCTTCCAGTCTGCCCTATCAGCCGTCAAACTTTCACTAACTCCTTTTTCTTTCATATCGCTTCTTACACAATCCATCCATCTTTTCGTTGGCCTTACTCTCCCTCTCCATCCATCCACATTTATGTTCATTACCCTTTTAGTTAAATGCGTTTCCTCTCCCCTCTTCACATGACCATACCAAGACAAGCGACTCCCTTTAAACTTTTCAGTCACTGGCGCTACTTTTAAACTACCTCTAATGTAGTCATTTCTCACTTTATCCATTCTTGTTACTCCACACATCCATCTCAACATTGTCATCTCCGCCACATACAATCTATTTTCATCCGTCTTTTTCACAGCCCAACATTCTGATCCATACAGGTCTGATACATCCAGGTTAAATACGATTAATACAGGCTGATTGACTTCGGTGGATAGTCTAAATACCTGTTTTCCATACAGGAACAAGACAATTTTACATTGCGACAGCGATAACCATTGTCAATAGGAAAACTCTGAGGCCAAAGTCCAAAACGCGGGCAAGCAAATTAAGATTCTTGTTATTTGTGATTGGTTTGCTCTTGAATCTAGTCTTGGTCAGAGATAACAAATAATAACTAAGTCTACGATGGAGCGAGCTTACCCAGAAGGAGTCTGTTCACTCTAACTTTGAAGAGATTAGGGTTGTAAGCGTTCGGAAACACAGACGCAGGCAGAGAGAATTCCAGTCTTTTGCTGTGCACAGTATAAAAGTCGTTTGGAAACGCTTAGTGCGAATTGGTGAAATAGCAACAAGGTAGGGATGGCAAGTTGCAGTGCGTCTAAATGCTCGATGGTAGAAGATGTCCCAGTCCTACTTCCTGTCCTACTAATATTATAAATGCGAAAGTTTGTGAGGACGGGTGTTTGTTACTCTTTCACGTCAGAACGCCTGAAAGGATCTTCATGAAATTTCATTTCATTTCATTTCATTTTTTGGCACAGAGGTAGATTATTTGGCATAACATATAGGTTTTTTATCTCGGGAGTATGAACTACTATGTACCCTAGGAATCACGCGGGCGAAGCCTCTGGCAGAAGCTAGCCTACCAAAATTCCCCAATTTATTATTTTCAACGTAAATGATAAATTATATTTACATTGTAAGTAGGTTGTAAATAACACTTTTACACGTCAATCTTTTTTGGTAACTTTAAACTAGATGAGGCCGGCGTTTCCTAGCTGACTGCTCTGAGAAGAAACGCCGAAACAAAGTCAGAGGCCAAAGTCTCTTTTAAAGTCCATACAATCGTACTGGTCAAATCATATGAGAACCATGTAGGTAAATGTCTAAAGTGGTATTTTGAGGAAAGTACCGCACAGATTTGAGTGGACCTGTCCAGACAGTGCAAGCTTTTACCAGTTATCGTGTAGCTCAAACTTAGAACTTAAAGGAGCTCAACGAACTGACGAACAATACTAAAGTAAGGACATTTGTGTAGGCCGCTTAAAGAACTCAAACCGCCAAACTAACATTAAGTGAAATAAATCCCTGACTATCTACATGGTCCTCACATTCACAATACGTTATATGAGGACCATGCAGATCAGTGTCTGAAATTGTCTTTTGAGGAAAGAACCACACAGATTTGAGTGGACCTGTCCAGTCAATGCAAGCCTTGGTCAGTAGTCGATTAGCTCAACTTAGAACCAACAAGGAGCTTAATGACTCGACGAACAATGCCAATGAAAGGACATTTGGGTAGGCCACAAAAGTACTCAAACTGCCAGACATCGTTCAAAATACTTTAATAAAACAAAAAAGAAAATAATAGCCCACATAGTCCCCATATTCACAATAGTAAAATGAAAAATAATAATAATACTCTACTGAGAAAGATGTTAAAAATAATGAACTAAAAAAAATAAAAAAAATATTGAGATTACTTAAAACGTGACTTCTTCTTCAATACTTGCTTTACTATTTCTAGAGGCTGTTTTCCCTTAAAATGTACATAGAAAATATTTTCGCCTACTTCTATAGGGCTCACGTAATCGTCTTAGTGAGTGACAAACAAAATCGTAAAGATTGGATATAGCGCTTTACGTCCACCGTACGATTAAGTTCGGCTGTAAATCTAGTTATTTACTTCTTGGCCTGACATACATCTGATGGTTGTTTGAGATTAACATAATCCCACATGTTAATCTGGTCGACAAATTGAAAAAATAAATTATTATTATTCTTAAATTATTTATTCCGAGTAACAATGACTCATATACCTACCGCAGTATCTCTACATTGACGTCGTGGTGGGGCTTGCGCGTCCTGAGGGACCTACGTCATACCTAGGGTGAGGGGCCAGACAAAGAGAGATACAATCCGCAAGGCAGTTTTGTGGCGAACTGTTGGGCAGTAGCTACCCCACGAACCTAATCTCCCGAGAGAAGTCTTGTTCCTCATCTCCGGCTTGCCTTTATTGGCTGGCCAGAGTGAACACTGACGAGGAACAGAGCTCCCACCTCTTTCTTGCCTTTATTGGCCGGTCTGAGTAGAGATTCGCTAGAGCTCATATAATATTAGTAACAATTAATAAACTTAAAACTATGTTAGTGACACAATTGTAACAACAACTACATGAACGCACAACAAAATAATCACTGCTGCAGCATCCCAGCTGAGATGCTGGAGCAACGACTCACAATACAGCAGTCCAGCCTGTCAGCAATCATGCCCAGGATGCTATTGGAACTGGCTTGCACCCTGCGCACCAAGGACGCACATCTTTTACGCATTAATGCATAAATGCAATCAATACCCATTACCGCAAACATCCCTGATGCGCTACAGAAGTAAGGCAGCCCCATCAACACCCTGAAAGCATTGTTATACTGAGCGCGAAGGGCACTGTACGATCTTTGCGTAAAATGTACCCACAGACTACAGGTATAAAATGAGGAACAGGAAGTTCTAAAAATTGTTTTAAATAAGACTGGCAGGTAATAAAATACTAGTTACTAGTTGCATTCAGTTGGACTAGATGCTGACCCCAACATATTTAATGTAGCTATGTAGCTGGAAAAAAACTGGATGGGTGATCATGAAACTTACGTGAAGTGCACGTCTGCTTATTTTAAAACTGATATCATTTTAAATTAGCTGTCTTGGATTTTTCTGTTTCATATTTAGGCATAGATGTAGCCCAAGAAGCTCATCGGTTGTTGAAATTATAATGGATAGCATTTTCATTACTTAATTTTTTATATATTTAGGTACTGTAGTTTTTGCCAGATAAACGTGGAATAAAGTACATTGACCTTTCCCTAATATCTCTTCGTACATACTAGAACAATAAATTAAAAACTGATTTTCATTATTAGAAAACGTAAAGGATCACGATATAAGTCGATTCAGGACAGCTTTATGTCATTATTTCTGATTTTGATCTTAAGAAAGTCAATAAATGTATGTGGGTCAATGTACTTTATTCCACGTTTATCTGGCGTAAAGTATGGCTGACCCGGCACTTCGTTCCGCCTAACAGTCGATTCTCTAATTTTTTAGTTTTTTTTTTCTAAAATAAACGTATCCTAAGTTACTCCTTATTACATCAGCTCCCGTCAAAATCCGTCCAGCCATTTCAGAGATTAGCCGGAACAAACAGACAGACAGACAGTCAAAAATTGTAAAAATTATTGTATTCATTTACATGTAGTAAGAAACCGTTATTTCAATATTACAAACAGACACACCAATTTTATTTATATGTATAGATTTAATTAAAGACTATGGAAGACTTACAGCTAAATACAATGGTGATAAGTAACAGTATGATATTCTGACAGCCAATTACAGGTCTTCACGTCTAGAGCTTGTCTGGTATAAATATACTGTGGAACCAATTATGCACACTGCCAAATAATGCCAAAAAAAAAACAAAAGTAAAACATTTCAAAATATGTGTATTTTTAGAAGTAAAATCTATAAATAATGGAATACGATACCATCTTCACAAGAATGAGTGTCATTGCAGTTGCAGAGAATTTCGTTCTTTCAGAAACTAAAACAAAGATTTGAAAAGCTAAGATGCGATACTACAGTAAGTTATTAAATAGTAACATTGTGTAGAATTATTAAAACATAGAAAAAAGAAATCTCCGTAAAGGGCTCATGTTTATAATAATTTTCCGTAAACAAAGACTACTTACTACAAGTATAGGAACTATTCAAGATGGCCATGTACAGGAAAAATATTTTAATTTCAACAAGCCTTGCTGACTTAAAGCTTGCTATCCTTGCGGTAGACGTCTTGATAATGTGCTCGGATTGTTGGCGATTCTTTGTTTATAATAATATAATTAGCCATTAGTTTTTTTTTTCTTTATTAACAGTCTTATTCGTAAGATGTCTGTAATATTTAGCTTTAGAAGATTTTTTATATTACTTCTCTTTTTTAACATGGCTATTATTTTTTCAAGCCGTTTGGGGTTGAAATTCTTGGACCATGAGGACCGAGTGGTTATACGTAATTAAAACAACTTGATACTACTTGAACTTGATGGCTTTTACCTCGGTCAGAGGAAAGCATTGTCATTTAAAAAATGCCGTCAGTCTTTTGGGCTTACTTCCAGTAGACAGCGAAGCGGACAAATTTTTTTAAGCCAAATTTTAGGAATTATTATTTTCAAATGTATAGTTGGATTAGAATCTATACTAATATTATAAAGCAGAAGAGTTTGTTTGTTTGTTTGTTTGGTTGAACGCGCTAATCTCAGGAACTACTGGTCCGATTTGAAAAATTCTTTCAGTCTTAGATAGCCCATTTATCGAGGAAGGCTATAGGCTATATAATATCACGCTAAGACCAATAGAAGCGGAGCAGTAATGAAAAATGTCACGCAGACGACGTTGCACGGGTCAGCTAGTTTACAATATAAAATGTATCTAGAATTTTGCTCACCAGTTACTTCTGCCTTCCTAAGTGCCTTTTCGTGTCGATATTGGAATCAGCTTACAGTTCAACAAGATACAGCTGATTATCAGTATTTTGCAAGACCTTTCTGGCCTACAAATCCCAGTAAAGAGATACCACGATACTTTTTTAGCATGTCAGATTAATCTGCCTTCTGACTATACAAACGACTTTTTTTTATGGGACAAGCCATAATCAATAGTGGCGACCATCAGAAAAAGGCTGAGCTAATGAAGCCCGAAGACTTCGAAGAGTCTTCTGACAACTGTCTTGGATCCCGCAACGAAATGAATTAGAAGAGTACAGCGTATCCATAATGACTGTCAAAAGCAGAATATATGAAAGCCGTGACCAAAGTCATGACGTGTTTTCCGTAACAGAGAAGTCTCGGTATGTGAGGAATGGTCACACATCCTCAAACCGATCATGGTAAGTGTTGTTCAACCTCGTACATCGAACCGTGCAGCTGTTAATCAATCACGAGCTCCTTGATATGACAGTGATAAGGCAGCGGATAGTAGTATTTTCTCAACATCACCAAACTCAAGCGTTCTTTTTTTTAAGAATGGGAAATCATCAAATGACTCTTTCCGCTCTGGGCGGAGCGGCTTAGAGAAGTGTCAGACTCTTACTGACTAAAACCCATACGTGTTTCTCGTAATGCCCTTTGCGTTCCAGGGCCGTGGTGACTCTTTCGAACAAATTTCGCAACTCAGGCTTACACTGGCCTTATCGGGCTCTGTCTTCTAAGCTGACAGCTCTATGAGGCGCACGTGGAACACTGCGTGCCATCAACCCGGACCTGATTCTGATCGGATGGCGAGCTACCCAACGCTCCCCATCAGCAGGTCCGTGCCTCCGTTAGCGCTTTCCATGCCTCCTCGCTCCGGACCATGAATATTGAACCAAGGCCGGATGCGAGAGATCGCCACCGCCGAACTCAAGCGTAGGTCCTACATGTTTAATTGACTTGTCTGTTTGTACGCTTTCAAGTTATTACAAGTTTAACTAGCATTCCGACGGGCAACGACTTTGTAAACGATGTTAAACTTCGGACCAGCAACTTGTCATAACTTCACCAAACAACAAAGCAAACCGCCACTAACCTCAAGCATACCTATACTTGCCGCCGGTCTACCCTCTCAATAATTCACAGTGCAAAATTATGCGAAGTGAACTGTCATTAGATCTTTTTTAACCGACTTCCCAAAAAGGAGGAGGTTCTCAATTCGGTTGTATTTTTTTAATTTATTTTATTTATCTTATGTTTGTTACCTCATAACTACGTCAATTATGAACTGATTTGAAAAATTCTTGTTTTATCTGAAAGGATTTATACTTGCAGATTGGTCCCATTTAAATTTTATCAAAATCGGTTACGAAGTTTGGAATTTAAATCGAAATAGCTGGAATTCGTTTACTTGGATGATGGTTTTTTGTCATCCAAGTAATCGAAATTACGTATTTTGCTTTTCTGCGATTTTGCAGTGGTATTGTTAGGTATGGGGTACCACTAAAAAGTGAAAATAAAAAACGTTTTACATAAAAATACAACCGACTTCCAAATAAAAAAAAAGCATTTCCAAGCGTCTTTTATAATGTAAACAGAAAAGGAGTGGAACTCTCTGCCTGCGTCTGTGTTTCCGAACGCTTACAACCCTAATCTCTTCAGTCAACTCTAATATTACTCTCTTCAATGTTATAGAGAACAGGCTCCTTCTTAGTAGGCTCGCTCCATCGTAGATTTATGCGTACGAAATCGCGAGTAAAAGCTAAACAGCAAAACTCGTTTTCCCTGTAGAGCAACAGATTTTGGAAACAAAACTGACAAGAGCCAACAAACCAAACTGTTGCATATTCATTTCAGTTGAAACTAATCAAATTAGAACAGCTAATGAGTACAAGTACCACGTCCAAACTTGCCTAGATACAGAACAGTGAATTCAAATCAGAAAGTTATGGCTAGTTGCAGAACCGAAGTTTGTAAACATCGTTTACAAACAAGCTGCTCTTCCTAACGTTAGTTAAACTTTTAACTAGAAGGTGTATAAACACGCAAGAAAACATTTTAAGAGTGTGTATTCCGTCCACTAGCGCCGCCAATCGTTTTTTATTAATTGTGGTAAATTTAAGACACGTAGATAAAAACCGCTCTGTAGTGCACTAAAAAAATGTATCTATTATTTTTTGACAGCTATTTTTAATACATAACTCATGGCTAAAAAGCCGAAACGGCAATTATCCACTTTTAGCAAAAATATCGACTTTGGCAACTATTTATGTTCTAAAGTACAAAACATAACTCTCAAAACATAATACATTTCTTCAGTGCACTACAGAGCGGTTTTTTATCTACGTGTCTTAAATTTACCACAAATAATAAAAAACGATTGGCGGCGCTAGTGGACGGAATACACGCTCTTAACAGCAGTGCGATTCGTTAAACGTCTCACCGTGTGAGCTTAGGTGAAGTGAATATGAAGTGAGCTAGCCATCCATACAAAAAAAACTTTTTACAAAAAAATACTTAACCGACTTCCAAATAAAAAAAAACACTACAAAGTAAAAAATTACTTTAATTTCGGAAGTCGGTGTCTTTGTTAGTATCTTCGTATTTTGACACAGACTTCCGAAATTAAAGTAATTTTTTACTTTGTAGTGTTTTTTTTTATTTGGAAGTCGTTTAAGTATTTTTTTGTAAAAAGTTTTTTTTGTATGGATGGCTAGCTCACTTCATATTCACTTCACCTAAGCTCACACGGTGAGACGTATAACGAATCGCACTGCTGTTAAAATGTTTTCTTGTGTGTTTGTACACCTTCTAGTTAAAAGATTAACTAACTTAGGAAGAGCAGCAAACGATGTTTACAAACTTCGGTTCTGCAACTAGCCATAACTTTCTGATTTGAATTCACTGTTCTGTATCTAGGCAAGTTTGGACGTGGTACTTGTACTCATTAGCTGTTCTAATTTGATTAGTTTCAACTGAAATGAATATGCAACAGTTTGGTTTGTTGGCTCTTGTCAGTTTTGTTTCCAAAATCTGTTGCTCTACTGGGAAAACGAGTTTTGCTGTTTAGCTTTTACTCGCGATTTCGTACGCATAAATCTACGATGGAGCGAGCCTACCCAGAAGGAGCCTGTTTACTATAACATTGAAGAGATTAGGGTTGTAAGCGTTCGGAAACACAGATGCAGGCAGAGAGTTCCACTCCTTTTCTGTTTGCATTATAAAAGACACTTGGAAACGCTTTCTGCGAATTGGTGGAATAGCACCAAGGTAGGGATGGTAAATAGCAATGCGTCTGGATGTCGAATGGTAGAAGGGAGCCGGTGAGATGACGTCGTGGAGTTTTTGGGCACAGTCACCGAAGAACAATCTGTAGAAGACCGGCAAGCAGGCAAAGACTATCAAGCAGGCAACCTTGTAGTATTCGAGTACTCGTAGTTAGCAAGAAACAAAGTGATAATGATCGATGCTCTTTACGTTTTTCTTAAACCTAGGCCAGTACATCATTCATCATCATATCAGCCGAATGACGTCCAGTGCTGGACAAAGATCTCTCCCAAGTGCCGCCATAACAAACAGTCCCATGCGTCTCGCATCTATTAGCTTCGAGCGACTCACACCAGGTCATCGATGCATCTTGTTGGAAGCCTTCCAACAAAATCATTGAAACATACTAAATAAAAAAACTGGCCAAGTGCGAACAAACCTGTAGGTTTATATTATAAGCAAAAGTTGCGGTGCATATTTTACCACTTTGGAAGTGTCTCTCGTGCAAAATATTCTGTTTAGAAAAAAATGCTATTAGAAACCTCAATATCATTTTTACATCAGACACGTATGGGTCAGATGAAAAAAAAAATTTTGAGTTTCAATTCTAAGTATGGAGAACCCCCAAATTTTTTTTTTTTTTCCTTTTTTGTGTGAAAATCTTAATTCGGTTCACAGAATACTTACCAAGTTTCAACAGCATAGTTCTTATAGTTTCGGAAAATAAGTGTCTGAGACATACGGACGGACAGACAGACAGACAGACATGAATCTATAAGGGTTCCGTTTGTTTGCCATTTGGCTACGGCACCCTAAAAATGCAGCCCACAAAAGAAAAGGATAATTTTCCAATTAGAGTTTTACAATTTACCGGCTGCCGTAACACTTATTTATATGTATTACATACAAGAATTAGGTTTGCAAACTAGAGTGACGGGTCGCTGATACTAGATAGCCGTATGGGGTGGGCACAGATGGCAGCAATGCATTAGTAATACGATACTAACACAGGTTTACAACGGAATACTCGTATGGTGATGGCAGGTAGATTGCTAACATTTTGTGCTTGAGTTTAATGTAGTGTAGAAGCTGAAATCCCGGTTTTGAAAGGTAGAAAAAGCGTCAAGCGTGACCGCGTACAATAAGATACAATAATATCAGTGACGCAAGTCGCTCCATGTAAAATACTGGTACTCATACTGCATCCGTTTAAACTGACGCCAACGCTAACGTTGTTAGAAAAAGCTGGAACAACAAACGTATTGACATTCAGGAGATCTGTACCTACCACAAAAGGCAATAAACCCGCTTAATTAGTATTGCCCTCACTAATTTCCACTTTAAAACAGACACTTATTGCTTCCCAGAAAATTATTCCACTAACAGACAAAATAAATTGCGAATACACAGAGAATAGCAAATAAAAGTCGTCTTAGCTAAGCACTAATTGAACGTCGAAGTGTGCCATTGTCATTGCAAAGTTTAACGTTAGACTTTACGATCGGTATTTTTAAATGGGCAAATGGTTCGAGGGAAAAATGTACAGCGGAACATCACTTCCACGTTCCAAAGAGAAAGGCAATTAAAAAATGTTTCAGCTGCCGGAACACTTACGAGGTCGGGCAGAAAGAGTGTTTGGAAAGAGGTAAAATATAGAGATGGGGGTGAAATCATCTTAACAAACGGTGAAATGCGAGTCTGACTCTCACACCTGCCTAGCCTTTTCCAAGTACATTGGGGTCGGTTTCCAGCCAAACTGGATTCAGCTGAATACCAGTATTTTACGTGGAGCGGCTGCCTACCAGACCTCCACAACCAATTTACTGGGTAACACGGTACTCCTTGACAAGACTGGTGCCAGATTTTCTGGCTTCTGACTATCCGTAACAACTGCCAAAGATCTCCAAATGACAACCGGGAACAACAGCTTAACGTGTTTTCCGAGGCACGGAGGAAATTCGGTATGTTAAGATGGTCACCAATCCACAGAGCAACCTTGGCAAGCGTTGCTTAACCTTAAAAATCGACCTGTGCGGCTGTAATTATTTAACGACGAACTCCATCAATAATTCTTATTCAGAGTCTATCAATAATAATTATTAAAAAAAAATAACGGGATTGTGATTTTTCTAATTGTTATTATTTTCAGCAACATTGAAATAGTCCAGTCTCCGCTGGATAACTCGAACTGTATAAACTGATAATGAAATCTATTACTCTCGTCCACAATTATTAACAAAGTAACATTTTAATACTTAGCCAAGTAAACAGCACAGTTCATTGGTCGGCCAGTGATTAACAAGCAAACATGCTCGTAGCTCGCCATCGTCTACACTTGAATATGTAATGCCTGCCATGTTGGGAGCTTGTCAAATGCGCACAGAAATGGCGAGGAGACGCGTAGTTATGTTGTTTAGTTTTTAGATCGGAGTTAAGGTTTGATTTTTGTAATATTTTATGAGTTGTGAGCTGCGTAAAATGAGTCGGCGGAATACGGTTTCATACTAAAGTTTAACTCATTTTACGTAGATGTGTGGCACAAACAGGACTTTACTATGAAACCGAATGCAGCGTAAATTCCGCCGACTCATTTTACGCGACTCACAACTCACAAAATTACGTTCGTTTGGCCTCACCCTTGAAATGAGGGAAATCTACCGTTTCACTTCTATAAAATTTTGTTAACTTAGGAACTGAAGGCTAATTTCGACACGTAAAATATTTAAAGTTTAAGTTGTTATATCATCAAACAACAATCAGTAAATAACAGAGTGCCATTCTACTAATTTTCACATTCGCATCTCAATTTTATTACAAGCTGTCAAAAAATTATGAAAATTGAGACAGTTTGCGAACGCTGTTTAAAAAGTAGTAGAATTGGCCCTCTGAAGTAGAGCAGTAGCAGTTGTATCATCAGTGTTTGACAATCAATGTCAAATATTAATTGTTGCTGAGATGATATTACAAATACTAATAATATAACGATATTACATCTTGTAAAAATGTAGAGAAATCAGAGGATTTTTTTTGTCAATTTGTGAAAAAAAATCCTCGAATGTTTGTTATATCTATTCGCTGCAATACTTAAAAATTTGAAAATAGATGAGCATATTAATTAATCACAAGGGATTAATTTTATTGTAAATTTCGGAAAAAGTTTTGGCTTCTCAGTGCTTAGTATATTTTGGACCGATTGTTTGTTTTTCGCAAAATATTTGCCATAAGTCACTGTGGGTACAAAGAATTAATAAACTCGTCTAATAGTAGACTTAGGTAATGCCATACCTAATAACAAGGTTGTGAGCTACCTATACCTATTGTTAAAGCAATCAACACTTTATCAATTTTATAAATCTAAAAGTGTGCAAACAAAAACTAATTAAAGATCAATAGAAGTATGCTATTAAAATTATTAATTCACAACATTAACGACTGGCTAGAAAATATTGTTAAGTTAAACCTTTTTGTACAGTGCGATTGACATCTCAAGAACGGGTTACCAACAATAAAAATACATAATAAAATAGGCGTTCGTAGTTTTTTCGCGGCTCCATTATTTCATAGTATCGAACAGCATATTCATGACAAATCAGACGAGCCGATTGGCTGGCTGACAGCCAATCAGCATTCACTTGAGATGTTATTAAATATCGAATAATAATTGCTGATGCTATATAACTACGTCAAATATCATCACCAATACAGCTTGAACCCTGAGTATGAATCGGTATTGTCATTGTCAATGAGTTTCGAAATCCTAGTACTGATTCAGAGGTCTTTGTAAACTGGTTTGACTTAGTTTTTTCAATAGCTTGGAAGTTTTTGCGAGTCGATTCTCTATTACCTATATTTAATGTTCGGAGTTTTTTTTCTGGTAATGGTGGATTGGCTATGATTAAGCGTTCTGTAGTGGAGAGATAATTGTGTTTCAATTTTATTGTATTGTTTAAATATTTGAATCGGTGTCATGGCGGACAATGTTCATGGTTTCATTCAGACTGTTTCGGTACGAGTTTATATTTTCTTGTATGAGTAAATTAATATCTTGTATTAGTTGTCTTATACCTGGTTTCTGGGGTACCTACTTTATCGGTTGGTTATCGTTAACCTCTAACCAGCCAATGGCGTTATGATAAATATCACTAACGAACAGATAAACGACCGATAAAGTTCTTCAGAAATCGGCATTAGCCAAATTAGGAACGTCTTATATCTTATTGTGTCCTCAGATATCTTATAGTCACTACATATTATAAAACAAAGACTTCCGCCGCGTCTGTCTGTTCGCGATAAACTCAAAAACTGCTGCACCGATTTCCAAGCTGTTTTCACCAATGGATAGAGTGGTTCTCAAAGAAGGTTTTAGTATATTATTTGTCAAGCGGGCGAAACCGCAGCATCAGCTAGTTAAGTAGTTAGTAATGTATCACTTGCATTACCTACGTCCTACATGGTCAGCCTAAAAAGTTACACATCTACACTTAATTACATATTAACTTAAGCAATCCACGATGATGGTGAGGTAATAAGATTTTCTCTAACCTTTAATTTGTCAGTGTATGAGGTAAAAGTGTTTGCATGAGTCAGTGTATGAGGTAAAAGTGTTTGCATGAGTCAGTGTATGTAGTAAAAGTGTTTGCATAAGTCAATGTATGTGGTAAAAGTGGGAGCCTGCCGTTTTGTCGAAAAGATTTTGACATAATTTCACTACCCATACTAATTTTAGCAACCTTTTTTCATATCAATGCAATATTTGGAATGATTTTAGTTCGCACTTTTTCATTTGGTCAAATTTATTACAGAATATTACCAAAGATAATGACTGTCATTATGAGTGACTGTTATTATGTCTGTTGTCTTTATTTTATTGCATTTTATTATTAGTTAAATTACTGACATTCTTAATTTTATTTAGTTAACAATTGTATATTATGTCCGATTTAAATTTTTAAATTTCAATTGTTTTCGCTTGTGATTTTATTGTTACTGATTAAAAATATCTACTAATTTAGTATTAAGTCCTATTAACAGAATCTGTGGACCAATAAGTTGTCTTTTTTCTGAATAAAATATATATATAATATGAGTCTTTAATCGAATGATTTATTACAGCAAACAATCTTTAGACACTAAACATTAAGTCAAATGATTTGCTATGACAAAAAATATAAAGGTAAAAGTAAGGTACAGATATTAAAAATATAAAGGGAAAAGGGTTAATTATTAAAAGAAAAATGGTTAGGTTAGGTTGACCTCTTAAGCACGAGCCGAGCGAGCTAAGCGAGTGGTGCCGGCGAGTGCCAGAAATGACTAAATTATATAAAAAGAAATATGGAAAAAAAAACCTAAAAATCTGAACAGAAATGGTAAATTGAAAACTGAGGATACAGAATATTTGCCTTATTTTATTTTGCGTAAAATGTGTTATTCCAACTGAAATATTTGACTAAATAAAAATTGGTAAAAGTACCTACTAGTTGGTAAACAAGTTATTGTTAAAACGTTCACTTGCCAAACATTAGGTTTGCGTTACAATTATTTGTGAAGAGATTTTTTGCCAAGTAATAATTTGGCAAATTATATTATGCGGAGAATTGTTTGGGAAGTGATAATTAGTCAATTTCTTTTCGATGAATCATAGGTAAACTGGTAAAAGTGTTTGCATGAGTCTTTAGGCTTTTTTCACGTATTCAGTGTTGATCCTATTTGAATAGTTCATAGTGAGTTCAATGACCTCTTGTCAGGTTGATTAATACGGGAGTGATTAATATAACCCCCGTCAAGTTGATTTCTTATTTCCTCTAAAAAACATACGGAGAATATTTCAGAGAATTGTTTCCGAATAATAAAAATGTTATATTTCAGACATCGAGTCCATTTATTAGAAAAAATATTGTGAATTATTGGTTTATTAGGATTTTATTGGTTGGCCCAATGAGGTGATAAAAAAACACAGAACAATTTTTATTTATTTTATTACAAAATTCGAAACGAAAGGAACATTTACTACAACAAGAAAAAAAAATCAGTTACACCAGTGTTATTGACTTGATCGAGGTAAATATGTAGATCACAGGCTAATTACCTACAAAAAAAAAAACTAAATGTTTTACACATTAGTCCTAAATTTATAGACATCCGAATAATAAGAATAAGGTCACAGATTACTAAGTATGGTAGACACCAGATAAATTTGCATTGAGGTTCATTGACCTTTCCCTAATCAAAAACAAAATCTCTTCGTACAGTGCCCGAATTATAAAATTTAGAATGGTTTTCAATATTAAAAAAGATCACGATAGACGCGGATTTACGACAGTTTTATATCTCTATTTCCAATTTTGAAATTAAGAATGTCAATAAATGTAGGTTGAAAATTCAAATTGTTGCAAACTTAAATTGCGTCCAAGATATGTAGCACAAAAAAAAAAGAAGATATTTCACAACTGGCAAGACAACAAGTGCAAGTTTGTTCTATTACACTTGACTAGCTTATGCATAATACTGTGTATTCATGAATAATACTAATTGGATTTAGGACATTTTTGACAGTCTCACATGTATGTCTTGCATCAGTTTTCTTGCATTTACAATTCTTGTGACAGAAACAAAAAGATATTTATTATTTATTAGGCATGAATTCTTCTTCTGACTTCTGTCAGAAATTAGATTTATTTAATTCGACATAATTATGTTGAATATTCAATAGGGTTCGCCTTTTTTTTGCACACATTCCCAACCACTGCAACTCTTGAAAGCCAGAATCAACAGTGGCGACCACCAGAAAAAAGCCGAGCTAATGAAGCCCGACGAGTCCCGGAGAAACGATTCAACTGTTTTGTATATCGCAACGAAATTAATCAGAAGAGTACAGCGGAGGAGTAGGAAAATATAAATACAATTTCCACTTCCCTCCTTATCAAGCAAGCAATATAGGGTTCGCCTGTGATCTTACAGAATAGAAAACTAAAATACTGTGAAATAAACAAAAGAATAATAAATGCTTCAATAATAGTGACGACGGTAGGGCCACGGCCCCGCCGACAGCGGGCGCTTAAGAGGTAGCGGGAGCGGGTAAATTATATTTAACTAAAAAAATACGAAAAAAGTACGTTTTCCGTAACTTTAGCATTTGGACTATCAATCGTTTTAAATGTACAACATATTGATTATACGAATTAAATAAAAAAGCAAAATCTAGTCATAAATATTGCATTTTGTACCTAACATTTAGGTAAGCTCACAGATATTTCAAAGGCTTTTCAACCTAAAACACATCTCAATGAAACCAATTAAATGTACCCGCTTCCGTCTAAATTTAATTAAAACTAAAAATTAAACAAAGTGCTAAACAAATGAAAATAAAACTAAAATACGGTAAAACTCACATTAATTAAAAATGCGTTTTGAACGAGTGTATCAATGTTACTCTAAAACCTTTAATTATCAGTTTTATAAGAAGTATTAATGTTTGGTACAAAAATACGCAAGTGTTTTGTTATTTTTTATACAAACAATATTAATATCTACATACTTAAATATAATAAATTAAGGTTTCATTTTTAACACGATACAATTTTTACTCATAGTCACTATTTATACATATTTTATTTATTTAAAAACTGTAAGTGACTTTTTATTGGCAAGGACATGCATTGCAAGGCTACGTAATTAAAAAATCCATCACCATTTTATTTTATAAGAAGACCAAGTTGAAATGGCAAACGAGTGTCGAAGTATAGAGTAAACAGTGCTATTCCATATGACAGGAACCTCATCACGTTAAGTAAACTTGTTTTGCAGAACTCGGGAACTAAATAAGACAGGAGGAACGGAAAATAACGCCGTAAATAAAGGTGAGGCACTTACAAAATTGTTCCGTGAAGTTCGTGTCGCGAATACAGTCGGGTTTTTCGCATTCAAATGAAAAGTTTCCTTATGACTTGTATACGAGGATTTGAGTTCAATACCAATTAGATAAATGAAATAGAAATGGGTTCATAAAACATTCCTATTTTGATATGATTACTTTACGTTTTGGACTAGTTTTCATTAGAGTTTTAGACCAAAATTGATTATCATTAAAATAGTTCTCAATAAACAATAACACATAAGATCAAGCAGTCAAGATATGTTACTCTTTATATACTAGCTTCTCCCAGGGACTAAGCCGGTGTGAAATTTATCACAAAGAAACGTATTTTACGTTAGTCTTTTAACTAATTTATGTGTCTCTATACCGAATGTCGTCAAAGAAGACTGTTTAAATTTGTATAAAAAGTGGTCTATGAACCAATAGCAATACTGTAATGGTATTTATGCTCGGATACTTCAACTATATACAAGTGCAAAGGGGTATCAAAATATAACCCAGAATTCTGAAAAAAAAAAAAAAACTATAGAATTGACATTTCTTGCAACAGTCTCCAAGATCCCATCACCAGTCCTGGTGACGATGGGGAAAAATGGGCAGTAACAGCCCTTTCAAATAAAAAAATAATTTTCTTAATAGATCCATCCGTCTTCGAGTAATCGGTGATCAAACATATTAAAAAAATTAATCGCTACTCGCATACAGTTTGAACAAGGCCTTACGATGGAACAATATGTATGACATGTATGAAGTTCAACGTGATATATTTTTGATTAACTCTACCTACCTACAAACAAATCTAGATAGCTTGTTATTACTAGAAGTCCAAATATTAACTTTGGTACATAATTTTTAAAACTTTTTTTTTATTATCATAGATTATATTGATATATTACGATCTCCGGCTTTTATACGCGATGATTCTGAAACAAAAGAAAAATATTTGTTACAGCACAATTTAAAAATAATGCAAAAGAAAATTTATTTCCTATTATGGCCAGTTTACACTGTGGGAGCTGCTGACTATACAAATACTCGGATTGCCTACTTGCATGCCAGTAGCTAGGCTCGTCTTAGCTCTATTGACGACTTTATTGACCTAGTTTTTTGCGAGGCTCAGCACATAAATTATCCAGGTTCCACTTGCAACTGCCTGGCTGACACTGGCAAGCTACTGCCGAACGCGTCCGATCGATGCAAGTGAACGAGCAGATGAGTGAAAACCAAAAACAAAATTGTTTAACTCGGATGCAAGCTACTATCCAACTTGCACGTAGCAGTAACTCGTAACTACTAAACAATGCGAATTACTGCACTGTAGCTACTCGTCAAGCTGACTTACACTCTAGCTGGCACTGTGTAAACTAGCCATTATATCCACGTGTGTAACATAATTATTTCGACTTTCGATGTAGACGAAGTTTTTGAAATTCGAAAATACTACTCGTGTGCCAAGTTTTATTCAAATCCTTTGAGAAGTGAAGAGGTAAAATGCCAGTATGAATTATATTTATAACCGGCTGCCCCTCGCATCTTCGTCTGCGTCACATTTGTCATTAATGATCCGCTCCTATTGGTCATAGCGTGATGTTATCTAGCCTATAGCCTTCCTCAATAAATGGGTTATTTTTTCTGAAATTAGCGCGTTGAACCAAACAAAAAAACTCTTCAACATTATAATATTACGTTTAGATTATATAAATTTAAATAGCCCCTGGCAAATCGACACCCTACTTACCGTATGACTCGCCTCACTTTCTGCCGGTGCTCAAGTCTTGTAGTTCGCTACTGTCGTCGCTAGAGGCGCTGGCCCCGCAGCCGTTGGTGACCGTGGACGTGGGACCGCCGGCGGCGGCCGCCATGGCCATCGACAACGGGATGGTGATGAACTGCGGCTGGTTTGATGATGATGCTAAGGAGAGTGAAAGTAAAATTAAAACGAGTCATTAAAATCCCTTCACAAGTAATTAAGTCGATATTTTAGCGGGTGGGTATTGAAAGCACCAATCGGCTTGATGGTTGAAAGAACGCACTAGGCGTACTTTTAATTTGAATACCATTTGGAATAGCTTGACATTTCTATGAAAGGATTTTTTTTTTTGTTATTTATATATACATAGAGACTCATAAAATGGATCTTTAAACGCCATAAAGAAGGTTGTTGGAGTCAGCATGTACAGAGCGGTCTACACTGCAGAAGACCGCTTGACTCGCCGACGCGTCTTATCGGGTCGCGATCTTCAGCAGTGAGAGAACGATGTAGAAATAGTTGGAATTGAATTTTCTTAAAATTATTTTTATAAATTTAGTACGATCCTGTTATGCCCCACTGCAGGCCAAGGTCTTCCCAAATGCTTCTGTAAGGTTTCTGATAACTTTTGACGCTGAACCTAACAAATTATTCATAGCTAGAAATCATTATTTTAAAACAGTACCACAAAACTCACCACCTTCCTGGCCCTGATTAGCCAGTCCCAATATAAAACCATGAGGATAGCCCATAGCCAGGTTCCCCAGTCCAAGGTTGGTGCCGATGCCGTCCAGCCCAGCAAGAACTCCTGAGTGGTACAACATGGCTCCTCCGGGCATCTCCAGCTTGGGCAGGAGTTTGGGCAGGGATGGGCACGGCTTGCTGCTGTCCGCTTCTTGGGTGGTCGAGGATGTTGACGCTTGTGGTTCATTGTGAGATTCTCTGAAAAAGTCAAATAGTTTGTGATTAAGCTAAAAAAATATGTGAGTGTTCCCACTGGATTCATACAGTCCAGTGGAAACTCTGACCACCAAATGAAAAATAAATTGAAATCTCCCGGACGGCATGCTGAATTTTTATCGAGTTTTAAGCTTTATAAACTCATATTTTACTGTTTGCGGTTGCTGTCGCATGTTCCAAGCACCATCATCTTATCATTGGCAGACGGCTCAACTATATGTTAATAAAGCTTGGCACTATTGAAACTGAAATACCATGAACGTTGGTGGAAACGTATTCTACAGTGTAGACCACAAATTGCCACGCTTAATGTAAGACACCTCTAGGCTAGGTGCAGTGACAATCTTTGCATGAGAGTTTCATGAGGATTGCCGGAAAGGGTGCAATAGGCTAGTTTCCATCATCCACAAATTGCAAAACTATTTAATCCGTCAGTTAGAGTATTGAAAAATAATGGACACGTATTGTTTGTTTTTGTAAATCAATGAATATTGACAAAGATAAAACGCATCAAAACTCGAGAGTGGGGGCTCGTGACGTCACAACCCGCTAAAAATTATGCCAGGGAGTGACGTATTGAGAATTTGAAAAGCGTTGTAACTTCGTCAATTTTGGTTCCCGTAACAAAAGAAAAAATACGGGTCAAATATTTTTTGATAATCTAACTGACGGACTAATTAGATTTTTTCAGGACACAAGCCCATTGCACAAACACAAAGCACAAACGCAGCCCTGGACTGCAAAGACTGACGATGATATTGAATACCTACCTCTGTTTGGCTTCTCGCTCATTAGTATCGCACGTCCATTCTTGTTTGTGAACCTGCAGAAGCTTCTCACTGGGAGACTCTGGTTCACTGCCGCTTTCGTCTCCGCTATCCCCTGATGAGGCTGGTTCATCCTACAAAGAAATATTGTGAATTTAGCTAGAGTACTTGCTTCGTAATTTCAAGAGTAAGAATCTCTTTACAGGTTTTTCGACGTCAAAAGAACGGTTCCCAAAATAATATTTAGTTAGGTTGCCAATTTTTATTGACACATGTCTTCAACTTTAGCATGATAGATTTGAAAAACATAAATTCACAAACAAATATGTGTTTCCGCTACGTTTAACAAAGACAAATACTATTTTAGCCTTTCAACATAATGACCAAATTGATTAATAGTCCACCTGCACCTACTTGGGTTGCAGAATTTATTCGAAATAGTCACCGCAGCCCTAGAACGCAAAGGGCATTAGGAGGACCACGGATGGGTTTTAGTAAGTTGGTTTTAGTGTCTTCTGCTCCGACTTGACCAGAAGGAGTGATTTTATGATTTCCTATAATTACAAAAAAGTCCTACAACAAGGCATAAGCCTCTTCCTCGTTTTACACCAACCGCCCGATTTCTTTTAAGACCTTTCTCAAGTTATGATGGCAAAATCAACTTTCGAGTAGCAAATTTGATTGTAAAACAGATATTTATCAATCGACAAGTACCTGCCGAAGTGCTATTATTGTTTAACAGTGTAATCTGCATATTGATTACAAAATTAGCTGCTCAGGTGTCCGGTTCCCGAATAAAAGAAAGTCACAGGTCCTTATCACGAGATTGATCGGCGAAAAAAATTCCTTGACAAATTAGTATCCACTTATTGAAATGTCTTTTGAATTAATAATGTGCATACAGCTAAGGAGTGAAAATTCCTCGCCGGAGTCTGTGTTTCCTGATAGCTATGACTTAGAGGGTTAAGTCAAGAGTGAATAGGTTGCTTCCAGGCAAGCGTGTTTTATCTTCAACCACTCGATCATCGCTTTCCGTCAAGTGAGATTGGGGTCAAAGACGAGCCTATCAATAGCAAAAAAGCAGAGTTATTAGTGTAGTAGGTTTAATTCCGAAATTGTGGGAAAATTACTAAAACTCTTACAGCGCTGAGAGTGCTATGTTTCAATTTAAAAATAATGGCGCCGGGGAATAAAACCCAAGTGAGTTACTTTGTAAAATGGTTTCGAAATGAAAAAGTGTCCGTTCTATTCTAATCATTAAAAGTAATTAAAAAAACTAGGAATAATGGTAAAGGTTTCGTATGTGTTGATTCATAGGCCACTTTTTACCATGTCCTTTTAATTTGATGCTCTGTGCTAGACATTCAGATTCTCAAAATCACTTTAATCAAGACTGCCTCCCTAGAAATTGATGGTAGTCTACGCTCACTAAAGTCTACAGTCTGAAAATCTTACTTTCGAACGCGAAAACCTCACCGTTATTTAACTTTTCTCTTTACAAGGCGCACTTTTAATCCGGCACAGGTGCTACTAAAACTGTGCACTTACCGCGTTTTAGCGCGAGCGTGTAAGAACGTCTGTTGGTGCTAGTTACCGCGTTATATCGCGTGTCAGACGTTAGAACTTAAGTGGAATGGGACTTAGAGTAAGGGAAAATGTGTTTGAGCCTTTTAGGTTATCTATTTTGAAGAGTTTTGATGTGGGCGGTGAAATGGTAACAACGTTTAGGACCTTCATAAAGTTGAAGGTGTCTGGCCCAAATATAGTTTTCTTTTATATTTATAAATGCTTTATTGTACCTACACCAAAATATAAAAGCATAAAGAAAACCTTAAACTGAAAAAAATCTACAAAATAATGGTGGCGTTATCGCAATTCTCATCTTTGTGCAATTTTAAGGTAGGTACTAGTTCTGATTTTAAGTCATAAGTGCCTGGCTCTAGGTTACCAGCCCGAAGGATCGCCCAACTAAACTGGCAGTGGATAGGCCCACATTGCTCGCAAAGCAGACGACGACGGCCGAAAAGTTCTGGAGTGGCATGACCTGGTGAAGGTTGCGGGTAGCCGATGGATGCGAGACGCACAGGACCGGTCGTTGTGGGACGCTTGGGGGAGGCCTATGTCCAGAAGTGGACGTCTTTCGGCTGATATGATGGTGATGACCTGGCTCTAGAGCCAGCTACAAAAAAATCTATCAGCAGTAATGACTACCATCACCAAACTGGCTGTTTCCAAGTAGTCATTCGCAATAATATCGCATCACTGATGCATAGAACGCGGGTAGGTTGCAATAGCATCCTAGAAGCAGTGGTGGAGAGTCCGTACTCCCCTAGACTGAGGTACTTTGTGGAGAGTGGTCAGCTATCATTGCTCTATCGTTCTCTGCATGACCTGCTTCAGAGCTTACTTCATTGGTTGTTTTTACACTAGTACCTTGTGTAAAAACGAAACGGATCATATAATCTCCTGTCACGGTGTTTGCTGTCGAACTCCACCGAAACAGTTTGATGGTTTTTTCGTGTATACTCAGTAGAACTGAGAATAGTTCGTAGGCTGCTTATTTTTTTTTTGGCAATACAACGTTTACCCGGTCAAATATTAACATTATACCTATATACACGTGTCATCGTGTAAGTGAATATCAACCAAATACATTATGAACTTCAAATAATCGCTTATACAGCGTTCAGTACTATTTATATCTATTCAAGAATAAATGGTCGTAAAATATTCTCTGCAATGTCCAAAAGCAATCAGAACCTTAAGAGCGGCCAACCCGTAATACCTTTCATACAAACGCTCATACGTGATTATGCCGTTAAAACATTATCTATAATTTATTTTTTAAGTAAATACGTATCTTGTGCACTATATTTAGGTTTCTATCAAAGCAAAAAATAAAAATTCGGAGAAACAAGTTCAGTATAAGTCTCCGAAAATCGGCTATTTTTCACAAATTTTACCTGCACTTAGGCCGCTCATAATATACTCATTAATTGTAAAAGTAAAGAAAAGATTGCGATAGAAACATTGCAAATGTAATGGAGATTCTACATGACTAATATTTATTTCACAAACTTGTGAAGCTTATTCATAAAAACGTATAACCTGGAACAAGTTTTTCGAGAACTATTTTTTGTTCAATATTATCGCGTTCTCACTTGCTTGTTAGTTTTCATACACTGCGCTAGATGAAACAACAAGCTTTTCAACCATGCTCGCGTTGGCGATAGACCGATCGGGAAGGGCCCTCTTAACGACAAATAATGCCAAGTCATACTCATCCAAAATCCAACAAATAACGCACGCAACTATTGGCCATTGTTACCTGCGCGCACGCACACTTCGACGTCACAACGTACACACAAGGCCTGATGACGTCACAAGATAAATCACAGCGGTAATTAGTTGGTATCGTCCCATCAAAGCAGCACAATTGTTAATAAATACCTACATAGGTTGATTTCCAGGGACGCGGCTGAAGATACCATCGTGCTTACTGTTAGGGTTAGGTTAGGGAGGATAAGGCGGAAAAAACGTTAGGTCCGATGGATTTTTTTTTAACTCATGGGCAATAATGACGATCCTACATACCTACAAACTTTCATCTAATATGTTACCCGTTTTGTAGAAGTCACGCAACTCTTGAGGAGTAACTTTCACTAATTTCAAAACTGTGTTTTTTTTTGACATAGCAAAAAAAAGCCGAGCCCCCGCTCTTGATCATTGATGCGTTTTAACTTCGTAAATATTGATTTATTGATTTGATAAAGTAAAAATTGCGTGTCCAATATTTTTAGATACTAAACAGACGGTTTTTAGGGTTCCGTAGCCAAACGGAACCCTTATAGATTCGTCATGTCTGTCTGTCTATCCGTCCGTATGTCAAAGCCACTTTTTCCGAAACTATAAGAACTATGCTGTTGAAACTTGGTAAGTAGATGTATTCTGTGAACCGCATTAAGATTTTAAAAAAAAAAACAATAAATTTTGGGGTCCTATACCTAAGTATAGGACCCCAAAATTTATTGCTTTTTTTAAGTTTTTGTGAATTTAAAAAAAAAATTGAGTTTCAGTTCTAAAACTGAAACTCAATTTTTTTTTTTCATCTAACCGTAGTATCTACGGATAGGTCTTCAAAAATGATATCGAGGTTTCTATTATAATTTTTTCTAAACTGAATTTGCGCGAGAGGCACTTCCAAAGCGGTAAAATTTGTGTGTCTCCCATATAAACTTCCGCCGAAAATTGGTTTGAGCGAGATCTAGTAAGTAGTTTTTTTTTAATTCGTCGTAAATCGTAAACCGCACTTTTGCTTATAAAATATAGCACAGGTATATACGGAACCCTCGGTGTGCGAGTCCGACTCGCACTTGGCCGGTTTTTTTAATCAGGAATCATCGCTTTTCAAACGTATATTTTCCATACCAAACATAAAGGCATATCCACACAACTCTAGCGCGACTAGCTCGCGTGGGCGTTGCCTTTATTCGCCGACGCACTAAATAATAATAATTGTGCTTAGTTAACTACCGTTTAACGCATTCGGCTTTCTTCTGTGCATCTGATAAGTCTAGTACAGTCGGGAAAAAAACGAAGATTTATTTATTGTTCGTGGAACTTTTATTTCTCGTGTTTGTATTTACGCTAGTACTATGATATCTGTGTCGAATTGTAAGGTTTGAAGTTGTTTTGTTTCGTTGTTGGAGTTATCGATAAAGGTGACATTTTTCTTTTTGACCTTACTAAGGAATCTTCAGACGTACAGAGGTAATAGAACAATAATTGGAATAAATATGCGCAGATTCAGGCTGTATGTTTTTTTTTTTGAAGAATGGGAAGTCATCAAATAACCGCTCCCGATCTGGGCACAGCGGAAAGGAGTGTCAGACTTTTACTGACTAGATCCTATGCGTTTTCCTTCATATGCCCTTTGCGTTCCAGCGCCGCAGTGACTCTTTCAAACGGTTTCAAGTCACGAGACATGATACAGGATTCTTCGATACACAATGGTTGCCTAAAAACAAGATTAGTAACATTAGTATTATATGTATTAGTAACACTATTGACTGTCAGATACCAAACTCTTTAAAAAAAAACACAGATGTCATAAATACTCGTACAGATTTCCGAGCTTACGATTCCTACTGGGAAACTAATTGTAAAACGGGAGTAATGGCTAACATTTGTGTGAAATGTCCAAGGATATTATTATTATTATTATTATTATTATTATTTAGTTTAACCTAATAAGATTCTCTACTTGAATTTGGCGTTTTCTTTTCGGTAAAATGAAATCAGGGTTATTTGTAAAACAAAGTCCAAAGTCAAAGTTGTTTATAATCACGTGTACTTTCACTTCCTAAAAAGTTGTTAGTGTAACCCTGTATTCATTAGATATTAAAACCAAGTTCTATTTATTATTTTGCAGACTGTACCGCTGGGTGGCATTAAGTGTCCGCTGCTACAATCGGTCGGTGCGCTGCACCGTTTTTGGACGCTACAGTTTGTTTACCAGCTTGTGACGTCACAATGCTACAGTTCCCTCATTATTGTGCTAACTGTAAATTAACTATTACTGTGTTGTTCACTTAGATATTCGTTTGTTAACGAATTAAAGCTTGCTCTATGGAAACCATGAGTACTTTAGGAGTAGGTACATTTGATTTGAAATTTGAAAACATTAACTTCAACGATAGATCCTTAGAATGTGGTGCGTGTGGACGTTAATGGCACTAGTCTAGACTACCCTCTGTGCCCCAAAAGGCATTAACGTGATGATGGTCAGAAAGAACGATGGACCATTCATTCTTCAGTTCGATAACTTTTATCTAAGGAATACAATTAGCGTTATGTCAGCTTTTATATAGAAAATATGTGAATGAACCATAATATGTTTTCTCCAAATTAAAGCTACCTGACCATTGAAAAATCGCAAAACGACCATAGAAAGCAACAGACCAAATCGGAATAAGGATGAAATTATCATAAATCACCAAAACCCGGTCATGAATAATGAGGATTACGTTCTGAAGTACGAATCAGATATGAATCACATAATTACAGTCCAATGCAATTATAATTAAGATTAAAAGAGATGCATTGATAATTAAACTGATGAGTTATGGTAGTATTCTCTGAATGGTACAGCACAAGAGCTTTCAAACAATGACTGCCTTCCAAGTTCCAATAAAGTAATTTTTCAAAAAGAAATCTATAACATAAAAATGAATCGCTAAATGTGTTGGTAAGCGCATAACTCAACAACGCCTAGACCAATTTGGCCAATTCCTTTTTTGCTGTGTTTGTTATCATCAGGAGAAGGTTTTTAGGTAAAAAAAGTTGCCAGTTGACGGGAGCGAAGCCTCGGGGGACAGCTAGTATTACATAAAATACAAACACTGGATGAATGGGTGCGGACAAGGCGGTCAAAGAAAACATGGATGGATTGTGCGTCGAGTGATTTAGTTTTTTTTATTTGGAATGGGTCTTGTTCTTGACTTTCGTCTTGGTCAGAGATGACAGAGACAAAGTCTACGATGGAGCGAGCTTACCCAGAAGGAGACTGTTTACTCTAACTTTGAAGAGATTAGGGTTGTAGGCGTTTGGAAACATAGACGCAGGCAGAGAGTTCCACTCCTTTGCTGTGCGCATTATAAAAGACGTTTGGAGTGTATGAAGATATACTTATGATTTGTCTCGAGCGCATACGTCACAAGGTGCGGACTGAGTGGGGGTCAGTCTGTATTCAACCGTCAGTCGAGCAGCACGTGGTGATGCGTAGGCAAGCCAAATACCTACTATTAGTCAATACATTCCGACGACACCACAGTGATATATTTGAAAAAGGTGCTAGTGATAACGCGACTTTTGTAAACATCGAAGGAAGGAAAACGCATGTTACGCCGACCTTCAGTAACAAGAGTAATATATAATAAGGGCAGGAAGATGATGGATGCCAACAAATACTTACCTTCGAGGGCATTCTCTCCAGGGATGGGGAAATTCATCAGGGAAGAAGCATCTGAAGCATTGCCTGTCTAACAGTATGGAATAGGTTCCCTAAAATTTTGTGGTAGCTCCCACACTGAACTGCTTCAAGAATCGATCTGACGGACTAGATACATATCTCCAAGCTATTTGAAACAGGCTCAGTGTAACTGTTAGTGGGTCTTATCAAATGATATTACTTATCCAATATCCATGTTAATAATCACAATGCTCGGTGGGCGAACGGTATTTGATAAACATAAGGACAACAAATTAGTAAAAAAACAAAGTTTTTAATTTTGTTTATCAAATGAAAGGAATTATTGTGGGCAGATGAAAATTGAACATTCCCTCCCCACTTATCTCCCAAACTACTGAGCCCTATTTTAACAAAGGAAGCCAGTTACAATGCATTGTTTATCGAATAAACTTAAAAATGTATTTTATTTTCAGGATCCACAACACCTCTTGCAGCAATTTTAATAAATACGTCTCCCAAAGAAATATTTCACGGAAATACAATCGCAAGTTTCAAGCAAGCTGCCAACTTTACAAAAGCCAGGCCGTGATAATTATTTGAACATAGGATCAAAACATAGCAGCAAGACCAATATTTGCGAGGAATTCAGTGCCAATGTGGAGTAACGATATACGTCCGAGAACAGTTCAGCACACAATGTGGTAAAAAATTTACGAATTTCGAAGACTGAACATTATTAGAAGATTACCTGCGTTACTTTTAGCTTAAATGCAGGGTTCTTCTGGTATCTTTCGGTATCACATCAATTAAATCATCATCATCCGCCTAGCCTTTTCCCAACTATATTGGGGTCAGCTTCCAGTCAAACCGGATTCAGCTGAATACCAGTATTTTACGTGGAGCGGCTCCCTACCAGACCTCCACAATCCATTAACTTGGTACTCCTTGGCAAGACTGATGTCAGATTTTCTGGCTTCTGACTATCGTAACGATTGCCAAAGTTCTTCAAATAACAGCTTTTCGTGCTTTCTAAGGCACGGAGGAAACTCGGTATGTTAAGATGGTAACTCATCCACAGACAAACCTCGGCAAGTGTTGCTTAACCTTGAAGATCGACCTGTGTGGCTGTTATTAATTAATCAAATGTCTCAACGAATAGAGGGAGCCACTCCCACTTCGATTTAATACAATTATTTGGTATTAATGAATTAGGTGACTGTTTTTTTAATGTTTGTATTGTTATTTTTGTTTTAAAAAGAAAGCTTTATATTATATTGTTTAGAAAACATTACTTAAGACTTACAACTTTTTCAGGTAAAAAATATTTATAGTAAGTAACTTAAAAAAACATTTTTCTTCTCTGGAAATACCGAAAATTGGAGTTCCTGTTCATAAATCTAGCGCTAAGATTGTTCATATAAAATATTAGCCATTTAAATTAAAAACATAGTCTTATTTTCCTCAACAATCAATTTAATAAAAATACATAAGTACCTATCAATAAAAACTTCTTTCACTCGAAAATCCAACCAAATCTTTCAAGAAATAACTACTTACTGTAGCCGTAAGCAGGAAACATGTTATAAATCACCACAAGTACATTACAGATCGAACAAAAATCGCCATTACCGCCATATTGGATGCACAGGTGCGCTACGCAAGTGATACGAGGTTCGCTCCCATCACGTGACTTTTTTATTTGAGTAACATAAACATTTTCATCATGAACTGACGTCATTGTGACGTATGTTGTTTAGCGATTTTTGGAATTGGTATGCTAGAGTATAAATTAGGAATAGTAAAAAAAACAGTTGGTTGTGTTTTATTTATCAATGAGGTGTATAATGCTTACGTGTGTAAGCAGTACATATGGTGGCAATAAGTGTGTAAGATATTATTATGCCTAAATTTTAGAGAGGTTAATTCGATACCGATCCAATAATCAGATAACGTTGATTAGTTAGGCATCAATGGATTGAGTGAAGTAAAGAGAGTGGAAAGTATCCGATTAGTATTAATATTTGACCTCCATCATAATAAAGATAAGTTAAGGTAGGTTTTCTATCATATGAACGTATAACACGGGTAAACGTTCAATGTATTTGCATTAGGCCAATAGAATAGTGGAGCTAATTATAAGCCCTAGCTATTGAAAATAAAAGAAAAAAACCAGCGGCCAAGTGCGAGTCTCTCACGCAAACTATTCAGTTTAGAAAAAACTGATATTAGAAACTTCAATATCATTTTTGAAGACCGATCCATAGATAGCCCACATGTATGGGTTTGACGAAAAAAAAAAATTTGAGTTTCAGTTCTAAGTATGCCCCCAAAATTTATTGTTGTTTTTTTTATTATTATTTTTGTGAAAATCTTAATGCGGTTCACAGAATACATCTACTCACTAAGTTTCAACAGCATAGTTTTTATAGTTTCGGATAAAAGTGGCTGTGACTTACGGACGGACAGAAAGACAGACAGACAGACATGATGTATCTATGAGGGTTCCGTTTTTTGTGTTTAGGCTACGGAACCCTAAAAACGAGTCATTATTATTAATTTCGTAAATATTTTTCAAAACTTGCGTCAGTGCGATGCAATCGCAGTAAATTCCAACTATGGGTTTCTAAGAAGTTGGTGCGACGTCATACTAAATTGGATTCAACCGTGAATAAAAGAAAAACAGACCAAGTCTGTTACGCCTACGCAAATCGTAAGAGACGGTTGAGAAAAAATATATTATTTAAAGCAGCTGTGTTATAGTACAATCGCTAGAGGCATCCTAGGAAGACGTACTAACGTCACTACATAAGGTATATTTTACTGAAAATGGCTCACATTTACTGAGAAAATTGTGCCCAAATCTCGAACTTAATCTTAACAATCTCGTTTTAATAATACATTTTAAATAAAAATCAGTTTTCCAAAACTAAAATTAGATTTAATACGAGAGCAAGCATAATTTATTTATTCATAGAATGAAAAGTAGGTTATATCGCGGGTGTGATTTTTTTTCGATAGTTTTAATATAGTCCTCAATATGTAAGTCTATTATTATTATTACACCAATAAAAATTAACAGTTTCTGTTATAAAAAATATTAATGACCCATGTCGAAATGCAAAAACGTCGAACCAAGAGCGCACCGTATCGACACAATCGATCGATCGTATCGCCATCGATCGTGTTCGATACATCGATCGCACGATACGATACAGATGCTCGTAATAACACGAATTTGTACCAGACTATGATTTCTGTGTCATTTTAAACACGTAATTTATAGTCTTCAAGATAATTATTGGAAAAGTATTGTATGGCACAATGTTTAATGTGAAAAAGATGAATGGAATAATTTGTGGTCAGTTTCGGATAATTTGGTTAATGTTACAGTTTTTTTTTTTTTAAAATATGAGGTTGTGCTACTGTCAGTCTCATTGAAATTATCAAACAAAGTAGCTTTACAGAAGTTTTCATTATAATTGTCAACAATAATCTGCTGTCTGATCTCTAGAGATCTTTGAATTTGACAGCCAATTCTACTAATTTTAACACAAATTTCGCATTCGCATGTCAATCGCAAGCTGTCAAAGAAGTGTTAATTTTTACACATTTTTGACAGATTGCGATTGTAATGTCTTTGAATTGTAAAAAAAAAAACTGAATTCAAAAATATTTTTTGCAAGCGATGACAATATAGTGACACAAGGATGGCTTAATCAATTACCTAACAAGGTGTCTAAAGCCTTTCGTCGTACAACAATTTACATTATTTTTAACCTAGCACTAGTCTTCATAGTCCTACAATAAACCAATTATCGCATCTCCATCCACAGCATCAACTTTTTACCCAAAAAAACTCAAAACCAGATTTTCATACGGCAAACAGGACTCACCGATAAAAATCTTCGGATAACAACGAAAAGCTTCGCGTTATTTCCACCGAATACATTGTAAATCATTATTCAAGGACCCCATACAAATGTCGGACATACATACGAGCTAACAAACATGTGTATAGTGAAGAATTCCTATTATACCGGCCGGAATGCGTCTGGTTGATTTTGAATGGTCGCTTATTATGCACCCATTTACACCCGAGAAGCGGTCACGGAGATGCTGGTTGGCTGGATGAGACTTAAGGGTCGGTTTGTGATTGATTGTTTTTTGGGTGTTAAAAATGTTTTTTAATCAAAACTCTAATAAAAAGTAGTAGTTCGTCTATTTTACTGGCCGCGTATATCGCAGTCTTTGTTATAATAAAAGTTGACTTAGAAATTTAATTGAGGTTTCTCAGGCGTTCCCCTATGCCAAACGTGATAATGAAAGTTCTCTTAGAGTCTCACTTAATTAGTTAACTGAAGCATGTTACATCTAAGTATATCACACGAAATCATAGCTTATTATTAGCCAGGATATGCACAAAACAAGAACAATTTTTCTCTTGCCATAATCTCCATTCAGTCAAAATATGTCCACTAAATATTGTTCCCTTTTTGTAAACGTAGCCACACACGACCTGTATTCTCCATCCACAGCCAGTAATCACTACTATCAACCAGCCCAAAACGAATCGTAACTGATAAATCTGCCATTTCGAATTTTAACGTAGAGAAGGCAGTGCTACTAATCCTATTATTTTTTAAACCAAGTTCGCATTAGCATGTCAGTCGCAAAATATCAAAAATGTATGAAAATTGAGGCTTTTTGACAGATTGCGACAGAAATGCGAATGCGAATGTTGCTTTAAAAAAGTAGGTAATTAAAAAGTATCGTTATGAATGAACTCCTATTAAAAAGTATAATAAATTAACGACAAATAAAAACTTTTTAAAACCGAGCTCTTAGTTTTCGTGTTCTCCTCAGCAAGCCCTTTTGATACCCATACTGTGGTAGTGCAGTAAAAATAACTAAGTAATCCGCCATCTTGGATGATCC
Source organism: Ceramica pisi (assembly GCA_963859965.1). NCBI lineage: Eukaryota > Metazoa > Arthropoda > Insecta > Lepidoptera > Noctuidae > Ceramica > Ceramica pisi. The sequence goes on from OY982542.1 coordinate 3,524,154, forward strand.
GCCATATTGGAATTAGTATGACGTCACATAACCAAATTTCAGCTCAATCGATTAAAGATAACAAATTTACAATTCAGTTGCAAAATTCCACCAGTAAAACATACATACATTGCAAGTTAAATAAAAGCTTGTAATTAGAAATTAGTAAAATTGGCCCTCTTGTCGAAGTACGTGTCTTATTTTAAACGGCCACTTCCATTAAACTTTAACTCCACAACGAAGATACGAAAACAGTAGCCCAAAGGCGTTTGATACGCATCTCGATAGTGCAGTAACAAGGCCCATGTTCGTGTCAATCGCGCTAATGTTGCCGCCGAGGCACAATTGGTAAAGTGCATGTATGTGTTACGTGCATACACATGCACGTCTGGGATGATAGCACTGAAGTTATTGGTCCTGAAAAGTGGTGGTGTTGGCTTTCTTCGTGGTCGTATGTAGATGTTCGTAGTGGGCGTTTGTGTTGGGTATTAAGGTTAGATCTGAAGCGGTCCTTTGATTTTTTCTTAGGGTACCTCTATAGGTACCCTAAGAAAAAATCAAACGAATGACATCCCACTGAGGCCTATGCCTCAGTGGGATATCATTCGTTTTGTTAATTTAAAGAAGTTGGAGTTTATTGTTGCGTTGGAAAAGATGATGTATTAAATTGGTCCCAAAAAACTAGGGGATTCTGGGCATGGCCAACTTTAGTAGGAAAAAAATATTCAAATTCATGTGGCATATCATCTCAACGACAAGCAATGTCAAAAACTTGTCAAAATGTAAGGAAGTTAGTGTTTTGATAGATTGCGGTTGTGATGCTTTGAACATTTCTTAAAAATCAGGTTTATTGTATTTATTCTATTCTGATTTTTATTTGTTGTTATAGCGGCAACAGAAATACATCATCTGTGAAAATTTCAACTGTCTAACTATCACGGATCATGAGATACAGCCTGGTGACAATCGGACAGATGGACGGACAACGGAGTCTTAGTAGTAGGGTCCCGTTTTACCTTTTGGGTACGGAACCCTAAAAAACTATAATTATTGAGTGATAAGGATTTATTCTTGACTCTAGACTAAGTCAGAGATGACAGAGACAAGAAGAAGACGGTTTGCTCTAACTTTGAAGTTGGAGTTTCCGTTGCTTATCTTTTAAAATTTATTATCTCTATGGCATTTACAGATCGTAAGTCAGCACCGCCTCAATAGAAACTAAACGACATCCATACCCCTACCAGTCTTGAAAGATACTGAAGCACAGTATCAAGTAGTTACATAAATATTGTCAACATCAAGTCAAATCAAATACAGCCCCAATCTAACAAATTGTAATACATTTAACATCCCACACGTACACCTGCCGACAAATAATCTGATTAACCTACAAACTAAACATTCGAGCAACAGATCTAACTAAGTCTGAGCTAGTCTAATCCGTAGTATTGAGTCTTGGTTCCGTAGGTACGGACCACAGAGTACGGAGACTAAACAATGGACACTGACATAGTTTATTTTGTAAATGATAAAGTGCACATTACCTATTTTTTTTTATTTTTTTTTTATACAAAACGGGGAAACTCTTGGCCCAAATCTCACCTGATGGAAAGTGATGATTAGGCCGAAGATGGAAGCGAGTTTCACCCGGAATCCTCTTACACAGAGGAACTGGCTATCATACCTCTAACTGCCGGAACACAACAATGCTGTTAACATTGTTGTTATGGCGACAGACTTAGACATGATGGTGGTAGCTTGCCAGGCGGACTTAGAAGAAATCCTACCACCAACCAAACCGAGCAAAAAAAATTTGCCCCCGCTGGGAATCGAACCCGGGACCTCTGGGTCTGAATCAGGTCTGTATTAGTTCAACCAAATTTATCATGTACCTAATCGATGGATGGATGACTCCCATGACACAGGTTTTCCTAGCATAGGGGTCATTGATCATGTTTTTTTTTGTTCGTAGTCATATTTTTCTTTAAATACGTGTCACCTGTAATATGTGTTTCATAATGCGCACAGCAAAGGAGTGGAACTCTCTGCCTGTGTCTGCTTCGTTCTGCTTTTAAAGATGGTAAATCATCAAATGACTCCTTCCGCCCTGGGTGAAGTAGAAGGGAGTGTTAGACTCTTACTGACTAAAACCAATCCGTGTTCCTCTTAATGTCCTTTGCGTTCCAGGGCCGCGGTGACTCTTTCGAAGAAATTCCGCAACAACGCTTACAACCCTAATATTTTCAAAGTTACAGTGAACAGGCTACTTCTGGGTAAGCTCGCTCCATCGCGGTCTTTGTCTCTGTCATCTTTGACCTAGACTAGAGGCAAACAAAACGTTTCAGAAACATTGACTCAAGACTAGGCATTGCCTGACAATAGAGCATATGCAACGAAAAAAATATGTAGGTACTGTTTCAATAATCGAAATAGTGAGAAGTTTTTGCATGGGGATATTGGGTTACCCGGTTACAATTTTCTGGAGATCGTATAGGCAGTCGCTTAAAATACTGGTATTCAGCTGCATCCGGTTTGCCTAGAAGCCAACTCTAATGTAGTTGGGAAAAGGCTAGGCAGATGATGGTTGTCCCTAGTCGCAATGAGCCACGTTCCGTGCTCTGTGAAACAGAACTAAACTTACACGGTGTCCAGTTTGTGTCCGAAGTGTAGCACTGATAGCGATCTGAGTAACGAGGTGGGGATTTGTGCTATACAGAACCTAAGGTAGTACTGACTTAGGGAAATAGGACATTTTGGTGTGTAAATACTACATTTTTGTGAGTGAAATTTTTGAATCTGGACGATTTTTGGCTTACAAGACACTAGACCTTTGCCCGCGTGTAAACTGTTTTGTTTTTGGAACGAAGTTCCTTATCGCGCGTTGTGAAAGGGGGCTGGACGGAAAAAATTCTCACGAAAAGTTGGCACGACACTTTTTGCTATAGTAATCTATTGTAAGCCGTGCGGCGTGCGCATGTTTCTCTGTCTGTCTCTCTCTCTCTCTCTCTCTCTCTCTCTCTCTCTCTCTCTCTCTCTCTCTCTCTCTCTTATAGAAAGCATGCCAGTATTCAAACTCGTTAGTCGAAGTCGAAGTCGAAGTCAGATACTAATGTGTTTTTGTTGATTGTATACAGGTTTTTTGTACATAATAAATAAAAGGAACTTCGTTCCGGGTGTCCCTTGACACCTCTCAACTTTTTTTAAGATACTACAGTTAAATTAATCTAAAGCTCTTTTCCAGGTCATGGTCCACCCTTGTACTATCTTCATGATTTCAAGCCGGAGCCTGGTGTTATTTTTTGACCGACGTCAAAAAAGGAGGAGGTTCACAATTCGGCGGGTATTTTTTTTTTCAGAATCCATTCAGGGTTTAAGGCGAGAATGATGAAATGAACAGACATACAAACAGCGATACTATCGCATTTAAATATTAGTATCGATTTTGGGAAGCTTCTTAGGAACAGTTTCATCCTATACTAGAATCATGCACCAAATTATTCATCATATTTATTAAAAAAAAGGGTTTCGAATGATGAACAATATTTTAGAAACTGACTATTTAGGATGCACAATAGATTTGTCCACTGAAAAATCTAATTAGTCTGTCAGTTAGATTATCAAAAAATATATGACCCTTTTTTTTTCTTTTGTTACGTAAACCAATTGACGAAGATTGCTTTTAAAATTCTCGATACGTCTCGACATGGTATAATTTTTAGTACATTCTGACGCCACGAGCCCCCACTCCCGAGTTTTGATGCGTTTTATCTTTGTCAATATTTATTGATTTTCAAAAACAAAAAATACTTGTGCATTTTTTTTTCAGTACTCTAACTGACGGACTAAATAGATTTGGTGGAAACTAGCCTATTGGAGACCATTTTCGTCACTCGTAAAGACTTTTTAAAGGACCTAAAATGTATCAGAATACAGATAAAACGACATCAGAAAAAATCTTCTAATTGTTCTAGAATAAAGTCAAGCGTCTTAACACATCTTACTCTATCCACATACAGAAACACTCACAGACAAGTATATAAAGTACATTAAGTGTAACTAAAAGACAAATAAGAGCAGACCATCGGAGTGTGTCTGTAGCAGAGGTGTTGACGCATGTCCATTGTACGCGGGTTCGATTCCAAGCGACACAGATAAGAGCTGACGGGGCACACCTGAATTTTAAACGAGCTCAAGTGCCAATTACTTGGGGTTTTGGTTATTTTTTTAATGGAGATTTGGTTATTTTTAGCTGAGAGCTGTATTTCGAGATGTGTCTCTTTAGAAAAAAAATTTAGGATACCGAGCATATAAGTACCTAGTCATTGAAAAGCTCGCGAACATCTGGCTTCGTTTTGCCGATATTCTGATGTTAGTGGACTGATTGAATTCAGTGAAATTAAAATAAAATGAGAGCTTAGTCAGAAAAAAAAAACTTAAGTCCTCTAGCTTTAATGCCTTCCGACAACAGAAACGTACTTATACAAGAAAACTACAAATGTCATAATTTACAATGGCCATAGGGACCTACCCCAAAATGAAGGTAAAGCTAAAGAGTTTTTGGCGCGCTAATCTCAGGAACTCCTGGTTCAAATAGAAAAAAATATTTTAATGTTGGATAGCCTATTTATCGAGATGGGTTATAGTTTATAGAATATCACGTTACGACCAATAGGAGCGGAAAATTTGAGGCCGACGAAGTTCCGCGGGTCAGCTATTAATTTTTATGCTAATTCTGGTAATCATAAATCTATGCAACAAAAAATAAAAAAGATAATAAACAATCTAAACAATCGGCCAACTTCTACCATCGGACATCCAGACGCACTGCAACTTACCATACCTACCTTGTTGGTATACCAACAAATCGCACTAATCGTTTCCAAGCGTCTTTCAAACTGCGCACAGCAAAGGAGTGAAACTCTCTGTCTGCGTCTGTGTTTCCGAACGCTTACAACCTAGTTAGAGTGAACAGGCTGCTTCTGGGTAAGCTCGCTCCCTTTGTCTCTGTCATCTCTAACCTAGATTAGAGTCAAGAGCAAATATTAATATTATAAAGCTGAAGAGTTTGTTTCTTTGCTTTAACAGGAACTACTAGTCCGATTAGAAAATTCTTTCAGTGTTAGAGAGCCCTTTTATCGAGGAAGGCTTTAGGCTATACATCATCACGCTTAGACCAATACGACGTTGCTCAAACGACGTTGCACGGGTCAACTAGTCTCAAATAAAAAAAAACAATCCATTATCAGATGGAACTGCTACAACGTGACCCCTGCCAACAAAACAAAATAGAACGCACAAGTCTTAGAATAATAACGCATAGAAACCTAGTACGAGTGCAAAAAGTGAGGAAACTAAAACTTAGCCTAATCCGTCAAACTTAGCCACCAGGCCGTCAGTACTCAATGTCACGTTCCGTCGAACACAGCTCGCGAGTAAATAATTGAAAATGACAGTTTGTTGCGTGAAAGGATGTTATAGCACATCAGGAAAACAAAAAAATGTGATAAAATAACATTTCACAAATAAGTACTCACATTCTATGCACTATTTTTACGTAAATCAATAAATAAAACAAAATTCTAATAACCTAACTTGTCATAACACAGTGTTGCTATTTGTGAGGAAAAAATACCCACATTGCTTTCATTCATGTTTTTCATTTTTGTAATTTTAAAATACAATACTTACTGTTAATTCATATCAAACCCGATGTTTTAACATTGTTTATAATTATAACCCATCAAGCATTCTAAACGAATTGAACAATATCTCATTCTTTATGCGATTTATTTCCTTTTATTTTGAAATAAATTGAATTATACCTTCCGAAAAAATATGTCATATTACATGAAAAATCATGTTTACCTTTTCCAGTTCCCAACAACATAAAATACTTGCCTTGATAGCAAAATAGTAATGCGTCTTCCCATATTTTGTGGGTAACGGCTTAGTAATGGTATCACTGAAAGCTATATCTGTGTGCGTTAGAGGAACGTAGACACATTCGGCTCACGCACACAAAGAAAATGAAGTGGACACACGATTTTGCTCGGGTTTTGTTCTAGACGCGGCTTCTATGCGTTATTATTCTAAGGCACAAGTGTATATTATTTTACTGACATTCTCGCCCCAGCAGGGGTGACAAACTTGCCATGTTACTTTTTCTGACACGGGCTTCCTTCATATACGCTGTCAATGTCACTCGTTGTCCCTTTTAGATTATATTTTTATACGTTTACTTCCCATATTTTGGTTAAAAAGCAAAAAAAAATATAGGAAATAACTTTCGAGTTTATTTTTCATTGTGGTTTGGAATTAAGGGTGGATATTGAGGGTGTTAGATGGGACGTTTTCAGGGTTGACGGGCCCTGATTGGAGTCGGAATTTATACGGACAAGTAATTAACATTGTGAAGTTAAGTTAGTATAAAAAAATATGTGCCTATTTAAAGGTTATGAAGATAGAGAGGAACTAATATGATAGAAATAAGCATTTTTTAAGGAGGAAAAATTAACAAATGACTCCTTGCGCTCTGGGCGGAGTGGAAGAAAGTGTCAGAGTCTTACCGGCTAAAACCCATCCGTGTTCCTCTTAATGCCCTTTGCTTTCCAGGGCCGCGGTGACTCTTTCGAACAAATCGCTCAACATTGCATTGCATACAATTTTTTTTATATTATATATTTTTCCTACTCCACCGCTTAACTTTTCTGATTAATTTCGTTCAGTTAAATCGTTTTTCTCTGGAAGTCGTCGGGCTTCATTGGCTCGGCGTTTTTCTGGTGGTCACCACTGTTTATTCTGGCTTTCAGAAGTTGCAGAGGTTGGGAATCTTGTACCACAAAATTCCGGAACATGTTATCGTTAAAATAGGCGATCAAATAAGGTAGGCAGAAACGCAAGTAAATGCATGCTTTCAAAATTTTATGATTATAGCTGAGTAAATCAATATTGTCGTGCAGTGTGCGGTATGAGCATTGTCATTCGTAGCCCATGTTCAGAAATGTCAGTTTTACAGGGTGATACAGAGACAAAACAAAATATAATGTAATGATATCCATGTTCAGAAAAGATTTTATTTGAATATCGCAAACTTGCTTTGATATCGTAATGGTTAATGGTAGCAGTCATTGCTGGTTAGTGTCCCGTTTTACTCATTATTTTATTAATTTTTTTTATGGACCTGCCTTGTATTCTGTGGTACAGTCGCAAGCATTAGGCCATTCGAAACTGTCAAATTTTACCAATCAAATTTGAATCCAATCCTTTTGGCAATAATGTTGAAAATCTAACAAAGAAAATTGATAGATTGTTGTAGATCAATGTGCTGGCGTCTGTGCCTACCCTTGGTTAAATGGTACAGCCTACTTTGTAGTCTTATAAAATACTGTAATATTATACAGCTGAAGATTTTGTTTATTTAGTTGAACGCGCTAATCTCAGGAACTACTGGTTCGAAATGAAAAATTCTTTTAATGTTGGATAGCCCATTTATCGAGGAAGGCTATAACTCGCTACAACCAATAGGACCAGAGCATTCATGAAAAATGTGACGTAGACGAAGTTGCGCGGTTCAGTCGGTATTTAAGTACAACCAGTACTTATATAAGCTTAATAAAAATACCAATACCCACCAAATGGGGTCCCCCATTTAGCTTAGAAATAATGTGAATCGAGTGAAGTAACATGCTCTGTAGCTGGTACAAAGGCAGGCTTAACCGATTACAGTACAATGAGATGTCGTAATTTCTAATGTTAATAACATAATAACAAGCTGGGGCCTATTTAGGATTGAAACTGTAACAGAACGGGAGCGTGCGGGGGGAGGCAAAGTGGGTTATGTTTGGTTTTGACATTTGGAGTTTTTTTTCTAAAAATAAATTTGATGGTTAGTTCATCATCTGCCTAGCCTTTTCCCATCTATATTAGGGTCGGCTTCCAGTCAAACCGGATTCAGCTGAATACCAGTATTTTATGTGGAGTGGCTGCCTACCAGACTTCACAACCCATTAACTGGGTAACACGGTATTCCTTGGCAAGACTGGAGTAGGATTTTATGGCTTCTGACTATCCGTAACGACTGCCAATGCCACATAAAATTATATATACCATACATCTAATTCTCGGAAACGGATGCAACATTCTATTGTCTTCAATTAGCGATAAGCTTATCCATTTACTGCTTCATGTTGTTCCTAATGAGCACCAATAAGGACAGAAAAAAATACATCCAACCTAATACATTAATATTAATTCTCAACAAAAATGTAAATTAAAATCGTAACTTACTTTGAAAACCCCTGCAATTCCCACAAATCATTAAAATTTTACGAAACTGCGATAAAAACGGGTGTTGCTTCAAATGTCCCAGTCCATTGACGCATCGTTACATAATAGAACTCTTTTGTATAACGAACAACCAGCAATGAACGCCTGTTTGTTTTGTGTTCGCGCTTGTTTCAACACCTCACTGGTCAGGCGATAGGGTTGAATAGCCCCGCCTAATTGATGAGTACGGCGAAATTGAAAACATTTATTTGTAAAACATATCTATGTTTTATTTATCTGGTTCGGTATACGCAAAAAGTTAGTTAGACGGATAAAATATAGATCAAAGTAATAACGCCATTAAATCTATTGGGTAAGAGATTAAAATCGTAACAATATTTGTGGCAGTCTAATCTACGGAATTAACAGCAGGATACAACATTGCTTTACTAGTGAGTATGAAAGAGACATGAAAGTGAATCATTTTCGCATTTAGTGCTAAAGCGATCTTCTATATCTTTCTAATAAGCTGTCAAAACGAAGTTCTTAGATTGTCACAAATATCTGAATTTACATAATTAACCCCGACAAGGAAAATGTAAGGAATGTAGAAAATAATTATAAGTTTAGTCTTTAAAGACAAATTCACGTTGAGAACATCCACTAAGAACTAAACATAGGCACCCCAAATACCAGGAAAATGGAGAATTTAGAAAACAAAATGCTTTGTTCTTGCAGAATGCTGCGGGTAGTCCAAGGATTCTGCAAGAAGTGAGGAACTATGAGGATGTTTTTTTAATTGTAATTCCCTGCCGGAGTCTGTGTTTCCTGATAGCTACAACCTGGGTGTCTTTAAGTCAAGAGTGAATAGGTTACTTCTAGGCAAGCGTGCTCCACCTTAGACCGCATCATCGCTTAGTATCAGGTGAGATAGCGGACTTTTGCCTATCAATAATAAAAAATAAAAAAAATATCAAACAACTCCTACCGCTCTGGGCGGAGCGGAAGGGAGTGTTAGACTCTTCACTATCAGAAAAAACTACTGTACAGATTTTCATGCTGTTATCACCAATGCATAGAGTGGTTCACGAGGAAGGTTTTAGTATATAATTTGTCTAGCAGGCGAAACCGTGGGCATCAGTCAGTACTGACTAAAACTCATCCATATTCCTCCTAATAGCATTTGCGTTCAAGGGCCGTGGTGATATTTTCGAACCAATTCCGCAACCCAAGAAGATCTATGAGGAAATGATGCTTAGCCAATAGGTGTGTCCTGAAAAAATCTAATTAGTCCGTCAGTTAGATTATCAAAAAAGATTTGACCTGTATTTTTTCTTTTGTTACAGGAACCAAAATTGTCGAAGTTACGACGCTTTTAAATTTCTCAATACGTCATGCCCTGGCATAATTTTAGCGGGTAGTGACGTCACGAGCCCCCGAGTTTTGATGCGTTTTACCTTTGTCAATACAAAAGCAAAAAAATACGTGTCCATTATTTTTCAATATTCTAACTGACGGACTAAATAGTTTTGCAATTTGTGGATGATGGAAACTAGCCTATTCTTCGGTATAATATATGGAGTTAACCAAATTTAGTGTTCACTCAGTAAACTTAATGGTAACGTCAGTAAACACCTAGTTTTATTTACCATCACGGCCTCAGTAATTGACTAAATTGCCTTAATCCTCAGTCTGTGTTCCGATGTTTTTACTGCCCCAACTTTACGCCCTTCCGCCCTAGTGGTTCCAGCCTCAATTTTATGCCGAACTAACTTTTGCCAGTTGGATCGCCCGCCTGAATACCGAAAATCATACTAGGGAAATATTTACTGCTGGGATATGGAATTAATTTCTACCCGTTTCTGTGTTTCCTGATAATTATGTCACCGGAAAGTGGCCAACTTCGTGAGATTGTACTTGAGAGATTGTAAACTTTCGATAAATTGTCAACTGAACATTTGGAATGCTTTTTTACGCTTCAAAATTTGATAGTTTACAACTTCTTGATTTCAATCCGCGAATGGAATCGAGAAATTAATAATTAAATTTTGATACGTAAAAAAGTCAAACGGAAAAACCGACCAAATGGGAGTCGGACTTCCACACAAAAAATTCCGTACCATAAACCAAAATAACACGTTTCTTGTATCGGAAAACAACCTACATACAAAAAGAATTTTGTTGGTTTTTTTAATTTGTTTTATAGCGGCAATAGAAATACAACCAGTTACGGTTCGTAAGATACAGGCCGCTGGCAGAGAGACGAATGGACGACGGACAGTGGGGGCTTAGTAACAGGGTTATCCTTCAAGTACGAAACCCTAAAAATGGATTTAAAAATATCTTATGTCAAAATATGTCTTGCAAATCCGTTTAGCCATTAAGGAGTGATTGATTTACAAACATACAAACAAGCAGACTTTTAATATATATTAGTAGGACTCCAGGGATCGGCGTAAAAGTAAGTGAGGTTCACTTCTTCCATGTTATTGGCTTTTCCAATCGTTATTTCGTTTATATGGTTATTTTATTTCGGGTCTGCATTTTGTTTTATTTTACGGCCCGTTTGGGTTCAAAGTTGCTGAGGTGTGCGTTTTTTATTGAGGTTGTTTGATTACTGGTAATCTATTGATACAGTCTTTTATTGATTCTGGTCATTCAATTGTTTACCTGTATTTGTATTTTTGGTATTGGTTTGACTCAAGTCTAGGTCAGAAGTGTTAAAGTGGTCGATGGAATAAGCAAATTTTTAACGCATGGGATCGATCGATGTGGTGACTTTGACGGAAGGCTATGTCTCAGCAGTGGATGTCTTTTGGCCAAAATGATGATGATGAATGTTCAATAGACTCCACTTTATGTAAAGCCCTACGGTGCCTAAAATTTAATAAGCGAAAGGCTTCTTTTATTTATTTAACACTTTCAGCACAATAAAAAAAAAAATTTACAAAAAAATTCAACAGATTTCCATAAAAAAAAAACACTACAAAGTAAAAAATAACAACAAAAACAATTTCGGAAGTCGGTGTTTTTGTTAGTTTCTTCGTATTTTGACACCGACTTCCGAAATTAAAGTTATTTTTTACTTTGTAGTGTTTTTTTTTATGGAAGTCGGTTGAATTTTTTTGTAAAAAGTTTTTTATTTTTCACTTTTTAGTGGTATCCAACACCTCACAACACCACTGCAAAATCGCAGAAAAGCAAAATACGCAATTTCGATTACTTGGATGACATAAAACCATCATCCAAGTAGACGAATTCCAGCTATTTCGATTAAAAATCCAAAGTTCGTAACCGATTTTGATAAAATTTAAATGGGACCAATCTGCAAGTATATTTTTTCAGATAAAACAAGATTTTTTCAAATCGGTTCATAATTGTCGGAGTTATGAGGTAACAAACATAAAAAAAATACAACCGAATTGAGAACCTCCTCCTTTTTGGGAAGTCGGTTAAAAAGTACAGAAGCGGACTTAATTCCATAGGCATTCTCTACCAGTCAACGTTTGGGTGATGCAGATAATAGTGTTAGGTGCAATATGGGGAATTCAAAGCCTTTACCTTAATAATAACACCTTTGAAATAATACTTCCCAAACCACAAATAAAAAGTGGTCAATTAAATTCAAATCCAATTCCAGAATCAAAACTAAGCAAAAAGCCCTGACTACAATTTTTAAACAGCGTTTTAGTTTTAGTGCACAAAAATTGCAAATTGAATCTCCATCTCAAAATTCCCGATTTCTAACGTACACCACTTCCCTTTCCAGTATTTTCGTACAAGGCACACGGAAGTCGCGACGGTCACAGTGCACAATAGGCGGCGAGATGAAAGCGCACTTAATATGCGTTACGTAATGGCTGCTAATGGTGGTCGCTGCTCATTGTTGTCTCCTTATCGCACACCATCGAGATTTGCCGATCTTTTTCCATTATTGCGGATGTGGTATTGTGTGTGTAGGATGTTTGTGGACCACACTCGTATTTCCGTGTTGTCGTGCATGAAGAGCATTGCTAACTAACTGACTTCCTATGGCCAGAATCGCTTGACAAATTGACAATTTAAAATAACGAATACCTACTTAAAAAAAATACAACCGAATTCGAAAAAAAAAGGTGTTTTTGTTGGTTTCATCGTATTTTGACAACGACTTCCGAAATTAAAATTATTTTTTTACTTTCTAGTGTTTTTTGTTGGAAGTCGGATGTATTTTTTTGTAAAAAGAATTTTTATTTTTAAATTTTTTGTGGTACCCCACACCTAACAACACCACTGCAAAATCGCAGGAAAGCAAAATATGCAATTACGTTTTCTTGAACGATTTTCAAATCGGTTCATAAATGACGAAGTCACGAAGTTATGAGGTAACAAACATAAAAACAAAACAAAAATACAACCTAAAAATAAATAAATAATAAATCCTTCTTTTTGGGAAGTCGGTTAAATCTTCGTTTTATAAAATGGAAATGTAGTGTTTTTTTTTGGAGTCGGTTAATTTTTTTTTGTAAAATGTGTTTACTTTTTCAGTGGTGATACTTGTCCTACTCAGGAATTGAAATAAGCAAAAATGGTCATAAAATCAAAACTACTGAGCGAAACTGAATTAAATTGTTACGGGACTAAATGGCAAGATCGAATCTTCGGTTCTCGGTTTGGATCGAACTTTGATTGCGGTCAGTACATCTAAACTGCGTTTAAAAGCTGTCAGTGTAAATATTCCATAGAAAATAATGATACTGACAGCTCGTAAACGTGGTTCAATTATTATTATATTGATCGCGTCCACTTTCATTGATAAAATCCACCCTAAATGTAATTTTGTCTAAAGCCCACGGAAAGAGGCCAAAGGATTTAGAACTCCGTTAAGGTGGATGCTTCAGGGTAGCCGGCGAAATTCAAATATTTTTATGTTTTTTGCAATTTGCAGGTAATTGTGAAGCTTTATGTTGAACAGAATACGATTCGCGATTGTAAAGAGCATTTATCCAAAGGATTATAACCGTTTCAATCATCAATATAACCTTCTAAGTTCATATAACTCGATTGAATGTAATTTCGTGAAAAAGTCATTCAATCGAGTTGTATGAACTTAGAGGGTCATACTGATAATTAAAATGGGTATAATTCTTTAGATAAATATGCGTTAAGGCCGCGAATCGTATTTTATTTAACATACAACTTCACACTGACCGGCAAATTGCAAAAAACATCAAAATATTTGAATTTCGCGGTCTACCCTGGCGCTTCCACCTTAAGTTGGCAATTGTTCCAGTAATTAAGTACTGGTAAACAATGGAGGCTGTTAAAATACTAAACCAGTTTTCTAATTTGTTGCCTAAGCTTAAGCTGCAATGGGTGAAAGTGTTAAAATATAATAAACCAGATACATATATCCAACTTCTCTGATTAAATGTCCTTAGTTTTACCAGCGCTGTGATATTTATTTATTTGTATTGTTGTAGCTTAAGAGTCCTATTACGAATCGTCAATGCTCGTTTGCAATAGACGAAGTTACGTTGGTCTGTGTTGGGAGTACATCTATAGTCCGCGAAAAAATTTTGATACTTACTAGTCTGAATAGGATTATAGTTTATTTGGGCGCTCGCGCGAGACTGAGGAGCGCGCGCGCTGGATTGATGCAGAATATACAGGGAAATTGAAAAAATACCCGAAACCTCTTAGGCAGTGAAAGTACACATGATTATAAGCAACTTTTGTTTTGGTAAAACTCCGAAATCTCGAAAAAAATATCAGCTGTTTCATACAAAATGCAGTATTTAGCCAATGAAAATGTATGAAACAGCTGATATTTTTTTCGAGATTTCGGAGTTTTACCAAAACAAAAGTTGCTTATAATCATGTGTACTTTCACTGCCTAAGAGGTTTCGGGTATTTTTTCAATTTCCCTGTATAGTACTTTAATTTTATTTCTTGTAATTTTGTTTTATTATATTGACAAACGAAAACTAACTAAACGTATTCATTGTAGATTGAAATTTTATATCATATTAATTTATTTGACAAAATTGTTTTTATTTGGAATATAATGGACGCTGAATCAAGACATTTCTGGCTTAAATTAGGTTTTCTTTACGTTTTTTTCCGTGAAAACTCAAGGAATTTAAAGAAATTCTAGAACTCCAATAAACAAGTAAAACATTCAACTTACCTTTTAGTAATTTCAGCTTTTAAAAGAATTGATTGTAACAATGTGAATTTGACCGTCAAAGTCCCATCGCCGACATTTTTTCTTGCAAACTGAGTTCGTAAAATATTTATAGTTAATTACACGAAAAGAAAAATGAAAATGTGTAACTCTAACATTACATTACATTACAAGAAAGAGACTGGCACTATCGTTATTCAGGATCAAATAATTAAAATATCTTACTGCTGCTGAAAACTACAGCGTCAAAAATCATGAATGTCCGTAAAAAATGTAATAGGACTCTTAAGGCGCGTCCTCGAGCAAAACGCAGCGCTAGCCGTTTTTTGTGCAGTTTTTTGGAGCTATCTACTCTTTATCCAAAATAAATATCAAATAATAAAAAATACATTAAATTTCGACATAATCTTGGCTTCAAAATGGTAGTTTTTTTTTTTTTACTAAGTAATCTCCTCACAACGAAACCACAGAAATTAGAAAAAAATACTGAAAACATGCATCTTCTCGAAAACGAAATTTGATTTTGTACTTACACTAATGGATAAGCAATTTAATTATGAACATTTTGGTAGAAGTATTTTTTTCAAACGACCAAAATTAGATTTTATAACGATTTTATATTCAACATTTTGAGCGTATTCGCTATTGTATCTCTTGCGCTCTTAATGAGGGAAAAAATGCTCAAGGTTATTTGGTCAGGGTACGGTCTTAACTTTCTCAACTTTTTTTTATGACATTTAGTTTGAATTATTTTACATTTATGTGTATTTTGCGAGTCCCGAATAAACATTTTTCTTTCTTTTAATTTTCAAATTTTGGCTAGGAACTTTGGCTAGGAATTTTGAGAGATGCTCGTGGCTAAATTATAACAGCCGCACAGGTCAATCTTCAAGGTTAAGCAACGCTTGCCGAGGTTGGTCTGTGGATGGTTGACCATCTTATCATACCGAGTTTCCTCCGTGCCTCGGAAAGCACTTTAAGTTGTTGGTCCCGGCTGTCATTTGGAGACCTTTGGCAGTCGTTACGGATAGTCAGAAGCCAGAAAATCTGACACCAGACGTGCCAAGGAGTACCGTGTTACCCAGTTAATGGGTTGTGGAGGTCTGGTAGGCAGCCGCTCCACGTAAAATACTGATATTCAGCTGAATCCGGTTTGACTGTAAGCCGACCCCAATATAGTTGGGAAAAGGCTAGGCAGATGATGACTAGGAACATTTACGTCAACTGTTTACCCTCTTTTCTTAGATGTATTTCTATGCGTGAGGGATGCGCAGTTGATGACAGAGTCTTTAGTTGCTTGCCACGTGAAATCGTGCATGTTCAAATGATCTGTCCATTTCTTGGGGGAACACAGAGATACTGGGTACGATGCAAGCCCATTATTCCCTGTGTTTATATAGGGCATCCGATTATTGCAAACGTAGCGTCGTAAGTTTGTGATATTTTTGAATCTGGGTGGGATTTTTCTGTATTTAAATTATCTGTTCCCATATGTTTAACTTCTAAGTAATATTATAAATGCGAAAGTTTGGTTGTTTGTTATTCAATCACGCCAGAACGGCTGAACGGATCTGAATAAAATTTGGGACAGAGATAGATTATAGTCTGGAATAGCACATAGGCTAGTTTTGGTCCTGGGAGTATGTTCCCTAGGAATCACGCGGGCGAAGTCGCTGGCAGAAACTACTGATCTAATAAAGATTTACAACAATCTTACGCTGTTCGCAATAATCCGGTGACTTACAGGAAGATATCTAGAAGATCTTTGACTAAGGGCCAGTTTCACCGGTTACGGATAAAGTGTCGGTTAGTTATCTGATGGATAACTAACCGACACTTATAACACTATAATGCTTTATAATACTCAAATACTTAATAAATCTGCCAGATATCGCTATCCGACACCTGTGAAACTAAAAGTTTTAGTTCATCTGCCAGATAAGTTCCTAATAGGCTAACCGACACTTTATCCGTAACCGGTGAAACTGGCCCTAAGTCTCTAAAATATAAAACCACCTAGTTAATATGCGCGGGTACATTATCATTTTCACCTAGTTCGAGCTAGTAACTACGTCATTATTTCGGATAAAATACCAGCGGAACATTGCTGACTGGTACATCTACATCGGAGCGATATTTTTGCACCGGTGCTGTACTTTCGGACCTACAAGCTCAACGCCCACGTTATACAGGGTGAGTGTAATAAATGCCGGAAGTTTTTGAAGGATTTCTAATTTCAGTAGACACTTCGTTTTGATATTGAAAAAAATAATTCGTCATTTATCTAGCCATTTCTTTTTTATTTGTGAAGGGGATGCTCTTGACTCTAGTCCAGGTCATAGTTAACAGAAACAAAGTCGACAATAGAGTGAGCATACCCAGAAAAATCGTGTTCAATCTAACTTTGAAAAGATTAAGGTTGAATGTGTCCGGACACATAGACGCAGGTAGAGACTTTTACTCCTTTGCTGTGCGCATTATGAAAGACGCTTGGAAACGCTTAGTGCAAATTGGTGGAATAGCAACAAGGTAAGGATGGTAAGTTGCAGTGCGTCTGGATGTTCGATGGTAGAAGGCCGGTGGGATGAGATCGTGGAGTTCTTGGGTACATTCTCCGAAGTACAATCTGTAGAAGACCGACAAGCAGGCAACCTTGCGGCGATGAGCCAAGCTGTCTTACTAAGTTGCGGTCCATTTCTAGTTATCCTGAACACTGATCCGCGTGGAATATTTACTTGGTGTAATGATGCTCCTTGGTAAAACTTTTGTTAGACATTCGGATTTCTGACATCCGCTGAATTCTATTGATAACTTTGAGCGCGAAGGATTTTAATTGACTCGAGTCGATGATTAACTCTGTGGACTGTTTTGGTTCAGTAGGGGGCTTTTTTACTTATCTTACCTGATGGTATAAGATGATGCGGTCTAAGGTGCAGCACGCTTGCCTAGAAGTGAGCGAGTGAATGAATGGCTATGTTAATTATAGCATTGATGGCTTTCATAACATCCCTTAAAGTGCAGGTGTATTGGAGCTTGAGGAACTCCAATACGTGGCTCATGAAGGATAGTCTCGTAGGCAGGAAAAGGACACTAGGAGGAACACGGATGGGTTTTAGTCAGTAAGAGTCTGTCACTCCCTTCTGCTTCGTCCAGAGGAGAGTCATTTGATGATTTCCCATCCTCAAAAATGAGAGGATCTTTCTAACACCGTAACACCGAAATAGGCTAGATTCCATCATCCACAAATTGCAAAACTACCCTTAGACGTTACAGGCTCAATGAACCGTAAAAATGTAAAGTGCAGGCTGAAACAACACTACATCGACTTGATTGCACCTTAGATGACCTTAGGTTTTTTGATAACAGCGCGTTGATCAAATTCCAGACCATGGCATGAAGACAGACCCCAGGGGTCTAATGGTGTGCTTTGTTAAATCGTAAAGACAACAATTTGTGTTTTATAAATAAAAATATCTTCAAACATCATGTAACAGCAATATAAAACGTTTAGTTGCAAGCCAACAAAAAAATCAATCGTTACCAACCCTAATTACTAAACATATTCATCACCTGCGAGAAGAATGTTGTATCGCAATAATCACTTTGGGCTAAAGAATGTCCCACGAGTCCAAGCAAAGTTGTTTTTAGAATAGTTTTCTCCTCGTACCTCATCAGAAAATTAACGTAATCTACTCGTTTAAAGATAAAACAGAGATATCGGCCTATAAACTTATAAACGCTTGTCCTTTATGTGTTACAAGAAACCATTTACATAAACCAGTTTTAAGCGCACTTTGTGTCATCAATGTTTATCCTTGAAGGGTGCAACGAATTTTAATATTAATATTCAAAAAATAAAAATAAAAAATAGACATAAAAAACGTTACATTTGTAACTTTTTTTTTCCCGCTTGTACCATAATACATTTTGATAGCTTGTATGTGTCACCGAAAAATTGTAGTCTCCATAAGATTGTAATAAATCTTGATATTATGAAAATTTCGTTTTGGATATCATAAACTCCATTCAAATTCAATAGTTTACAATTTCACGCGATAATTTACAATCTTACGGAGTTTACCATTTTCCGGTGACATACAAATTAAATGCTTATACCATTACTGTGATTACATCCTAAGCTATGATACTTAAATGAGAACAGCCAGCAGTGACTCGTTTGTGTTAAGACAGCGCTAAAGTTAGCCAAATAAGACTTAGAGCAAGCTTTGAGGAAGCAGCTGCAGCTCACAAACTGTACGGAACTATATACTAAGCTCGCAGGTGTAGCTACGTCTATTACTCATAAGTACAGTAAGTATATCCTGGAAGGACTTTATGTTCCAAGTATTGCTGTAATACTAATGTCTCTATCACTCCGTAAGATTAGATTATATTTTATCGATTTATTACGAAAAAATCGGGTTGTATTGAATAAATCCCATCCAATTTCAATAGTTTCCGATCGTCTCTTATATAGAAAAAAAGTTTAAATTTTCACGCGATGTTTTACAATCTTACGGCGTTTTTACCACTGGTGACATATTTTTTTTTTATGGGACGAGCCCGCCACACATTCCCAATCACTGCAACTCCTGAAAGCCAGAATCAACAGCGGCGACCACCAGAAAAACGCCGAGTTAGTGAAATCCGACGAGTCCCGGAGAAACGATTCAACTGTCTTGGATCCCGCAACGAAATTAACCAGAAGAGTACAGCGGAGGAGTAGGAAAAATAAATAATAATTTCCACTTGTGACATATTATATACTGGTGACATATATACATCATACAAAAAATATGTTTTCTAAAATCAAAAACGTTCTGAAAACTAGAGTACATCCGATGTATGTTGATATCATTATGTCCCAGAGATCCACTTTATGAAAATGTTAGTCTCTCTTTTAATAGGTAACAGATAACGCAGAGCCGACATTGATTGGTCTAGTTTAGAAGTATACCTATCTATTTAACAATAGTTGCTTTCGAAAAGATTTTTGAAGTTGATCCTTTACATTGATATACAATAAAGCATGAAAGTTAGTATGGAATTTCGTCAAGCGAAAGTCTCATAGAGCATACAGATAGGTGTACATATTAGTTTGATAATATATTTAGTTCTAACAAAAGTAAACCTGCTGTATAACCACGAAAGCACCAACACACAGTTCACACAGGTTTCACACCAAAACGTTTCGGGCACCGCCTCGAAAATTTGCACCACCGCGGTATTGCGTCCGAACGTGACGAATTCAAATCGATGCTGCAAACATCGGCTAACGCAAATGACGGGCGGAGGCGATCCGATCGGCGTGTCGTGTTCGCCTCGGGCGATGCGATGGCTGACGGTGAACGCATAGTGTGCATGAAAAATTGGAATAGAGAAATAGATCCGGGTTTAGACGAATTTTAGGATATCGTGTTTCAATAATAACAGGCGATTGGGTGCAACGCTTGCCGAGTACGCTTTGAGGATACCGAAACTCTTTCGTTCCTATTGATTTTTATTATTAAGCCATTTATTCCATAACTTAATCATATTTCATTTACAATGTTGTTAGTTGTTCTTAGTTAAGATTAATCTTAGTTGTTTGTGATTTTGTTAGTTTTCAGTTGGTTTTTGGATATGGACCCCAGTTTGGGTAAAGGCCTCCTCCATTAGAATAGTTAATATCGGGCCTTTCTGTCCTTAGACCGCATCATCCAAAGTTTTCCTGCAACCTTCCTGATGTCATCAGCCCACCGTTTTATTGGTCTTCCTGCCTTTCTTTTCCCCAGTAATGGTCTTTTCCAACGCGTAGTTTCGTCTGTCTGTGTATCGGGAGACATGACCAGCCCAGTTCCACTTTAGTCTCAGTTCGTGTGTAAGTGCATTCGTTCCTATTGATAGCTGCTTCAATTTGTTGATCTTTGACAGTCGTTACGCGTAATCATCACCATCATAAGTTTTGTGGAAGGCCTTCGAACGCTGCGTCTGTTGGGACGCGGGCGCCACTCCAGAACTTTTCTGTTCTATGAGTGTAACAAGTCCGTTGTTTATGTTTCTTTTTCGTACCAGTGGTACCAGTACTTTACCGCTAAAACCCAGTTACTGGTTTCCCGTTGGCTGGCTAGAGTGCCAATTCTACTATATTCACATTCGCATGCATGAAAGTAAGGCTTTTTTTGACAGTTTGCGATTGACATTCGAATGCGAAAGTTGTATAAAAATTAGTAGAATTAGCCTCCTTGTGTCAGATTTCCTGTCTAGCTGTCTGTCTGACTAGCCGTAAATAATGTGAAAAATCTTCAAAAATAGCCTAGACCAACAGCTTAACATGCTTTTCAATAAACTGAGGAGTCTTAGCAAGTTATGATGGTCATCTGTCTAGGGACAGAGCTCAGCAAACGTTGCTTAACCATAAGTCTAGAACAAAATCTCAAAAACTCAATACTCACAATATTTTTCAATTTCTCGGATAAAAAGGCAAATGATAGAGTGTTGAAGTAGAGTCTGTGTCAGACACGAAGCGGACCAATGAGACGGGTGAGCGATAGAGCACGCTCCGGATAAACAGTTCACACTTGATCGCGGTTTGGTAGGAAGCTGGGAGTCTAGTACACATTATATCGACAAAGGTGAGAAGTGTTCAGCCTTAACACCAACAGATAGTTGTTCCGGGTGTGGCTGTTTGTGTATGGTAGTTTGTATGTTTGTGAACGCACCCACGATACAGGAGCTATTCCCAGTGCAGGTTTTTTTTTAATTTGAGATGGGTTTGCTCTTGACTATAGTCTTGGTCAGAAATGACAGAGACAAAGTCTACGATGGAGCGAGCTTACTCAAAAAGAGCCTGTTTACTCCAACTTTGTAGAGATTAGGGTTGTAAGCGTTCGGAAACACAGACGCAGGCAGAGAGTTCCACTCCTTTGCTGTGCGCATTATAAAAGACGTTTGGAAACGCTTAGTGCGAATTCGTGGAATAGCAACAAGGTAGGGATGGTAAGTTGCAGTGCGTGTGGATGTCCGATGGTAGAAGGGTGCCGGTGGAATGAGGTCATGAGGGTGACATTAAAAAAATCCAATGTACAGGATTACAAAAAATGGGACGATGCAGCATTAAAAATAAAAGGTTACGAGATAGACAGATGACCTGGTGAAAGCCGCGAAAATCAGGTGGATGCAAGACGCTCAGGATACTTGGGGGGACTAAAATTCCTAATTCTTTATTGTACACCAAAATAACTTATATCATACAGTCAAAATAGACCAGCAGTCTCCAGCAGCAGCGTCTTTGTCCAGCAGTGGACGCCTTTCGACTGAAATGATGGAATATTCTGTCGAGAGCTCTGGTAACGCCAAACAACATTTCAGATTTATCAAAAAAATAACCAGCAAGCTACCCTATAGCTCCGCGGCACGTGGGAGCTGCGCTGGCGCAACCCGCGGGCGTCTCGCGATTTCGTACGAACACCATAGCAGACGTTACGGTCATCAATTGGTTGTTGTTTTCATGTTCCATAGATACTGACTGAGATTCAAAAATGATGGTGAAGATAATGTCTACAGATCCGGAAACGTAAGTCCGCCTGGCAAGCTACCACCATCATGTCTAAGTCTGTCGCCATAACAACAATGTTAACAGCATTGTTGTGTTCCGGCAGTTAGAGGTATGATAGCCAGTTCCTCTGTGTAAGAGGATTCCGGGTGAAACTCGCTTCCATTTTCGGCCTAATCATCACTTTCCATCAGGTGAGATTTGGGCCAAGAGTTTCCCCCTTTTGTATATAAAAAAAAAACGTTAAAAAACTACAGAGCCAAACCGAATGAATTTTTTACGGGATCAAACGATAAACTGTATACTGCATCGAACTAAAAAAGAGTCACAGGAATCAGATCAGAAACCTCAGAATAATCGGTGAACAAACATAAAAATACCACCCAAAATACCTCCTCCTTTTTTGGATGTCGGTTAAAAAGAGATTATTTTATGAGAATTACACACTTCTATATGAACTGATTTAATTCCGCGAAGCCACGATATGTTGATTATATTCTCATATTGTAAAGAAATACTTCCCTTCCAATTCGGTGCAACAAGCAAAAAGACTCCACCTCATTTCACCATAATAAAAACCAAAAGATGTGCACATAGTTGTAACTCATCGTATAGTATCTTGAAGTAGTCTAAGTCATAATTTTTCTGAAGCAATCGCAAAATAATTTGACCAACTACACGTATAATTCGTATTGATAATGTATTTTTCGCGTTAATATATTGCCTATGACACTAACAAATAACTTAGATTTCTATTGGTAACAGAAATGTCAAAATCGGATCAGTAAATCCAGAAATTACAACCTCACAAACTTAACTACTTGATAATATTACTAGCTGACCCACGCAACTTCGTCTGCGTCACATTTTCCATTAACGCTTGGCTGCTTTTAGTCTTAGCGTGATGATATGTAGCCTATATCCTTCCTCGATACATGGGCTATCTAATACTGAAAGAATTTTTCATATCGGACCAGTAGTTCCTGAGATTACCCCCTACATACAAACTTACAAACAAATGTTACCTCTTTATAAAATTAGTATAGACATAGTTTAGCAATTCAAGCAAATTATCCAAAACACCAAATTCAAATTTTAATTCGACCAATTACAAACAGCAGCACAAACTGCGCATCCACACTACACGCTTCTCAAGTGGCCCTCACATTAAACGCTCGCCAATCACCCATCAATACTGGGAAGCGTAAGATCAACGATTGGACCACACACGGCGCCGGGTCACAGGTTTAAGAAAACGGTCACGTGTGTCACCGCTCGCTAGGACAAAACGTAACGGGACCGTAGCACTGAGAAATAATTAATCTTGTTCTTTTAACAGCTGTTTTGGTACTTTTTAATGTTTTGTTTTGTAATGGTAGAGAATGGAGTCAATAGTGTGGCTTTAACTTTTTTAAACTTGTTAGGATTTGGGTTGAATGTCGTTTTCGCGAGATAGTGTAAACAAATTGCTTTTAGAATTCCGTAAGCGAAACGGAGCATTTTAGAAGTAGTGGTTGGCAGTCGATCTGTCTCCAGTTAGTTTGTGACAAAGATTTTCTTAGGCGGAAAATATTTTTTTTTGGAAATGTAATGACCCAATTACGAAAAGTAGGTAAATCTATAGATATTAACACGAAGCCAAGGAAGAGGGTTGTGGCTGGGAAGTGATTGTGATAATGACAAAGACTTTAAAATGATGTTCTTACTGAGAAAAATATAAAAAATATTGCTGACTCAGCTACCAAAGATCAGTAGACGGGGCCAGTGTCTATCAAGGTTGCGGAATTTGTTTGAAAGAGTCATCGCGGTCCTGGAAAACCAAGGGCATTTCGAGGAACACAGATGGGCTTTAGTCAGTAAGAGTCTGACACTCCCTTCCGCTCCACCCAGAGCGTGTACTTTTTGTAAAGTCACCGTAGTGCATTGTACTGTACAAGATTTAATAAAGAAATTCAAGTCTTTTCGGCTTCAAATGGTAATTATCATATCTTTCCTATCAGGTAAATGTCATCAGTCTCTTTCAAACTGCCTGTACGGAACACAATTCAAACTCCGATCTCACACTTAGCCAGAACATTTAAATATGAGTCTGGATCTGGCTCGTGTCTAGCGGGTGTCAGATAGGCGTAGTCGTGATAGGCCGGCGGCCCGCAGCCCACATTTCTAAGCTGAATCATTGACGCGGAGAACTTGATATGAATTGTTGACGAACTTTGATGATCGTTCGTTTTCATGACATTGGTAGACATCGTTTTTATTTTTATTTAGTTTTTACTTGAGATGGGTTTGCTCTTGACTCTAGTCTAGGCCAGAGACAGAAACAAAGTCTCCGATGGAGCGAGCTTACCCAGAAGTAGCCTGCTCACTCTAACTTTGAAAAGATTAGGGTTGTAAGCGTTTGGAAACAGACGCAGGCAGAGAGTTCCACTCCTTTGCTGTGCGCTTTATGAAAGACGCTTGGAAATGCTTAGTGCGAGTTGGTGGAATAGAAACAAGCTAGGGATGGTAAGTTGCAGTGATGCAGGGATGTCCGATGGTAGTAGGGGGCCGGGGAGAAGCTGCATATCAGATGCCTTTGAGTCAGACACCTCTGCCGTACGTCGAACGGTTCATGGAATGAATTAACCACAATATGGGTCCCAAACAATGTACGGCGTTATTGCGGCAGACAAAGCTGCAGTGTGATGAATGGAAGGAAGAATGGGAAGCTTTTGCCTTGCAGTGGAACAGGCGTAAATAATAATAATGACCCACTGCAAGGCTTCACCCGGATCCCTACAGATATTTTTTCCCGAACTAACTCTTCCTAGGCTGGCCCTTTGGTGTCGTCTAACGTCTGGCACTCAATTGGTGGAAACTTATGTATTTATTATTTATTAAAACTTTATGCACAAGTAACTGTACAAAGCCGGACTTAATGCGATTGGCATTTTCTACCAGTCGACCTTAGGGTGGTGTAGAGACAGCATGGTAGGAGAAACTTCGTAATAATATTGAAATTATAAGGGACCCACTTGTTTATGCCATATGATGGTGATGATTTTGGAGTTTATGATAAATACTATTGAAGAGAGAGATGTTTCACTAGGCAAGGTTGATATTTATCTCGCTGTTTGTATAAAACTTATGCTTTTTATGAATTTCCTTTTCATTAATGATGATTTTTACGGGTAAAAATATTGAGGTTTTATGAAAATTCATTCCTTCTGTATGTTATCCGTTTTCTAAATTAAGATTAGGTACATGAAAACTAGATGGGACCGCTATTGCTCTAGCAAATCGTAAATGGTACAGCTCTGGTTACTATCCAATCTAATTAAATCTTTATCTAAGAGACCTTCTATTTATTTATGCCCTCAATAAAATACAGGGCCTACACAATTAAAACTGTATCGGTACAGGATCCACAGTGTACGCTGATGTAAATCAATATCGGTCCAGCCGCAGCGTGTTGTTTTAATGGATCGCATTATCCGATGAGCTGCGACTATGTGTACATCACTTGGACTATACAATGGTGCATGAGGTTGTATTTCTATTTGTCGCTGGATCACTGCGAACACCAAAAGATAGCGATAAATCTTACGGCCTTTGCAATTGCATAGGGTAATTACCCGATGACATTTATGTACATGTAACGTTGGAAGGTCTCCTAAAAGGGTGGCGACTGAAATAATTATGATGATGATGATGTGAATTTAGCCATGAAGAGTTTTAAAGTCTTGAACCAATTTTAACAAAAATCTTGCAATAAGTTCTTCCAAATTAATTGGGCAATCTTTTTATCTATGCAGCATGCTGTGGGCTGGTTGGACAAGGTTCATCTCCATCAATAAATGTCTCGACAGTACCTATTTTAATTCGTCAATAACTAGGTAGATTACGCAAATAAAATGGTTGTTGAAAATCACTTTCCTCAGGACATGTCCATCTATCGTAAACATTTCACATGAAGCAATAACATCCCTATTTCTCGTTGGTTACAATTCCAACCAAACTCCATTAGGCGGTGTTAATCCATTTAATAATCCATTCCAAACTGCCCATACAATGTCCATAACAACGCGTACGAAACCGCACGCAATCACTAGTAAACATTACGTTTTAATATCACTAACTTAGTTCGCGGGCCGTCCGCTTTTATATATAATTATTATATAATGTAGGCGTGGCGCTAGTAGCGAGCGACTGGCCCCGCCACAGATAAAATAGGAACTTTAGCCCAGCTTCTGTAATATGTACGTAAGTGAGCGGTGCTTAGTGTTGCCTATGAAATATTCGGAGAGCTTTTAACGTTATGCTTATCCGGAGTACTTATACGTTGAAGCCAGAGTTTCGCTTCTTTGAAATTTAAAACTATGAATATTTACAAAATACGAACTGTTTCAGTCTTTCTAGAATGGTCTACGCTCTACACTTACTTTGTCAAACTCCTTATGCAGCCCACCTGGTTGCGGACCTTTTAGAACGCTGCTAACAATTTTTTTCAGCATTAGACATCTGAGCAGACATGGAAAGGCACCGGTCTCTTACGTATAGATATGAGATTCACTTATTTTACCAAACCCATCATGACCACTGGTCAAAGCCCCTAATCTTGTGCTGAGTTAAACAAAACCTTAACTACTTATAAATACATAACCAGCCACCACTTAAGTTCCTTCTCTCAACTTCGGCATACCTCAATATTGGTCTTTAAAAAAATCTGTATCGATTTTATCTCTCGAATATAGGTTGTAAATAGTTGGCGAGGCGTCATCGAGGCTGCAGCGGTTATTGCAACATTAGCATATAGATGAGGGGGGAGGTCCGCCCCGCCTTTGAGTAAACATTAACGATGGGGCCACGAGGGTAGCAGTGTAGAATGTCGGGAATGTCGCTGGCCAGGAATGTTTTTTTTTTTTACTTTTGTTAGTATTGCGTTTGACCACATCTCACCTCATGGACGAGCCTGCTTAGGTAAATCCTTCCAGGGTTGTGAAATTGTTTGAAATTGTTACCGCGGCCATTGTTGGAATTCAAAGGCCATATTATCGCATTCAAGAAAGAAAATGTTATTGGTAAGTGCAGAAATACTATCTGACTAGTGGTAATATTGTAATTGTTTTATTGAACCAATAAATGATTATTATCACAATATTAAATGCGTATTATTAAGCCCACCTCTGTAAATTTGCGTGAATATGTAAATAGAAAAATTTTGACTAAATAAAAAACAACTGGGAAATTGTGTGTATTGATGGTTTGTGAAGCTAAACGTTTTATGATGGAAAATCTTCCATTAAAAAAAAATACTGGAGCGACAAAAATGCACACTCTTTTTTAGTCGATTTTAGCTGAAAATATTTTGGCGAGCTTTTAAACTTTTACAGCATTACATCGGGCAGGTCGCGAAATGGTGCTATGGTGCTGTAATATATTTCAGATTCAGATTTATATATTGCTTATCACAGGTGGGAATTCAGTTCTTAAAGTTATTATTGTAGCATGTATCACTGTAAAATACCCATGTGGTGTACAATGGTTTTTACAATTACATCTAGGTGTGTCTAAAAAGAAAAAAAAAATGTCATATTAAATACACACAATTGATTAATTTCGGAAACATTATTAATTACCACTAAAACAAGTAAATTATACATTTATTTGTCATTTATCATGAAGCATTACAATAACATAAATGAATAATTTTTGGTCAAAACATTTGTAATTTACGAAAAAAATAATAATAATATTGTCACAGAACATACACAAATCACTAATGTAAACTTAACATTAATTACCACCAGGGCCGGAGCCGGTAGTGTTGCAAAAAAAATGTATCTACCTATGTGATTGGCAAACGCTGTCAAAATAAAATATGGAAGAATGGCACGTTGCTGTCTTGAGCCTCAGTGCTTCATATCATCGCCCGCTGGTTTAGTGGCCCCATCCTAAATGGCACGCGAAAGGTTTTGACACGGAGCATGATTCCAAGTCCCGCAGCTTATTAATTGTTTTCAGTTCACAACTAACTTTTTGTCCAAGTACAACATGTCTCCGAAGTTTCTCATCGCAAGGATTATGCAAAACAGGAATAACTTTGCCTTTGCAAAGAAAGTCATTAAAGTATAGACAGTCTTTTGAGAGGAATAATTTCACGTTTTATAAACTTTTGATGAAGTATAGGAGATGGCTATGGGTATGGGAACACTCCTGCCCGGATTGCGGAATCCTGCTATGTTTGCGGTTTTTTTTTAATTTGTGATGGGTTTAATCTTGACTCTAGTCTTGTTCAGAATTGGAATTTGATCGAAATAGTCATCGCGGTGCAAAGGGCATTAGGAGGAACACGGATGGGTTTTAGTCAGTAAGAGTTTGAGGGAGACACTCTCATCGACTCCGCACGAGCAGAAAGAGTCATTTGACAAATACCCATCCTTAAAAAAAATGGACACATTGATTTTTAATGGCATTTTTCCAATATGGTACGGTCACGAGCAAAAAGGCACAACACCTTTAAATCTATAATTTCAGATTTGTAATTTCAAAAGAGTTTTGAAATTACAAATCTGAAATTACCTAATCATACACATTTTAGATACCGAACCCCGTTTCTGTGCCCCAAATGAGGGTACTTTAGCAAAGCCAAAGAATTTGACTGTGAGAGAAAAAAACAAGCATGGCCGCGGGTCACAACAAGTCATGGTGTCACAAGGAAATGAATCTCCACGTCGTCAAACAGACCACCTCAATCACTCCAATGCACTCACTAATGAAATCTACGTAAACGATCACCATTCTTCAAACACACCATTTCCGTAATAGTATCGAATTATAATGCATTCATGTTCAAAAATGGAGCATACCTATTATTGGCTCGACATCCTGTCTTATCGAATTTGAACCATAGGTCTTAACACATACAGCTGAGAATTTTAAAATAGAAGATAGACAAAATCAATCATACGTTGACAGTAAACGTCATCTGTCAAATGTCATAGAGTTTAATTAAAAAAAAATGTCGCATAACCTCTGGTCTCTGGGAACGCTATGGTCACTCATGTTTATTTATTAGACGGACATGCAGAACATGTGACGTCATACGGGTTTGTTTACATTTCGAGACAAAGGACACGAGCTTTCTGACGTAATTTTAATGTAAATCAGGATAAAAACGTTGTGTATGTATAATTAATAAAGTTTTATTCACCCTGATTAATGTCTGCTTGTAATGAACAGTTTATAAAAAATAATAAGTTTAACGTCACTTTGTTTCAAGATGCTTGTCATTGGGATTAGTCATTTTGTTTATTCAATTTATTCTTTTTTAGTTTTTAATTCCTTTGTAATAAACCTCTATCATAAAGTTAATTTACACACCTACAAATAGGGAAAAAAGTAATAATAACCCGGTAGTAAAATTCAGAAAATCGAACAAAAATGCCAGGTTTGTGAAACTGATGTTTTAATTATTTTGCAGTAAAAAAGCGAGTGATATCTTATATCTATAAAACAGTTTGCGCATATCCATCAATATCTGAACTCAATCCATAAAATATTTAAAGCAGCGATGTAACGAGCGAAATGAAAATATTTCACGCAAAAATATTTGAATATTAAATTACGTGCAAAAATAATAAGGCTCAAAATGGTGGTATGAAACTGGTTTATCGATATTTCAAATAGGAATCTGTTTTCATCTGACTTCATTATCTACACTAATATTATAAAGAGGGAAGGTTTGTTTGTTTGTTTGAAATTCAGTGTTAGATAGCCCATTTATCAAGGAAGGTTATATATCATCACGCTAAGACAAATAGGAGCGGAGCAAAAATGGAAAATGTGATGCAGACGAAGTTGCGCGGGTCAGCTAGTTGTTAAATAAAACTTAAACCAACCAATGTATGTTAGATTTAAAAAAATCCTTTTGAAATGAAATTAAAAAAAAAAACAGGTTTATTCTTAAATAAATATTCTAAATTCTAATTCTCTCAGGAATCTACTTTCTGAAAGAATTTGAGTTTAGAAATAGCTTATCTCCATCTCCATTTAATAATAGTATGGTAAGATTTTATATAAAAAGCCTTTATTTCAGAAAGCTCCAATTATCAAATACCACAAAATACTCCTTAGTAAGTAACAAAGAATTCGATACAATACAAACCCAGCTAATATACAATACATACCGAACAAAGTACCACCAGTAATTAATACTATCGCGTATCTCGCGACCGCAACCGGTTGACGATCGCAACCGAAAAAAAAACGTCAACAACTAATATCTCTGCGTGTCGACTGGATGATTTTAAAGGAGTTTCAAGTAAAAAATATAGGCGTTGATTTATAGACACGATTTTCCCACGTGCTACGGGGAATAAAACCCGGAACAGTGGCTGGGAACTATACGCTACGAGCCGCGAGGCAGTTTTTCTTGGATACGTAGGGATGCGACTAGTTGCGCGGTAGTCGCTAGTTTGTGATAAACAATAGAGATATTTTTTTTTTTAGGTTATATGTCATTTTTGACATTTGAGCGAAATAGTTTTGCTATCTCTCTCGGAGTGTTTTTATTTAAAACTAGCTGTCCCCCGCGGCTTCGCTCCCGTTAACTGGCTACCCTGCAACTTTCTTATTTTTTGCCTTCATAAGAACCTTCTCCTGACAATAACAAACACAAGTAAAAAAAGAATTGGCACAAATCGGTTCAGCTGTTCGCGAGATTTGCGCTTAGCAATTCAGCACATTCAGCGATTCATTTTTATATTATACCTAGATGTAATTCATGATGTATCCGCTCCCTTGTTTTTACTGAAAACCAAACGGTAGCTATATTTAGCACGGAATGCTAGCTTTAAACAAATTACATATTCAGATCCAGTAAGTATCGTTACTTTATTGTAGCAATGTTTTAGAGCTGCGTTACTGTCGATATGGATGATATCGATATTCTATCGATACTTCCAACTATTCCACCCTCTCCCTACTAGGATAGCCGTACTATAAAACAGTGGTATGCTAGAGCTACGCATTTCTATACATAGAACGTGGCTACGTCTTTTCTATATTAAATTATGAAGAACTAGCGTGTAATAATCGATAGTCGTTTTTTCAGATTATATGATTTTATCGACATCGCTAAGTATGATCTATAAAGTGATGTGGAATATTAAAAATGATAAGATGTACGTTTTTATAATTACCTGTGTCAAGTATAAGAAATATGGAGTGTCCAAATACGGTGATGGCTTTAATAAGAAGTAAACTACTACAAATTAATTTAATCAATTAATTTTCTCGTGAATTTAATGATTAATGTTTCATGTAAAAACGTTCTACATAGGTATGTGGTCTTGGTTACCGAGAAATATGGATCGAAGCATCCGTAATATTTCGAACTGATTTAATAAAACGATACTTCGGATGGCTGCACAATTGCACAATTTGTCCAACATACTAAAATTTACATGACTCTATTTAGCAGTGGCCAATACTGTATAAATATCTATACTAATATTATAAAGCTGAAGAATTTGTTGGTTTGTTTGCTTGAACGCGCTAATCTCAGAAACTACTGGTCTGATTTGAAAAGTTATTACAGTGTTAGATAGCCCGTTTATCGAGAAAGACTAAGACCAATAGGAGCGGAGCACTAATAAAAAATGTGACACAGACGACGTTACACGGTTTAGCCAGTATCTATACTAATATTATAAAGAGGTAACATTTGTTTGTAAGTTTGTATGTAGGGGGTTATCCCAGAAACTACTGGTGTGATTTGAAAAAGATATTCTTTCAGTATTAGATAGCCCATTTATCGAGGAAGGCTATAGGCTACATATCATCACGCTAAGACTAAAAGGAGCCGAGTATTCATGGAAAATGTGACGCTGACGAAGTTGCGTGGGTCAGCTAGTAATATTATAAAGCTGAAAAGTTGGTTTGTTTGTTTGGTTAAACGCGCTAACCTCAGGAGCCACCTGGTTCGAATTGAAGAAATTGTTTAGTGTTGGATAGCCCATTTATCGAAGAAGGGTATAAGATATAAAACATCACGCTCCAACCAAAAGGAGCGGAACATTCATGAAAAATGTGACGCAGTTGGAATTGCGTGGGTCAGCTAGTATGAAGATATGTATTCACTGTACCTAATAGCTATTTCTGTTTTTATAATTTATCAAGGTTATCTGTTTAGCGACTTCACCTTGTAAGTCACTGACAACTTGAATTGAGCTAGGCAGCTAGACATCTATACTAATATTATAAAGCAGAAGAGTTTGTTTGTTTGTTTGGTTGAACGCGCTAATCTCAGAAACTATTGGTTCGATTTGAAAAATTATTTTAGTGTTAGATAGCTCATTTATCAAAGAAGTCTATAGGCTATATATCATCACGCTAAGACCAATAGGAGCAGAGCAGTAATGAAAAATGTTACGTAGACGACGTTGCACGGGTCAGCTAGTAAATAATAAAACACAAGCCTCTCCTTATTTCCTGCCAGGGTGTCAGAATTTGTTCAAAAGAGTTGGCGCAGCCCTGGCACTAGGAGGAACATGGATGGGTTTTAGTCAGTAAGAGTCTGACACTCCCTTCTGCTCCGCCAACAGCGGGATGAGTCATTTGATGATTTACTTTGAAAGAAAAACCTCTCCTTATCTAAGTATTATCTCCCGACGACTGAACGATTTAACAGGACCTTACTACAACTTGAAACGCCAGTACTACACATACGCTAACCCCACCACCAAAAAAAACTGCCCAATTTACCGCACATAGCACGCGGCACGGAAGAAATACTAATTTAAAACACTTCCAAGGAACGCGCGGTCCGATCGTCCTCTTATTTATCCGATAAATAAATATAAATCTTTTTATTGTGCGGACACGTCCCCCGGTGGAATCCGGACTAAGGGCCTGGCCTTAAAAGGCGGGGGAAGTTCGCATCGGCTTTATATTCGAGTCCAGTCGCGCGCGCAGCAAAAAGTCTACGCTACGAGTGCGTACGCAACGTACGGGGATGCCAGGTCGAGGGCTGCCTCGAACTCGTGTGGTGACTGATCAAGGATGTGCTGCTGGAGTTCAAAAGTAAAGAAGAAAAGAAAGAAAGAAAAATCTCACTTTCAAGTTACAGTCATATTCCTTGTTACCTGGACATTCTCTCAATGATAACGCGGATGGAAAAAAACCCATTAAGGTATCCGGCTCGAGGGACCTCAAACTCTCAAACTCAAAGCATTTATTTCAGTTCGAGCATCTGCGGGCGGGCACATTTGAATTGTCAAAGACCAGCCATTCGACACTGTAATTCCACCTGAAGGTTACTTGCCTTTAGTTTTTTTGTTAAGATGTTAACAGAATAACCATGTAATATGACAGATAAGCGGTATCGAAAAGCCTTACCAATTGAATTCAATTGAAAGTCTTTGTAGAAAATAATATGAAACGCTTTGAAAGCGATTACTACTTCTTGTATAAGATCTGTTTCCCGATACCTCTAATCTTGGAGATGTGAAATATCCATGTGAATTGTAAAGGTTTATGTCTAGGAAAATGTATTGGTAAAACACGAGACTCTCTCAATTTTACAACAAAAATACTAAAACTTTACAAAATAATACAAAGACTTAATGAAACCTAACCAAGAATAGAATTTGCGATTTCAAATCTCAGTATTGCTCCAAGGATATCAGACGAGCTGAATTTCATTCCAAGAAGTGGAATAAAATGTATAGGATAAAATACAAAATAGATATCTACCGAAGACAATTTTCTTAAAAAGTATCGAGTTGAAACAAGCTTTGCTGTAGCGGTCAAAAGGTCACGATTTTCTTTGTTTTAAACATTTTTTATGAAATCAGAAAATACAGTTTTCCTTACCAAGAAACATTATTTCGATATTCATAAAAAAATCGGCCAAGTACGTGTCGGACTAACACACACAAACCAATAGAAATACACAATCTGTTTAAATTTCAACTGTCTTTCTATTACGGTTCTTGAGATACAGACCGCTGACAGATAGACGGACGGACGGACAGCGGTGGTTTAGTAACAGATGACTGACTAAATAGCTATATAAAAAAATTCGTCCTTCAAAACAGTAGTTCTTGTACAAAAATCCTGCAAGATAAATTCGTCCAAAATAATTATCTTAAGACACACTATTTAATACGTTATCAGACAACTAAAAAGTGTACAATTTATAAGTTCTGCAAACAATTCGGTTTGAACTAAAAACGAGAACAAATTGTTTCGGTGGCAGCACAAATATGTCCTTGCTGAAATATTTGTTCGCCAATCATGATGGCCTTATTCTGAAGGTCGATGGAATGAGCGTTGTGTAGCGAGAGTTATGTAGGTGATACGTAATGAGAATACCGAAGACATCAATACACAATATTAGAAAAAGGTAAGGCTTATTCCATAGATCAGAGTGCCAATTTATTCTACTTATATTCACATTCGCATCGCATTCGCATCTCAATCGTAATCTGTCAAAAATGTATGAAAAAAGTTTTTTTTGACAGTTAAAAATTAATAGAATTGGCCCTTTGAATTCTACTGAGGTTTGTAAAGACAACTAGGAATAAACTTCATAGTTTAAAAAGAGATTTTCGTCAAAATTACGACTGCATCTTCGTTATTTTGCCGAAAATCTACTTTTAAAATACGAACGCAATGTTTATTTTCAGGAAAGCTTTCGTCCAGTAGTGCAGCAACCAAAAGTGAGCAATGTTAATTTTCAGGTAAGCATTTGTCCAGTAGTGCAACAACCAAAATCGCCTGGCCGGTGTTTTTGTAACCATGATGATAAAAGGTCTGTAAACTCAGTAAACTGCTAGATATAGACTCCAAGTTCTATTGGAGTTTGCTTAAAGTGTAAGAAATTTCGAAAAATTGAATTACCTTCAAACTCAATCTCTCCCCATCTTCGCTCCAGAATACCCCCGCGCACCTCGAACATAGATATACAGTTCAGATACTGTTCGCTGACGTGCGCTCGTCAGGTTTATGCGCTTGCGCAGCCCACGGAACGTATCGCAAGACTTTCGGCGCGTGCTGGAATGTATTCATTTGGAATTTCACCAATCCTTGATTATATTATCTTTGGAAAGAGAGAGGAGGGAGATACAGATTTCGTGATAAGGACGCGTGGATGGAAAAGGTGAAAAATTATAGAAAACTTTTCAATATCTAAGTATCATTTTCCATGTTTGGTTTGATATTTATTTTAGGAAGCCCTTGATGTGTTTTATTCCTTAAAAAGTCAACTGAATTGTTCAAGTAGATTCAGAGCAAATGAGCTGTGACAAACAGACAGACAGACTCACGACTGATCTTATAACGGTTCCGTTTTGTCATACGGACGATCAGAACTGAATAAGTTTGTCCAAAAAGCGAAAAACATGTGTCCTATGATTTGGTTTTATCTCGCAAGATTGGCTGGCTAAGCTGATATTCTCAAGTTTAGTTGTTTACAGGTACTCTAAGCTCCTTTTTTTTCTTTCTTTAGGGATGGGTAATCATCCAATGACTTCTCCCGCTCTGGGCGGAGCGGGAGGGAGTGTCAGACTTTTACTGACTAAAACCCATCCATGTTCCTTCATTGCCCTTTGTGTTCCGGAGCCGCGGTATCTCTTTCGAATAGTCCCGCAACTCCGGCAGGCGTCAGCCCTTTCGGGCCCCTCTTTAGTACTCTAACCCCTTAAGAATACATTGTAAGTTAAGGCACGCTACAAGCTGCGGGTCGCTGGTGGCCGATGGATGCGAGACGCACAGGACGGGTTGCTGTGGCGACACTTGGGGGAGGCCTATGTCCAGCTATGGACATTTTTTTGGCTGATAATATAATAATAACGACAAGCTATAATAATTTTCCTTAAAAAAGAAACGATTTATAAATAAAACAGCCTTCTAATTTAGACAAGGAACTACATAACTAAGCACTCATTAATGTATACTTTTTAAATAATATCAAGAAGAATCCACTTGTTAAAATATTCCAAAGCATTTCTTTGTCAACCTCACACCGGGTGAAAATTATAAAAACAAACAGAAACTAATGATTAACTTCTATCTACAATTCAATGGTGACGATTATAAGACCAGTGTGTGGACCCCTGGGGTGGCAGAAAAAATAGATTTATAGCTTAGAATTAACTGATGTAAAGCTGCTCTTCCAACAGATGTTGCTAAGCGATGAAGCTGAGATACGAAACTTCATCTTCCGGTCCTTATCCTGATTTCAGGGTTGGTCAGAGTTGGTCAACAATATTGGAACATAATAATAAAATCGACCGATTTTATTATTATGTTCCAATATTGTAATATTCAATATTGTAATTCTGCAATAGTACTGCTCCAACCGGGGATTGTCCTTGGGAATACTTTCAGTGCATACAGGGATAATCGCCGGTTGGTGCCCCATTACATTTGAAATGTCTAACGGGGCCTCTGCGAGTTGGTTTCGGCCCCTCGTACGCCTACCAAAGGACCGGGTCTTCAGGGGACCGAGAAAGTAAAAAAAAAAAAAAAA
Organism: Ceramica pisi; assembly: GCA_963859965.1. Lineage (NCBI taxonomy): Eukaryota > Metazoa > Arthropoda > Insecta > Lepidoptera > Noctuidae > Ceramica > Ceramica pisi. Next base: position 3,560,613 of record OY982542.1, read on the forward strand.
AAACGACCGATTTTATTATTAAGTAGACAATCAAAAAGTTGATTATAGTACCAAAATGTAAATCTCTAACACTATGTTACAAGTGGTTCTAACACTCCATTAACACGCGCGTAAATCAATCAACAACAGCTCCCAATGAAAGTCCTAACAAATCAATGCAAAGAACTCGAACTAAAAAGGCAAATAACTACAATAAAGCCTCAACAATTCAGATCGCAATTAATCTAACGCCTGCCAAGTGCCGACAAGAGCCGACATATATTATGTTCTGGGATACGAGGCGCTAACTAACAAGGTAACAGTGTGCACCGGCCTAAGAATGATTTAATTATGCAATTCCAAGGTTGGGCTACACTGGCGGGTTGTAGACCACGGAATTAGTAGAAATTGCTCGTTTGATATGTGTATTATTTTGTGGTTGGTGATGTTCGAAGAGGTACGAATATTAAAGTTTATACAATACCAAGGTTGGGCTAAACGGAATTAGTAGATATTGCTCGTTTGAGATGTGTATTCTTTTGTGGTTGGTGATGTTCGAAGAGGCAAGTATATTAAAGTTTTTACAATTGCAAGGTTGGGTTACACTGGTGGATTGTAGACCACGGTATTAGTAGAGAGAGCTCGTTTGATATGTGTATTATTTTGTGGTGGGTGATATTCGAAAAGGTAAGTATGTTAAAGTTTTTGCAATGCCAAGGTTGGGTTACACTGGCGGGTTGTAAACCACGGTAATATTAGACATTGCTCGTTTGATATGTGTATTCTTTTATGGTTGGTGATGTTCGAAGAGATATTGCTCGTTTGATATGTGTATTCTTTTATGGTTGGTGATGTTCGAAGAGGTATTAAGTATGTTAAAGTTTATGCAATGCCAAGGTTGGACTACACTGGCGAGTTGTAGACCACGGTATTAGTAGATAATGCTCGTTTGATATTTGGTCGTGGTGAATTATTGTGTAGTCGCTGATGTACAAAGAGAATATAAAAGTTTATTCAGTTCCAAGGTTGGGCTACACTGGCGGGTTGTAGACCACGGTGTTAGTAGATAGTGCTCGTTTGATATTTGGGCGTGGTGAATTATTGTGTAGTTACTGATGAACAAAGAGTATATAAAAGTTTCTTCAGTTCCAAGGTTGGGCTACACTGGCGGGTTGTAGACCACGGTATTAGTATGTTGTATAATTAGATGGTTCTAGTTTGTAGAGGGAATATATAAAAAATAATAAAAAATAATAAAACACACGATAAAAATAATAAAATAATATATAATAATAATATAATAATATATAATATGTGGTCGAGATGTGGTGTATTGTTATGTGGTTATTGATGTGAGTTAAGATTTAGCCGGAAAAGATGTGTTATAGTTTCGGAAGACTATTCTCTCTTAAATTCTTAGATACGAGTGTTTTTCTTAATGAATATGCCTATGTATCAGTCGGAACAGCTATTTATATTTATAGATACCTAAAACGGCACATTTCTTCATCGTGATAAACCAGCGATTTGGTAAAGTTATCACGAAGTGAGCTGTCGTTTCATCTTGATTACTTGTATAGACAGATCATTTCGTGATCACTTCACCCTTCACTTTGGCATGTACAGAATCCATCGGCTGATTTTAGCGATTTGGAAATGGCGAAAATATATTAAAATCAAGACATTTAAGTTCTTATTACCGATGTACAATTGTTCAAGATAAATAAAACAGCATATAATTCTAAGATAAATTCTAAATTTTCAACAAAAAAAACTAAATCAAAAGACTCGGCAAACCGTCTCTCACTAAATGTCAGGCAAAAACGAATCAAATCCTGAAGACCACCACTACACTAACATTGTGGTCACAACAGTATGAATCACGCCTAACACGATATTTTTTATAACCCTCGATTGACGCTACATATCTAAACAGCCATGTTTACATCAAACCTTCCTGGTGAGGCTTTCTAATATGGACATCGTTGAATAAAAACCTCATTGATTACCCACTTGTTATCTGAGCTTAATTGTGCAATCCTGGCTTATAGAAATCATAATAAAATGGCGACAAAAAATCAGGAACTGTTTCAGTGTATTACAAGTCGTTATTTTTGCATTGATTTATTGGTTGGTTGATTCCTAGTCTAGTTTTGTAAGAAAAGATTTTGCTTTTGACTCTAGTTTTGGTTAGAGATGACAGAGACAAAGTCTATAATGGAGCGAGCTTACCCAGAAGGAGTCTGTTCACTTTAACTTTGAAGAAATAAGGGTTGTTAGCGTTTGGAAACACAGGATTTCATGTGTTGAGCAAATTCAGCGTTCTTGGTTCTTTAGTGACTGAATTTACAGCGTGATCGTTTTTGACTTTATAAAACCTCTCACCAGTATTTATCATCACGATACTACTCCATGTCCCGGTTTATTTGGAAAATTCTCAGAATGTTTTTTTTTTGTCTGAATGTTTCTCTCTACTAATAGTCTACTAATAGTAGGTACATAAGTGAAGATCAAACTATCTTTACAAGTGAGGATCATAAATATACAGTGCGGGTCATTGCTTCAGTATTCATGTTAACTCGCTTAAACTAAGCACTTAAACTTTGTTAGTGATAGGAGCAAATTTAACATAAACACATTTGAATTTCAGATCGTGAATTTATATCTGAAATTATTCGTAGCATGTGAAAGACACAGTGACGAGCCTCAACGACTCATTATGATTACGAAGAAGTACTTAGCTTTTAAAACGCCGATAAAAACCGAAGATTCCCGACTTAAATCTTTTCCAGAAAGAGATATAATTCAATTACCGCACAGAACAATAGCGCTCCGGTAGAAAATAAAACTGCCAGCGACTCCACTCCGCTTTTTACACCAATAAACACATCAGGCGAAAAAATGTGAACACCCACGGACTAACCAGATTTCGAAGGAAAAACATAAAAATCTAAACAATTTTGGCTCCTATCAATATTCATGGCTATACAGAAAACCTTGATGGTGGCCTTACACAGTAGGATTCCAAGAGTGGTGCAGTCAGTTTTTCGCGTGCAATTAACCTTTTTAAAAAGTTTGAAGAAGTTTTGTTGCCACGCGCTGAGCGCGCGACTGCCCTACATGGGCACCGCACTTCGGATCACCCTGCGATGCTACGGTTCTTTGCGAACAATACCATAACAACCTAAAAGTTACATAATCAGCAGTCAATTCAAGACCTAAAATCGAAGAAGTAGAGTTGATATTCGAAATAAGAGAAGAACTTAATGATATAAATTCAATTGTAATATTGTTCACCTTTAAGCAGGCGGTAAGTTAAATGACAGTTGCAATAATAGTGATAGTCTAATTAATGTCTTCATATTTGCTGCATTATGAGCTCGTTTTAATGTGATGTTATTAAACTTCATTACTAATAAACAGATGAAAGATAATTATTATGAACTGGTTCGTTTTGAAATAGAAGAATTTCGATTGAAATGTTATTATGGAGACGCATGAAAATTTTAACACGTCACAAAAACCGTTAAACATAATCGTCAAAGACATAAATGTACAATCTAATGGAGTATGCTCAGATAACGATATAAAAATGGCTTTAACAGAAATAAAATCGAAGTTTATAAAAGGGCTGGCCAACACGGGAGACCTCGATAGATTCTTAGCGTAGCAAACACGATTTATTTGAAAATAGTGCATCATTAAGAGCGATCGTGACTCAAAAAAACTGGTCTATGGTACACGTGAATTGATTTTAATGATTCCTAATGATATCGGCTGTGCAGTGCAGTGGACAGTTTGTGTGTCGCATGACACTGTCACACAAACTGATTGAAGTCTGATCTTTGACATTGACGTTATGATGTTTGGACGTTCGGGTGGTCAATGAGAACTGGGTTAGCTCAAAGTTCGACAATGGTCCTGTTGTGAACATTGAAAAATAAGTAAAGTTTATAGCATTTTCGGATGATTAAAAAAAAGTTCTCAAGGACCTTAGAACATCAAACGGTTTCGATAGAGAAGAGTCAAGGCAAATATGCAGTACTTATAGGCAAAGAAGTGGATAACTCAGCTCCCTTATTGACACAAATCATCATCTGCCTAGCCTTTTCCCAACTATATTGGAGTCGGCTTCCAGTCAAACCGGATTCAGCTGAATACCAGTATTTTACGTGGAGCGGCTGCTTACCAGACCTCCACAACCCATTAACTGGGTAACACGGTACTCCTTGGCAAGACTGGTGTCAGATTTTCTGGCTTCTGACTATCCGTAACGACTGCCAAAGATCTCCAAATGACAGCCGGGGCCAACAGCTTAACGTGCTTTCCGAGGCACGGAGGAAACTCGGTATGTTAAAAAGGGCACCCATCCACAGACCAACCTCGGCCAGCGTTGCTTAACCTTGAAGATCGACCTGTGCGGCTGTTATTATTTAGCCATGAGCTCCTCACAAATCATAAAACAAAGAATCAAAAATTAAAAATTACGAAACTCGAACTACGCATAAAACGATATAACGATATAAACCGCATTTGTATTGTCAAAACAAAAATTACCCTACAATCCCGCACACATTTCGATCAACGTTGCAACAATGCATACTCGTATATCGACTCGTTCGCAAGCGCTTGTAAATTTCTTATTGTATCCAGGGCTCGTCTGTCCGTCTGTCCGTCTACTTGATTTGCTACCCGCTCCTGTATAGTAATGAAGGTGCAATTCTCTGACAGCCCACTCGCGCCGACCTCAAATCGTACGATGATCGATTCGACGATTATAATCGTGTGTGTTTAATCGATTATATGTATCGAGGAGTTTGTAGGCTTAATTATTGTTGACGTCTGCGATATTGAACGATTTGCATAGCCTGTAGTGTTGGGTTTTGTTTTGTTTGAAGAGATTGGGATAAGAAAACGAAGTGACAAATTAATATTTAGGTTGTAATGATTTGTTAGTTGCTGATGAGTTACGGAGATTTTAATGAAGTTATTATTATGATGCTTTGGGTGTATTTTAAAAGACACGTTGTTTGTACAGTTCCCAAACTGGTACCTATGTCATCAAAATTAAGGAAGGTCATACAGACGATTCAGGTCATATAACTATTGATTCGATACTGATTCTAGATTTGGAAAATACCTACTTGTAGACAGGTATTTTCTGAAAAATAAAAGTATTAATTTATTGCAACCGAGCTCTTTCGATACACTTTTTACTTTATTTTTTTTTTATTTGAGTTGGGTTTGCTCTTGACTGACTCTAGTCTAGGTTAGAGATGGCAGAGAAAAAAAAACATTTAACAACAAACATAATTTTTTTGCACGTTATTAGAGAAAATGGTACGGAACTCTTCGTGAGCGAGATCGACTCGCACTTGGCCGGTTTTTTCAGTACTGTTCGCTCAAAATAATAAATGTTCCGTATTATTTAAGACTGATTAAAATCAAATCAAAATCAATATATTCCCAAGGGAGTAGTGTTTTGTTTTTCCTTCGAAATAATTCTATGCATAAAATGAATACTGAAATATTCTAAGCATTGTTGGAGTTGAACATTTCTTTGGGTAAATCTGACTTTCATGACAGAAAGATGTCTGTTCTACTTGTTTTTTTCTTCCATAATCATAAGATTTTGGTGCAAACTCAGCGGGTTTGTCACTTGGTTTAAGTTTTATACTTTTTGAGTAAATTACGAGTTTAAAATAAAACATCGGAATTCGATCACCACTTTTGGTCTGCGGTTCCTTTTTTGGAACAATTTAATTTTAAATTAAATGGTATCAACTTAAACTTACTACCCATAAATGCGACAGTTTTTGTTAGCTAAAGAGTATGATATCAATTTATCTCAGAATGACTAATTTTTTCCTCCAATGACATTTGTAGACTTACCGTCGAAGATAAAATTATAAACGAATAAAATTACTCAACTATCCGATATATCAATTAGCAGTCATTAAACGAACTAATTAGTAATTACATCGAAACAAATGAGTTGCAACAAAACTAAAAACGCAACATCCTCACTAAAAGCAGTACATGTACATCTCGAGGAGAACATCAATAATAATTGTAACCATTAAAAAGGAAACTGTTACATCGTACTTAAACCTCTCTCAAAAACGCGGCAAATAAACATTCGCAAAGGAAAACGGTAAATTTTAAATGGCCGCCGCCCGCAGGCAGATGGGTCGGTACTAAAGATCACACGGTGAATTAATCACGCTTGTTACACCGCAGATTCACAGATAAAAGCACGAAAAATAACGCCTTACGAATGAGTTATAAGTATCGTCGGCTTTTAAAAATTAACTGTTTGGCTTGTGGCTATTAAAGAGAGGATGTCTCGCGTTATCACAAATGATAATTTTCGTAATGTTCGGCGCGGTGTAATGGGCGGCCGCGGCGCGTCGGTGTGAACGCGGACGCGCGATGAATGTTGGTAGATGTGAAACTGAAATATTGGATAGCAGATTACGAGAACTTTTTGTTGGAAATCGGACACATAATATTGTTGGTGCTTTTAAACTTCGGTCATTTTTAGTTCAATGACGTGATGCAAAAGATTTGTCAGAAAATTCGATGAAGAGACGCCTGTTCGTGTGAACACAAAAAATGGGTCATGACTACTCATGACAATAATAATATCCTTGGACATTTCACACAACGCCATATAGTCCCAAGCTAAGCAACCTAATGCTTGTGTTATGGTAACGATATGGCTGATAAACTACTTACATACATTTTTTTTTTGTAAATACATACATATTATAGATAGAAAAACACCCAGACTCGGAACAAATACTTGTAGGTCGTACAAACATTTGTTCCGTGCGGGAATCGAACCCGCGACATGCTGCGCAGCAGTCAATCGCTCAACCACTGCGCCAACCGTGTCGTCAAACTGAAATGAACTTATTTTAATAAACCTTAATTGTGTATCTCACAGCGTTCCAGTTCATGCACGCTCATGTCTTACCTGTAACAAAATGAAAGCCACACATAAATATTCTGTACGTTAAAACGGGCGTTTCAAATATTTATACCTACAACCTAAGTGAGCAATTTAGCCAAAATTCCCTATTTCCTCTAGATATCAAAAATAATAATATGTAGTGATTGCGTATTTATTAATTTATGTACACACAATATACTTAAAAGGAAAATGTTGTACAGAGAAAACAGCACAAAGGTACTAACTCTAAAATAAATTATAATCTTAATAAATACGCATAAAATTATAATAAAATACAAACAAATATCCACAAATAGATTTATCTAAATATATTATTATATCTAACTAATACATACCATATATAATATATGTACAGTATCACATTATTGACTTCCTTTTTGAAGAGGTTTTTAATTGTACAATAGTTTATGTTAGTTAGTTAGTCGACCGACTTTCTTAGAACCCCAGCCGAACAAAAGATCTCAACGAGCATAACCTACAAAAATAATATCAAAACGCACCACAAATTCAACCTCAAACCAATGTAATATTCATAACATATCAAATTCATCTTTTGGAAAAAAAAATTGAACTGAAAAAAAAAATTAAAGGTTCCTAATTGAGCAGTGCGAATAATGACATATTTATGTCCCAAGGGCCGGGGCAAAAAAGGGGATTATTAATAAATTGTTATTGAACTAGCGGGCGAATAACACGGTGCCATAACAGCCGGCGCCTGAGTTCGTGTATATAGCAAAAACTCATATCATAAATGCACCTTAGATGCGATGGACTCGAGAATGTTTGTGCAGTATATGGGAAATTTTTGGATACTTCTTGAGTAATTTTTCATCGGTATAAAAAATGTCAACTCGAGAGTTTTTGAATAACAATATTTTAAACTTTAAATCTATACCTATAATATTATTAAGCTGAAGAGTTTGTTTGTTTGATTGCTTTAACGCGCTAATCTCAGGAGCTACTGGTCCGATTTGAAAAATTATTTCAGTGTTGGATAGCCCATTTATCGAGGAAGGCTATATATCACGCTAAGATAAACAGGAACGGAGCATTATTATAAAGTGAAGTAAATGTGTGAACTGTTGTTGATGCAATACATTCTGTTTAACTCTATCTATTACGAGTTATTTTTGTCGAGCTCTTCCGGTTTTCCTTAGTAAGTCTAATAACTAAAGGCAAATAGTCATCCAGTAGAATTACCTATTACTGTGCCAAAAGGTACCAATAAAGATTAATTTATTTAAAAAGATAATCTATTTACACGAATGTTTAATTCCTTTCAGCTTTAAACCAACTTACCTGCAGTCATAAATCAAGATACGAGCTACAATGTTACCAGAACTCATCTCACACTCTTACATATACTGCAACTGGAACAAAGCGCCAAAAGATATAACAAGTATCATTTGGCGTCCACAAAAAACTAAATATGATTCAGCGGACATACCAGAATTGTATAATGATCTATACAGCGGACGCATAGAAGAATTTATTTGATATAACAAACTCATGGTTTTGTGGCGGAGGCATCTGATTGTATATTTTTGTGTTTATTATACCCCTTAATGTGACAGAGTGAATGTATTTAGGTTTATTTAAGCTTATTTGAGTACGAATTGAATGGTCTTGGTATTTTATTGACAGGTCTTGCATATACTACACATATCATGGTAACTTTTCTAATTTGTTTTGTACTACAGATTCTAGTACTGGCTTAATTTGTGTTTATGCAATCATTTTCCGTGTTTTAGAAAAGAAATCATGTCACTTAAGCATGTCCTATTAGGGATAGTAATATTGTATCCAGAATTTCTTATTGTCAATTGAAATAATATGATTTTATTGGCTTTAATTTCTCGCAATTTATTGGTTTGTAGAAGTATCTGGTTATTCAGGATATACGAGAACTGAAAACGATATTTCTTTTCGATTTGAATGACGTGCAAGTTTGAAGCCCAATAAAAATTAAATTAAATTATAATTTTAATAGCAATCATTAAATTTGACTAGTGGTCCCCCCCCCCCCCAGTGGTTGACTATATTCTTTTCTTGTATTTTAAGCATTATAATATAAAATAAAAAATTCTAGCTCTGTCCACTCCTCCATAATATAAACTTTAATTTTGTCGATATCGATACCCCTCCGTCCGCGTAATTTTCGTAAAAAGGGGTACAAAGCTTCACATAAATATAATTTATAAGTACTTCGGTATTTGTTCGTGAACTAAAAAAAAATATACCTAGTGTCATGTCATGTCTATTTTATATAAAGAGAGGATATGAATGGAATGTTTTTGCGGAACTGAAAAAAAAAAACATTGCAAACGAGTAAGTACCTAGGTAGGTAGGTACGTAATTGTAAGTGTGGGCGTATTTAAAAATTAAGCCTGATTTTTAACAGCACTCTTTCTCATAATTACGTGTACAAAATTCTCAAGTAAAATAACGATGATTACTTTTTACGTTTTATGAACGATAAATAGGCCGTGTAAGCTACCCAAGCCCTTTGGTAAGCGAAAAATTTATATACTCTCACAGAAATAAATTTATTTAAGTATCGTATAAAATACCCTTTTTGCGATTCCAATTCAATACAATTCGTATTGAAATACAATAAACAATAGTTAATTGTTGTTCGGAGTTGACAAGAAACACAAAGGTATGGGGTTCGATTCTTCGGCGATGCACTCTTGTGATAATGTCCTTTGAGCATGAAGGTTATGATTGATGACCGATATTAAATATTCGAATTAATACGTGAATCGATTCGATTTGATAAATTATTTATTTTTGAGTGAATGGAAGTCTTTTGGAATTTTTGATGTTGCCCGATATAATTTTTGTTGCGACATTTCTGGGATTTAGACGAAAGATAATTTTAGACTAGGATCGAAACCTGACATCTCTTCTTGAATATTGTTTTCAACCTTTAAAATTTTTCATGTCTACTATTTATATTTCAAACCCCGCAAGAATCTTGCATTTTTCGTGTTCTTGTAACTGAGGGTATTATCAGTCGCATTGGTCCTGAAATTAATACATTTAGAAAAGAGCAGCCTTTTGCCATATTTCCTTGTTTTGTTTTTTTTTTTAATTGTGAGTGTTTTGCTGTCTTGGTCAGAGATGACAGAGACAAAGTCTACGATGGAGCGAGCTTACCCAGAAGGAGCCTGTTCACTCTAACTTTGAAGATATTAGGGCTGTAAGCGTTAAACGACCCTCCACTCACCGCTACAATCAACCTTACCATCACCTAAAAACAGGAACTGCAATAATATTTCTCTAGCATTTAAAGAATGCTAATCATAGCCAAAATTCTTATCATTTGCTTTCTAGATGGATAAGTACTCTTTATCATGTACACCATATAGATAAGTCACAGACAAGATGAAGAAAACATTACATACGGTGACATTATGTCACCGGCCGTATGTAATGTTTTCTTCATCTTGTCAGGGCGGCCTTCCGCTAAAAGCTATCTTTGAAAGGCAACCTTTCGACTAATAGGAATTTCAGAAATTAAAATTAAGTATATTTTTATAATATAAAAAAATATTTTTTTACTAATATAATAATTATTATTTACATAAAACTTCAAAGACACAGAATATACATATTTTCAGCAATTACCAAATGATAACTAACCTAACATGTAAATAATATTCAACAAACAGACACATGAACCTCGTGTTATTAAAGAATCCGTCTCCATAGCGCCGCAAAAATCGTTTTCTGCCATAACATTTTTATGTCCCATGTTCCAAAGAATTCTTTATTCGCGATTTTGTTATGATAACCTATCCTATTTGCTTTGAATTTTAATGTTTCTGACATTTTCTTTTCTTTAATTTCGCCCTTTTCATGTTTTATGTCGGCCATCTTGGTTTCATCGTTCTTTATTTGAATTTGAACTAGATGGAATACCTAATGAGATTGGGCGTGTTCAAAGGTCTTTTTTATGTGATTACATAAAATAGGAAAATAATGGAATCAATCTTCATGACAAAGCCTGTGTGTGCCTTTTTTATTTCGAATGTTACTTTTAAAAATGATTTTGTTTTTTATTTTCCTGGAGAAAATTATTTTAACCTAAGATAAAAGGCAATTCGATCTTTTCGTTTATATAGATGCAGAATATTCAGCAAATTAAAGTAAACAAAACAACCGAATTCAGAATGTAAAGTTGAAAACTGCCAATTCTACTAATTTTCATATTCCCATCGTAGTCGCATCTCAAGCGCAATCTATCAAAAACGTGTGAAAATTAAAGATTTTTTGGCAGTTTAAGATGTCAATACATGCAAATGCGAAAGTTGTTAAAGATTTGTAAAATTGGCACTCATGTCAAACTCTACTTTAGTATGAGACCTTGTTAGACTTTAACATTACAGTCGATTTTGACTAATCTTTTAGTAATCAAGTTCTCAATTCAAAAACCAGAGGAGCAATCTGATGGGAGCGTTCGCAATTTCGCATTCACATCACTATTGCAAACCAATGACGTATTATATATAGACACGTCATAAACCAACATCGCGGCGCTTAAAAACGGCGAAAATACTAGATAGCTACTAATACGCATGAAGAAAGGGAAAGAAAATATGTCACCGTACGGCGGGATGCCTGTTGCTAGAGGGAGATAAATATACATCTTCAGTTACGTCACAGGATAAGTAATAGTCAAATTGACATCAAAACAAACGTAGTGTCGCGCAACAGGTTGGTGCGTAACTAAGCGCGATGTGGCCAATTGGCTTCATTTTATGTTGTCATTTTAGAGTGCGGACAACGTATCTATAGTTTTATATATCATTGTTGCAAACAGCTGTCAAAAACACCTCTAATTTTACAAGGTCATGGTTTGTAGCTGAAACTATTTGCGACTTGAATTTGAACGCATTTCAATTACGATTATTAGCCTTCAGAGATTGCATGTCAAATACCCCTTGAGCACATTCTATCAAGCTTTCGAACACGCAATACAACATTCTTGGCCAGCCATTAAAAATGGTGGGCGGGGAGGCCAGGCCATGCGGTCACATATCAGACAATACTCCTCAATACGGGAGCCCTGACCTTTGGCTCGGCGTATCGGAACGTATCATCTCTGCTACCGACTTCACCTCTTGGCCTCCAGTGTGACAAGACGTTTTGAAGTATATGGGACATGTGGCGTGTGGTGTTTGTGTCGTAAAGCCACGTAAGGTTGGCAAAGATTTGGAATTTGGCTGTAAGAAAAAGGGGTAGGTAATCGAGTTCCTTATTTAGATTCATCTTTCTATTAGAACAACTTCTAATAGAAAGATCAATCTAAATAAGGACGATTCGAAAGTGTTTTTAAATGTTTAAATAGTAAATGCTTGAAGTTTAAAATGCAGAAGTTTAGGTTCGAAACATCAAATTATCTTTAGAATATACTGCTTGGCATCTTACACTGTTGTATTTTTTGTATTTAGGTTACTAAAACAGAAATATTGCACGTGGATTGGTAGGTAAATTAAGTGGGATTCGTGACGTCACTTTTTGGTAAAAAAATGTGTATAAAAGCGGAATATAAATATGGTCTTCATCATTTGTTTACGAGAGCATACAACGTTTTTTTTATTGAGACTACAAATCAGGAAAATACCCAATTCGGTTTGTTTGCTATGCTTCGGTAAACAGTAACATATAATCGAATTAATTACTCAAAAAATATGGACTATTCGTTAAGTAATTATTATTTACATCCATTTAAAAAAATCTGTCCCACAGTACACGTGGTCACCCTACAACTAGCTCTTGTTTTTCGAATGCCAGCTTTTGTGTCCTGCAGAGCAAAAGCGCAGTCATAAACTTAGGATCAAATGTCCCACAGCTCCCATCGCTGTCCACCGCATCCATTGACATTTTTACACTGATCTATTATAAGACTGTTTATAGAAAATGTTCAATGGATATCGATATGAGATATTTGTTCAATAAAATAGGGACAGTCGTATTTTTTCCTGTGCTGTCACGGGTTTGTATTCTGTATGCACTTGTTACTTACATTTAGAAAGTCGTTTTCTAGAGTTACGAGCTGAGAACTTGTAATTTCTTCCTGTGAATAAGATTGTAAATTCAATAGATAATGTTGTTTGTTTTATTTTTTTATTCGAGCTTCGATTTGTTGTTTATGTTCAATGATGCTACTGTATGTTTTATCAGCAGTCTTGAATAGTAAGAAAGCACTATATTTTCATGACCTTAAGGTTTGTATTCATGCCAATGACCTTGTGCATATAAAAGAGTGCGGGAGTGACATAATTCGGTTTTTAATTTATTTTGATAAAAATAATATCTACATATGTTTAAAAAGTAACAAAACCAAATCTGTTTCTTTTGACTTGCAAAGCTGTAGATATTTTTTTCATACTCTTTTGATAAATATTACGAATTAAATGATTTCATCTCAACGATTTGGAGGTGATTTGGTGGTTTTTCCTTATTATGTAATACAGATAGAATAATTATGGCTAAATTAAATTACGTATCTTATCATGTAGATTACTAACTATTTTTCGATGTTATTTCTCCGTAAGTGCCGATGAAAAGCAGCTTAATCTAATTATAATTGGGCAAATATGTCTCATTTTCAGTTATTTTAAATAGAGACCTAAAGACCAACAAAGTATAATTCAACTGAGAATCACCACAGCCGCGTATTTACCAACCCCTATTAAAACATTAAACCAATGAATCATAGCACACGTCACCGAATCATATTGATTTATACCACCGTATACAATATGATTATTTTTTCTCAGTTTTGTACAGAATTCAATCATAACCAAACGTCGGGTAACACATCATCCTGTCTCATTAAGACGTTATTTGGAAACTAAAAAACTTAAGAGGGAAAGCTTCATTGTGCTGTCTGAGATCGTATAGGGTTTTTTATACAATAATTTATGTTTCGTGAGGAAATATTGTATGTTGTAAATACGCGACAGTTATGAGTTACGGAGAAACGGATAAAAATGATTTTAATTGAATTAAATTGTATTGTGATGTTATGAACTATTGAGAGATGAAAAGGGATAATATCAATTATACGGGAAAATGTTTTTGTTGTTACTGTATTACGGATTCTGTGAATTTAGTGAGGGTCCTTGTGGGACTTTTTCTTCAAGTTTTGCCGTTCCAGTTATTAAAGAGTTTTTTTATCCGTGTAGGACGGAACAAATTATATTATTTCAGCTTTAATTTGAAATTTCAAAGATTATGGGCTGATTTTTCAATAAACAGATATTTTTAAACTGCAGAATAAATATGGCTGTTTGACATATTTTCTATCTGACAAATCGGAATTTTAACTACTCTCATAAAATTTATCTGACTCTGGTAAAAATCGACCCTAAGTTAAGTAGGAATTATCATTTTAAAATTATATTCTGTATTTATCATGAATTACTTGAGTTGAAGCTACGTTGTACTGCGAAGATGACTACAGAATAGATAAGATACTAGACTAAAGATTCCTTAGAAAGTATTATCCAGTACACTCATTGTGCGTACAGCTAAGGAAGGTATTCCCTGCCGGAGTCTGTGTTTCCTGATAGCTACAATCTGGGAGTCTTTAAGTCAAGAGTGAATAGGTTACTTCTAGACAAGCGTGCTCCACCTTAGACCGCATCATCGCTTACCATCAGGTGAGATAGTGGTCAAACATGTGCCTATCAATAGTAAATAAATAAATAAATCAAATAAAAATCAAACATCAATAAATCACCAATCAGCTACTCTTTCAAATTATTAACCGACTTCCCAAAAAGGAGGAGGTTCTCAATTCGGTTTTTTTTTTCTTATATTTGTTACCTCATAACTCCGTCAATTATGAACCGATTTGAATTTTATCTGAAAGGATATAGGTACTTGCACATTTGTATTTAAATTTTATCAGAATCGGTTACGAAGTTTGGATTTTAAATCGAAACAGCTGGAATTCGTTTACTTGGATGATGGTTTTTTGACATCCAAGTAATCGAAATTGCGTATTTTGCTTTTCTGCAATTTTGCAGTGGTGTTATTAGGTGTTGGGTACCAGTAAAAAGTGAAAAATAAAAAATAAACCTTTTTACAAAAAAATACAACCGACTCCCAAATAAAAAAAAAACACTACAAAGTAAAAAATAACTTTAATTTCGGAAGTCGGTGTCAAAATACGAAGAAACTAACAAAGACATCGACTTCCGAAATTAAAGTTATTTTTTACTTTGTAATGTTTTTTTATTTGGAGATCGGTTGTATTTTTTGTAAAAAGTTTTTTTTTTTTTGTTAGATAAACATCATTAATTTTATACCAGACAACATCTGCTCAGCAAAAATTTCGAGAAACAACTCACTGTAAAGCCAAACTTTTTCAAAAACTCGATTTACGATAACTTCAATTTCCATAAAAACACAGTTGGTCGACTGATTCGATCCATACATCTCCTCGACAATACTTTTTGTTCCCACAAACAAGAGGAAAGGCGTATTCCCTTCAATTGTGACGTATTTAGTATTTTGTCGAGCTTTCATGATCGCCGGCGATGCAAAAAATATTAATTATACATACATTTCTCCAATGTAGGCACGTTGACATAAGGTAGAGGTTGCAATTGTTATGTCTGTTTTGTCTTAGTGGAATGATATCGAATTTTAAGCTCTTGGATAGTGTCAATTTCAATACAGTGTATCAAATTGTTTGAATAACAACATGACATACTCCATTAAACGAATATAGGTATAAATTTGAGTACACTTATAGTCTACATTTTTAGGTCAGAACGCAATAAGCTATTTAATTTTATTAACCTTATTATTTGAGGACACAATTGGCAAAGTGGTTGAGTAATTGTCTGCTGTGCTGCGTGTCACGTATTTTATTCCCGCACAGAACTAATATTTCTATGGCCTACAGATAGCTGCTCCGGGTTTGGCTGTTTGTGTATGTTTTAACGCACTCACAATACAGGAGCAATTCCTAGTGTGGGGCTAAGTAAAAAACCTTATTTTGTTAGTTTTCAAGCTAACCTTAACTCTTCGTAGGCCTGCCTAGAAACCTCCTAAGAAAGAAGCGAGCGGAAAGGAGCCTAGGAAGATATAGTTATTTTATTGGATGAACAGGTCTGCCTTTCAAGTAACTGCAAGAAAGTATATAGTTTAAAAATCCAATCAATCATGTATTCAAATAGTAGAGCTTTCCATTAATGATTATCGCTTACTTCTATGTTTTTTTTTTGTTTTTTTTATTTGAGATGGGTTTGTTCTTGACTTTAGTCTTAGTCAGAGATGACAGTGACAAAGTGGATGGAGCGAGCTTACCCAGAAGGAGCCTGTAACAATTAAAGTGTTGTATTTGATTTAAATTTTAAACAAATATCTGCAATTTTACGTTGGTTTCGAGCCTTTCGTTGTCACTTCGATATTGTGTCGCGCTGTAGTTGGAAAGTTAAGACGCATGACAGATTCACCGGACATTTCGAACTCATCTTGTGTGGTCTCGTCCTACTCATTTCACCGCAAAAACCTACCGATTCGCTTTTTATAAAACCAAATTACAACTGCATGTACCCATAAAGAACTATCAATGAAAATGAACCCTATATCAACGTCATAAGAAACGGGAGCAAGTAAAAATTATGTTTGCGAAAAAATACATCCAAATAATTGGCTTAGGACCTGTCAAAGTGAAATGATTTCGTCGCGACCGATATCTCCAATTAATTGTTGGAAATAAAAGGATTTTGTTGAAATACGTTTTCGTTTTTTTTCTATTTCTGCCGACCTCCCTCGTCGATCACAGTGGGGTGACGCTGTGACGACAAATGGAGAACTTTCGCATTGTTTAATCAATTTTCGATGAATAAACAACAAGTTATAAGCGATTTTAGCCAGTTTTTGTACGGAAATTGGATAAAAGTTGGACGTTTTAGGGAAACTTTGGTGGTCCCGGTAATCCATTGGGCGAGTTTTGCATTAACTTTTTAGCGAAACAGGAATGACTTCCAGTTCCAACGTGTTTTGTTTATGTGAGTTTGTAAAAGGTTTCGGTTTCAAACAACAGAAACAATTTCAATTTCGTTAAATACTAACTTATAGGCATTTTTAGGGTATCAAAGACACGAGTTCCAGGGTTATGAAGGTCTGGCAGGCAGTAGCTCCAAGTAAAATACTGGTAGTTTTTAGGGTTCCGTACCCAAATGGTAAAACGGAACCCTATTACCAAGCGGAGTCTGTCTGTCCGTCTGTCACCAGGCTGTATCTCACGAACCGTAATAGTTAGACAGTTGAAATTTTCACAGATGATGTATTTCTGTTGCCGCTATAACAACAAGTACTAAAAAACGGAATAAAATCACTATTTAAGGGGGCTCCCATCCAAGAAACGTAACTTTTTTGCTAGTTTTTGCTCGATATTGATAACAATCATATTCACTGAGAATGGGAAAACCACGATATGGGCGTACGAAATCGCGGACAAAAGCTAGTGTAAATATAAAAACATTAACTTAACGTAAAGAAACTTCAAATGAAATATTGTTTCTTCTTTTTCTTCTTAATTTTGTATTTCTAACAATTTCCCGACTTGTACTCATCAAATTAAAAAGCAAAGTGCAGGGTTCTTTATAAAATTTCTTGCATTTGCTTGCTATAAAAATCTAATTTATTAAAACGGGTAAGTTTTTGCAGGCGAACTCATTTAGGTGGGACGGAAAGATGTTTCACATTTATGTTCATTACTCTTTTATTTAAATGCGTTTCCTCCCTCCTCTTCACATGATCATACCAAGACCAGCGATTCCTTTTTAACTTTTCCGTCACTGGCGCTACTTTTAAACTACCTCGAATGTAGTCATATCTCACTTTATCCATTCTTGTTACTCCACACATCCATCTCAACATTCTCATCTCCGCTACATGCAATCTATTTTCCTTCATCTTTTTCACAGCTCAACATTCTGATCCATACATTACGACAGGTCTTATCACGGTCTTGTAGATTTTGCCTTTCAACTTGAGGGGCATCCGTGGGTCGCAAGTTGTCCCAGTGACCTGTCGCCATTTCATCCATCCTGAGTTGATCCGGTGCGTTACGTCTCGGTCTATGTCGACCTAGGAACTAATATTATAAACTAGATGATGCCCGCGGCTTCACCCACCTGACAAATAATATAAGCTTCCTCGAGAAGCATTCTATCCATTGGTGAAAGAAACATGAAAATCCGTGCAGTAGTTTTTGAGTTTATCGCGAACAGACAGACGCAGCAGAGGACTTTTTTATATAATATGTAGTGATGCAAAAGTTTGTGACGATGGATGGATGTTTGTTCCTCTTTCACGTCAAAAAGCCTGAAAGGATCTCCAAGAAATTTGTCACAGAGGTAGATTATAGTCTGGATTAACACATAAGCTTACTTTATATCCCGGGAGTATTTTCCCTAGGGATTAAGCGGGCAAAGCCTCTGGCAGAAGCTAGTATATTATATAAACAAAAGTTTGTGATTCTTGATGGATATCTGTTACTCTTTCACGTCAGAACGCCTGAAAGGATCTTCAAGAAATTTGGCACAGAGGTACATTATAGTCTGGATTAACACATAGGCTTACTTTTAATCCCGCGAGTATGTTCCCTAGGGGTCACGCAGGCGAAGCCGCTGGTGGAAGCTAGTTCTACTATACAACTACTTTCTTGCGGCATACAATTCAATATTGCTGTAGTATTTCAAATCAATAAGAATCCCTCGATTTGTTTAATTATCTCCAAGTGATTGAATTGATGAATCCAATTCTCAGATTTGATGACGCCATATTTTGTAGTAGCTACTATGCTTTTTTTTACTATTGATAGGCATACGTTTGACAACTATCTCACCTGATGTTAAGCGATGATGCGGTCTAAGATGGAGCACGCTTGCCCAGAAGTAATCTATTCACTCTTTACTTAAAAACTGAGCTGAAACATTCTTCATCATCGAAATTCGGTTAGTTAGATTCTCGCATTCAATTAGCTATGATATTCACATCTTGCTTGCAAAATGTAGATGTACCTGCGTAAACAAAAACATTTCAAGGGGAGTTGCAGAGAATGCTAAAGAAATTACGTCAGACCTGGAAGTTCGCTTCTAAAAAAACCATGTTCTTCAAGAATAGTGAATGAGGAATAATAAATAACCTATAGGTAATAGAATGAATGAGAAATCTAATATATTAAAATCTCGTGTCGCGCTGTTTACTTGCTGACTTTTATAATTTTTTTGTGTACTCGTATTTTTGGTAGGTCTTAGAATAGCTCGTAAGCTATTTTATATTATTTTGGCAAATCTACATTTTCCCGGTCAGCTAGTAAACTATTATAAAATGATTGAAAAATAACCTTTAAAATAATCTACAAATTAACAATAACATTTCTACATAAGAATAAGAATAAGAATAAGAATAGTTTATTGTTCAAGATGTCCATTCAAATTTGTTGATTCCTGGATCTCACACTAGGATTCCCTGTGTCGTGGGATCCAGGCTCTTTCGTTCCGTTTACAATTTGCAGTTATACATGTTATAAATCTAAGTATATATCACCAAAAAAAATTACATACAATTGTACAGTAGGTATAAAGTAAACACCATTAATATAATATTAAAACTAATTTTCTCACTAATGAGCGGGCTCTATAAGGGCGCTGACAAACCAGCCACGAGCCACCGACTTACAAAACCACGCATCATTGCCTATTAGCTGCCTTTTTAAGGCAGATAGTTTGTAGGTGATAAATGGCAGTAATAACTGTATTTTCTTTTAAAGATAAATACTTGAATAGTCACGCCATAAACCGTTACTTTGAAGAAGTAAATGTGATTGATTGTATTTTTTTGCTGACGCTTGAAATATGGGTGGAAATTGCAGTGAATTACGAGTTGTTTTCTCAATGTCGTTGTGACGTGACAGTAAATGTCAACTGTGTTACAGGGTGTTCGTCAGACCACAGTGTGGAGTATTATCCTTATCTTATGTCTTTTCGTAGCTGGGTGTGGCACAGCGAACCATCTACTTGGAATTAAATAAAAAAGCAATATACCTGTTATATATATTTTTGTGTAATTTTATTTTGTTAATTTTCTATTTTAATTTAATTTTGTCTTGCGTTTATATTATATTATAATATAATATAATATTTATTTGGAACACAACCATAAATTATGGAGTCTTATTAACTAGTACAAGGACAGTTAATTTTAACATAATTACATGCATAGCCAGCTGTCTCCCAAACTAGGCAGAAACCTGTATCCTATATTATCCAGTAGGATCTACCACGGATTGTTATTGTCCAAAATAAACGTTTTAATTGTAAGTAAGTACATGTTCGCGTTATCAGTATTGAAATTATGTTATTTAGCACAATAATAACGAAGAACAAAGCTCATGTCACAATGGACAAACTCTTGCACAGACCGCTTCTGCAATTCAGATGTTCTGGTAAATATTTATGTTCGTAAATACACCAAAACTTATGCCCCACCTTTTGTTTCCACTAAAAACCACACAAACCGGCATTGGAATTAAACCCTAAAGCCTTGAATTATACGTTTACACGCGCTAATGAAACCATTGGTACTCAAGTCAGTCGCACGATAAACGCTAAACGAAAATATCCAAGTAAAAATAGATAATTTAATTCAAGCGGTTACCACAAAATGGCCCAAAAATGCCAGAGCAAGTCTAACAAGCGAAACACAGGTTTACAATATGCACAAAAACTGCACAGCAAATGTCCCGAACACGGTTCTAACACGGTCCAGGACATGTCCCGGGTTTTTGTAGACATGTCCAAACTTGTCTACTTATGCATGAATCCGAAATGACGGGCCGATGCAGCGATTCTCGAAACGGGAGCGGAAAGAAAATAAATTTATTTCGATAAAACGGATCGAATTTTTATTAATGTTTGTGAGAAGAATTTGAAGTCGTTAAGAATGAATGAGTTGAAGAAAGAATGGTGCCCGCCATGTTTGAAAGTTTTCAACTAAAGTTAACAACTAAGTTTTGTGTAAATGTTCTCGGTAATCCTTAAACTCTGATATTTGATGGGATTTTAAGACAGATTAATGTCTCGCGAATCGCAATTGCAGCATTCAACAAAACCCTACCTATTGTGGGTTATCTCGCAAGACGCAATGTAAGATAAATAAAAGAAAAAGAAAGATTAAAGCCTAAGCTTTTAACAATGCTTAGAACGCTAAAGATATTACTTTAATCACTCTTAACAATACAAAACCTGGCTTGGCGATCAATACAAAGCAATATTTTGAAATAATAAACTCGTAGTTTCTTGGATTCCAACTTGTGCAAAATTTTACCTATTAAGATATCCACATTATTAGTTATTAAGTATTAGTGATAAAGGTGTATTACTATAGCGAATGTGAGTACCAGTAGAAACCAATCCTGATTTAATGGTACAATAAAAACTCAGAACTGTACCAAACTGTATTAAGGTGAATGCTCCAACCAGCCCGCGAAATTCAAATTTTCTTACGTTTTTTGCAATTTGCAGGTCAGTGCTAGGTTGTATGTTGATTAAAATATTATTTGCGGCTGTAAGACACATGTAGTTACAGAATTATAATCATTAAAATCATCAATACAACGCTCTAAGTTCATAAAACTCTAGGAATTACTTTTTCTGTTTTCTTTTTGTGCCTAGGCCTTTATGAACTTGGAGGGTTGTATTGGTGCGAGGTCTACGCAATCAAACGCTTTACAGAGATCCACATAACGAGTAACACAGGAATTGGGTCCTTTTAAATCGGATTAATACAATTCGAATGTCGGACATGGGTTGCAGCAAGGAACTTTGGATACTCCCAAACGTATAATGTGATGCTCTTAAATATCCTTTTTGTGACTTCGATTTGACAATGCCAGTATTAATGTCCTTAAGTTCTCATGTTTGCGTATTCTTTTATTATTTTCTTAAAGTCTTTCGTGTTGTGTTCAGCTTCCCGTACACTTTCTTTACTGCTTGTGCGGTGTTTCACAATCAGACCGATTGCTACCAGAATTTAAATTATTGTTTACGTTTTTTTTTTAGAATTATTTAAATTTCGTTCCTAATGGTATTTGAGACTTAGTCTTTTGACGCTTCGGCTGCTATCTTCCAAACGTTTTTGTTTCTTTTGCATGTTGCAGGGGCTTAGTAACAAAATACCGTTGGTTGTCAGATTCAGGTACCTATTAAAGCCTTAAAATCGAGTTTAGCTCCTATTGCAATGAGAACCTCGTTGTTTGTTTTCCAAAATCCGGTGTATTGTTAAAATACTAGGATTTCACGAAAAAAAATCTTTTCAAGTGTCCAATGACAAAATACAAATAGATTTCTTCCTAAGTTACAACTAAAACTAAAATTGTACTCATTTATCTTTTAAACAAGCAACATAACTCATTCACTGTATCGAAACAAAAGACACATAGATAAAAGCCTTTCATCACACTTCAAATATTAATTACTGGCAACAAAAAAGTAACAGTGGCTTCAAATAATAAAAAAAACAAATAAAGTGATCTCCACTGATTGCGTATCGCGCTATCTTAAAACCGTTCATTAACTGAGAACTTACTAATAACTGGGAGAATGACTGATGTTTTGGTAGCCATACGATCGGCTTTCAAAGGATATGTCCCAGTTTTATTACGCAGGGATTTATTTTTAGGCATTATCTTTTTTTGGTTCGAATTTCAAAGTTATAAAGGTAGCTCGATATATGTATTTTTGGTTCTGGCCAGTTATTTACGAGTACTAAATAAAAAACTTAAATTCACAACAGAAAACAAGAGCTTAAATTACTGGGTCTAAAAGAATGAAAATGATTTCCGGGAACTCATCACTATTCTAAAACACTTTAAGGGATGAACTTCCTTTTTTGCCGACGGGAAACGCTATTTCGGCAATGTTTGTGTTAATGGTAAATTAAATGTGGGTTATTATGCTAAAATGTTGTACAAGTCATTAAAGTTCCCATTTGTTAATTGGAAATACCAATGTTATACTTAAAATGAATTTTGTTTAAAAGGCAGTATTTCTGGGAATTAATAAGGTAGGTATACTTATTATGAATGAATTGTCGTATCTGAACTAGTCATATGAATACGTAATACATTAGGTAACTAAATATGTCACCATATTGAAACCAAACGTTTTTTTTTATGGGTATATCTTGGAAATGTATTGCTCATAAAGTCACTTTCCTGTTTATTTACACGTATTAAACAGCTGTTTTGGAAACATTTTGGTACGTAGAACGCATTTATTTATAAATAACTTAATTTTAAAAGGTAAGAATGAATTATTTTATGAGTTCCCAGGACTTGTTGTCGGAAAACAAAAATATATTTTGAAACTCACTAATTTAAAGTGACTTTAACAGTTCCTTTTTATTTTGTTTAATATATTGTATTTTTTGTTTTTCATAATTTTAAACTTTCATGAAATAAAACAGGCATTTTGAAACTATGCATCGCTTAGAGCGCTGTGAAAAGACCATTAGTCCGCGTTTGCCATCTTTCATGGTAACCGTACAAGAGATGAATTATTCGTCTCATTGTAATAATTATTCGTCTCATTGTAATAATTTCACACGTCCTGCCGAGTCGGTGTGGCGATAGTAAAATAGTAATTATGATGAAAGCTACCAGTAATCGAATAGCTGTGTTTTTGTTTGCTCTGGTGTTAAGTAGCTAAGTGATTGTCAGTTTCTTGTTGAAGCGACTGTTTCTATTACGTGACTGCCAAGTTATTTTTTTAAGACATTCCTCCTTCTCTGAGCAGCCCTGACCCCAGTATTGCCA
Source organism: Ceramica pisi (assembly GCA_963859965.1). Taxonomy (NCBI): domain Eukaryota; kingdom Metazoa; phylum Arthropoda; class Insecta; order Lepidoptera; family Noctuidae; genus Ceramica; species Ceramica pisi. The sequence goes on from OY982542.1 coordinate 3,584,420, forward strand.
AGAAGTACCGGATTACCCAGTTAATGGATTGTGGAGGTCTGGTAGGCAGCCATTCTACGTAAAATACTGGTATTCAGCTGAATCGGGTTTAAATGGAAGCCGAACAGTGGGTCGCGGTCACCGGTCGCGATCGCCGGTTGCGGTTGTGCGTCTCGGTCGCCGTGATCGCAGTTGTACTGCCGGTCCATTCTGTCGACAGCTCACCGTGATCACTTAGGTGGAGTGAACGACAAGTGAGCTTTCAGGCCATCTTGTTATGGTTTGACAGCTCACTTGTCGTCCACTTCGCCTAAGTGTTCACTTCAACATGTTTACAGAATCACACAGCTGTACCTTAACATTTCGTGAAGTACAAGCCGGGTTTACATCATTGTGTTGTGTCGTGACGGCTTCTGACGCAATTGAATGGCTTCAACACTCGTTGTGGCATGACGTATCTACACTTGTAAGATTCGTTTTCTGGGTGTTTCCCGCGCTACAACACATTTATGTAAATCTAGCTTTAGATTGCGTCCAAGGTTGCGGAATCTGACCGAAAGACTTACTGTGGCACTGGAACGCAAAGAGCAGTTCGAGGAACACGTGTGGGTTTTAGTCAGTAAGAGTCTGATACTACCTTCCGAACAGAGCCAGAGCGAGTCATAATAATTATGATGATTTCCCATTTAAAAAAAATGCTTTCGATTGCATACAACACGTGAGAACAGCTGAGCATTGTATAACGTGAAGAGTTAATGCCAAAGACTCGGGGAGGCCTAATGTGCAGTAGTGGATGTGTTACGGTTGAAATTATGTTTTTTTTTTTATATAGAACGTTGCCCCACACACTAGGAATTTCTCCTGTATCGGTGCGTTTACAAACATGCAAAGTCACATACACAAACAGCCAGACCTGGAACAACTATCTGAAGGCCAAACACAGTATATATTTTACCGTGCAGGAATCTAACCCACGACACGCGACTCAACCACTGCGTCAACCGTGCCGTCAAATTATGATGATGATGATTGCTGAGCGTCATTCCCATCACTTATTTATTTATTTAAACTTTATGCACAATAGTGGTACATGGGCGGACTGCAACAAGGCGTTCTCTACCAGTCAACCTTTGGGTTAAAAAGACTACAGCGTGGTAGGTGTACAATAAACAAATAATAAAAATTAAAATATTTAAATTGAATCTTTTCAATACAATACAATATACAAATAATAATATATATACTAATAAAATACATATATACTAACCAACCTTAATGTGTGTGCATAAATTAATTAATATTAATTTAAGTATAATATAACCGATAAATGATTGAATTGGGCCAAGGCCCTGTGTTGCGGAAAAAACCACTCACAAAAAAGATCCCAAGTTTATAATATTAATAATGCACATAGTAACAATTTGCCTCCTAATTCAATTAATTTACTTAACTTTGCCACCTCTTGCGGTTTCGTTTATCATTAAATTTTCCATTTACCTCATATTTTTATATAATGAGAATCATAATTACAACATGTAAGTTAATTATTCAATTGCAGATAAAACGTGAACAATTGTAATTTACTGTTAATAATTGAATTAACACTCGCATCGGAAACCGCAAAATAATTAGAACTTTGTATCTATTTCAAGTGAATCAGTTATATAGTTGGCAACCAGAAAAAGATGGATCAAATGATGTTTATGAGGTATCTATTTAAATTCTGGTAAAGGAGCGGTCATCCTGAAGGTTGAAATCAAAAATGCTTTCAATTCGGTTAATAGGGACACCTTGCTGGCAGAAATTAAAAAAGAATTACCACAATTTTTTAGTTTCCTTTGGCAATGTTACAGACATCCATCTAAATTACTCTACCGGGACAACCTTCTGGAATCCGCTGTCGGCTGCCAACAAGGCGATCCCCTCGGGCCAGTGTTTCGTACCATCCGTTCCATACCATCTTTAGTCTAGCTATTCACTCAATCATTCGACAGCTAAATTCCAAATTTAATGTTTGGTATCTAGATGATGGAACCCTAGGAGGTGATGTAGACACGGTTTTAGCTGATTTACAAGTTTTAAAAAATCAACTCCAATCTATAGGACTACAGCTCAACCTTTCGAAGTGTGAATTATTCATTTCTGACAGTACCGACAGACATCTGACACTTTTTTTTTTTTTTTTTTTTTTTTTTAAAATGAAAAAATCTTTTATTTAAACAAAATGCTTCATAAACAATGAATTGTGTTTGGAGCCTCCTTTTAGACAAACAATGTCTGTGTTAGGAGACTCCGCTCTTCCATATCTTAGATAAATCTTACATAATAATTTACAGCATGTTGCTACTTTTAATTTAAACATCTGATTATCATGTGGTAAGAAGCGTGGTGTGCTGTATTTAGGTGTGGTGTGTGTAAGATGTAGTGAGGTTTGATGTGATGTGCAGTGTGTGGTGTGATTTGTGGTGTGTTGTGTGTGGTGTGGTGTGTGGTGTGATGTAGCCTGATGTGGTGTGGTGCAGAGTAGTGTAGTGTGGTGTGTATCGTTATGGTGTGTGAATATATTACTCGTGATAAACCAGAAGGGCTTCCGTATCCTCATAAGTAAGAGATTTAATCCAGTTTGTTATCATTTTTTTACTGTCATAATAGTTTTTACTGTGTACATATATGTTTTTATTAATCCTATTGTATATTTGAGCTGAGAGATGGTAGAATTGTCTGCTACTAAATTTGGTCTTACATTGGGGAACTACTGCAATTAAATCTTTTCTCCTTTTATGTGTCTTATTCACATGATAAGGGAGGGCTTTATGTTTTTTTAGAACCGTTTGGGTTATGTACAATTTCCTAACTGAGAGTAAATCACTGATTTCGTATAGGTTTTTGGTAGAGTATTTTTTATTTTTAAAATACATAACTTTTATGAGTGCACGTTGTGCACGTTCCACGTCCAAAAATCTAGTTTTAGCTGCGCCACCCCAAATGGGGATACAATACAAAAGGACGGACTGTGCTAGAGCAAAATATATTTCATTCAGGAGGTTTCTAGGTCGCTTTTCACTCCTAAACATCTTAGTAGGGGCCACGTGTCTTAGTGTTTTGAAGATCCAGGTAAGCTTTCTAACCCTGGCCGTCACTTGCTCAAGGTGTGGGTACCAGGTCAGAAACTGGTCAACCATCACACCCAAGTATTTCGTCTTAGAGACTCTATTTAGGCATGAACAGTTACAGCTTATCCTGTTTATATCTCCGCATGTATGAACCCTCAAGTTGAGGTCTTCATTTGGCTGTGTCCGGGAACTAACACTAAAACATATGTAGTTGGTCTTGGTGATGTTTAATGTTAGTAAGTTTTTTTTTAGCCATTCAGCTATGTGGGCAATCCCTACCACTGCACTAAGTTTAACATCTTCCCAAGAATTACCAGAGAATACAACTGCAGTATCGTCGGCGTATGTAAATACTCTGGCATTTTTTAATTTAATATTGCACAAATCATTAATATATAACAAAAAAAGGGTAGGACCCAAAACACTACCCTGCGGTACGCCGTGTGTTACCTCTGCATCATCACTCGTGTATTGCCCTATTTTTACTCTCTGCTTTCTGTTTGAGAGGTAATCCCTAAGCAAGCTGAGCGCGGTACCTCTTATTCCGGCTTTTTGTAATTTGTTCACAAGGATAGGGACAGAAACGGTGTCAAAAGCTTTTTTGAGGTCTAGGAAAATGGATAGGCACTTGTTTCCCTTGTCAAGATGCTCGATAATATGAGAAGTTAGTGCAGTTACAGCATCTTCGGTACTTACAGCCTTTCTGAAACCAAATTGTGAAGGAGATAGTAAGTTGAATTTGTTTAGGAATTTAGTGAGTCTAGAATTAATAATCTTTTCGAAAATTTTTGATATGGCTGGTAAGACCGAGATAGGTCTGTAGTTGTTGACATCGTCTCTGTCCCCTCCCTTGTGTACTGGAGTTATAATAGACTGCTTTAGGGGAGTTGGGAAGACGCCTTGTTGGAGACAGAGATTTGCAAGGTGAGTTATCACAGGAACGACTTCCTTTCTTACAAACTTTAAGAATTTTGTTGAGATGTTGTCCCAACCCGGGGCACTATCAGATTTTAGATTTGTTAATATACCGTTCACTTCAGTTTCGTCAGTGTCAATTAGTACGAAGGTGTTTAGTGGAGATATTTCTGGGTGAACAGGGATATGGACATAATTTAAAGTTGGGTGAATTTGATCAGCTAGTTGTTTTCCGATGTTAGCGAAGTAGTCATTAATATAATTTATCGAGTCATGAGAGGTAGGTTTTATATTTAATAGTTCTAAGTTTTGACTTTTTGTTTTATTTGAGTATGTGATATTTTTTATGTTTTTCCATAGTATTTTAGTTTTCGTTACAGATTTTGCAAGTAAGTCTCGTTCATGTTTCCTTTTTAATTTTTTTATTAGATTATTGCAGTAATTCCTGTATCTAGTGTAAGTTATTTTTAGTATTTCATTGTAGGGGTCGTTGCGAGTCTGTTTTTGTAGATGATTTCGGTTCTTAATACAGCGTAGTATACCCATAGTGATCCAAGGTTTGATGATCCGTTTACTATTCGGAATTTTATTCGTGATCGTGTTGTCATTTATAATAGAAGTTAAGGTATTTATAAAGCTAGTAATTAATAAATTTGGGTCATCACAAAATAGTAGATCAGATATATTCTTCTCCTGGAGATCTTTCAGAGCTTGCTCGTAATTTATTGTAGTCGTAGTTTTGTTTGCCGTAAAAGTATTTTTTAATTTTGCGAGAGCTAGGAATGTGGTGTGATGGTCAGAGATAGTCGAGTGTAAAATAGCAATAGAGGCAGAGAACTTCTTTTTATTTATGTTTAACATAAAGTGATCAAGGCAGTTTTGTTCCCTGGTGGCAAGTGTATGCCCAGGCAGTATCCCGAAATGAGATAGCATATTTAGGTAACTAACCCTATTTTTGCGATCATGGGATGATTCCGTCTCTCTAGCCTTGATGTTGATGTTTATATCTCCAGCTATAATAGTGTTTTTATTTGACGATATCAAGTTAAGTTGTGTACTAAGAGAGTCAGTGAATCTATCAATGTTTGAATTTGAAGGTGAGCGGTATATACAATACACATCACAACCCAGAATATCCAGACGTAGACAGGACGCTTGGTCGAGCTGTATTTCCTCAACTTTGTGCTTTAATGAACATTTTACATATACAACAACCCCATCGTTCTGATTAAGTTGTCGAGTTGTCATATAAGAATGGTAATTGTTTATTTGCGGAATAGGTTTATTAGGGCTTAATCTGCATTCCGTCAGGATAATGATATCTAGTTCGAGATTAAGTGTAGACAAATTGATAATAAAATCATCAAAGTTATGGTATATGCTTCTTATGTTTTGGGATATGATGGTAAGGTCATTTTTGTTTATTACAACGTGATCGTGGAGTTTTGAGTAATCGCAAGTGATAGAACGAGCAATTTCAACGTTGTCTAACTCAGATACAGTTTGTAGAATATTATCCATTAAAATAGAGTGAATCCAGAATAAATAGTTGTTTCAAGGAAGTGTATATTTCACTAAACTTAGATAGTAGAATACTACTTTTTGTATTACTAACTGTAATATGAGTTATGCGTGACGAGTATGTTTTTGTTGTGTAAGTTCTGGTGTTTGAGTCAACGAATGAGTGTATATATTGTTGGTATGTGCTTTTAATTTGTGAGTTTGTGTGTATGGATATAATTAGGTTGTGTACCGCGTGACTTTCCAAATTCAACGCAATATCTCCAGAAATCAAAGTTATGGAAAAAAGTTGTCTTCGCCTTCTTGGATCTCCAATTTTTGAGCAAGCTTTTCCCAATTTTGTTGAGGAGAAAATACAAATTTTTTATGACATTTCGGAAAGGTTACTCAAAATTAATAATTGTGCATTCGGCAATCACCTTAATCCGTTACTGCTGTTTCGGCCCTAAATTAAGTTACTTTCTGCGTGCTTCCCATTTATGGAAGCACCCACACCTTTTAGAAAAAATGGACCAAATCATTCGTCATACACTAACTTCAATTTTAAATGTGGCCTTGGACGCCCGAGCTTGGAGTCAAGCTACTCTTCCCATCCGTATGGGAGGCCTCGGCGTCCGCAAAATTACGAGTATCAGTTTACCGGCTTTCATATCCTCAGTTCATGGCACTGAGAAATTAGTCAGGAATATTCTAGCTTCCTCACTGACTGGTTTTGATGTGCCGTGCTTCACTGAGGCTATGGATGCCTGGAGACTCGCTTGCCCGAATCTAAATCTACCCGACTACCCATCATCCCAAAGACGGTGGGACGAGCCACTCTGCAGAATAGTTCAGCATGACCTTATGGCCACATCTGCAACTGCTTCGGAGTGTGCGCGCCTGCTGGCTGTGGGACAATGGGAGTCGGGACTCTGGCTTCACGCACTACCATCGTCGAACATAGGCACCTTGTTCGACGATACTACTTTCCGCCTCGCTGCTTCCCTACGTCTTGGCGCTCCTTGTTGTTCTCCTCATCGCTGCCACTGTGGCGAAGTTGTCAACAGCCTCGGACACCACGGCCTGTCATGCAGCCGTAGCGCAGGTCGCATAGCGCGGCACGCGAACATTAATGACATCATCCGACGAGCTCTTGTCGCCGTCGGCGTTCCGGCTGTATTAGAACCCAATGGCCAGGCACGTGACGATGGCAAGAGACCGGACGGCATGTCGTTATTTCCTTGGAAGATGGGTAGGCCTTTAGTGTGGGACGCTCCCTGCGTCGGTACTCTTGCGCCATCCCATCTACCTAGCTCTTCGTGCAGTGCTGGCGCTGGCGCCACGGCTGCAGAGAACCTCAAGCGGCGAAAATATAATAACCTCGTTGGAAATTATATTTTCGAGCCGTTTGGGGTTGAAACTCTCGGGTCGTGGGGTCCGAGTGCTCATAACTTGTATAAAGATCTATCAAGACGCTTAGTTGACACTTCGCGTGACCCAAGGGCTGGTTAAAGCCAGCTCTTGGGTCACGCGAAAGTCCTCGGCCAAAGGATTAGCATTGCCATACAACGTGGCAATGCTGCCAGCCTTTTGGGCTAGTACCAGTGGCTAGCGATGCGGACGAATTTCGACGATTCGACGCCATATGTAAGTTATATTTTTAGTTTTAGTTAGTTAAGAGTTTTTTATATATTTTATTTAATGATATATAACAGTAATTAAAACTGCGTTCAGTATATTGACTATTTAACACCTGTGTTCCACAATTCTGAATGTAATAAAAACTTTTTAACAAAAAAATACAACAGACTTGCAAAAAAAAACACTACAAAGTAAAAATAACTTTCATTTCTGAAGTCGGTGTTTTTTTTGCTTTTTAGTGGTACCCCATACCTAACAACACCACTGCAAAATCGCAGAAAAGCAAAATACGCAATTTCGATTAATTGGATGACATAAAACCATCATCCAAGTAAACGATTTCCGGGGATGCGCCAAAGTTCACCTAAATTTTCAACTCCGATCATTGGAAATCCGAAAATGTTCTTCCTAACATTTTTCATCCTAACAATCACAATTCCTAACTACTCTGTCTCTAATGTTCATAATTCCGAAGCATTCAACTTCCTAATGTCAGTAGCAATAAACATCTATTAAACTTTTATTTGTTTTCCTATATTTTCTCAACTTATCCATTTTTACACTATTATTCAAAGTCATATATTTTTAGATCAGATTTCTTTTTATTTTTATTTATAGCGGTGAGTACCTGCAAAGATATCCATAGGTTAGGTTAGAACTGTGACTAACCACGCGCCAGCCGAGCGAGCGAAGCGAGCGGTGCCGCGCCAGCAGCTGGCGAGCGCTACCTCGAAATTTTTCTATATTATGGTAATTATGTTTAGGAATAAAAGCGTTATGATAAAAAACAGTAGGAGTTTAAATATATTTACATTAATGATGTTATTCATTACAATTTTCGGAAATATGAGGGTTATGAACATCGCCGGTAGCACTACAAATAGTATGAATGAAAACTTTAGGATTACAAATCGTTAGGAAGAACAATTTCAGGGTAAAGAACTTTAGGTGAGCCAATATGGACCCGAATTCCAGCTATTTCGATTTAAAATCCAAAGTTCGTAATCTGCAAGTATATCCTTTCAGATAAAACGTTAAAGATTTTTTCAAATCGGTTCATAATTGTCGGAGTTATGAGCATAAAAAAAATCCCTTTTGGGAAGTCGGGTAAAAATGATATTAATCACAAAAAATGATATTATTAAAAAAAGACATTACTAAATTATTATTAAGACAAAACTACTAAAGTTTAAAGCCATTAGAAACTGTAACTACCCGCCTTAAGAGCGTGTATTCCGTCCACTAGCGCCGCCAATCGTTTTTTATTATTTGTGGTAAAAAGACACGTAGATAAAAAACCGCTCTGTAGTGCACTGAAGAAATGTATTTATTATGTTTTGAGAGTTATGTTTTGTACTTTAGAACATTAATAGTTGCCAAAGTCGATATTTTTGCTAAAAGTGGCCACTTTTAGCAATAATTGCCGTTTTGGCTATTTAGCCATGAGTTATGTATTAAAAATAGTTGTCAAAAAATAATAGATAGGTACATTTCTTCAGTGCACTACAGAGCGGTTTTTTATCTACGTGTCTTAAATTTACCACAATTAATAAAAAACGATTGGCGGCGCTAGTGGCCGGAATACACACTCTTAAGTGTTAATGATTAAGAAATAATTGGAAATATATTCTAGAAATCTTTCCACGATCCAAGCTTTTAATTTTTTTCAAATAATGAACAGCAATGCAGAGGATTTCTTCGATGATTTGAATGTTTTTCGAAAGTCAAAAGCCTAGTCATAAGCTACTTAACCGTATATCTACTTTATAAACGTAATGAAAGGTTTGACTTATCTATAAGCCAATCAAAACGTTCGTATTGCACCTTCAAGCTCTATTACATCTAAGTCATTACTTATTAAAAGTTCCATATCGAAGTAAATAAAGATATTTACTAAATAAACCCTTATCTAGGTCTCAACAACACGAAACTAGTACAAGACAACAATATCAATATAAAACTGGATATCTTTTTATCAATGAACATACCTAGGCATACAAATTGATAGTACCTATATACACTATAAATACGATGAAAAGAGGCAGCAATATAAAATCACAAGCGTTAGAGCGAGAAAGAAAATAGAAGTAAAATCTAACCTCAATTTTATTGTGGCCTTTTAAGGACCGGACAGAAGTGATTTTGTTCTAAAACTACTCAAGCTTATATCATATGTAACATAAACTAAATAAGGTTCAAAATCGATTGGTAAATAACAGTCGTACCGTGTGCAATCGCCGACGCTGATTATGACAAGTAAATTATAGTAATATAGTGGTTTCAAATGTTTAAAATATGTTTTTAAGGTTTTAAAGTTGGTTAAGATATTACGATGTCTTCATAATAATATTGATGTGATCGGTGTGAAGTTAACGACAACTTGCTTGTTTACTTTATAAAGAACTGTGAGGAAAACAGAACGTCATGTGAAGTTACAATTATGAAAAGTTATTTCTTAGCACAAATATTTTGACGTATAGTTAAGTTAACTTGAGTGAATTTTGAATGTGAATAACTACAACCCCATACTATTTTGGTTTAATTTTATGGGACATACACAATTAAAATATCATTTACAAATATGAATATAATTTCTAATTCAAATAAATAATATGTGTGAAAAGAGTATTGTAGCAATGGCACAATTTTACGTAGCGTGACTAAGGGCGGGTTGTTTCAACTACACTTAACGCACGCGTAAACGTTAAAAATGGTGCTAACTATCGTCTAATGAAAAAATTGGGTTGTTTCACAAAATGTCAGCGTTAACGCACGTAAAATATAACGTTTACGTTAACAGATGGTCTGAGCACTGGTTATCGTAACATTAGTTGCGTCAAATAGAACAATATTGTGAAATTTCTTTTGAATTCCTCAATACCAGTTCTTTTGATGACACACATAAGTGGTGGAATGCAAAAAAAGCTATTTAGGTAGGACCCGTGTCAATAACTTAGCTATTGGGATGAGCAGGAATTTATAACAGAATGTTTTGAAACAACGCTTCTAATTTAACGAACGTCAAACATCGTCCGTAATCGTAACTTTTTGACGTACGTATGTTACGTTAACCAACTGTTTGATACAACCCGCCCTAAGTATACGTTAAAAATATTCGTGCTAGGCCCTCAGATAACAGGCAACATGAAGAAACATGATGTTTTTCGTGAGTGTGTAAAATCAATGAAGATCATTGCAGAAGGTATAGCGTATAAAAACGGCATTGAGAGTCCTCTTAACCAAGTCGCCAAAAAACTTTTCATAGGACTGATTTTTTAATACCTAGTCGGAAAACTTTTATTTCAAAGCTCAACATATTATCTGTGGCTACAATGTCAAACCGCAATATTAACTCTTCTGACAACAGTTATCTAATTGCTTGTCGTAATTACCTTTTGAAATTGAAATTACCTTTTGAATAAATAATTACTCAACCTCCTCAAGGGAGGGTTGCAGAATTTGTGTGAAAGAGTCACCGCGGCCCTGGAACGCAATGGGCCTTAGCTGGAACACGAATAGGTTTTACTCAGTAAGAGTCTGAGAATCCTATCAGAGCGGAGAGGTCATTTGTTGAATTAAAAAAAAAAGGATAAAAAAGGTGACTAACTTAATTAGGAATCATAAAGGCTGGAAGACAGATTATAATATGACTATAATAGTTTCAAATAAATTATTTTTCGATACAAATAATAATTTCATGGTGACAATCGGCCAGTATTTTATGTCCACTTTGTCAGCTAGATCTCATTTTAATAATTAATTAGTGTGTGGGCTGCGTAATCACCTTGTTTACTAGTCTTGGGCACTATTGACTTGTTAAATGTCATTTATATAATTGGATTATTGGTTAAGACTACCGATATATTAATGAGCCTGTTATGTTCTGTAATTACTGTATACTTTTTCCTACCATCAATTTGGGGCTCAATTAGTCAAAATTGAACAGCAATGCGATTCAATAAACATGTCTAAGTGAAGGCGTGGGTGAAGTGACCACAAAGTGAGCTGTCAATTCAAGTATAACCAGCTGGTCGATTCTGTCGACATCTCACCGTGTTCACTTAGGTGAAGTGAACGACAAATGAGCTGTCATTCCAACTATGATTTGACAGCTCACTTGCCGTTAACTTCGCCAATGTTTTGATCTGGTCAGACCAACGTACCTATTGGGCTATAATATTAGCATAATTATTCCAATGAAAGAATAGATGGTTTTCAATTTTACACAGAACTGACTACTGCCCATGACAATGTTGACACATGCTTATTCACTATCGCTTTCACAGACTTCACAAACATATAACAAATAATTTTACTACGCTATTGAACATTCCCCGAACTTGTCCCATATGTCGAACTGTCGCTATAAAGCGGTATGTTTCCAAGAATTTGACATGATAACAATATATAAAAGTATGCAGTTTGTCCTTGATTGTGTGACTAATACGAGTGGTGGTAACGCTTTTCTAAGGGTCAGTACACAGGGATGCGAGGCGAAGATACGCGGCGCCCATCTTTAAAATAGCGATACAATGTGGAACTTTATACAAAAGGGTAACGGAAAGCTATGGTTATATTTTAAAAATTGCTTCTGTTTCATTTACTTGAAAACCCGTCTCAAAGGAAGTTATGGCCAATTCCTATAAAAATACTTCTTTATGCTATTTTTATCAGACTGTGATAGCTCGAGAACGAGAATTGAATTCTCGTTACTGGAAATATGCTATGATTTCTTTGAAAGAAGCTGTGTTTAAAATATGATCACACTTTTCCACCCTGTATGCAGCATAAAATGATACTTGCACGTTTCAGTAAGAGAATTCCAATAAATAGAATTTTAAATTACGCACACACTTTATCTTTCTTTTATCGTTTTTTAAAACGTTACTTTATATATTTCTCTCATCCAAATTTTAACCTTTTTGTAATAGATAGCTTAAAAGTGCTTAATTCTATCGATATACTAAAAACTGCGTGTAGCGTCGCGTATCGGTGTGATCTCTTCCTAAAGTTTTGCCATGGCGATCACGTCCAGCATACAAAGTGGTATAACAATGACATTTATGTTGCATTATCCACTAATCAATGGTGCTTGCATATAAATATGGTATATGACGTCTGTGGGTCGTATGTAGGTAGCTGTCAGAATGAGTCTGCGAGCCACTGTTTGACAGAGATCTAGGCAATAATATCAGTATATAGATTTGGTTCGAGTCGTCCCTCGCTTTAAAGTAGCCTTCAAGGTCCTTGATGTGTGAGGCCAGACAATATATAATTTTGTAAGTTGTGAGTCGCGTAAAATGAGTCAGAGGAATTTACGCTTTCTTTGGTTTCATGCTAAAGTTCGGTTTGTCTCACACGGCGACGCAAAATGAGTTGGTCTTTAGTTTGAAACCGAATTCCGCCGACTCATTTTACGCAACTCACAACTCACAAAATTACGTTCGTGTGGCCTCTGTACCAAAACTCATTAATTCGGTTCTGCAATAGGCTAGTTTCCATCATCCACAAATTGCAAAACTATTTAGTCCGCCAGTTACAGTATTGAAAAATAATGGACACGTATTTTTTGTTTTTGTAAATCAATGATATTGACAAAGATAAAACGCATCAAAATTCGGGAGTGGGGGCTCGTGACGTCACGACTCACTAAAAATTATGCGAAGGTGTGACGTATTGAGAATTTTAAAAAACTTTTTACAAAAAAATACAACCGACTTCTAAAAAAAAAAACACTACAAAGTAACAATAACTTTAAATTCGGAAGTCGGTGTCTTTGTTAGTTTCTTCGTATTTTGACACCGACTTCAGAATTTAAAGTTATTTTTACTTTGTAGTGTTTTTTTTTTTAGAAGTCGGTTGTATTTTTTTGTAAAAAGTTTTTTATTTTTCACTTTTTAGTGGTGCCCCACACCTAACAACACCACTACAAAATCGCAGAAAAGCAAAATATGCAATTTCGATTATCAAAGAATCATCTAAATAGTCAAATTCCAGCGATTTCGATTTAAAATCCAAAGTTCGTAATCGATTTTGATATGATTTAAATGGGACCAATCTGCAAGTATATACTTTCAGATAAAACAAAAAATTTTCAAATCGGTTCATAATTGTCGGAGTTATGAGGTAACAAACATAAAAAAAAAAAACATACAACCGAATTGATAACCTCCTCCTTTTTGGGAAGTCGGTTAAAAAGCGTCGTAACTTCGTCAATTTTGGTTCCCGTAACAAAAGAAAAAACACGGGTCAACTATTTTTTGATAATCTAACTGAAGGACTAATTAGATTTTTTCAGGACACAAGCCTATTAAAGCGTAAAAGCGAAATAAACTCACTTTCGGTTTTATGATTTTAGTTAAGATTTTTTCAAAGCAAACCATATACCAATGTGATGGTCATAATATTTTTATTGAACTTTGACAACTATAGGTCATCAAGCTAAGAGCCAATTTCGGGAATGAAAATTATTTGACCCAATTGTCAAACGCGCATTATCTAGCAATGATTGTTTGAATGAGTTTTTAACACCGAAACACATCACTTAATTTACGCATAATTTATCACGGGTAAGAATTTTTCTTTTTTCAAAAGCTGTGGATAAATATTTTCGTTACTTTAAACCTGTGGCTTGTGACTTCGTTAAAATCAAAATCATCGCTAGGAGAGATTTTTAAGACCTAATAAATAAGTTAATACATTAGGTATTGCAGAATTTATGAGTTTGATAAACTATGAGGTATGAATACTAAACGTTTCCGTGTTGATTGGAGGAAGATAATCTATGCGTATTGTTTTGGCAACAAATAAATTAGTCAGGACACATGGTCGAGGCTACTTATAGAAGAGGCCATGTTATATGTTATCAACATAATGTTATAGTGAACAAATTATTCAGTTATATTGTATTCTATCAAATGTTATCAGTTTTCTTATAGCAGAATCAGAATTTACCTAAATGAAACCTCTCCAACGCAATCACCCCGTCAACATCCCAACAGTTCAAACGTACAGTTAAACTGTTTGAACCGGCGATAAATCCAGCCAAGTCCAAGTTATTTTAATAAACAATTAAACGGATATCTCACGTTCTTCGCCCGAAGCAGGAAGACATTTCGAGTATTTCCCCAAATAAAATAATTGACGGCGGCATTATGTGAAGTATCTTTAAAAGCAAATAAACTGTACCAACGATGTCTTTTAATTTTATTGTATAATTACTTAATCAAGGCGATAAATAAAGGGGACGGTGGAACTGTTCGATGTGTCGCATGTTTTCTTTAAAAAATTAAAAGGAAACAGTTTCCTGTTTTTTTGTATTTGAGATGGGTTCGCTCTTGACTACTCTACTAGTATTACTAGTCTAGGGCAAATATGACAGAGACAAAGTCCACGATGGAGCGACCATAACCGGAAGTAGCCTGTTCACTCTAACTTTAAAAAGATTAGGATTGTAAGGGTGAGGCCACACGAACGTAATTTTGTGACTTGTCAGTTGCGTAAAATGAGTCTGCAGAATTCGGTTTCATACTAAAGACCAACTCATTTTGCGTCGCCGTGTGGCACAAATAAGACTTTAGTATGAAACCGAATGCAGCGCAAATTCCTCCGGCTCATTTTACGCGACTCACAACCGTTCGGAAACACAGACGCAGGCAGAGAGTTCCACCATTCTGCATACATAAAAAAAACTGGCCAAGTGCGAGTTGGCTCGTAGACGAGTGGTTCCGTACAAAAAACTCAAGTTAATTTCGTCTATATTATTATTTGTTGTTATAGCAGCAATAAAAATACACTCTGTAGAATTACAACTGTCTGGCCAATTCAGCTCAGGAGATTCTGCCCGCTGACAAAAAAAAAATCCGAATAGTTGACAAAAAAAAAACAACTTTGGACAGTGTTTTACTATTATTATTACTCCGTACAATACAACAGCATTTTTCAACAAAACGCTGCAAATTATTCTAGATGCGACAAAGTATAATTTAGTATGTAGAGACGGCGAAAGGAAACACCTTAATGTGATCGTTCGTCACTTTAATGCGAGTTTCAAAGTTTTCTCTGAAATATGAGCAAAGTTTCATGCATCGTTATTTGGTACATTCATGTGGGGATTGGAAAATCGTTACAAAATTTGCTGAAATGTAAATTGTATCACGAATTTGTAATGGGCCAGTTTTTCTTATCAATTAAAACTTGGAATTTTTAAATTGGAATTTGAGTTTACCGACTGTAGTTACATTTTTGCATGTTGTCTTGTCCATCATCTACAGTCACATTTTTCTCTTACTTATAGCTACTACAAAAATCTTGAATGGGCCATAGACGTACATAAACAGAGGGCTTAGAACGAATGTTTTGACGTAACATAGTTTGTTTTATAAAAATGTATGAATATAGTACCTACAGTACTGTATTTCCTTTCTCTTTAAAATCCATCCAAAGGTTGTCTTGAAAAGATCGCTCTTAGCGATAAGAAAGAAAACATTACATTGTGTCACCCTATGTAATGTTTTCTTCATATATTTTTTCTGTAACTTATTTGGTCTACATAAATATCTATCCATCTCTATAAATATACGAAACGTGTATTATTGTTTCAGCAAAAAACTACGTTACTTAACTTTACATAAAAACATTCGTGCTAGGCGCCCAATAACGAGAGAAGGCAGGTATGTATACGAAGGTAGGTCGAATTACTTGAAGATCACTTTGACACTTTCAAAAAACGAGTAAATCCTGTATTCATATAACTTTACATCATCATCTGCCCAGCCTTTTCCCAACTATATTGGGGTTGGCTTCCAGTCAAACCGGAATTAGCTCAAAACCAGTATTTTACGTGGATCGGCTGCCTACCAGACCTCCACAACCCATTAACTGGGTATCACGGTACTCCTTGGCAAGACTGGTGTCAGATTTTCTGGCTTCTGACTATCCGTAACGACTGCCAAAGATCTCGAAATGACAGCCGGGACCGACAGCTTAACGTGCTTTCCGAGGCACGGAGGAAACTCGGTATGTTAAGATGGTCACCCATCCACAGATTAACCTCAGCAAGCGTTGCTGAACCTTGAAGATCGACCTGTGCAGCTGTTATTATTTAGCCACGAGCTCTTCTCATATAAATAAAATAAAATAAAATATTCTTTATTTCGGATAACTCCATAGTACTCACATGGGAAATGTAACAAAAACGGAAAAATTAAACAAAAAATTAAAATTAAGTCACTCTCCGAATTAAGGCCCTCCACAATGGGGATGACATCCAATATAACTTTACAAAGTATAAATAAAACGGGAACGAGAAAATGGGTATATGTATGCGCATACAAAGTTGAGGGAAGAAGTTAGTAGCTTTATATGTTTGTGTGCGAGAAGAATGTGAATCACTATCACTACATAATATAAATCATAGTCCTCCGCCGTGTCTGCCTGTCTGTCTGTTCGCGATGAACTCAAAAACTACTGCACCGATTTTCATGCTGTTTTCATCAATGATTAGAGTGTTTCTCGAGGAAGGTTTTAATATATAATGGGCTTGATTCCATCATCCACAAATTGCAAAACTCTTTAGTCCGTCAGTTAGAGTATTGAAAATAATGGACACGTATTTTTTGTTTTTGTAAATCAATGAATATTGACAAAGATAAAACGCATCAAAACTCGGGAGTGGGGGCTCGTGACGTCACGACTCACTAAAAATTATGCGAAGGTGTGACGTATTGAGAATTTTAAAAGCGTCGTAACTTCGTCAATTTTGGTTCCCGTAATAAAAGTAAAAACACGGGGCGATAATCTAACTGACGGACTAATTAGATTTTTTCAGGACACAAGCCCATTTGTCAAGCGGGGGAAGCCGCGGTATCAACTAGTAAAATATAACAATGATTAAAATGTCAAACAAAAAACCGCAGTCAATGGCTTGATCATATTTAAGTAGGTGCGGATTTATTTACCTTAATGATTAGAAAATGGTGGAACTTAGATACCATATTTGCTTCTAACCGATGCATGCATATTTTTTACACCGATGAACCATTTCAAGACTTTCCACATATTTTTATTTATCAATACCAACTGACTTTCTGCTAATTGGTTACTTATTCTATACTTCAATAATGTCATTTGCACGCTTTGTCACCCAAAGGGACACCGACGAATAAATTATAGCTTAGTTAAAGCAAAATGTCACACATATCTAATTAACTCTGTTACAAATGCATACATTGATCTAAAATTGTAATAAGCCATTAAGAACATTAATTAGTGCATAAACAAAAGAGGCTAGATGACACTTTCCAGTGTTTTTATTTAAAAAAGCGGCACCATTGTCGATGGTATCCCGCAGTTATATGTAGCAATTATTGGGTAATGGACAAACCGACTGACGGGACACCGCTTGGTCTATATATAAATGTCAAATGTTACAAATAGAACACAGTGACACCGCCTTAAATGTCATAATATGTTTGTAATCATGAGGAGCCTTTATTACAAAAAAATATGCGGCTTTAGAAATGTTTTATTTTATTAGTATTTATTTTTCTGTGTTCTAAAGGCTGACTTTCGCATCATTGATAATAATAATCTTTCAGGAATTCATAGAAATATATATATCTATGGGCCTATTTAATAAAACTGACAAGCGACAAGTGACACGCAAGAATCTGAAGTTTCGACAATTTTGTATGTAGTTTACTTCAGTTTTAAACCCCCAACGCAAAAAGAGAGGGGTGTTATAAGTTTAACGTGTCTGTCTGTGTATCTGTGTATAATATGTCTGTGGTATCGTAGCTCCCAAACGGATGAACCGATTTGCGTTTAGATTTTTTTGTGTCATATATAATTTTATACCGAGTATTCTTAGCCATTTTTTATGAAAATCTGTTCAGCCGTTTGAAGGTCATCAGCTTTTTTCTAGTTGATGAGGGGATCTGACTAACTTCCTTATGTCCGATCGATTCGAAATTTGGTACCGTGTTACTTCAATGATATTGAAAGTATATGGTAAGGTAACCACGACCTGATCAGCCGTTTGAAGATCATCAGCTCTTTAATAGTTGATGAGGGGATCTGACTACCTACCTACTAACTAATCACTATAAATACCTTCCTAATATTTATACCTAATTTAAAAAGGACAAAATAAAAGTAAAATTAAAAATTTCAAAAACCCTCCGACACAAAAAATAAACTCTAAAAACTAATAAATAATATTACCTATTATAATTATAATCGCCACAAATATTTTGTAAATTCTAATATTGTTATTTTCCAAGCGTTTGTCGAGTCGTGGGACCGCTAAGTGAGAAAAACAGGTGTAGTCTCAGATTGCAACAAAAGAATTTTCTCCGAAATATTCGCCAAAACGACGAACTTTAGCGGTCCTCCGAAGCGACGACGCTTGGAAAATAAAAATATTTCAATTTACAAAATGTATGTGACGACAATAATATTATAACAGTTTTTAAATATTATTTGTTACTTTTTAGACTTTATTTTGTTTATTTCATTATCTGCTTTGTTAAAAACACCAGTCGCAAAATTGTTACAATTATGTCAGTTTTTAACTATTTATCGCATTGCCAATAGCTGTTTACATAAAAAAAAAGTTTCAAGCGTAATATAATAAGACTATTGTTTACTAAAACTTAACGGTACCAGCCCCCACTCTTGAGCTTTGATTCAGTTTCTCTAAAACAGCAATTTTTTGTCGATTTTAAATGGTTTTTTTTTTTGTAAATTTAACGGATCGACTGATTAAAATTGTTATTGTTCTGTCTATAAAATACCCAATTGGGTAAAACCTGGACCAAACTAAAACAACAACAAGACACAACTTTAAATCCAGATAATAATATGTTTTGTGGTCAATTAACTATTAAATGGGAAAATACATCAGTCCCAAATTGGGCATATTACGTTTTCAAACATAACATACTAGCCGTACGCGTTAACTTGACACCTGGCTCGAATTATAAACTACTCAAAACTAAATAGGGCCCACCATGTTTTTTTGCTGCAACTTAAAATTGAACCAAAACATTCAGTTTTTATGAATACACAAGTTTCAAGTGAGCATTTAGGAATAGTGTAAACATGAACAATAGAAACCTTTGTTTATTTTGTTTAACAATAACACAAAATAACTATACGTAAATTATATATAAATAACAAAATTTGGTGAAAATCTGATAAAGAACTTCGAATATAGGGAACTCCTCAATAAGCGAAAACAAATGGAACAGGATTACTTAAATCGCAATTTTTTCTAAGTATTGTTTACACCTGAGGGCCAATTCTACTAAGTTTTAAACAACTTTCGCATTCGCATGTTAATCGCAAACTGTCAAAAAAGCCTTAACTTTCACACATTTTTGACAGATTGCGATTGAGATTCGAATGCGAATGTGAAAATTAGTAGAATTGGCTCTCAGTTCATAACGTAACTAGCTGACCCGCGCAACTTCGTCTGCGTCACATTTTCCATTACTGCTCCGCTCCTATTTGTCTTAGCGTGATGATATATAGCCTATAGCCTTCCTCGATAAATGGGCTATCTAATACTGAAAGAATTTTTCAAATCGGACCAGTAGTTCCTGAGATTACCCCCTACATACAAACTTACAAACAAATGTTACTTCTTTATAATATTAGTATAGATATCACGGCGGTACGCTGTGAAGGGGTAGGTACATACATCTGAATTTCAATTTAGTTGCAGGGTAGCACCTATAATAATAAAAACTTAAAAAAAACAAACGGCTTCAAAAATAAAAACACTACGTCAAATTGGGTAAAACCTGTACCAATCTAAACTACATGAAGCCACAACCTTTTATCCGGATTAGTTTTGTGGTCAATTAACTATCAAATAGGAAAATACTTCAGTCCAAAATTGGGCATATTACGTTTTCAAATACCAGATTATTATGTCAAATGTAATAATACCTAGAAAGAAAAAAGAAAGAAGAAAGAAAGAAAAAGAGTTTATTTGCGGTCAATATGACGATCAAAAGTACACAAAAATTAAAATTTGTATCTTTGAAATAATCTTTACTTTATTTACGTAAAATAACTTAAAATCTAAATTGCTTTTATATGACCTAATGGCACATACTTACTTAAGGGTAAAATACACAAGCACTACAAATATGCAATTATTATGTTCCTACTACTATATATCAGTTCAGTACTAATTTACAATAACACGACAACATTATTTTTGTTTTTTATTCCCGGAAATAATCTGCCAAGTGCGATTCGGACTAGCACACTAAAGGTTCCGCACCATATAAACCTTAATTTTTAATATTTGTTGTTATAGCGCAATAGAAATACAAAAAATTTCAACTGTCTACCTATTACTGTTATTGAGATATACCCTGCTGACAGGCAGACAGACGGACGGACGTTCGGATGGATGGACGTACAGCCGAGGCTAATTAGGGGGAGGGGTTCCGTTGATTACTCTTTGGGTACGGAACCCTAAAACAGTGCAAAGTATAAAATAACTTTGATTTCGGAAGTCGGTGTTTTTGGTTTAAATATGTGTGTGTTTGCATTGTATAGACTCAAGTACCCTGGCGGTTGGGAGTGTCATGCTCACTTAAAAGCCTAGCTGATGGTGGCGCATGCGTTGGATCATTTGACTCCATTCAAAATGCTTGAGACGACCTGGCGCCTGTCATGGCGCCGTCGGTTGGGACTGGTCATTTCTCAGCTGCCATGGTTTATTTAAATTATTTCTTTGAATTGTTCCTTTTTTATTCCGAACGGTTTTATCATGCTCGTCTTTTACATCGTTCTCACATGTATGTATAATTTCAACACGATGTAAACTAAACTTTGTAGCAATTTATTATTTTTAAAAGAGTGTCCGTGGTTTTTGCACGTTCTTCTCCATAGATATCTACGCTTTTGGACGTGCAAATAACTTTTTTTTTTTTTTACCGACCGACCTTGACAATTCAAAAGTGCCTGTAAATGGTTTAATTGAAATAAATGTTTGAGCTTGACGCCCTCTACTGCCCCAGCTAGGGTACAAAGAATTAGTCTTTTTTATTCAAGAGGTCTGAATTTAGTCAAGAAGTAAGACCCAAACATACCGACACTAATATTTCAGTTTCTCAATTAGATCATCATACGTCATTAGACGAGCCTTAAAAATTCTTGTGTCATCCAAACCTTACTAATTAAAAAATCAATTAAGTAACAATAATTAGTCAAGTCCTGTGAAATAATTAAATTGTACTTCAATAAAAGCCTTACTAAAGGTTGTGTTAATTTTGGCTTTTAACCCGTTCAGTGTCGACGGGGGGTAGATTGGACCCCTGATCCAACCCACAACCTGTCAGGGACCGCTTCGGAATAATTTTTGAGCGACATGACACCTGCCTCGCATTTTGGCGCTCAATTAAATATTTGAGGCGAGAAATGTTGAAAGACCACGGCTGACGGCGTAAAAAATAATAATAGACAAACGATTATTATCATTTATTTATTTATTTTATTTCAATTACTCTCTGTACTCACAGTAAAAACCAACACGTGCAGAGAGTCAACAAAATCAATGAGATAATCAAAAATATAATAACAATGGTGCAATAATTAAAATAATTAAAAATAATCAATAAAAATTAATCAAAAAACAATAAAAAATAATCAAAAGTAATAAAAAAAAAATAATGAAATGAAATGAATGAATGAAATTGATGGAGAATGCCCATATAGCAGGATGATAATGGTAAAGGGGACCGTTTACTTAAATGTTTAAGTAGTTTAATCGTAGACGGTAGGTACGGTAGAAGTGTCATCATTTTTAGGGTTACGAACATCCGTAAAAAAGCGGAACCCTTATAGGATCACTCGGGGTTCTGTCTGTCCGTTTGTCACAGCCAGTTTTCTCCGGATCTACTGGACCGATTCTATTGAAATTCGATATACCGGACGGGTCACTTAAATCAATTAATATTGAGTATGGGGGTCACTTTTGGATTGACCTCAAAAGTGACCCCCATACTCAAAATTCATCAATCACTACTAGAAAATAAAAAAAAATAAAAAAAAGATTTTCTAACCGTATCGTGTGACAGATCAAATGAAAGGGTTTACTGTGCGGGTTTTAATTTATATTTCTTTCAAACTGTTTATTTTAAAATTATGATCAAGAAACTAGACTAGAGCATTCCCCCCTTATCTACGAAACTACTGAGCCTAAAATTTTGAAATAAATACCTAAAAGATTACAGGATTATAAGAAGTATGTAGTCAATGACGACACGTCATAAACCAACATAATTATCGGCGCTTAAAAACGGCGAAAATACTAGAAAGCATACGCATGAAGAAAGGGAAAGAAAATATGTCACCGTACGGCGGGATTCCTGTTGCTAGAGGGAGATAAATATACATCTTCAGTTACGTCACAGGATAAGTAATAGTCAAATTGACATCAAATCAAACGTAGTGTCGCGCGACAGGTTGGTGCGTAACTAAGCGCGATGTGGTCAATTGGCTTCATTTCATGTTGTCATTTTAGAGTGCGAACAACGTATCTATAGTTTTATATATCATCATTGTATATAGTGTTACAATATCATCATGTTAAAAAAATTAAATTGATTCAGAACCCTTTGCACGTCGAATCCGATTGCACTTGGCCAGTTTTTTCTTTAATTGACGCGTGTTGCCGTAGGTCCTCATCATTTGTAGATTTTTGACACCAGTAAAATCTGACGCCAGTTTTGCCAAAAGGTTTCTTGCTATCCAGTTACTGGGTTCCAGTGGTCCGATACGCAGTGGCTCCATGTTTATTTTGAGGAAAGCTTACAGACTTATTACAAACTTAAATAACATGCTTAGGTAATGTCATTTGCTAATTACAAGCTTCCACATATATATGACTAGGTACTTAGTTATATGGTGCTTGCATTGACCAGTTATAGCATAGGTAAGTAATCATTTAAATTTATGTATGTAAGGTATGTCGAGATATTAGGTTTGTCAAGTCGTGCAATAACAAAATTAAGAGTTATTTATGGCACCAAAATACTCCCTGCTCAAAATCTTTTTGATTTTATTTGCGCTGGTGCAAAACAAGTCGACATCCAGATGTGATGGTAAACTAGGTGTTTAGCGAGACGTCGTGACGCGCGCACGTATATCTATATCGCCCTAACATTTATCGTGTTTACCAACGGGTAATAAGTACCCACAGAGCTGTTGTGAGTGATGTCTGAAGATGGCAGTGATGATGGTGATAAAACTGACTCTGAGATAATTAAGGACTGTGAGCAAGAATTGCAACGAATGCAGGAATCACAACAACCCAATTGGAGTGCTGTTGCGGGTAATGAATTAGTAAATACTAATGATATATCAAGAGGAGTGAAGAGATTGCGAGACATTAGTGAAGAAAGTAGTGAAGAAGGTTTTATTACGGTTACGAGGAATAGAAAACCGAAGAGATTAATAAGAAGTGATTCATTGTCAGATGATAAATTGTCAGAAGTTATGGAACAAGAGGGTAGTGTTGAAAAAATTGAGGTATGTTTAACGTCTGCAGAGGCGTTACCTAAGCAAATGGCCCTAGCGAAGATACTTAGAAATGAGAACATTAATAATATTATGAGGATCCATTACAAAAATCCATATAAGATTTTTATACAGTTCAACGACAAAAAGCAGGCCGAAAATCTTATTAAGTGTGAAAAACTTGTACAAATAGGAGCACGAGCCCAGCTTACTAGTGAACTTACTTTTTCATTCGGAATTGTAAAAGGGGTGGATCTAGACACATCAGAAAAATAATTATTGGATTCTTTGACTAGCTCATCTAAAATTCTGTCAGTTAAAAGGCTTAGACGCTTGGATCCTGAGGGAAATTGGGTCGATAGTGAAACCGTTAGGATTTGCTTTAAAAGTCGCTCACGACCCTCATTTGTGTATGCATTCGGCTGCAGATTCCCTGTAGAACGGTTCACTTTTCCTGTGAATCAATGTGCTAACTGTTGGAAATTCGGGCACATTAAAAGATTTTGTCCAAGTAAGAATGTTGTGTGCCCTAAATGTGGCAAACATCACATGAATTGTGAAACAAGTACTTTTTCATGTCCCAACTGTAAAGGCTCTCATATGGCCTTAGATAAATCTTGTAAGGTATATTTGAAAGAAAAAAAAATCCGTTCTATTATGGGTGACAAGGATCTATCATATAAGGAAGCGTTTGAGGATTTTCTTAACTCGGAAAAAGAAATTCGTACCAAAAATCTTGAAAGCTCTAATATATTACTTAACAAGAATTCTCCAAAAACGTATGGCCAATGTGAAGCTGAAAATAGACAGTCGCAGATTATTACTTATGCTAATGTGGTAAGCGAGTCGACGTCGATAATTAATAGCAAAATTATTCAGGAGAAGGACACAGAAAATTTAATTTCATTCAGGCATAAAAACGGAAATATTGCAAGAAAAGAAAAAAACAATCAGAAGAACAAAGATTTTGACAGTTTGATCATGGAAGTTGACAACGATATCAACGAGGGCGAGCAAAGACTAGGAGCAGAGGAGTCAGAGGAAAAAGAAAACTATAGAGAAGAAAGGAAAAAGAAAATACAACGTCTTACCCGAAAATTTGAAGAAGTTATACTATGCGACAGCAAAACTTTTATGGAGAAAATAATTTTGTTGTTTAAAATTATTTATGAAGAGTGTAAGTCTTATTTTGTTAATATGTTTTGTGGGAATGGAGTTTTAAAGACAGTATTAAATTTTTTTGATGGATAATAGTAAAAATAAAAAGGTTTCGATTAATATATGCCAGTGGAATGCACAAAGCTTAAAACCGAAGCTTTCTAGTTTCGATGCCTTATTGGTCCAAGAGAAAATACACATAGCTATCGTGAGTGAAACCTGGTTAGATTCGGATTCTGACTTGTACATTAATAATTACTGTATATATAGGCGCGACAGATACGACTCATATGGTGGGGTGGCAATATTTGTCCATAAGTCACTACAATCTAAAGCATTTACAATTAGCCTAAACAACCCCGGCATAGAAGCAGTCCATGTTAAAATTTATAATTGTAACGATTTAGATAATGTTGTAGCTGTTTATTGTCCACCCTCAATACGTACTCAACAAACTGATTGGGACAACTTATTTTCCATGGCATCTAAGAAAACATTAATCGCTGGTGACTTTAATGCGCACCACGGTAATTGGTCATACAAAACTGATCAGAGAGGGAATCAGCTGTTAGACTCATCTTTAGATTGTGGGTTCACATATTTAAATAATGGAGATGCTACTAGAGTTAAGCTGGTTGGGGGAGTCATGCAAAGAACTTCGCCCGATATAAGCTTTGTTTCTACTGATCTAGTTATAAAATTTAAATGGCAAGTTTTTAACGAGAATTTGGGGAGCGATCACCTTATTCTGAAAATGTATTTTAACTTTGAGCAACAGTTTCCACTTGTAGAAAATCGGAATTTTAGATTGGCCAATTGGAGAGCGTATACTGACGAACTTCAGATCTATTTTTCTAATTATGTTTTTGTTAATGATAATGTTCAAGATATGTACGACTATTTAGAAAAACATATGTATATTTCTGCTAATAAACATACTCCTAAAATCAAACTATGTAATAAACCGACAAGCAAATTTAAACCAAAAAAAATTTGGAAACCTGAATTATCAGAGGCGGTAGCTTTAAGGAGACTAGCACTTAAAAATTTCAGACAAAATCCTACACCAGACAACTTTACAAAAATGGAAAAGGAAATTGAAAATGCGCGATTATTAATTACAAAATGTCGTTCACAAGATTACAAGAATTTTTGTTCAAGTATTGATGAATGTAACTCAGCGTCAGATATGTGGTGTAAAATGAAATGGCAAAAAAACCATCGAAAACCTTCATTTTATGTACCCGTAGATAAAAGTAAAGACTTACTATATAGTCTTGCACCAGACATGGCTTCGAACAGACAACACGAAATTTCATCCAAAAACGAATTGTTGAAAGTACCATTTAAAATGGCAGAGTTAGTCAAATGCCTAAAAAAGAAAGATACTGCTCCCGGGAGCGATGGGATCACTTATTCCATGATCTATAATTTACCAAAGGACGGCACGATTTTCTTACTGCATTTGTTCAACGTTATTTTTGCATCTGGTATAATACCAGATCAATGGCGGACTATCTTGATTATTCCGATACCAAAAGCATCAAGCAATAACACCCTGATATGAAACTAAGGCCGATCTCTCTGATGTCATGTCTGTGCAAAATTTTTCATAATATGTTGTTGAAGAGAATGGAATGGCACGTAGAGAGGAACTTAATTTTGTCCCAAAATACGACAGGATTCCGTAGAGGTCAGTCATGTTTGGATAATTTGTCAAGAATCATAACACACATTCAGGTAGGGTTTGTTTTTTAGATGTGGAAAATGCATACAATAATGTACTTACAGAAAAAGTTATCAAAAAGTTAGACCAATTGAAATTCGGTTATCGCATTTGCAATTACGTATCATCATTCCTAAGTGCGCGGTGTTTAACGATAAAAGACAGAGGTACCAATAAGATTGCTGGATCTAGGTAGACTAGCATTGGCTTGGCACAGGGAGACCCACTTTCACCGTTATTGTTTAATGTGGTAACATATGATATATGCCATTATAATGAGGATTCACGTATAATGATGTCCCAATACGCAGATGACTTTGCCTTCTATATGAGCCATAAACACCTTAACACATGTGAAGTCAATTTACAACAATTATTAAATTCTGTGGTAAATAAATTGAAGTGTATTGGACTTGAGATCTCTTCAAGTAAATCTAAAGTATGTATATTTAGCCGAAAGCGCAGGGAACAACACATTAATTTAGAAATAGGTTGTAACACTATCCCATGTGTTGATAACATTAAATATTTAGGTATGTGGTTGGACAAATCCCTACTCTGGAGTAAACACATAAACGAAATCGTACAGAAAACGTTAAGAAATTTGAACTTGCTAAAAATTTTAACTGGTCCTTCTTGGGGTGTCCACCCTAAGCATTTGCGTAATCTTTATATAGCTTTATTAAGAAGTAGGATTGACTACGGCTCCTTTTTATACGACACCAGCGCAAAAACCCATTTATATAAACTGGACAAAATTCAAAATCAGGCACTCAGAATTATTGGTGGTTTTATCAGGAGTACCCCCATACATGTTATGGAGGCTGAGTTAGCCATACCCCCTTTGCATAATAGAAGACTATATCTCGCTTTTAAATATTGTGTTAAATGTATGTCTTGGACTAATAATGTAACAAGAGAATTAATAGAAAACTTAACTTCTTTTGAGCATAGTCCGTACTGGCGAACTAAAAAAAAACCGTTACTTTGTACAGTATATGACGACTGTAAATCATTTGACATTTACTCTTCATACCCACTTGACATGTTCTCACTAGATGTTTGGACTGCATATATAGATGAAAAGGCAATAATTAAATGTAATTTAGATTGTGTTAGGGAAAGTAAGAAAAATTTAGAAATTTCAGTGATTTATTCTGAGGTCGTCAAAGAATTAAATGAAAAGTACGAGGGATGGCATAAACTTTTCACTGATGGATCTAAAAGTGTTAATGGTCAGGGGGCTGCTTGTTATAATTCGAGCCAGAAAAAGTCGTTTATGTTAAAAATTAATAACTGTAATGCATCTATTATGACATTGGAGCTCATTGCAATTTTAGAAGCAATTAATAGTAACAATATTTTGCAGTGTAATAAAATAGTTATATTTACTGACAGTAGAAGTGCTTTACAGCATATTGCTCGTTGCGCCTCTGCGTCCAGAGGTGCATCGCTAGCTTATGCAATACTAAAGCAAACACACAATTTCAAAAGCCGTGGACAGGATATTATATTGCAATGGGTTCCATCTCATATTGGGTTATCTGGTAACGATGAGGCTGATAGATTGGCTAAACAAGCAATTAAGGACGGAAATCAATATTATTTAAAACTATTTTATACAGAATATCTTAGTTTAGTTAAAAATAAATGTTATAACTCATTCAAAGAATATTTCGATGAGAGAAGCAAAGAGAAAGGTATCTGGTTTAAAACGATACAGTGTCAGCCTTCTCGAGTGCCATGGTTTATGAATTACAAAATTAGTAGAAATATTATAGTTATAGCAAATAGGTTACGATCGGGCCACTACCCTTCTAAGAAATTTGCATATTTAATGAAAAAAACTGATTCCCCTAATTGCGAAGTGTGTGGTGTACTTGATGATGTTCAACACTTATTAATGGATTGTACTAAGTATATGAGAGACAGGGAATCACTGGTGCGTGAATTTAAACTAAGTATGATGGATGTTGGGATATTTTTAGTAATATTAGCAAATCCCCTTTCGTCTGCGGCTCTCAGCCTATTTAAGATGTACACGCGTCAGTGAGGTCTTGTTATTTTTTTGTTATTTTATTATATTGTTGTTGTAGATATTGCTCAGTTATGTATGACTCAACGGGGCTGACATGTTCAAAGAACAAAAGTCCCTAAAAAAATAGATAAAAAAAATAAAAAAAAATGGTAAACTATTGAAGGCTATAAAGCACTTCGTATGCAGATGGCGTTGCGCCTGTACTTTGTCGTTGCGAATGGTACTTGCAGTAGCGGTCATTTTTTTAGATTGTGTAAATTAGTGCGAAGAAGTATTTTGCTGAGTAGGTCGGGACAATCAAATGTAGGTAACATACTGGTATTCGGTGGCATCTGGTTTAACTGGAAGCCAATCCGAGCATAATTAGGAAAAGACTAGGCAGATTGATAAGCACTATTTAAGGAACACTGTTTGTCACTGTGATATCATTCTAGTGTTGGTTCTAGATCAGAGGACCAATTGTACAAATTTTTAAACAGCGTTCACATTTGCATGACAATCGCAAACTGTCAAAAAAGTCTTAATTTTCATACATTTTTGACAGATTGCGATT
The DNA here is from genome assembly GCA_963859965.1 of Ceramica pisi. Lineage (NCBI taxonomy): Eukaryota > Metazoa > Arthropoda > Insecta > Lepidoptera > Noctuidae > Ceramica > Ceramica pisi. The sequence continues at coordinate 3,613,582 of OY982542.1, forward strand.
GAGCTAAGAATTTAAAAATCAGTAGAATTGGTACTCTGCTTTACTTTCTTGCTTAGAAAATAAGTATTTCTTCGTGTATCTATTTTTGTGTTATATTACGGTTCAGGTATTACTACCTGCAATTCGCTGTTGTTAAACTTTATATTTACACCAAGTGTTGCCTGGAAGAGATCGCGGAATGCGATGAGGCCGCCAATTGTATATTTTTTAGTTTTCTCTATGTTTTTATATTTTGGTGTACACAATAAAGCGATATATTTATAACTTATTACAAAACGAATTCCTCCGCCGCGTCTGTCTGTCTGTTTATTCACGATAAACTCAAAAAGTACTACACCAATTTTCATCCTGTTTTCAAAAATGGATAGAGTAGTTCTCGAAGAAGGTTTTAGTGTATATTATAACTAGCTGACCCGCGCAACGTCGTCTGCGTAACATTTTTCATTACTGCTCTGCTCCTGTTGGTCTTAGCGTGATGATATATAGCCTATAGCCTTCCTCGATAAATGGGCTATCTAACACTGAAAGAATTTTTCAAATCGGACCAGTAGTTCCTGAGATTAGCGCGTTCAACCAAACAAACAAACAATCAAACAAACAAACTCTTCTGCTTTATAATATTAGTATAGATATAATATAAGTTGAGGCATCAATTGATTACCGTGTATTGCTGATACTAAGTCTAGACAAGTTAATAATGGAAAAATTCTCAGATTTCTGTCTGCCAGGATTAATACCACGAAATCTTGCATGGATACAAAGTATCGTACACTCCTACTTGACATTCAAGCGGTGCGTTCAATTCAAATTGCACATTTACGATACGATATTTGGCGGGTGTTAATCTTCGGACGCGCGTCACTTCCGATTGGGACCTTCGCACCGGAAGTTATAGTCGCGCCATGTCTTGAATATTGATCCATATTTTTTTGGTATTATTTTCCATGGGACTTTGTAGGACTTTGATTGATTGTCAAGAGATTGCAAATGCACATGAAGATCGAACTAAGAATCATTATAGTATCGGACAAAAGACGTCTACTACTTGACCTAGGCATCCCCCAAGTGCCGCCACAAGAACCAGTCCTGTCCATCTAGTAGCTACCTGCGACCCTCACCAGGGGCCCGAGTCTGCTATTTTTATAAATTTGTCATTCCGACACGATCCCATTGTCATGCCATTGTCATTTTGCTAAAAGTTCGTAATCTGCTAAATTCATAATCGCACGGTCTAGCACGTCAGTGGCCGGTCACTGGTACGTCAATGGTCTCGTAATAGAATTGCGGTAGGAATGCCGTATTGCCAATATTATAAAACCGAGCAAAATTTGAGCATTTATTCATGCCAGGTTTTATTTATATTTAGTTTTACATATTATTTATTAGTGTTATAAGCAATCTGAAGTAGTGAGAAGTTCGTTAATACTAAATCTGTCATTATGTACGAGATTACCATTCAAATGGCTTTCTATCAATGGCGTGTCAGTGGTTGATCATTGGAATGTCATAATGGCGCCATTATGATGCCATTATGTTAGTAGATTACCAAACTTGTCAAAATCAACCATTTTGAAATCAGTGATCGACCATTCTGACACTATTGTAATAGCAGACTCGGGCCCCTGGTCATCGGTCCACCTTGTGGGAGGGTTTCCATCGGTGCGTCGTCAAAACTTTTCGGCCCCATCGACCATCTGTTCTGCGAGAAATGTGCCCTGTCCACTACCACTTTAGTTTGGCGACCCTTCGAGCTGTGTTGGTAGCCTTGGTTCTCTTACGGATATCATAACTCCTGTTTCGACCACGCAAGGAATCTCAGGAACAGAATACCGCCCTCTTATCATGGCCTCCGTAGAGAGGTGTGACAACGATACACTGGCACTTTTTCATAGAAATTGTTTTGCATGTGTAGAGCAAAATTTACAAAAAATAAATAATTGAAAACGTACTGCGCTCCTGCAGAGATTCGTGCTTTGTGCATAGGTAGGTAGGCAACACAAGAAGAATGATCTCATTTAAATAGGTAAATTTTGTGCATTTACAACTGAAACATTTTAGCCAATTTACAAGGAAACATTGAGAGTTAAAACTCGTTGTTACCATGTAATAAATTACTACGTATTAACGAAATTAACTACGAAATATTTTAACAGGAATTCCAAAGAATTTATGCATGATGATTTAATTTGTATAATTTTATATTTTGTGTGTAACTTACGTAGCGATTCAATTTTGCCTTTTCCAGGAATGCAGAGTCACGTGTTTGATAAAGTAATACCAAAGAGGTGCAGGCTGAAATGACCTGTATAGGATGAGTAGTCACGTGGTACAAAGTTCACATCATCACGTAGGCATACATTGCGAAACTAAGTCTTTTCGAATAGGTCTTCATGGAAACTATCTATCTGGGGACGACGGGAAGTTATGTCAGTATAGTTGTACCTTTACTTGCAATTAGCGGAACTGGGATTACAGTTTTTTTTTCGAAAGAGTCACCACAGTACTGGAACGCAAAAGGAGGAGGTTTTAGTCTGTAAAAGTCTGACACTCCCTTCCGCTGCGCCTAGAGTGGAGGAGTCAATTTTACGATTTCTAGTCTAAAAAAAAACAATGCAGGTGGTGATGAACTCTCTCTATCACTCAAAGGTTTGCTGGGAGAAAACTCAACTTTGAGTTAAGCTCGCCTTTATCCATGTACATTGTTTGTATCATAAAAGTTGTTTTAGTGTACAATAAAGAATTATGAATTATGAAAGTTGACGGAACCTTTAACAAAACTCTATATATTATTTATGCAACCTCGTGTTATTGATGTAAGTTAGTAGTAGTAAGTTGCAAAAAGCTTGCCCAAATGAAGCCTGTTGAACAAGTGTTCACTCTAACTTTGAAGAGATTATGGTTCGGAAACACAGACGCAGGCAGAGAGTTTCTTTACTGTGCGCATTGTAAAACATGTAAATCCTACTAATTATTTACAGCATATTTATTTATGAAATTATGGATAGTTATATAGCGTCTATTATATTTTTTAACCGACTTCACAAAAAGGAGGAGGTTATCAATTCGGTTGTATGTTTTTTTTTTATTTTTATGTTTGTTACCTTATAACTCCGACCATTATGAACCGATTTGAAAAATTCTTGTTTTATCTGAAAGGATATACTTGGAGATTGGTCCAATTTAAATTTTATGGAAATCGGTTACGAACTTTGGATTTTAAATCGAAATAGCTGGAATTCGTCTACTTAGATGATAGTTTTATGTCATCCAAGTAATCGGAATTGCGTATTTTGCTTTTCTGCGATTTTGCAGTGATGTTGTTAGGTGTGGGGTACCACGAAAAAGTGAAAAATAACTTTAATTTCGGAAGTCGGTGTTTTTGTTAGTATTTTGACACCGACTTCCGAAATTAAAGTTATTTTTTACTTTGTAGTGTTTTTTTTTTTGGAAGTCGGTTATATTTTTTTTGTAAAAAGTTTTTGTGTTAAAATAAAATACCACGGAAAAATACACCGAACAAACAATATTCGTTAAAAAATTATGCTACTGTTACGTAAAATTCATTGAAATGTGTTTCTTTGAAACAGAAAGTACAGGCTTACAAGTAATATTTTAGGAAATAAATACATCAAAATGCAAGAAGCAGATGTTGCCAGTCGAATATTTTCACCTTCCGTCACTGCTTAAGAGTCCTATTACATTTTTTAGGGAAATTCATGATTTTTGACGCTGTAATTTTCAGCAGCAGAAAGATGTTTTAATTATTTGATCCTGAATAACGATAGTGCCAGTCTCTTTCTTGTAAGTTAGAGTTACACATTTTCATTTTTCTTTTCGTGTAATTTACTATAAATATTTTACGAACTCAGTTTGCAAGAAAAAATGTCGGCGATGGAACTTTGACGGTCAAATTCACATTGTTACAATCAATTCTTTTAAAAGCTAAAATTGCTAAAAGGTAAGTTGAATGTTTTACTTGTTTATTGGAGTTCTAGAATTTCTTGAAATTCCTTGAGTTTTCACGGAAAAAAACGTAAAGAAAGCCTAATTTAAACCAGAATCGTCTTCATTCAGCGTCCATTATATTCCAAATAAAAACAATACTTTCAAATAAATAAATATGATATAAAATTTCAATCTACAATGAATACGTTTCATTAGTTTTCGTTTGTCAATATAATACAACAAAATTACAATAAATAAAATTAAAGTACTATAAATTCTGCGTCAATTCAGCGCGCGCGCTCCTCAGTCTCGCGCGAGCGCCCAAATAAACTATAATCCTATTCAGACTAGTAAGTATCAAATAGTTTCGCGGACTATAGATGTACCCCCAACGCAGACCAACGTAACTTGATCTATTGCAAACGAGCACTTACGATTCGTAATAGGACTCTTAAGACAACGCTTATCATAAATAATGCATTATCCCATATTCCAAACTTGAATCACGCCGACTCGTAAAACAATATTTTGCAGACTTTGTCTATTGTTAAACTTAACTTATAACAATTCTGGGTTCGTTTGAATCTATTACATGTACCGAAATGGAACCATTGTCTATGTGGCACACGTCTCAAAACTATTATGTCATCAATGTATACCCTGCGCTTCCTTTACATGAAAAAGTTAAAAAACAAAACATAAATCAACACTACACTTCTTTAAAATCAAGAGAAACAAACCTTTACTGCTTTAGAGACACGGATGAAAGTCGCTTTTGAATTGGTTTTTTAAAGTGTAAGTTTAAAGTTGCGTTTTGGAAAGTTCACACAATACGTCCGGTGTTATTTTGTATGCGGGGGACATTGGCAACGAGGAAGTAAAGGTGTCTGCACTTTTGACAACTTTGTGCTTTGAAATCACATATTATCCAACTGGACTTATTGTTATGTTAAACACCTATTGATTCATACGTACATCCACAACGGTATCAGCCAATCGGAAGGGCGAAAATTCAACGACAGTTTCCGAAGAATCGTTTTAAAATTGAAAGTCTAATCTGCCTAGCCTTTTGTCAAATATCTCGGGGTCGGTTTCCAGTCTAACTGGAAGAAGATGAGCACCAGATTTTTTTGGCGCCAACCAAGTGTCGCCAAAAAAATTTTGGGGGCCGAGTCACCCGCGTCCGTAGGAGAATACCCCTATCCCTAATCCCTACACGTGGTCCCCGGTTGGTGCTAAACAGGTGACACTAACCGCCTCCGTGGTCTAGTGGTTAAACCACCTGATTCAGACCCAGAGGTCCCGGGTTCGATTCCCAGCGGGGGCAAATTTTTTGCTCGGTTTGGTTGGTGGTAGGACTTGTTCTAAGTCCGCCTGGCGAGGTACCACCATCATGTCTAAGTCTGTCGCCATAACAACAATGTTAAAAGCATTGTTGTGTTCGGGCAGTTAGAGGTATGATAGCCAGTTCCTCTGTGTAAGAGGATTCATCGAATTCAAGAATTAATATAAGGTTATCATTTAATGACCATAAATAAGGACCAGACCACTGGCGCCAGGAAATAAAATAAAAAGGTCATAATTTTGGGGAGTACATTCTCTATGCATAGCGCAACGATGCAATTAGGACAAGCGGCACGTGACGAGGTGACGACAATGATGGGCACGTGAGGTGGAGCCTTAAAAATATAAAAAACAAAGCTTTATAATACCCGAGTTGGATGTTAAAGAACTTTTTTGCTTCTCTTTTAACTATCTAACTATTATTGTTAAAGCGAAAATGTGACTCCAGTCTTACCAAGAAGTACCGTGTTACCCAGTTAATGGATTGTGGAGGTCTGGTAAGCAGCTGCTCCACGTAAATAAAACACTGGTATTTAGCTGAATCTGGTTTGATTGGAAGCCGACCCCAGTATAGTTGGGAAAAGACTAGGCAGATGATGATTATTAATGCGAAAGTTTGGGTGGATGTTTGCTACTCAATCACGCCAGAAAAGCTGATTGGGTATAGTGCGTCCATACGATATAGACTTAAATGTCTGCGCAAGACTGAATTGAGGCGAAAAAGTTGCGACCGCGTACCGGAACACGCAACGTTTGAAGGCCTCCCAAGGTGGACAAAGGTGGACAAAGGTGACACAACAAGGTGTACCGATGACCAGGACCGGTTCTTGTGGCGACGCTTGAGGGAGACCTTTGTCCAGCAGTGGACGCCTTTCGGGTGATATGATGTTGATTGAAGACTTTGAACTGTGAATAAACTAATTTCATCACAAGATCATTCATCAGATTTTTCTGCACAGACTAATGTCATAGCTGTGATAGACATTTGGTTAGTGTGGTAGACTTCAACGTCTGCGCAGACGAAAGTCTGTATCGCGTGGAGGGTCCTTTAGATTACAGACTGAAATAGCACATAGGCTACTTTTTATCCAGAGTGTACCTTTGTTCCCTTGGGATATTTTTCGCTAGCGAATAAGCGAAACAAGTGAAGACGAATAATTGGCTATTTTCCTCAACGGGGCTGTTTCTGAATTTAGAAACCGTTGTTTACCTTAACCTAAAATATTGTTAGCCGATTTATACTGGCTAATACGCACGGTACGACCCCGTAGGAATTTCGGGACAAATTATACATATATACCTTCCTCTTAAACCACTTTATCTATTGTTGAAAACTACATTAAAATACGTTGATTAGTTTGAAAGATCTAAGCGAACAGACGAAAGCTACTTCTTTTGATACTATGTAAAGATATAAATATAGAATAGAAGTTCAAAACAACAGTTGCTGTTGCTGTTTGCGTCTGTCTGTTTTGTGCGAGTCCCAAATAAACATTTTTCTTTCTTCCTTTCTTTACCAGTGAACTTGCAAGTGACCCTAAAAAAACCAGCTTATTGTAATTATTAGGGCCAATTCTACTAAGTTTTAAACAACTCTCGCATTCGCATGTCAATCGCAAACTGTCAAAATAGCCTTAATTCTCTGAATATATTTTTGACAGATTGCGATTTAAAAAAGAAAAAAACCCGCGTATGTGAAAATGAGTAGAATTGGCTCAGACTCTGAGACGAAGCCGTATACCGAAGAAAAAAAAAACAAATTTCTTGTCTGGGAAACCTCATTACTTTTCATCATTTGTTGTTACAGCGGCAATAGACAAAGTGCGAAAATTAAAAAAATATATATCTACCTAGTCTTGAGATACAGCCCAGTGACAGACAGACGAACGAACAGCAGAGGCTTAGTGATAGGATTCCGTAGCTTCGGATACGGAACCCTAAAAAAATAACGAATGTGATAATATTCCTAATGTATGCGATTTATCGAAAAACAATCAATGTTGAGGAAATCGCTTATCGTTACCACAATACACCATAATTCTGTGTTATATTAAGGTAGGGAAAAAACCTTCACCCACGTGATAACCAGGTGATATATATATATATTACTGGTCACTCAAAACACACAAAATTAAACATTAGGTTAATTCGATAACAGTTACATGTATCCTAAAAAGGTTAGGTAATAGGTATTTCCCACTCCGATAATTTCAGATCATACCATACCTGCTAGTTCTCGAATAACCCAACCAAAAACCAAATAAGGATTTTTTCAGCAAATTATCCTTATTATTAACATTAATTTATTGACTTCTATGGACTTAAGCGATAAGAATTATCTACTTGTTAATAATATAATTTCCTGCACATATATCCTTATATAAAAGCTGTACTTTCCTACTTTAATTATATCCGATACTAAGTAAATAAATTAACGAACAAAACTCGGACTAATTAATTTTTGAAAAGAAAACTCTGGAACGTGGTAGGTTAAACATGAATATAACTATGATTGTGTTAAATCAGGTAATCCCATTCTTAAAATTCTTATTATTAAACCTAATTGTCTTAAAGTAGATAAAGCAATTTTTTTTTTAATCAAATTTATAATTAGCTGAAATTCCAGCTATAAATATAGTTAATCCTGATAATAATAACAACAACTTTAAAAAAAATATATCAACTAATAATAAGTTAAAACGAATTAATAAATAAACTCCTGCTGTTACTAAAGTAGAAGAATGAACTAAAGCAGAAACCGGTGTAGGAGCTGCTATAGCAGCTGGTAATCAAGAACTAAAAGGAATTTGAGCACTTTTAGTTATTGCAGCTATAATAATTAATGTTCCAATAATATTTATTTCAAAATCATTATTTATAAATTCCAAATAAAAAATATAATTTCAACTTCCATAATTTATTATTCAAGAAATTGATATTAAAATAAGAACATCTCCAATTCGATTTCTTAAAGCTGTTAATATCCCAGCATTATAAGATTTTAAATTTTGATAATAAATTACTAAACAATAAGAAACTAATCCTAATCCATCTCAACCTAATAAAATTCTAATAATATATGGACTAATAATTAATAATATTATAGAAAAAACAAATAATAAAACTAAAATAATAAATCGTATTAAATTTAATTCAGATCTTATATAACTTTTTCTATAATAAATAACAACAGAAGAAATTAAAAAAAACAAATATTATAAATAATAAGGATATTCAATCTAATAAAACAGATATAATAATTGTTATAGAATTAAAAGAAATAATTTCTCATTCTAATAAAATAACTATATCATTTATAATAAAATAAATTATAAATAAAAAATTAATTATTCTTATTAAAATAAAAAAATAAAAGAAATAACACAAATTGAAAGAAAGTCAGTACACTGAGGGGCCCGAAAGGGCCGACGCCTGCCGGAGTCGCGGGATTATTCGCAAGAGACACCGTGGCTCCGGAACACAAAGGGCAATGAAGGAACATGGATGGGTTTTAGTCAGTAGAAGTCTGACACTCCCTCCCGCTAACACCCAGAGCGGGAGGAGTCATTGGATGATTTCCCATCCCTAAAAAAAAAAAAAGACCTATTATACACAAAAAAAAACATAAAAATCGGTCAAGCCGTTTCGAAGGAGTTCGATAGCAAACACACACGAGATTTTATACATGAGAAGATAATTATGCCTCTAGATTTATTAACATCCCACAAAAGTGCAGTGCCATTATGTAAACATCTCACCAATTAAACTTATGTGAATGGAGTTCACTGCACGAACCGCCTTTTTAGGGTTCCGTAGCCAAATGGCAAAAAACGGAACCCTCATAGATTCTTCATGTCTGTCTGTCCGTCCGTATGTCACAGCCACTTTTTTCCGAAACTATAATAACTATGCTGTTGAAACTTTGTAAGTAGATGTATTCTGTAAACCGCATTAAAATTTTCATTCAAAAATAGTACTTATAGAACTGAAACTCAAATTATTTTTTTCATCTAACCCTTACGTGCGGGGTATCTATGGATAGGTCTTCAAAAATGATATTGAGGTTTCTAATATCATAAGCACGCTTGCCTAGAAGTAACCTATTCACTCTTGACTTAAAGACTCCCAGGTTGTAGCTATCAGGAAACACAGACTCAGGCAGGGAATTCCACTCATTAGCTGCACAATGAATGTGTTCCCAAAACGTTTTGTGCGTATAGGTGGGATTTCCACCATGTACCTACCGGTGGCGCGTCGCCGTACGTCTTGTGGTCCGATGATGGAACGGGCTTGGCGAAATTAAATTATGCAATTCCGTCGCACACTCCTCAAAATGCAACCGATAGAAAACCGACAGGCCAGCCACTCGGCGCTCTCAAAACTATGGTGCTTTCATTGCCAATGACCTTCTTGGCTCGTTTTTCAATTGACTCAAGGGCATCAATCTGGTATCTGGCAGATCCGTCCCAAAGATGAGAGCAGTACTTCATACACGATCGAACTTGCGCTTGATACAGTTTAAGCAACTGTTCCGGCGTGAAGTACCGTCTCACCTTAGCTAGGACTCCACCAGCCACTTAAGTATACACGGTGAAATATTTCCAGAATAGACTAGCAGCCGGTCGGTTCATTTAATGAAGATGGAATGACTGTTCACTTCAAGAACACTTCACCCAAGCCTTCACTTGGATTTGTTTACAGAATCGCTCTGCTGAGTTGCATCGGTACACTCAACGTAAGGTTCTGTTGGAAACCAGCGTGAAGCAACTTTTAGTTGTTTGGCATTTTGCTGGATTGGATCTATTTGGTACAACCGTAAGGCAGAGAATTTTAAAATAAGTGATAATTAACCCAAACGTTGACTGGTAGAGAAAAAATTCTAAACAAATAATAAAAAATATAATACGTAATTATTAATGTCCTCTCAGTTATGTGTTCCATCAGATGTTTATAACTATGAGACAAATTAAACTTATGATATATTTTTAATCAATAGATAGATTAGTCATTAGTTATCTTAGATCACAAAAATTCGGTGACTATAATACAAATAAAGGTAATTATGCTCAGCAACACGTGTGACGCGCTTCGTCGCACGTTCGGTCATTTCCGCCAAGTTTCGGTGACATTTGAGTGTCCATAATTTCGTTTTCTGCAGGATTTTCTTAATATGTTGTTTATTCATTTCACTGACTGATTATGATCGATGCTATATTGACAAAAAAAAATGTTACTAAATTTGGTAAAAAATGCAGGTATGCATATAATTATATGTATATAGTTACAATTTATTAAAGAAAGAAATAAAATTTGTTTTTTTACGTGTTTTTTAATATTATGCAATGGCTATACTAATTCTATATGCTGATTAATCTAAAATACGTTATTTAAAAATTAAGCAAAACTTATTCAAAAGTAACGTCTCGTAAAAAATTGTTAGGTACTTAATTAATTAATAGGGAAAACTCTTCACTGACTATCGCAAAAAAAATATTTTATTACCCAAATACAGCTTATCTTATTTTATTGGCACACAAATGTCCATACTGTCCCATTTGTCCTAAAAAGTCTTGAAACGGGACACATCCTACATATGTTTGAAAAATCGTAATTCGGCGATGGTCCTGCATTCTTAATGTTTTTTTTTTTTAACTGGGAGTCAATGCCCCGTTTTAGGCGGAAGCATCGTCTGCACGGAAACCGGGAAGTACTCATTGTGCATTTTTTTAATATCTATTTCGATTCGCAGGATATTACGTTTTTCTTTGAGTGCATTGACACCGATTTAGTTTTATGGTTTAGCGCCATGGTGACGTGTGGTTGAGGTGTTTTTTGTTGGACCCGTGAAGGAGAATCTACCTTTAAATTTTATTATTGATAGGTTCGGGTATGAACACAATCTCACCTGACGGAAGGCGATGATGTGGTTCAAGATGGAGCTTGTTTCCCTACAAATGACGTATTCACTCAGTCACTCTGGACCGGCTTCCAGTCAAACCGGATTCAACTGATAACCAGTATTTTACGTGGACCGGCTGCCTACCAGACCTCCACAACCCATTAACCGGGACAATCCGTAACGACTGCCAAAGATCTCTAAATGACAGCCGGGACCAACGGCTTAACGTGCTTTCCGAGGCACGGAGGAAACTCGATATGTTAAGATGGTCACCCATCCACAGACCAACCTAGGCAACCGTTGCTTAACTTTAAAGATTGACCCGTGCGGCTATTATTATTTAGGCACGATCTTCCCAAAATCCCTTCAAGCGCTCAAAATTCCTGTTAATACCTCAGCTGAGAAAATACAGAGTCATGTTGCTCAGGTGTTGCCTTCCGCGTAGGTCGTGAGTTCGTTCCCGACCCCGCTGAACCGTTGTGAACCTGCTCGAACCATGGCCACATTTATCTTAGTTCAATACCAGGGATATTATTTATGCTTCGTGAGCCGCTTCGTTCATTGCTAGGAAAAAAATAGATTTATGATAATGATTGAGAATTGAGTGGTGTATTGTCATGATGGTCTTTAGATGGTCTTGATGAGCTTATTTGGTTCAGATTGTAATAATCTATATATATAAAAATGGATTGCTGTTCGTTAGTCTCGCTAAAACTCGAGATCGGCTGAACCGATTTCGGTAATTCCTTTTTTGTTTAGTTCGCCAGAATACAGGGAAGGTTTAAAAGCAAAAAAAAAATGGGTACTTGTCGGGAGCGAAGCCGCGGGGGACAGCTAGTCTTATATATAAAAATGAATTGCTGTTCGTTAGTCTCGCTAAAACTCGAGAACGGTTGGGCCGATTTCGGTAATTCTTTATGTTTAGTTCGCCAGAATACAGGGAAGATTTAAAAGCAAAAAAATGGGTACTTGTCGGGAGCGAAGCCGCGGGGGACAGCTAGTCTTATATATAAAAATGAATTGCTGTTCGTTAGTCTCGCTAAAACTCGAGAACGGTTGGGCCGATTTCGGTAATTCTTTATGTTTAGTTCGCCAGAATACAGGGAAGGTTTAAAAGCAAAAAAATGGGTACTTGTCGGGAGCGAAGCCGCGGGGGACAGCTAGTCTTATATATAAAAATGAATTGCTGTTCGTTAGTCTCGCTAAAACTCGAGAACGGCTGAACCGATTTCGGTAATTCCTTTTTTGTTTAGTTCGCCAGAATACAGGGCAGGTTTAAATGCAAAAAAAAATGGGTACTTGTCGGGAGCGAAGCCGCGGGGGACAGCTAGTCTTATATATAAAAATGAATTGCTGTTCGTTAGTCTCGCTAAAACTCGAGAACGGCTGAACCGATTTCGGTAATTCCTTTTTTGTTTAGTTCGCCAGAATACAGGGAAGATTTAAAAGCAAAAAAAAAATGGGTACTTGTCGGGAGCGAAGCCGCGGGGGACAGCTCAGTGAATATAAATATACAATTCTTCCGTAACTGAGTGATCGAGAGAGTTACTGACAGACAACGCACAGCCGAAACTACTGGTTATGGACAGTTGAAATTTGGCATGAAGGTTCCTTGAGAAGTGTAAGGGAGCACTAAGAGAGGATTTCCCAAACTTCCCACGGGAACGGGAAAAATTTGGATATAATACGCATACAAGGGGCCGAGTCACCCGCGTCCGTAGGAGAATACCCTTCAGCGAATCCCTACACGTGGTCCCCGGGTGGTGCTAAACAGGTGACACTAACCGCCTCCGTGGTCTAGTGGTTATACCACCTGATTTCAGACCCAGAGGTCCCGGGTTCGATTCCCAGCGGAGGCAAATTTTTTGCTCGGTTTGGTTGGTGGTAGGACTTGTTCTAAGTCCGCCTGGCAAGCTACCACCATCATGTCTAAGTCTGTCGCCATAACAGCTATGTTAACAGCATTGTTGTGTTCCAGCAGTTAGAGGTATGATAGCCAGTTCCTCTGTGTAAGAGGATTCTGGGTGAAACTCGCTTCCATCTTCGGCCAAATCATCACTTTCTATCAGGTGAGATTTGGGCCAAGAGTTTCCCCGTTACGTATAAAAAAAAAATACAAGGGCGGGCCTCCGTACTTGGTCTAGTCATGCCTAGATACCAGTACCGCCATGTGACATAAAATTCCCGAAAGTAATATAAAACTAGTTTTCGGCATTTGTTAATATAATATTCTGAAAGATTTCATAATCGGAAAAATAATATATAACAATAATACATAGATAAACTGTATTAATTATTTAAAATTAAAAAGACCTCTTCGAGGCCTAAAGTTGTTTTTAATAACGCATGTTATTAAGAAACAACGCTGCATTGGTTTTTGAAAAGACTGTTACGCCAAGTTTCTTTGTTTTTTATTTGGGATGGGTTTGCCCTTGACTCTAGTCTTGGTCAGAAATGACAGAGACAAAGTCAATGATGGAGCGAGCTTACCCAGAAAGCCATTACAACCAATAAATCATAATCGATTAATATATAGTACTCCACTATAACGAAATAGTAACCCAACCTCAAACTTTAATCTATGTATAAATAGGAAATTCAGTAACTAAACCTCAGTACAATCAAAGGCCACCATTTAGCAATCTGGATCACGACTCTTATCATGTGTCGTGATGAATAAATCATCTGTTTAACCAGATTGTGAATGAGAGTCTGTGTGGGATGCGCGGGCGCATGATGACGTCACTGCCCCACCGACCAATACCAACCTTACTACCATATAAGCAGATTCCATTTTCAAATTGCCTTTCGAACTCCTAATAATGAAACGCAGATTATAAACGATTCCAATCTTTAACGTTAAAGATTAAGATTGACAATCGAATGAGGTTGTAAGTGATTTAGTTTCTATGTCTTAAAATGGTATTAATGAACGTTTAAAAACAAGTCTGATTGACGCGTGGCGATTATGAATTGGTTTTATCGGGTAAATTGATATCACAGGTGTCTAAAATATGATCGTAAACCATAAAGTTTATAGAATTAAACAACTTCATTCTTAGTCTTTGGTACTGTAGGAAGAATATGAATGCTGGATACCCTTTAACGGATATTTACTATTTCTAGTTTGGAATCGTCTACTAATTAGAGTAATTAGAGGTGGTTGGTTTATCGATGCAATATTTATTAGAACTGTATCGTATACATCCTCCCAGATTGATATCATGGAGTTATTTCGTCGGCCGCATACCACAGGAAATATCTCCTGCAGATACCTTATAAGAGTGACGGTATAGGTTTGACATACTGAATATTAGACTAGCTGTCCCCCGCGGCTTCCCTCCCGTCAATTTTTTTTTTCTTTCATAAGAACATTCTAATTATAATCACAAACACAACAAAAAAGAAGTAGCGAAATCGGTACAGCCGTTCACGCGTGATGCTTGGACCAAGAGAAAAGGGATTTATGTTTAACAGACTTTCCAAAAAAGAATTCTTGTTTCATCTGAAAGGATATACTTGTCGATTGGTCCCATTTCATCAAAATCGGTTACGATGTTTGGATTTGAAATCGAAATAGCTGGAATTTGTTTACTTGGATGATGGTTTTTAGTCGTCCAATTGATCGAAATTGCGTATTTTGCTTTCCTGCGACTTTGCAGTGGTGTGTCATACCTAATGTGGGGTACCACTAAAAAGTGAAAAATAAAAAATGGTTTAGGTAAACACTAATCTGACTGTGTAGATTCAAGTCCATAATAATCAAAATTATCGTTTTAATTAAAAACTAAGTTTATTACTATCTCTGCTGATATAAAGATAAGAGTGTGTATTCCGTCCACTAGCGCCGCCAATAGTTTTTTATTAATTGTGTTAAATTTAAGACACGTAGATAAAAAACCGCTCTGTAATGCACTAAAGAATTGTATCTATTATTTTTTGACAGCTATTTTTAATACATAACTCATGGTTAAATAGCCAAAATGGCAATTATTGCTAAAAGTGGCCACTTTTAGCAAAAATATCGACTTTGGCAATTTTATGTTCTAAAGTACAAAACATAACTCTCAAAACATAATAAATACATTTCTTCAGTGCACTACAGAGCGGTTTTTTATCTACGTGTCTTAAATTTACCACAAATAATAAAAAACGATTGGCGGCGCTAGTGGACGGAATACACGCTCTTAACTAGCACTAAGCGAAATGCTGGTGCGAAGCGTATGGTTGACGTCAGAACTGGAATAAATGGGAATCGAACCCACGACCGCTCGCCAGCCCATCGCACGCAGCATCTTAACCGTTAGGCAAGTGTCGCTTGCACTAGAACAATTACACGAAATTACACTTAGAGCGGATTTCACCAATGAAACTGATCGCGATCAAGCTGCATTCAAGATTTGTCAGTGACTGACAGCTCATAAACATAGTTCATAATATATTATGTTGATAGCGTTCAGTTTCAAATTGATGAAATATACAGCTTCAAAGAATACCTCGAAAATAAAAATAAATAAATAAATAAAATAAATAATTCTTTATTGTCACCAGTTACTACATTCATCTTAAAATTTAACATAAATGCTTCGTATTAGTGTATTGCACAAAAGGTACTGCTACTGTTTCCCAAACTACGCTTGAGCTTGTATTTTGGGAAACAGTGTTCAGCCGCAGAAGGTTTCACAGGATAAAATACGAATGGATTGGTTTGAATGTCGCTGCAGTAGACTTACAATATTTTGACTTAAATTTTTTGATTTTTTATATTTTAATTTCTAATCTCTTTATTTTATTTAAGTTTAACAGATGTGTGTGTTATGTGAGTGTTAATGTATGTATGTGAGCGTATAAGCGTGTGTGAGGTGTATGCGAATGAGATCGTGTCTTTGTGTGTGTGTGTATGTGAGAGTTTGTTTAGAAGTATTGTATAGTATGATATGTTACGCAATACATGTCAGTAGGTCTTCCGTCTTCTGATAGTCTAATAGTTGAAGCCATTCAGAAACTTTCCCTTTAAGTTCGTGTCTGCTAAGAGAAGTAAAATATTAATAGTTCTATTAAGAACATTTCCGAGGTATTCTTTTAAGCCTGCAGACTTCGAAATAAACTTGTACTACTTACTTAATTAAATTGTCCATCTCTGAAACGCACAAACTGGTACGTTTTCACGTCTGCACAGCATATTTTGGTGTAACTTTTTAAAAAGTATGACGGATTTACACTGGACGCATAGCGTTATCGCTTTTTCACAACGGAATCAAGCTTTGGCATTACGTATAAGTGGCCTGCATTAGAAGGACATAAGATCTACTTTTAATAACATGTTTTAAAATTGTTAACTGATTATTTATTAATTTTATTTGGAACATTAATTTTATACTTATTGCTGTGCCCTACAGGGTCCGTAATTGTACCTTAGCTTTAAGCCCATTTTAAGATCTTCACACATTATAGAATGCAAATAGGTAAAGATATGAATGCCAACTTTCGTAGCGAAGGAGCTACATAAGTTACCGCCCGTCACATTCGATCACGTAGATGTCACCAGGCTGCTCAAGGATATTACATCGCTGAAGTCAAGCCTGGCCGATGTGCAGTGCAAGTTGGAGAAGTCGGAAACTACCATCCATGAACTACGTGCCGAGATAGTGTTGCTACGCAATACTGTTTCGGAAAGTAGGGCAAATGACGAAGCCAATGTTAACACACGTCATGGGGCGCAAAATGCATCAGTCAGCAGTTTTGCATCGGTGAAATTGGATTCACCGTCGATTGCAATCATCGAGGGCGATGCACCGTGCCCCGCCGCCTCCTGCCCCTCTGCGCCGGCAGAGAATACGACACGCGTAGCTACGTCGACCCCTAAACTAGCTTACGCCGCAATTGTTGCTGCAAACAAACCAGCTGCGTCACTACCTAAGCAGCAGAAAGGGGAAAAGAAAAACCGTCGCTGTGAAACCCTTCCAAGGAGTCCGACACAGCGCTGTCCAACGAAGCAAGAGTGTGATGAGGATGGCTTCACCAAAGTGCAGAAGAGGAAGAAGAAGCCTACTTGTCGCAATCAGTGCGGTACTGGACTGACAGGACCAAATATGCTGTTACGGGCAGCGGTACCTACAACGTTGCTGTATGTGTCCCGACTACATCACTCCACGAAGGTTGAGGAGATCGTGGAGTACATGAAGGTGAAGACCAACTGGACCTTGAGGGTCGAAAAGTTGGAACCGCGTCACAACACCAACTTCAAGTCGTTTGTGGTGCGGGTTCCGACACAACATCTCGACAAGTTCCTTAAGGAAGAGTTTTGGCCGAAGGGTGTAGTCTACCGACGTTTTCGTGGCAGGCTATGTGACACCGCGCAGCGTAACACGACGCCGTCACTTCGTGTGTCTTAGTTTTTCTATATGTATTAGTTTATTTTTATATTTTGTTGTAAATGTGTATTTTATTTTGTATGGGCTACTGTTGCCTGAAATAAAGGAATAATAATAATAATAATACCATTAGTTCCCTTGGTATAGTAAAATCCTTTTCAAGCGGGCGACGCCAAGCCGCGGACAGAAGCTATTATGACTAAAAACCTTTATTAAAACTCTCAACAAAGGACCTACAACCAAATTGTCATACAAAACGTAAACAAAGCCACATCTTGACGATAACTAAGTCCATTCAATCGTATCGCTGTGTGGGCGATTGACTCATGTCCCGAAAAAGGACATTTTCGTCTCTAGACCCCAAAAATAGAGAACAACAATTAAATCTGAGGTTTCCGTCCAAATCTCCACGATGTCACCTTTTATGGGAAGCTACTGTGTTTAAAAGGACCACTTACGAATTTACAATGGGTATAAAATGATGTCTTTAGATTAATTGTTAGCCGTTTTTGGGGTACTTTCTCTTTGGTACGGGTGTTTTGAGCTCGTGTTAGATTGTTAATGTAATTTATTCTTTGTTTGTACTTACTGCTGTTTAGATTTGTATCTGTACTTCGTAGAGAGGTGAGGATGTGGATGGGTTTTTGTGAATTAACGGGTGTTTTTTTGGGTGGTATTACATTGATTAATATTGAGCAACTTTCTGCTTATACCAGAACTTAGGGGAAACTGGTCCTTCAATACATACCTAATTACTTAGCATAAGTATACGTAAAACCAATAATTTATATTAGCTTTTACACTCCCAAAATTCTTGATCGACGCTTCCGAGGCCGTTCCGCTATCATAGAAACCGCGAATTTCCCGAGATTAAAGCAATTATTTTTTTGTGTTTTTAAAATGGCAATTAAAATAAAACTTATTACCTAAAAATCTCAATTTTCCTATTATGGTTTATGAGATATAGCCCGCTGACAGACTGTAAGACACACAGCAAAGGCTTAGTAATAGGATTCCGTTGGCTACCTGAAATATTGAACCTTAAAAACAATTTTGTCTCTTCATCATAATATAAGTTGGTTTAGATTCACACTAAAACTATCCTAGAACTACCAAAAACCAAATCAATTCAATAAAACAGTCCGCTAAAGCCATGCAAACTGATGGATATTCCCGATGACGCCCAATCGAAATTCAGTCCTGGATACTCGAATAATTCCTTAACAAACATACAGATCCAGAGATATTCAATCATGACTTTATGAGGCCCTAGCTAGTGTTCTATTAGAATGCGATTTTGTAGGTATAAAAGTTTTTTGGCATCGACATGCCAAAAAACTTTTATACCTACAAAAAAATACAAACGACTACCAAAAACAAAACACTGCTGTTTTTGGTAATTTTTTCGTTTTTTGACAACGACTTCCGAAAGTTTTTTATTTTGTAGTGTTCTGGTTCTGGAAGTCGGTTGTTTTTTTTTTGTTACCTCATAACTCCGTCATTTATGAACCGATTTGAAAAGATTTTTTCAAATCGGTTTGTCGATTGTTCTCATTTAAATTTTATCAAAATCGGTTTGGAATTTTCGATTTCAAATCGAAATAGCTGGAATTTGTTTACTTGGGTGATGGTTTTTTGTCAGCCAAGTAATAGAAATTATTTTTTGCTTTCCTGCGATTTTGCAGTGTTGTTGTTAGGTGTGGAGTACCACCAAAAAATGAAGAATAAAAAAAACTTTATACAAAAAAATACAACCAACTTCCAAATAATAATAAATACTACAAAGTAAAAAATAACTTTTAAGTCGGTGTCAAGATACGAAGAAACTATAGTTTACGCCAGATAAACGTGGAATAAAGTACATTGACCGTTCCCTAATATCTCTTCGTAGATACTAGAACAATAAATTAAGAACTGTTTTTCATTACTTGAGAGCGTAAAGGATCACGATAGAAATCGATTCAGGACAGCTTTATGTCATTATTTCTGATTATGATCTTAAGAAAGTCAATGTACTTTATTCCACGTTTATCTGGCGTAAACTATAACAAAAACACTGACTCGTTATTTTTATTTTGTAGTTTTTTTTTATTATTTCGAAGTCGGTTGTATTTTTTTCACATAAATCATGACCAAAATTAACTTAAGCTTTCCGTCCACCCCAAAGAGCTAAGAAGCGTGATGATATTCCATACGACGGCGTACCGGGAAACAAGATTCTCAGACTCCCGGGAAATCTTCCAGATGCGATGCCAAGATAGACACATCTTTGCATAATAACGTTTGAAATTCATGCGAGCCATCCATATTGAAATATGGTTATGGAAATATTATATGGAATATGTGGAGGAGTAATGATTTTTCGCTTGCATTTTAGAGACTGGATGGAAAATTGTCGTAGAGGCGAAAGAATTATTGCTCTTCTGGCAATATTTTATATGTCGTTCTTTATTACGCTACATGCAAAATTTTCAAAAGACTGCGCCGGTTTTCAGTATTATTTAAATACTAGCTTTTTAGCCCGCGAATTCTAACGCATATTTTCCATTTTTTCCGTTCCCGTAGGAATTTTGGGATAGGTATATTCTCAACACTCCTAAATAAGTATTTTACCCAAGGTCAACACTGTGCTTCTCTAATAATACATTTTCAAATAATAATAAAAATAAAAACACAACAGAATCTGAATCTGATGAACTCATCGTGTTAATACAAATCTCTGCTATACGAAAGTATGAACAAAGCTCGAAAAATCAAATGAAGATCGGATTGCCGCTTTCCCGACTATTTTGTTTTTTTTATCTGTGACCGGCCAGCTATTCAGCTGCAAACTAATACTTTCAACCCGCTCCTCAGGCAACTTCAGGCCTACTTTTCGAGTATGAGTAATGAAAAGTTTATCATCGCTTACCATCAGGTGAAATAGTGGGCAAACGCATACGCCTATCAATAGAATAAAAGTCATTTTTTTAGAAGCGTTCGAAAAGTGTCCCTAACATCTTGATCAAAAAGACCTTTAGTGCAATTAAAAGAGTACAGACTAAGTTTGAAGCTCTTTTAAGCTACTCGATAACTTTTTAGCTGTACGGTAACCGACAAATGCTTGCACTGTCTCAGACAGTGCAAGCATCACAAAAAAAAGATCCACTCAAATCTGTGTGGTACTTTCCTCGCAATACCACTTCAGGTTAACATATAATTTGACCAGTACGATTATTTGGACTATAAAAGCGACTCTGACCTCTGAGTTTGTTTCGGAGTTTCTTCAAAGAGCAGTCAGCTAGGAAACACCGGCCTCATCTAGTTTAGAATGACTAAAAAATATTGACGTGTTAAAGTGTTATTTACGAGCTACTTACAAAATCACTACATATTATAAAACAAAGTCCTCCGCCGCGTCTATCTATCCGTCTGTCTGTTCGCGATAAAACTCAAAAACTTCTGCACCGATTTTCATGCTGTTTTCACCAGTGGATAGCGTGGTTCTCAAGGAACGTTTTAGTATATAATTTGTCAAACGCGCGAAACCGCGGGCATCAGCTTGTACAAAATGAATATCTTCTTATACCGCGTGTATCTGACATCGACGCACAAACGATTTCCATGGGTCCAGGGCATGATTCTGGACACCCTAGACGTAGAATTTTTCGTCGGCTTTTTTCTCAATTTTTCATTTTTTTCAAGGGTTTTTTTTACTTTAGACTGCTCATAATCGTTATTTAGACCTAACCCAATGAGATTTTTAATAAAAAAATAATTAATTAACTACTTTCCCTAAAAAGAGCAATCTGAATAAAACCACAATTTTTTGGTATTTGTGGTACTCTTGAAAAAAATTAAAAAATGAGAAAAGAACCAACGAAAAATTGCAACACTGAGGTGTCCAGAATCATGCCCTGGACCCATGGAAATCGTTTGTGCGTCGATGTCAGATACACGCGGTATATGAAATTGCAACACTGAGGTGTCCAGAATCATGCCCTGGACCCATGGAAATCGTTTGTGCGTCGATGTCAGATACACGCGGTATATGAAATTGCAACACTGAGGTGTCCAGAATCATGCCCTGGACCCATGGAAATCGTTTGTGCGTCGATGTCAGATACACGCGGTATATAAAATTCTCGTGTCACAATGTTAGTTACCTTACTCCTCCGAAACGGCTTTACCGATATTTACCAAATTTTATATGCATATTCAGTAGGTCTGAGAATCGGCTACTATCTATTGTTCATACCCCTAAGTGATAAGGGTTGTCCACATCTAACATTTTTTTTAAATTGTGGAAAAAAAAAAAAAAAAAATGTGGCATTAAAAAATACATACAACCCTAAACTTTTACCATTCTATCACCAACCCTTATTTTTAATAGCGATTTTGTTCATTAAAATAATGTGACGCAGACGAAGTTGCGCGGGTCATCTAGTTATTTATAATTTTCTATTATTCCTTGGATGACTATTCTTAAAGTTTTCCAAGTTACATGTCCTTATAATAACATCCATAGAACATGCAAATACCCATAATATCAGTCTGTAAACATGACAGTGACAGCAGAGAGGACATCGATCATATTCGTGGTGCAGTCGCTCAGGTTCTACATAATTTTGTTTAGAAACGTTGACATCAATACATGAAGATAGATAGGGACGCATGTTATTTGTATAATCTAGGGATTTTAGTTTGGTAGAGAACCTTAGAAAATATAGGCTACTAACTCGAGCCAGTAACTTGGCCTGCTTGATAGCTGAAAATTATACCAAGGGTGTAATACTACTGGGATGAAAAGAAGTCTATGTACTATTCCTGGACATGGTTTACTCGAGTGCCAAGTTTCAACCAAATCCCTTCAGCCGTTAAGACGTGAAAAGATAACAGACAGACATAGTTGCTTTCTTATTTATATAGGTATTAAAGTATGGATTTGAATGTTTTTAAAGCAATTCAAATAAAAATACAGTTCGCGGTTTCTGTTAAATGTTTTTTTTTTTAGTTTATGGAAAGGCTTTGGTATTCTGTTTGTTGGATTGTTTTATGATTCAAGAATGAATGAAAGAGACAACGTAAGTAATAATATTAGAACTTCATTGGTCGTTCTTGTTATTGATGAATGTTGTAGGAATTTGTATTATGAAGAACGGTGTAATTTGTAACTATTACGAAAAGATGAAGCAACTCGATAAGTCACAAACAACTTCACATTTTCTTTACTAGCCTTGTATTTTAGGACTCGACATCAACAATTAAATCATGATTTAATTAAATCTTATATTTTCTGTAACTGTTAAAATATACAATACTATGCAAGAGAATTAACACAAACAATATCATCAGGCTCCATCACGCGCAAAAAATTAATACATTACAGACCAGAAAAACGTTTAGTCGAGCACGTCGGTGGAGCGTGATCGATCAAAATGTTGGGCATTGACAAATGCGCCAACACGTCGGAACCCCACCACGGCGACCATAGCACCTTCGCCCCACTTGGCTGCGAGTTTCCCACTTTCCCGGACTGGCGTGAAGTTGGCAACACTGCGGTGGGCGGGGCGGAGGCGGAGCGGGGTGTGACGCGCGCGCGACCACGTCTCCATGTCACTCCGTCGCGCGCTTTCCAGCGCTCGCCTGCCGCCACCACGCGACCAAAACTTTACCTGAGTCCACTAAATCGTGATTACATGTTTTTGACACTTGAATGATCCTCTACACCCAATCTAACAGGTGAGCTACCGCATAATAAAGCTACTGACCTTTGCACACACTATTTGTCCCACCTCATGATTAATTCATGATGACGTTTTTACAGTAAAGTGCGTATAAAACTATTACAGAAAATAAAACGACGCACCAGCGACCCTGTGGCGTGGGACTGAAAGAGACGGAATTTTTTAGAGAAACTATAGAGCTGTACATAAGGTCGATATTATAATTGGTACGCAATTTGAGCTCGACGGAGATCGGCATGCGTTCGGAAATAAAAAGCGGCTACGTGCGACGAAAGAATCGATAGATTACTGTTTTTGCTGGTCACCTCACTAGTCCTGGCGACATTGTTCGAGGGAACGTCAATTAGGGATAATGACGAACTGGGTTTTTGAGCTGGCACGCTGCGATTGTTTGAAATTCATGCCACTTTGATAAATGATACCAGCTGAAGTTTTTCTTGAGAAATTAATTTCTAGTTTTCCATAACTAAGGTTCCATTTTATGGTCAGATTGTAAGAAAACTTGGTATAAATTATATTGACCGATATTATGATTATACTGGATTCCTGGAGGTTTTTCTTTT
Organism: Ceramica pisi; assembly: GCA_963859965.1. Classification (NCBI taxonomy): domain Eukaryota; kingdom Metazoa; phylum Arthropoda; class Insecta; order Lepidoptera; family Noctuidae; genus Ceramica; species Ceramica pisi. The sequence goes on from OY982542.1 coordinate 3,637,433, forward strand.
TCAGTGAATTATCGCTTGAGTTTTTATTTTTTGCTTGAACATTGATCTTGAATCTAAAGTATGTTTACGAGGAGATTACAATAAAATATTGCTTTATCTGTACTGTTTGTCGATCAAGAAGAATAGCTGAAATAGTTCTCTAGTGAATTCTTGAAACATTAATCTATGCTTCAAAAGACCACCTCAGACATCAACCTACATGGTTCGTATACATTACGGTTAGACGAGTAGGTACTACAATGTATGGAGTTCAAAAGAGACTTTGACCTCTGTTTCGGTGTTTCTTCTCAGGGTAGTCAGCTAGGAAAAACCGGCCTCATTTATTTATTTATTTAATACTTTACGCACACATGTACAGGGGCGGACTTAATGCCTATGGAATTTTCTACCAGTCAACCTTTGGGTGATGCAGAGAATAATAGTGGTAGGTGCAAAATGGATAAAGTGAAGCCAGAAACGCGATTAATAGTAAAAATAATACAAAGATAAATAAATACATATAAACTATACATACAATAAAATACTACAATACATAGTCAAATTAATAAACTAGTACACGAATATACTTGAACAGTTTATGTAAACCAAAATTAGCGCTGTGACGATACTACTGCCAACTTCTTACGAATGTGCTCTCGAACCTTAACTTTGAAGGTTAATCGGTTGTTTGCCATCCTAATTTCCTGAGGAAGCGCATTCCACAGAGAAATTGATTGTATAAAAAAGGAATTGTGAATGAAGTCAGTACGGTGAGATGGACAGTGAAGAAGACGATTATGGGATGAGTAGATTTCTATACCTAGTGGTTGGCGCAAATGTATTGGAAATGAGGGGCTAGATAACTAGGGAAATTAGGAGAGTCAAGAAATGTTTAAAGCGTCGTAATCTCTCAGCGGCCACAAATTCAATGAACAATAGTAGCTTACAACCCTAATCTTTTCAAAGTTAGAGTGAACAGCCTACCTCTGGGTAAGCTCGCTCCATCGCAGACTTTGTCTCTGTCAGCTCTGACTTAGACTAGAGTCAATAGCGAACCCATACGAAGTAAAAAAAAAAAAGACAATACAACTTTGTCCCGATAGGGGCTCACGGGCGTTGACAGGAAATATTGACGTGGATTTTTTTTATTTACAACCTATTTGCAAAATTAATATCATTTATTATCTACAGTTTTAGACACAATAAACCGTCAGCCCTATTCTCCCAACTTGCTCTTCACATTATTAACCTCAAACACTCCAGACAGATGAGCAAGTAACTCGAGAAAGTATACAATTATAAACTTAATGCATAAACTTACAAGTTCAAACTAAGTGTAACTAAGTTACGTGACCTTTCAGCGATCTGACGAGACTGCTACACGTATGAGGTAACTTTGCTGAGTAAATGCAATAAATGGACTATGTTTGTATGTTTATAGCTTTCTTCATAGGTATAATAAACTTTGGATTAGCTTCGAAAGTAAGTTATTGATGAAAAGAAGGACTTGTAAAGTCATATTTCTGACGTATGACTTGAGTACAATCGCCAGCACATCACAACAGTCTGCCAAATGTCTGTATAAGATTTTCAACATTATGGTTGAAGTGATTAAGTTCAACTTTGACTGGGGAAATTTGACAGTTTCGAGTACCTTGATGTGCTGGCGTCTGTACAGTTACATTCTAATTATAAATATTGTTAGCAGTCTCATCAGATTTGTATTTTTTCAAATAATTTTATTTCATTCTAATTGTATGTTACAAAATCCTCTGAACTTTACGTAATCAAAAAAACTTTTTACATTTTTTTATTTATTTTTTTTTTGTATGGAAGGAAGTCGGTAGAATGAAGAATTTTTTAAATCGGTTCATAATTGACGGAGTTGTGAGGTAACAAACATAAAAAAATTTTTGTTTCATCTGAAAGGATATGCTTGCAGATTGGTCCCATTTAAATTATATCGAAATCGGTTACGAACTTTGGATTTTAAATCGAAATAGCTGGAATTTGACTATTTAGATGATTCTTTGATAATCGAAATTGCGTATTTTGCTTTTCTGCGATTTGGCAGTGGTGTGGTAGGTGTGGGGCACCACTAAAAAGTGAAAAATAAAAAACTTTTTACAAAAAAATACAACCGACTTCCAAAAAAAAACACTACAAAGTAAAAAATAACTTTAATTTCGGAAATCGGTGTTTTTGTTCGTTTCTTCGTATTTTGACACCGACTTCCGAAATTAAAGTTATTTTTTACTTTGTAGTGTTTTTTTTTGGAAGTCGGTTGTATTTTTTTGTAAAAAGTTTTTTATTTTTCACTTTTTAGTGGTGCCCCACACCTACCACACCACTGCCAAATCGCAGAAAAGCAAAATACGCAATTTCGATTATCAAAGAATCATCTAAATAGTCAAATTCCAGCTATTTCGATTTAAAATCCAAAGTTCGTAACCGATTTCGATATAATTTAAATGGGACCAATCTGCAAGCATATCCTTTCAGATGAAACAAAAATTTTTCAAATCGGTTCATAATTGTCGGAGTTATGAGGTAACAAACATAAAAAAAAAAAAAAAAAAAAAAAACATACAACCGAATTGATAACCTCCTCCTTTTTGGGAAGTCGGTTAAAAAATACAACCGTATTGAGAACCTCCTCCTTTTTGGGAAGTCGGTTATAAAACATACAGCTACAGAATTATGGTAGTAGTTCCTAGTATTATTTATTTATCTACATAAGCTGATGAAATAAACATTTTTTTTTTTGAAAACGATGATAGTTTGAAAGTTAAGAATTATATCCCTTAAGTAAGCTAGAGATTTTGTCAAAGAGTATAGCAGTTGGAAAAGTTTTTTACATCAAATTCTCAATCCAGAAATCGAGGGGTAATTTCAATGTCATTAATTCGTACAAAGAAATATCGCTGGGTAGCTTAACCATGAGTTTGTCAACACTGATATAGAAGAGTGTCCATGGAGTTGCTTGCACGTTCCGCTCCATAGAATCTACTCTTCGGAACGTGCAACTGTCGCGTTGGAGATAGGGTCGGTGAGTGTTTTTAGATGCAGAACAACTTGCTGCTCTTGTCGCTAGCTCGACGACTTGGTTTATCTATTTGACTGTCAGACCTTAACTATTCAAATGTGCCTGTAACTGATCTATTTGGAATACAGGATTTCTTATTTATAACAACACTCCATCTTCAGATATAAACTTAAGTAAAAATGGTCGAAATAAAGTCAAACTGTACCAAAGTGATTTCCTATTTGTAAATTAACTTACTAAAACATTCCTCCCAATCTTAATTCTGCGAATCATCAAAAGCGAGTTCAAGTTATACTAATTAAAGTTCTCCAATTAAACTGAACTTTTGTTTATTTTACTCCGAAGTTCTTTACTTTTGATGCCGAGTTATTATTTCCTCCAACAGATACGGGAAAACTGTTAATTAATCATGTATATTACATTAAGTGGTCAGAAGCTGCCGAATTCAGTAAATGGATAAGTGGTGGTGAGTTACAGTTTACGAAAGAAGTTAAAAATAAATTACAAAACAATACAACTGACTTCCGTATAAAAAAACACTATAAGTAAAGTAAACTATAACTTGAATTTATTTATAGTGTTTTTTTTATATGGACGTCGGTTGTATTTTTTGTAAAAAGTTTTTTATTTTTCATTTTCTTGTGGTAGGTACCCCACACCTAACAACACCACTGCAAAATCTCAGAAAAGCAAAATATGCAATTTCGGTTACTTGGATGACAAAAAACCATCATCCAAGTAAACGAATTCCAGCTATTTCGATTTAAAATCCAAACTTCGTAACCGATTTTGTTAAAATTTAAATGGGACCAATCTGCAAGTATATCCTTTCAGATAAAACAAGAGTTTTTCAAATCGGTTCATAATTGACGGAGTTGCGAGGTTACAAACATAAGAAAAATAAAACATACAACCGAATTGAGAACCTCCTCCGTTTTGGGAAGTCTGTTAAAAATAAAACCGGCCAAGAGCGAGTCGTACTCGCACACGAAGGGTTCCGTACCGTAAATCTTTATTTTTATTTTTTGTTGCCACAGCGGCAATAGAAATACACAATCTATGAAATTTTCACACAATTTTGTGCTACGCTCCTGTTGGTCTTAGCGTGATGATATATAGCCTATAGCCTTCCTCGATAAATGGGCTATCTAACACTGAAAGAATTTTTCAAATCGGACCAGTAGTTCCTGAGATTAGCGCGTTCAACCAAACAAACAAGCAAACTCTTCTGCTTTATAATATTAGTATAGATATATAATATAACCCATCCAAATTCAATCATTTCCAATACAACCGTGTCTTATTTAAAACAAATATTTTAAAATTTCACGCGATATTTTACAATCGCACGGAGTTTGCCACTTTCCGGTGACATTTATATTGACAACTAGGGTCTAAAATAAAACTTCTAAATTCCCATAAAAACAAATATATTCCTTCGCTAAAATAGAAAGTTATCTTCCCTCCCTTCTTTTCTTTTAACGACACTAATAAAATTCTGGAGGAAGCGAAAGTTTTCAGCGCGAAAGTGGCTAAATTGAGGGAGTCGTTGTTTTTGTATTCAACTAAATAATTAGCTACAACTTTTCCAATTAAAGTCGTTGTCTTTCTTTGTTTGGGAGAATTGAGACAAGAAATTCAAAAACAAAACAAAAAGACAAAGAAAACTAAACTTAACAATTTCTTCCGTGTCAAGATTTGCATCCTAATTGCGATGAGAGTACAAATACAAATACAAACTTTATTTCAAATAGACCAGTTTACAGGCACTTTTGAATAGTCAAGGTATGTCAGTCAAATAGATGAAGCTAATTCTACCGCGCTAGCGACAAGAGTAGCAAGTTATTCTGCAACAAAACAAACTCACCGACCCTATCTCCAGCGCGGCAGTTGCACGTTCCAAAGAGTAGATCCTATGGAGAAGAACGTGCAAGTGAGTACCGCAGACAGGCGCCGCGACGCGACACTGCGACGTCCATTTTAATAGAAATATTTCAATCAATATAACTATATAAAATTCTTCCGGTAATGGGTGACTGACAGACAATGTACAGCTGAAACTAGGTACCTACTGGTCGTATACAGCTGAAATTTGGCATGTAGGTTCCTTGGGGAGTGTAGGAGAGTAGTAAGAGAGGATTTCCCGAAATTCTTAAGGTGGAAGCGCCAGGGTAGCCCGCGAAATTCAAATATTTTTTTATGTTTTTTGCAATTTGCCGGTCAGTGTGAAGCTGTATGTTAAATAAAATACAATTCGCGGCCGTAACGCATATTTATCTAAATATTTATACCCATATTAATTATCAATATAACCATCTAAGTTCATACGACTCGATTGAATGACTTTTTCACGAAATAACATTCAATCGAGTTCTATGAACTTAAAGGGATATATTGATGATTCAAATGGTTATAATCCTTTAGATAAATGCTCTTTACAATCGCGAACCGTATTCTGCTTAACATAAAGCTTCACACTGACCAGCAAATTGCAAAAAACATAAAAATATTTGAATTTCGCGGGCTACCCTGGATTTTCCACCTTAAGAGGACGTTAAAAAAACAGGATATGCGCGCACGAACTCGCGGGCATAAGTTAGTATGTATTTAAAATTTTTCCGTTACTGGTATCTGAGTGAGTGACTGACAAACAAGGCACAGCCGAAACTATTTATCGTAGAAAGCCAAAATTCGGTAATGATAGGTTTCGGGAGGATACTCCGAAATTCCTACGTGGGTAAAAGCTAGTGATGAGATTCACTCAGGTTAAAGTAGCCTTACAACTTTCTCCTGGGTCCCATCTATCTCTGTACCAAAATTCACCGAAATCGGTTAAACGATTTAGGCGTTAAAGCGAAGAAAAGTCATTTTCGCATTTTCGCCGGCGACTTCGTCTGCGCATATCTCGTTTTTTCCCGTTCCCGTAGGAATTTTGGTAAATCCTCTTAGTGCACCCCAATGGAGTATAAGGAAGCTATATGCCAAACAGCTTTCTACGACCAATTGCTTTGGCTGTGCGCTGATATATTATATAAGTCAGTGATTCAGGTTTGCCTTTTATATATGTATGCTGTAGACGACGTTGCATGGGTCAGCAGCTTACAACCCATGCAACGTCGTCTGCGTAACATTTTTCATTACTGTTACGCTCCGATTGGTCTTAGCGTGATATATATAGCCTATAGCCTTCCTCGATAAATGGGCTATCTAACACTGAAATATTTTTTCAAATCGGACCAGCCGGTTGATTCTGTTGACATCTCATCGTGATTATTTAGGTGCAGTGAACACCAAGTGAGTTGTCATGCCATCTTGTTTGTATGGTTTGACAGCTCACTTGTCGTTCACTTCGCCTAAGTGTTCACTTCGACATCTTTACAGAATCGCACTGCAGTAGTTCCTGAGATTAGCGCGTTCAACCAAACAAACAAACAAACTCTTCTGCTTTATAATATTAGTATAGATATAGAGGATAGAAAATCCGCCTTAACGACCTTGTAATGAGGCCTACATAATATGACCTATATCCGCCTCTCTATATCCCAAAACAAGCAACCGAAGACACTTATGTGCTACCACCAACGTTACCATAGAATTGACAATGTTTTGGGCCTCCCAAATTTTAACTACTGTCAAGCCAGCGACGCCAAGAAGAAGAATGAGGAAGTTAATTTGGACTTTTTAAAGATACAGTGAACAGGCTACTTCTGGGTAAGCTCGCTCCATCGTAGACTTTGTCTTTGTCATCACTGACCTAGACTTGAGTCAAGAGCAAACCCATCTCAAATAAAAAAAAAAATATTTTAAAGTATTATTTCAAAAGTCGCATGAACACCTACTAGTGCTCGAATTATCTTTTTAAGGATTTAGAGGTACCTAATGCAGTTCGTTAGGAAGCTGAATTAAAAAGTAATTGTTTCCCTATAATTAATAATTCAATTTTATGGAGAAATAAGTAATTATAATTCACTTTTAAGGAGAAATAATGATATCCAATTTTAAATGAATGACTTAGTGTCCTAAAGTATACACACCACAAATAAATTATGTTTCCTATGTACCTACCTATGTTACACCTTATATTATATCCATATATGCAAAAAAATATGGAGAAATAAGTAATTATAATTCACTTTTAAGGAGAAATAATGATATCCAACTTTATATGAATGACTTAGTGTCCTAAAATACACACACCACAAATAAATTACATTTCCTATGTTACATCTTATCTATATCTATACTAATATTATCTATACTAATTATAAAGAGGTAACATTTGTTTGTAAGTTTGTATGTAGGGGGTAATCTCAGGAACTACTGGTCCGATTGGAAAAATTCTTTCAGTATTAGATAGCCCATGTATCGAGGAATGCTATAGGCTACATCATATATATCATCACGCTAAGACTAAAAGGAGCCGAGCATTAGAGGAAAATGTCACGCAGACGAAGTTGCGTGGGTCAGCTAGTAGACTATAAATTAACTCAAAAAGTACCGCTCATATTAGGTACATTGACCACAAATAGAATGAAGGATAGGTGATCGATGATTAACATCGTAATTTTTAGTAATCATATAAAACTGAACTATTTACATATAAAAATCGCCTACGTACAAAGTAACATCCACCGAAAAAAACACATTTTTTGGGAGCCGCTTTATTTTTATTATTATAGCGCCAATAAAAATAACGGTTCTTTAGATACAGCTCGCTGACAGACAGGCGGACGGACGGACAGCGGAGGCCAAGTATTAGGGTTCCGTTGGTAACCCATCGAGTACGGAACCCTAAAAACGCCAATCTTATTCCACATCAAAACCTTTAGCAACAATGCAACGCATTAAAAAAACACAAATAGGTAGCTAAACCAAAGCACAGAATAATTGGAATTCGCAACGAGGAACGTCTCTATCTAACGAATTTCTAATTTATTGTGCGCGATAATACACACCCCGGCAGTAAATCTTGCGCATGCACATCTAATCGGCGTTGGTGGCGGCATCTCGCGGCACCTTTGCGAACTAAGATGCAGAAGCTCGCCGCTCCGCACTCGTGCGATTAAACGCTATGCAATATTTCTATTTGCTTTCTATTCCCCATTATCTTGCGTAGTGCTAGGTGGTGATAACTTAGTGCGTTTTAATTGTGGAGTTAAGTGGCTGAGTAACCGTTTTCCGGACGGTAAAGAACGCTAGAGATTGCGTATCGTATCTCCGGTGGTATGCATCTTGGAGATTCGGTTTTAAGGGGTCTTGGCTGTGGTTATTTTTTGTGTGACCAGTGATGGGAAGGAAAAGGAAGAAAGTGCTAGCGTTAACGGAATGGAGGAATAAAACGTTTTTAAGGTCGACGCAATACGAGAGAAGGGGCTCAAAGATTCAATGCATTTATTTCAAATAAACCATTTATAGGCACTTTTGAAATGTCACGGTCGGTCAGTCAAAAACATGAGGCTATTCGCACGTTCCAAAGCGTAGATCTCTATGGAGAAGAACGTGCAAGAAACTCCACGGACACTCTTTTAAATCATTCATCAATCATCATCATTCATGTGATGTTTTACAAAAATCTTAGTTACATGTACTTGCTTCTTCATGTGAGGACAATACAAAATAAAAATTAAAAAAAAACTTATTACGACCCGACGGACGCTAATGATGATAAATATTTTAACACTTTAATTCGAAAAGGTTGTGATGGAGCTGTTCCTTAGCTGTCTTAAACAAACGAACTTAAAATACATAGTTTCCGCTCTGTAGGTTCCCGTCGGTTACATCTTTAGGATTGTTCTATTCCGACAGTTGCCAATGCAATACCTTTTTTTTTAAGGATGGGAAATCATCATATGACTCCTTCCGCCCTGGGTGAAGCAGAAGGGAGTGTCAGACTCTTGGCAGTGGCAGGTCCTATTGACTAAAACCCATCCGTGTTCCTCCTAATGCCCTTTGCGTTCCAGGGCCGCGGTGACTCTTTCCAACAAATTGCGCAACCCTGGCTGCCAATGTAGTACTGTCAAGCCGATGGATGCATCATCAGACTAGAAGCGTAATACACCAGGGGTACTTACATGGTGGGGTTGCGGAATTTGTTCGCAAGTCACCGCAGCATAAAGAACGGAACACAGAAGGCATTTAGGTGGAACACGGAAGGGTTTGAGTCTGTAAGAGTCTAACACTACCTTCTGCTCCGCCCAGAGCGAAAGGATTCATTCGATGATTTCCCATCCATAAAAAAGAGGGTTTTTGGTGAAATACTTTCATTTTATGAACAAACAAGTAGTGGATTTACCTGTTGGAATCTATTTTAACCGACTTCCCAAAAAGGAGGAGGTTCTCAATTCGGTTGTATGTTTTTTTTATGTTTGTTAGGTACCTCATAACTTCGTCAATTAGGTATGAACCGATTTGAAAAATTCTTAATAATACTTGCAGATTGGTCCCATTTAAATTATATCAAAATCGGTAAAGAACTTTGGATTTTAAATCGATATAGCTGGAGTTCGTTTACTTGGATGATGGTTTTTTGTCATCCAAGTAATCGAAATTGCGTATTTTGCTTTTCTGCGACTTTGCAGTGGTGTTGTTGGACCACTGAAAAGTGAAAAATAAAAAACTTTTTACAAAAAATACAACCGACTTCAATTTCGGAAATACTATTTGTATACTCTAATTTCGGATGTCGGTGTTTTTGTTAGTTTCTTCGTATTTTGAAAAGACTTCCGAAATTAAAGTTATTTTTAACCGACTTCCCAAAAAGGAGGAGGTTATCAATTCGGTTGTATGTTTTTTTTTTTAAGTTTGTTACCTCATAACTCCGACAATTATGAACCGATTTGAAAAATTCTTGTTTTATCTGAAAGGATACACTTGCAGATTGGTCCCATATAAATCATATCAAAATCGGTTACGAACTTTGGATTTTAAATCGAAATACCTGGAATTTGACTATTTAGATGATTCTTTGATAATCGAAATTGCGTATTTTGCTTTTCTGCGATTTTGCAGTGGTGTTGTTAGGTGTGGGGCACCACTAAAAAGTGAAAAATAAAAAACTTTTTACAAAAAAATACAACCGACTTCCAAAAATAAACACTACAAAGTAAAAAATAACTTTAATTTCGGAAGTCGGTGTCAAAATACGAAGAAAGTAACAAAAACACCGACTTCCGAAATTAAAGTTATTTTTTACTTTGTAGTGTTTATTTTTGGAAGTCGGTTGTATTTTTTTGTAAAAAGTTTTTTACTTTGTAGTGTTTTTTTTTATTTGGAAGTCGGTTGTATTTTTTAGATAGCTTAAACTTGGAAGAGTGAAAAGGTTCCTTCTACACAAGCATGTTGCATCGTCGACCACATAATCGCTTACCATCAGGTGCGACGCTGATCAATCGCGAGCTTATCGATAAAAAAAAATTGATGAACCACTCAAGCCTCAAAGTTATTACCAGGCACATTATAAAAGAAGAGTTAACTTGTAAAATGTTTAAATGACCATGTAATTAGGGCCCGAGACAATTTTATCTCGCAATTTTATACATTCCTACAAGTACTTACTGAATACACAACAAACTATAGTACACAACAATTTCCATCATATTATTTACATACATCTCTGTAAACAAGTGTCATTACAATACATAAAAGTCTTAAACTCTTACTTTTATTCGTCATAAAAAATGCTTTATTGGAAAATCAACTTTATTTGTTTCTTCGTAGAGTATTTTTCAAAGTGGGGAGTAAAAAAGCGGCGCTTACGCACAAGTGAAATAGTCATAAAGATCGCTAGTATGGTCAGACGAAACGATCAAAGTATGTTGTTTAATTTGGTGAATGAAAGGCTCACGTAGAATAAGACATCGATGTTTAAAATGAAAAAGGCCCTTTTAAAGGACGGGAAATCATCAAAAGACCCTCACTGGAAGAAGCAGAAGGCAGTGTCAGACTCTAACTGAATAAAACCCATTCGTGTTGCCCCTAATGCCCTTAGCCTTAGCGTTCCAGGGTAGCGGTGACTCTTGCGAACAAATTCAGCAACCCTTGCAGGCGACGCTGACGGCCCAGGAAAAGATGGCGAGAGGAGTTAGACTCCTACACAAAGGAATGGCCAAATGTAGCAAATGACAGAGAAAAGTGGATGGAAGGTACTATTCGAAAGAGATACCGCGGCTCCGGAACAGAAAGGGCAATGAAGGAACATGGATGGGTTTTAGTCAGTAGAAGTCTGACACTCCCTTCCGCTACACCCAGAGCGGGAGAAGTCATCTGATGATTTCCCATCCCTAAAAAAAAGGGAAGCCTTTGCCTTGGAGTGGAACTTTACAAGCTCATAATAATATGTAATTACTTATAACAGTCCATTTTGATGAAAAAGTAACATAATTTATTTATTTATTTATTTGGGACAAACAAACAGTAACACATTATATCTGCGCAAGTAATATAAACAAAGATGAATGTGATATGATAAATGTGAAACTCACACCGTTATCCACAAAATATAGGTACAATTCATATGGCTATACCCGCTTGACTGGGTCAGCCGCGCCAAATATGAGTCACGTTATGACGTAGATTGCGCGCGGCTCGTCTAAAAAACGCGGGATCTGCGCGCCAGCTGTTGACATATCGTAAACCTTTTTTGTCGTCGCCTCCTATTACAGAGGCCACTTAACTATTTCGTTTGTTCGAAAGCTGATAATCGGCTCTTTAAACTTACGTTAAGTGTATGATAACGGTTAGTTTCTATATTTTTTAATTAATTTGTAAACATTGATAAGTGGTGAAAAAAACACATTATGTGAACTTTGAACAGGAATAATTTAAAAAGTAGATCGATAACATATATATTTTATGACTTGTATGGGTAGCTGGGTTATATCTAAAAACGATAAATAACAAACAACATACTCCACCGTACAAAAACATATATAAAAAAAAAAAATCTACCACCAAACATTAGCCATTTCCCGCCATTTTGCATTATTTACCTTCCGACCCACGGAACAAAAATTCTAATCATAACGTAAATTTCGTTTGTTTTGTTTATGTTTTGGCTGAAATCTATTGCCCAGTAAACATAAAATGCGATAATAATTACTTTTTAGTCAGAACAAGCAGCTAGACTTAATAATTAATCAATTACGATAGCGTTCTGACAACATGGACGCCTTGTGTTACAAGGGCTAAGAAAATCATAAAAAAGATTGTAAAACTTACCCACATGTTGAAATCCTTTTGCACACACATTAATCACATCACAATGCACCAATAAAACATTATTTAACACTAATTCACTCACAAACAACATAATAAACAAGTTTATTCGACACTACGTCATTGCGCAACTCGCGTCATACCACAGACTGACTAAAACATTTAATTTCTTTCTAAAAATGGACTCGCCCGTTGCGTGATTCGTATTTTAAGCATGTAGAAATGTATAAAGATTCGAGTGGAAAAGAGCTAAATGATACAAAATATCGTGTGTTCGACAGAAAAAGACATATTGTGCTGTCAGATTGGCGTTTTTAAAATAGGGACTTTAGTTCCGATGACGCAACTCGAGCCAATAGTGATTTAGGGACTTTTGTCCCTATGACGCAATCGAGCGGTAATGATAATGTGATCGACTATAAGATTTTTCCTATAACTCGACTGTTAAGAACAATTATATATAAAACTATAGATACGTTGTCCGCACTCTAAAATGACAACATGAAATGAAGCCAATTGGCCACATCGCGCTTAGTTACGCACCAACCTGTCACGCGACACTACGTTTGTTTTGTTGTCAATTTGACTAGTACTTATCCTGTGACGTAACTGAAGATGTATATTTATCTCCCTCTAGCAACAGGCATCCCGCCGTACGGTGACATATTTTCTTTCCCTTTCTTCATGCGTATTAGTAGCTATCTAGTATTTTCGCCGTTTTTAAGCGCCGCGATGTTGGTTTATGACGTGTCTATATATAATACGTCATTGGTTAAGAAGTTCAAATCATCGTCATCATCATTTCAGCTGAAAGATTTCCATTGCTGGACATAGGCCCTCCCCCAAGAGTCGCCACATCGACCGGTCCTGTGCATCACGCATCCATCAGCTACCCGTGACCCTTACCAGCAGTGTGATTCTGTAAACATATCGAAGTGAACAATAAGGCGAAGTGAACGACAAGTGAGCTGTCAAACTATACAAACAAGATGGAATGACAGCTCACTTGTCGTTCACTCCACCTAAGTGATCTCGGTGAGATGTCAACAGAATCGACCGGCAGTTCATCGGTCCACCTTATGGGAGGCCTTCCTACGTTGCGTCTTCCGGAACAACGACGCAACCAACAACCAACCGCAACTCCAGGACCTTTCGACTCCATCGACTATCTGTGTGAGTGTCTCTGTGTGTGTGTATGTGTGTGTCTGTGTGTGTGTGTGTGTAAGTGTCAAATGTCCATTTTAATTACAAAGGGTGGACTAAACCACAAAATGGAACTATTGAAGAGACGGATGAGAAATCAGAAGAGAACACAGCTGATGATGCTGAAGAACACAATGGTGATGTAGAACAGAATGGTGACACTGAAGTAGTTGGCAGAAAAATCTTATTACATTATCTTTTTCAGAAAAAGACTTAACTATTAAGAATAATTATCCAGTAAAGCAATCATTGTATTTATCATGTTCGATCTTTACTCTAACTAACTAACATAAACGTCAACATGTTCAAACAACAAAATAACGTACAATATTAACCTCTGACCAGCACACAATTTATTAACAAACTCTCATCATAAATTATAGAAGCTTCGTCAATATAATTATTACATAAAAATTTAACTCGAAATAATATTCGCCAAATTCGCTCAATAGTGTTGCGCACCATACGGTTATGATTTAGCATGTCGATATCGATTACTTTGTCGCGGTGCGGCCAGTCGATAAATCGCGCGATGTCGACGCGCATGCGTACTAACGAACGGCGCACGAGCTTTTCATTAACCGTTTCGATTACATTTCGCTTTGTATGCGATATTAATGACTTTTATGTAAAAGTTACGATAATTGTTTGTATGAGAAAGAATTGCCTTACCTGGGCGGTGGGAGATGGTTGTATTGTGTCGTTGACTTACCTGTAAATGAAAATATATAAATTAGTAAAAAGTTGTAACTTTGGTTCTGATACTAAGTAATGTTTAAGTATGGCAATAAAGGTTTGCTTTAATGTCTACATCTCATCATTAATAATTATGGTTATGAATGAGAATGGTGAATAAATAATTAGTTCTTTAGGTTCTAAACTTAACGTACTTTCAATATATCTTTTCACTCCATTTTAACCATATCACAAAACTAGTAGTCACGACCCAACTCTGGCCTCGGCCTAAAAATAATAGGTACGTTAATTAAAACATCATAGGACAACGTAACAACATTGTTTCCCACCTCACGCCTTCATTAAAACGGATTTAAACGCGATAACACTTTACCAAAAGCCCGAGCAATTCGAAAATTCCCCGAATTTAGCCGAAAAATGCACTATTCGCGTCGCGTGCAAAGTGCGCCAGAATTTTGTTCGATTAAGTAAATTTTGGCGAGTGGCGGCGGTCGGTGCGGCGCGTTTGATGTGAGCGCTAAGTAAACGTCAGGCTCGCCAGCCGTAATTGCGAATAGGGATGTGAATGTATCGATATATTTTGGCAATAAATAGTTGTTGGCAGCTGTAAAGCAAAATAGCGCCTAGGAATAAATAATTAAGTTGGTATTGAATGCATTCTAACTGTTGGGTCAGTATAAGTCAATGTAAAAGGATTTAGACATTCAAGTTACAGTTAGTCGAAATCACGTGCTTGCTTGATAATATTACGAGTATTATGATGCTCATACGTATGTAGGAGGAAAGTACATATTTCTTTTGTAGCTTTTTACAAACAAACAAAAAAACTAAATCTGACAACTCATTCATATCACTCACCCAGTCCCCCACATCAATATTCAAAAAAAGTCATTCAACGTGATGATACGCATTAAGTTTATAACTGTCGTTATCGATATAATGACAACACTACAACAGAGGTCGATAATTATGAATGGAGCATTTTGTTTCCGAGTCCCGCCGTGAGCCTGGGGCGATATCATAACTTGTCTTTTTTCACTTGAGTATACTTTCTTTTTAGGAGTGTCTTCTTGTAAGTAAGCAACAAAAATTTGGTTAAGCGTGATCAGTGTTTGAGCTGTGAGTTCCGTAAGTTCACAATAATTTTTTCGTTGATGTTACTAGGTGCCAGTGGCGAAGGGTCCATACAACTCGATTCCTATCGGCTTCCCTTTCGAAATATGGCAAATACTAGTATCAAATTATATTGTTTTCAATCATCATTTAAACAAATAACTATTTACGAAGTTATATTGCAGGTATAAAATTTGCTTTAAAAAAGTAACAATACTAACAAAACAATCAAAGAAATAATATCAGTGCCTTGAACAAAAACCAACTTAGAAATACGAAGACATTTATTTCAATAAAAGCACGAGGAGGTCGTTGAATCGCGGAGAATCTTAACACCGAGATTCAGTTTAGTGACGTAATTTATCAACGCCATCTATCGAGTAATTATGAACTAATAAAACTAACAATGAACTTGAATGTAAGACTACAGCCTAGAATAAGCCGGCCGCTCAAACAGGAATTCAGTACATTTAATTCATAGTCTCTTGTAGCGATCGTGACCTTGAGGCCACAATATAACACTGCTAGATTTAGGCAGTTAGCAAGCCGTTAATCATCGAGTTACGATCAGGACAGAGATAGGAAATGTGTACGCCAGAACGAGATGGAATGATACTGAACGTAGACAGAGTATACTGAAGTTGTAAATCGAATTTGTTCGGATAGTAATATTTGAATGACAGTCATGACAGATCCACAACAGATTTCTTTCGCGCGAATTTAAGTGTCATGTTTATTGATATCATTGTTCATTTTCATTTGATTTGATATATTGGTATCATAATTTAGAATCTTATAGCATTATTCGTGTATTATTGTTGAAATTGAGTTATTTGTGTAAACTAGTGAAAGTTTTGCATAGTGAAAACATGGTTAGTGGCGTTGTATTGTTTGGTGATCGGATATTTAAATAGGTATTTAGGTAAGTAAGGAGTAAGATAGTTTTTTTAGTTTATAGTTTTATTAGAAAGAAGTTATTTATGTAATGATTTTGTTGTTATTAAGTAAGTTCGATAGCATGGCGGCATTAGTGAACGTAGAATGCTGTCTGACAGATTATTTGTTGACTGAGGAAACATCCTTTTCAAAGTTGAGTTTTGGAAATAAAATAAACATGTAATTCAGATAGGCCGTGCTCGCCCTGACATGATTATAAATTATAAACGACGCGATGGTTTTTTCAAACATTTTAACAGTTGTTTGTACGACAAATACCCGTGGCTTACGGGAAGTTATAATTAAATTATCCGAAGTTGTATATCTTTGCATGATTTCGGGGAAATCGTAGGATAGAAACCTTTTTTGCTAATACGTATGAAGTTCATAATAGAAAAGTAGATCGGGATAGAAGTTTAATGAAACGGTTCAACGACACAGTAATTTTGCTAGGTAAACAAGAATTAGCTTTTCGCGGCCACCACGAAAATCCGATAACCGCGGTAACTATATCGAAACGTTGTTATATTTAAGCAAGTATGATACTGTAATCAATTCGCATTTGGAACAATGTTCCTCAACACAATCCCACATTCTCTGGCCTTTCGAGTGATAGGTATACAAAATGATTTAATACAAAGTATCGCATTCGTTTTACGCGACCAAATTAAATTTGAAATAAATAAAGCTCAGTTTGTATCGGTCATGAATAGTCATGATTGACGAAACAGGGCCACAGCTGGAATTTACGCATCACACTTGAGCAAGGTAAGCATTTTTTGGTCCGGCTTCCCTTTTTAGAGAATTCACCCTGCGCCACTGCTAGGTGCATTTATTAACGTTCAATGAATTTGTGAGATCCTGGTTTTTAAATAGTAAGTTACAGTTGTTTTATTTGATTGTTAATAAACAGGGAAATCGAAACATTACCCAAAACCTCTTAATCCTAGTGGTATAACAACATTTGTTCTACCACTTTGACCTCAACTAAACAATGTAGCCTAAAACGACTTGTTTTCATTTATTTATTTATTTATTTATTATTATTTGGTACACCAACAGCAGTATACATGCATGTAACTACAAACGAGAAACAAAAATCAAATTATTAGTTCTGACATGTATGTATGCCTATTATAGGTATACACATGCAGCTTACACCATATTATCTACAAAAAATTATAAGTATCGAATATAAAATAAAATAAAAATTAGTATCTAAAGTCGAATACAAAACAAAAAAATCAATAAAGAGGGGAGAAAAAAATACTACGTAGGTAAGTATATTTTTTTTTTTATAGATTTAATTTTCATATATTTGAAGTCTGTAAAATTCGCGTATACTATGCTCGGCCGCGCACCGTGTCCTGCGCCGCGGTCTTTTGCCGTCCGCCTCATAAAGAATATGCAAAATTTCAGGGTCTGTGTCAGTCTGATTACTTTTTGTTTGGCTTTTTTTTTTTTTTGAGTTTTGAAAAGTCGTAGAACTAAATGTTGTTCAGGGTCGTGATACAAAGTCAGGATTTAAGAGGTTCCGGGTAGTTTCCCTAAGAGGTTGTAAGTATTTATAAATAACCCTGAAATATAATGAAAGTCCACTAGCAAAATTATAATGATCTCTTTACTTATCCAATATTTTTAATGGGCATTCTGATATCGCATAGCACCGTGTTACACATAGGGCCAAGAAAAAGTACAAGAAAATCCAGTAACACGTCCTATCATCTATCATATCATGTCCATATATTTATGTCCTTATTTGTAATGTAAAGAGATTCAATAAAAACTGTTAGGTAACTGTTTACCTCCGAAGAGCGAAGTGACAATGTCTAATTTAAATAGTTTGTATTGATATTCTTACAGGAAAGTGAAGTAAAAAATTGTATTTACTGATTATACTTTTTAATCAGACGTAGCAAACATGCATTCCTTTTTTGTCAAAATTTATTAATATAAGTATAATTTTTATATTTTTGCAGTGGTCTTCCTTATTTACTTAAATTTTATATTGCTTAATTTCTATATTTTTTTCATGTTTATTTTTAATATAGTTAGTTTCTTTCTTATTATAAAAAACATTATTGCAGTAAATTCTTAGTTGGAAATTCTGCGCGTTTTTAGACAGTGATAGGGATCCCAAAAATATACTGTTACCCAGCCATCCTGCCACCCTGAAACTTTTTACATACTAACGGTATTTTAAAAAAAACTATTTTCCTTGTAGATCCATAATATAATATCATCATCAATATTTTTTTGATCCTATGACTTCTGAATTAAGAATAGGGTATTTTATCTAAAATCAAAAATAATAATTGCATGTCCCGTCCGTTAGATTTTCAAAAAATATCGGAAACGTGTTTTTTTCCTATTTCAAATCGATAAACATCAAAGTTCAAGGGCGGGAGCCGGTGACGTCACTTTTTAGTTAAAATTGCACCGTATCGGGACGTCAAGCAAGTTTTCAATGCACTGTGTCGTCTCGATTTTTGTACGTGAAAAAAAAAAAACAAAAAATACGTGCCCAATATTTATCAAATCTATCCAATGTACTAATTAGTTTTTTTTTTTTTCAAGAAAATACCCTATTTGAAGTTGAGAGCTTCAAATTCTCAGTTCAGAAATTCGGGTGTAGCTCCCGGTACCCTAATCCAAAATGACCTATCATCACCATAGGAGCTAAATATAGTTATTACTAAAATTATCACCTGCTCTTTATGCGTATAATGATATTTTTTGTTCTGTGTAGTCCGAGAGATCGTAATAGGAATGTTTGTTTAAATCTATTACGAATTCAATATGTGGTTTGTGTGGTACAAGTGATGGGCGAGAGTGTAGAAAGTTCACATACAACATAAGTCAAAGTCAAACCATTTATTTCAATTGGGCACATTCAAACGTCATCACTTATATTTAAACTAGCTGACCCGCGCATCTTCGTCTGCGTCACATTTTCCATTACTGCTCCGCTCCTATTTGACTTAGCGTGATGATATATAGCCTATAACCTTCCTCGATAAATGGGCTATCTAACCTGAAAGAATTTTTCAAATCGGACCAGTAGTTCCTGAGATTAGTGCGTTCAACCAAACAAACAAACTCTTATGCTTTATATTATTACTAGCTGACCCGCGCCACTTCGTCTGCGTCACATTTTCTATTACTGCTCCGCTCCTATTTGTTTTAGCGTGATGATATATAGCCTATAACCTTCCTCGATAAATGGGCTATCTAACCCTGAAAGAATATTTCAAATCGGACCAGTAGTTCCTGAGATTAGCGCGTTCAACCAAACAAAAAAACAAACAAACAAACAAACAAACAAACAAACAAACTCTTCTGCTTTATAATATTACTATAGATTATATAATATATAGTATACATAGTATAGATAAATACATAAAAATAATAAAGTGACTCGGCTGTCTCTGTTTTTTTTTTTGCCAGTCCATTCTTACTGTTTAGCTCAAGACCGTTCGTGATAGAAGACTACTGTGGATGCCCTCTGCCCCAGCTACATAGGATCTAAAGTCAAGTAAGTCAAGACTGTCCATTCTGTAAGGTAGATTATGGAGAAACAATGTGTGAGGATGTTCAAAGAAGATTGGTTATATAAGCCCATAGAGAATATAGTCTTTGTATTTATAATCCACATGAGAGCTCACAAAAAATAACTACAGCGGAGTTGAAGCACTCGCCTTGCATTGGTTGGATCATATTATAATTATCATCATAATGAAGAAGAACGGAAAAGAAACTTCATAGTCCAGAATCTTATGGTGTAATTGAAATAGTACGTCTTCACGCGATCAATTCTCTTTTTTCTCTTCAGGTTATTTATTTTTATTTCTTTAGTATTAAAACATTTTTTTTTAAATTGATTAACATGCGCTATCGCAATGTTACGTGGACAGCCAAAAACGTTTTTTTTTAATTTTAACAATCGCTCTCGCATATCACTTTATCTAGAGCCGAAAATCTCTCCGCTAACAGCTCATTCCTTCTGCCCCGCAAACAACAATTTCGTTGAATGACAAATAAGAAACGATGATTACACTCCCAACGATCATTAATAAGTAATTGATTCGAACTATCCATCGATCCGAACTATTTGTGACTATTGATCGATATCTCTTGCAATTATCGATTTCGTTTTATTCGTTCCGATAATCGATACGATGAATATTTAAGTAGAGGATGTGATCTCTCAATGAAATGAATGAAAAAACTTGAAGGTTATTTTGGTTTAGTTTTAAAATGCTGTTGTAATTTTTTACTTTGAGTAGGTAATTAGGCCTAATTGCTGGTCAGTCATTAAAATATTCACGATGTGTTAGGACGATAAGTTTAAATTCGTTGTTCTTGTTTTTGAAAGCTTTTAATTGCACTTGACTTTAGTACTTAAACTATAGTCTTTAGTTTCCCTTCAGTCAAACTTTAGTCCTATAGAGTTTAGCAATTTGTAGACAAAAGCTTGCTCTCTTATACAGGGTAAATTTATTTGGCATCAAGAATCAATTACAGACACAACTTTAAATACACCCCTCAAAAAAAAAATCGTCTTTTTAGCTTAATTCGTCCCAATGCTAGGTCTAACTCAAATAAGCCTCCTTCTGCCTTACAAAGAAAATCAGCTACAGAAATACGAGCAAAAATGTAGGTACTGAGAAGTTATTTCTGTTTCGTTTGTGTGATTTTGTATAAATCGTGTTTTTAATGGGAACTAACGCTTGGAAAAATCGACTTGTCACCGAAAAAAACTTTTTACAAAAAAATACAACCGACTTCCAAAAAAAAAACTACAAAGTAAAAAAACATTCCACACACACACTTATGAGTATGCTTTTGAACTGTTTACATTTGTTAGCAAAAAGCACGCTTGGTTTATGCATAATCCTGAAACGGGAGGAAGATTGTAGTAGCGTGCTAATAAGCAAACACGTTCAGACGTGCTCAAAGCCCGCCCCCTTCCACCCGCGCCTCTGATGGCACGCTCGAAAATCGAAAGACTGCTGATTTTAGAGCATACTCATAATGAACATGCTCATTACTAGCAATGTTTTGACTCACTTGCTACTAAGTAGCATTTGCTCATTAATAGCATGCTTTCGTGCTACTGATGAGCATGTCTCTCTGTAGCCATGTCAGATTTCTTGGCTAGTCGTAGCGACCGCCAGTCTTTTTAATGAGCCAAGATCAACAGGTTCACGTGCTTTTGAGAAATCTCGGTATGTTAACATGGTTACCCATCCATACACCGACCTCGCCAAGTGTTAATCTTAATCTAGATTCCTTGAAGATCAACCCGTATAGCTGTTATTTATTTAGCTATTAAACGCACAGGCTTAAATAATAAAAAACATACACGAACTGCAATTGAAAACTAGCTAGTAAGTATCAATTTACAGCAAACTCAACAAATACCGAACTCCGACACGCAGTACATTAGTCTACAAGCACCAGCGAAGTGTCACAAGTGTCAGCGGTGTCACGCGCGTGCAATTCCATTTTTTACGCTGTACCGTGTTGAAGCTCGTAAATCGTGTCATTTTCACGTCGCCCAGAGCTTGCATTTTGACGAGGTAATAGCTGAGTATATCATCTGGTGCGGCCGTAAAAATGGAGTTTGTATACGAGCTGTGAATAAAGAGTAAGTAAAAGGAATAATGATCGAGGTTAGATGGTGATTTTAATGTTACAATGTAATACGATCAACAGAATTTCATATGTCTATGTTATGATTAAGTTATTAATAAGGCTTACAATGATGTTGGATGGTGGGCTAAGTATTCGGGATGTCCTAGTGCTGGAACACCACATCAAAAAAAAATACAACCGACTTCCAAATAAAAAAAACACTACAAAGTAATAAATAACTTTAATTTCTGAAGTTTTGACACCAACTCCTTCTAAAAAGGTTTTTTTTCACTTTTTAGTGGTACCCCACACCTAACATTACCACTGCAAAATCGCAGGTAAGCAAAATACACAATTTCGTTTACTCGGATGACAAAAACCCATCATGCAAGTAAACGAATTCCAGCTATTTTTATTTAAAATTCAAACTTCCAAATCGATTTTGATAAAATTTAAATGGGACCAATTGACAAGTATAGCCTTTCAGATAAAACAAGAATTTTTCAAATCGGTTTATAAATGACGGAGTTACGAGGAAAAAAACATAAAAAAATACAACCGAATGAGAATCTCCTCCTTTTTGGGAAGTCGGTTAATAAAAGTGGTCGTAATGGCATCAATGCCACCACAAGAAACCCAACGGAGCAAATCTATACGGCAACAAAAAGAACCGTGACGCCATCTATCTTACAAGCAGCAAACTACTACGACGATATCCTGCATCGCGGTATCAGAGGTTACCGTGCGATTTGAACACATAACAGTCCGAATATCAACTATGGGGCAGTTGCCCGTCGGGCACAACAACCGTCTGGTCTGAGGATCCTCCTTTGGCTAAGGAGGCTTGCGGTTTAGGCAGTTCTGCATACCTCCATATGGTCACTCTAATAGAGGATGTTTCATAATGGTAGAAATAATATAAAATATCTCCGATACTGGTGACTGTAGAGTGACTGTTAGACAGACAACGCACAGCCGAAACTATTTACTAGTCGTAGAAAGTCGAAATCGGACACTTTGAGGAGTGTCGGGAGCACCCCTACACTCCTCAAAGTGTCCAATTTCGGCTTTCTACGAATTTAGCATAACTCCATATGATCACTCTAATAGAGGATGTTTCATAATAGTATACCGATCCGTATTATGGGGGCCGAGTCACCCGCGTCCGTAGGAGAATACCCTTCAGCGAATCCCTACACGTGGTCCCCGGGTGGTGCTAAACAGGTGACATTAACCGCCTCCGTGGTCTAGTGGTTAAACAACCTGATTCAGACCCAGAGGTCCCGGGCTCGATTCCCAGCGGGGGCAAATTTTTTGCTCGGTTTGGTTGGTGGTAGGACTTGTTCTAAGTCCGCCTGGCAAGCTACCACCATCACGTCTAAGTGTCGCCATAACAACAATGTTAACAGCATTGTTGTGTTCCGGCAGTTAGAGGTATGATAGCCAATTCCTCTGTGTAAGAGGATTCCGGGTGAAACTCGCTTCCATCTTCGGCCTAATCATCACTTTCCATCAGGTGAGATTTGGGCCAAGAGTTTCCCCGTTTTGCATTAAAAAAAAAAAGTAGAAATAATATAAAATATCTCTGATAGTGGTGACTGCTTGAGTGTCTATCAGACAGACAACGCACAGCTGAAACTACTAGTCTTAGAAAGCCGATATTGGGCACTTTGAGGAGTGTAGGGGTGTTCTCCTACACTCTTCAAAGTGTCCAATTTCGGCTCTTGCAAAGAGAGGGTTTCTCGAAATTCCTTCGGGAACGGGAAATAACGGGATTGCACGAAGTCACGGGTAAAAGCTAGTTATACTTTAATCGCGAAAAGCGTTCTATTGATTCCTTGTCGGTTACTGTAGCTAACAAAAATGACATGTACTAAGCGTAGTGTAACAATAAGCAAGGTAGTTGATAACGATGATAACAGACTGCATTATCGCCGTTGGCAGCTCTATTAATTCACTGACTACTAATCCAGTAATCCAGATGCATATTCATTAATTTGCATAATTTGGTTCGAAGCAGCATCCATTAGCGGACTAAGTGACTAAAATATGGATGGGTTTAGGATGAGAACATTACGTGCACGAAATATAGTGACTGCGGACTAAGAATTGTTATTCGCTGCTATTGAAGAATACTGTATTATTATAAAATACTCATCACCATCGGCCTAGCCTTTTGCCAACTATATTGGGGTCGGCTTCCAGTCAAACCGGATTCAGCTGAATAATTTTACGTTAAGCGGCTGCCTACCAAACCTCCACAACCCATTAACTGGGTACCACGGTACTCCTTGGCAAGACTGGTGTCAGATTTTCTCGCTTCTGTCTATCCGTAACGACTGCCAAAGATCTCCAAATGACAGCTGGGACCAACAGTTTAACGTGCTTTCCGAAGCACGGAGGAAACTCGGTATGTTAAGATGGTCCCCATCCACAGACCAACCTCGGCAAGCGTTGCTTAACCTTTAAGATCGACCTGTGCGGCTGTTATTATTTAGCCACGAGCTCCTCATCCTCCTCTTATAATTAAAAAATACTACAATTTCGAATTAGGCAGACCATACGATGAAGAATTATCTCAGAAAATTTCAAATTTGCATGACAACCGTTGTAGCTGTGGCGCAACTTATAGACTTGCTATTGGTGAATTTTGAATGCTATTTTTTTAAAATCGATGTTTAAATAGTTGCTTTTGAGGCGAAACTGTTTTTCAATCTATGTTTTTATTTGGTTTTCACCAGGGAAAGTGCAATAGGTCAAAATTTATAATAGCTCTCTCCCGAAAAATCAACCGTTTCTATATGTAACTGTATATTCCAAAGCAGCAACTTTGAGTTCGCGGTTTTCGGGGCCACACTGGTAAACAATTAGATAGAACCTCGTAATATTTACTGTACAATAATATATCATTACATAATTTAAAGGAGACGAACGAACCCTGCCTTTAAACAAAAATCGATTGTAGGTTTATTAAAAGTCAAAAATATAGTGTTTTAACTAGGACTAAAAGTTTTACCCCCGTGCTAAAGATTACTTAACTTATACTCGGTAACTCGCATACCGTGGTCTAGGAAATCCCACAAGCCCGCTTAAAAGCTAATTCGATTACAGAAATTTATGTGAACTGGACTCAACATTGCGATAAGGCATTCCAGAGAACTCTCGGCTTGTTGCCAAACACCTCTCTCAAACTCGAAATCAGGTAAAAATCGAAATACCGCGATATCCATAATCTCATTGCGTATCAAAACTGTTAATAATTACAACTATTACACGAACCGAGGCGATGCAATGTCGAAATCAGTGGTCCTCTAACTGTTTTTAATCTTGGACCCCATAAGGAATTTTTCTATTTTGGTAGAACCCTGTTGTTTCGAGCTTATAGATCTCATTGCCCTCTCAAGCACACCTAATTTTATTTATCTTAACAGCAGACCCCTTTCAGGTTTATGTAGACCCGGGGGTCCAAGTGCAACACTTTGAGAATGACTGGTATAGATTAATTGATTTCGATTAGCAAAATATCGCGGCAGCGAGATCCGATTGTATCGATACTAAATTAATCGATTATGTGCGCTATCGATTTAATGCTACCGTGTTACTCTATTTTCGTCTAAATTAGATTAGTTGATGGCGATAAATTCAATAAGATATTATGTATGAGGATTTCAATTTGCGTATGTAGACTTGGCTTTTGTTTGTTTATGAAAGTTAGCTGGCTAACAAGTTTGTGCGTTCGCAGACCTTTAGAATGTGATCTCAGAGATCAATTATTTTCTGTTCCTGTTGCATTTTCTATCATGTTCGGTAAACATACCTAATTGAATAAGGTTCGATTATTCAGTAAGCAGTTTTTTTATTGAAATATAAATATGGTTAAGTATTTGATATATTTTCCATATTAAAGCTGTTAAGTAGGTACTCATTTAGTATGTGGATTTTTGACAGTCGTTACAGCCAGGAAACTTGACATCAAACTAAACAAGAGGTAGGCTACCGTGCTTTCCACTCACTGAGTAGGGCTAGATGGGTAGCTTCATTTAAAATCGTATTAGCATGTTTAGGGTTCCGTACCCCAAAGGGTAACACGGGACGGCCCAAACCAGAAGGAGTCATAAGATGCTTCATTGAAAGGACTCAGGCTCAGTGCCGGATTAAACCAGCGCCTAACCTAAAAAACCTTCGTAAAATGAAAACGAAAATATTAAATGACTAAATCAAACAATTTTAGGTTTTTCACAGGTTCCGGAGCCTTTATGTAGCGCCTGAGCCCATAAAATCGTATTAGCATGTTTAGGGTTCCGTACCCCAAAGGGTAACACGGACCCTATTACTAAGACTCTGCTGTCCGTTCGTCTGTCTGTCAATCTGTCACCAGGCTGTATCTCATGAACCGTGATAGTTAGATAGTTGAAATTTTCACAGATGACATATTTCTGTTCCTACTATAACAACAAATAAGTAGGTACTAAAAAACAGAATAAAATAAATATTGAAGGGGCTCCCATAAAACAAACATGATTTTTTGCTATTTTTTTATTGATAATGGTACGGAACCCTTCGTGCGCGAGTCCGACTCACACTTGGCCGGTTTTTAACCATTACCAATTCAGTTAATTTAAGACTTCTTTCAAGTACCAACGTTTCATTACAAAACAGATTTATATTAGCAAGCAAGTTACTAATGGAAACGCAAAGAAAAACCGTCCGCTCATGTTTAATACCATATTTATATAAAAAATATCGCATGCATTACGCATAGCGCTGGTTCGAACCCCCGCTGGGGCAGATTGTGGCTGGGGAACTATTCTGGACCTTCGATACTGTCTCACTACGATTATTGTGAAGATTTTTTGAAGTGAAAACTTCTTTTGCGGCGTTGAGCACTTTTATTGGGACGGGTATAAAATGCTAAACTCGCGTCAGGCCACGTGACCTGATCGAAAATTCGTAAGACGGATGATTTAAAATGCACAACGTTAATGTTCAAGTTTTCACTTCTGCCGGCACTCCCGGAGTAAAATCCGTTGATTTGTTTTTAAATTGGTATTTATTTACAAGGGTTCCGTTGGTTACCCTTCGAGTACGGAACCCTAAAAAACACAAATCGTCGTCGTACCCTATGACTTATTCTCAGACTTATAATACACAAAAAAAAAACATAAAAATCGGTCAAGCCGTTTCGAAGAAATTCTATAACAAACACCGTGGCACGAGATTTTTGTATATTAGATGTAGGCTGAACAAGCCACTTTTATCGTCTCTTAGATTTTCATAAAATCACAAACTATTCAGTTCATCCGAACTAATATCGCTTTCAGAAAGTTTTGCCTTCTGCAGGATCTCCAGAATACGCGCGCTCTCCCCTGGTGGTCGCTAAACAGTGCTCTACAAGCGTGTGCCGGACTGCCGGCCAATAACATGAGAGACGGCACAAATGACCACCTGAAGCAGAACAAGACTTGAGAACCTATCTTGTACTGATAAGGGATCTCTGGATCTGTCAAGGAACAGACTGCTTGGGCCAGTTTGTGGGAAAGAAGTGAGAGCAGTGTTTTATCAGCAACTAGCTGTACCCCGCGGCTTCGCTCCCGTCAACTGGCTACCTGTCTACCTACCTACCTACCCCGCTACTCTCTTACTCTTACTCACAGACAATTTGTATTTGACTAATGTCAATATTTATACGATACAAACGTCACTCAATTGTTTTGCCTTCCCGAAACCTCTCCACTAACACTTAAACTTTATGGAATGGTATTAAAGTTCAAATTGACTTTTAAGTATTATTACGAATCTTTTGTATGGGAGCATAGAAAAGTGTTGTTTTGAGTCTTTTTCAGGCAATTTTTATATTTTTTCTCTCCGTAAGAACCATCCTCGTACTTCAAGGAATATTCTAAAAAAAGAATTGGCCAAATTGGTCCAGGCGTTGTTGAGTTATGCGCTTACCAACACATTTAGCAATTCATTTTTATATATCAGCAATTATTTCAAAGTTAAGCCCGATATTGAAGTAGATTAGAAGCGCGATGAACAGTCATGAGAACATGAAATACCACCACAAACCACCATAACAAACGTATGTCACGTGATGACATACGTTTGTTATGGTCGAGCCACGCTCCGTTTGCCTGAGAGCATGCCTGCACAAACCAGTTTGCGCAGGAAAGCGCGTGCGTGTGGACAGCAAGACAGAAGCCCGCGCAGTCCCTGAAGTTTCGTCTTTTTGTACAGTCATGACTGCACAGGTCTGGACTGCAGGCATGCTCGCAGGCAAGACACAGCGTTTAGCCAGGCCATTAGCCGTTAGGTACAAGGCTAGTGTATATAGCTTCATCTCTGTGATCGACCAACCGTGACAATTCTGTAATGGTTTAAACTGTTTGAAATAAAAAGCTTGCTTTGAGTTTGAGTGAGTTAAAAAAAAAAGTATAAAATTGTCAGTTTAAACTGCGTAGGAATAAATCGTGCCGAGATTTAACATCCAGACAGCTTCAGCATAGCATGAAAGAAAGAAAGAAAGAAAAGAGTTTATTTGCGGCCAAAATGGCGCATACCGAAAATTCACATAAATTACAATTATAAACATGAAAAATTGGGAAAATACGCGTAAAATCTGCGCAAAACGGCCATCACTCAGCATAATGCTGGGACTCGTGTGCGAGACAGAGCCACAGCGCTGGTTTTCAGTGACAGCCGGTGTTGACGGTTTTTATGTCGATCGGAGCAGTATAGAAAGTAAAAATAATGATACAAATACTCAATACTTAATACGCAATAATAATGAAATAAGTAAACAAATAATAATAAATAAATAAAAACATAACTGATACAATTGACAGACTGTTGCGCAGACGTTGTTTGGCAAACTAATAGTGGCGCGCACAAAGCTAAACTAGAAGTAGTTTAAAATATATTATCTTTGCGCACCAAAGACAACAAAAACTAAAAATTCCATGCAATATTGCAATGCGCACGCCCACAATGGCTGCCAAAAAGTGTTAAGATGTAAAACTTGTCTCCCACATTCCAAAATTATGGGGACAATCGAAACTTTACTTATAAAACACTAGCTGACCCACGCAACTTCGTCTGCGTCACAGTTTCCAGTAATGCTCGGTTCCTTTTATTCTTAGCTTGATGATATGTAGCCTATAGCCTTCCTCGATAAATGGGCTATTTAATAAGTACTGAATGAATTTTTCAAATCAGACCAGTAGTTCCTGAGATTACCCCCTACATACAAACTTACAAACAAATGTTACCTCTTTATAATATTAGTATAGATATCTATCATTGCCACTTAGAGGAGGTATGAACAAACCTCACTTACCTACTGCAAATACGGTGATCAATTTATTCGAAAACAAATTGGATGGGAGGCGGTCTGAGTTAAGAGTCCTATTACGAATCGTGAATGCTCGTTTGCAATAAACGAAGTTACGTTGGTCTGCGTTGGGAGTACATCTATAGTTCGCGAAACAATTTTGATACTTACTAGTCTGAATAGGATTATAGTTTATTTGGGCGCTCGCGCGAGACTGAGGAGCGCGCGCGCTGAATTGACGCAGAATATATAGTACTTTAATTTTATTTATTGTAATTTTGTTTTATTATATTGACAAACGAAAACTAATGAAACGTATTCATTGTAGATTGAAATTTTATATCATGTTAATTTATTTGATAAAATTGTTTTTATTTGGAATATAATGGACGTTGAATCAAGACATTTCTGGCTTAAATTTGGCTTTCATTACGTTTTTTTCCCTGAAAACTCAAGGAATTTATAGAAATTCTAGAACTCCAATAAACAAGTAAAACATTCAACTTACCTTTTAGTAATTTCAGCTTTTAAAAGAATTGATTGTAACAATGTGAATTTGACCGTCAAAGTTCCATCGCCGACATTTTTTCTAGCAAACTGAGTTCGTAAAATATTTATAGTAAATTACACGAAAAGAAAAATGAAAATGTGTAACTCTAACTTACAAGAAAGAGACTGGCACTATCGTTATTCATGATCAAATAATTAAAATATCTTACTGCTGCTGAAAATTACAGCGTCAAAAATCATGAATTTCCGTAAAAAGTGTAATAGGACTCTTAACGACAAGATGTATCATACAAAGTATTCGGCAGACTATAAAATGTTTTATTTTACCATCATCTGATAAAGAGAGATAAAATATTTGATGATTACTAATGGAAATAAGAGGAATACAACGATACGGTAGTTAAAACTATAATTGATGTCAAACGAGTTTAAGGAACTTCAAAAATCACGAATATACGACGACAATGACATATACATGGTTGTTGATGATGACACCAAATCTATGGTAGACGGCAGACGCCAGATGAATATGCACTAACGGTCATTGAGACATTGTCTATTGACACATTTATTGACTTTTTTAATATCAAAAACAGAAATAAAGACTAAAAGCTGTTCTGAATGGATGTGATTCTATCGTGATTATTTACGTTCTCTAGTTATTAAAAACGGGTCATAATTTATGTTTCGGATATCTATGAAGGGATATAAGAGACAGGTCAATAAAAATTATAACAAGTTTATCCGTCTTTTACCATAGCATTGTCTTGGGCTCTATAACTGCAGGTATGGTTGTGGGATGCCCTTGCAAGACAAATGGATCTACATAGGTATCTAAATCTACTAGTTTTCTTCGGTTCAAAATAAGCTGTTTGTAATGCCTTCTATCTTTTTTTTTGCTGAATGTTCTGCAAAGACAGTGAGTATACGAATTTAGTGTGTGTTTAATTTTTACCCAGCGGGTAGATATTTAAACCAGAGTTCAACATTTGACTGGTTCTAGCTCCAAAATTGTCAACAATTGATGTCATACAAAGTGGTAATGACGCCAGGGTTTTGGGCACATATTACCAGCTGACAGCGTTAAGGTCGAATTTTTTTGATGCAATATTTTAGTTTGTAGTTCGTTTAGTTAATTTTATTTGTTAATTACAGTTATCAGTTAAAATAATTTTTTTTTAATCGACTTCCCAAAAAGGAGGAGGTTATCAATTCGGTTGTATGTTTTTTTTATGTTTGTTACCTCATAACTCCGACAATTATGAACCGATTTGAAAAATTCTTGTTTTACCTGAAAGGATATACTTGCAGATTGATCCCATTTAAATTTTATCAACTTTGGATTTTAAATCGAAATAGCTGGAATTCGTCTACTTGGATGATAGTTATATATCATCCAAGTAATCGAAATTGCATATTTTGCAGTGGTGTTTTTAGGTGTGGGGTACCACTAAAAAGTGAAAAATAATAAACTTTTTTTTTTTTGGAAGTCGGTTGTGTTTTTTTGTAAAAAGTTTTTTATTTTATTTGTTAATTACAATAATCAGTTAAAATACTTTCTTTTTTTTACTTGATATGGGTTTGCTCTTGACACTAGTCTTGGACAGAAATGACAGGGACTTTTACTGTTAAAAAAGTTGATGTCTGGTTTCATCACAGTACGCGTCAACGCAACTTTAACTTTCAAATTGCTTTGTTCTACAAAGCTCACCTGTCTCCAATTTTAAAAACGAGGTCCCCTAACAATCAATAAGTAACTACATCGTTACTACCATTCTGAGTTCACCTACTTAATGTTTAAGCAGTAAATATTGAAATCAACAAGTTAGATCTACCCACGCTATTAAGATCATTATCCTTACTGCTTTGCCTAATAAAGTTTGAATGTCTGTCGGTGTTGAGTTTAATGCAGAAATCTTTATTTTTGTTAGTAAATTATCCTGTATCGGTGTGCTTATCGACTTTGAAGATAAGGGAACTCAGGATGCCAAAGTGATGAATTGACTATGCTGTAGGTTACTTATTTTAGTGCGGGATTTGTTTGAAAGAGTTACCGCGGCCCTGGAACGCAAAGGGCATTACGAGGAACACATACGTGTTTTAGTAAAAACAAATTCCTAAATCAAAACCTAATCTGAACGAGCCACATTAGTTTGCTATCGGTACAAATTAATTAATACAGTATTTACGTGAGTCCCTTTGTCGTGTTTAAAGCAACCCGCCCGGCAGATCATGCCTTAAGGCTGACGTTGTTACGATAATTCCATTTTGTTATTATCGTTACACAGGGGAAGATTGTTTTTTATAAGACTGTGATAAAATCGTCAGTGCTGGTGGTTGGTAAACCTGCCAGGGTTGCGGAATTTGTTCGAAAGAGTCACCGCGGACCTAGAACGCAAAGGGCATTAGGAGAAACATGGATGTGTTTTAATCAGTAAAAATCTGACAGTCCCTTCTGCTTCGCCCAGAGTAGAAGGAGTCATTTGATATTTTCTCAATCTTAAAAAGGGAACTTATGATCTCTATCTCATTTAACACATAAGCAGCGCCGGCAATTTTGTTATGACACAATAACTAAAAACTCAGACCCGTTTTTGTCCATTAGAAGAATAGAAAACTTATCCTTCGTATTCAGAATTTTGATGATCTCTTACTCAGCCCTTCTGTCTAAAATTATAGTGACGAAAGCCACAGGCGTCCCCTAGTTTCAGTAAAAGCGCAGATTACTAAAACAGCGGTGACCTGAAACAATTACATGACTAAGCGTATTGTGACACACGGTAATCGCACGCGCACCATGACGTCAAGCTAAATTGATCCAGATTGCGCGGGAGAGCTGTAAGTGCAGACCATCGATACGTCTTCGTGGACACTGAGAGAGACGGTTTTCCAATATAGCAACAAAGAAAAGAAAAAAGACAACAAGGAACACAAAAAAGATGCGAAAAGAATAGAATTTATTTAACACGGATTAGAGCAGCTAAAAAAATCTTTTAGTGTTGGTTAGCTATAGGTTTTATAAAATCACGCTGCGAACAACAGGAGCGGAGCACAAAAATGTGAGGCACCCGAAGTTCAGCGGAACAGCTAGTGCTGTTAGAAACTTAGAAATGACTTTGCCTTACCACAAATCCTACTGTATCCCAGAACATGCTGCCTACGGCTAAGAACTTACGGAGCGATTTTCACCCGCGACCGCCGCGGTTGCGGGCCCGCAGCTTCTGTAGATAAGTATGTTAAAAATTAAAGCACAACTCACGACGCGCAATTTACGCTCGCGCCTCTACTATGCGAGCCAAATAAGAATAGGACTGTCAAGACGCCATTTTGTTCCGCAATACTCGCGAACTTCATTACCAAAGCGTAAGGTGTGCAAAAAATTATAGAGAAAAATATACTCAGTTTAATAATTTTTCGGTAATTCTAATCAATTTTACGTCAAATTAATAAGTAGTAGATTCATGAATAGAATGGGATTTGAAAAAAAAGAATGTTAATAAAAAACATTCTTTGATTGGTTCATTTTTTAATGTATACCGTTTCGTATATTATTAATGTATCCAAAATTATCTATTTATGGAAATCAAGAAATAACATTTTACTTATAAAAATGAATATAAATAATAATTAAATCAATGAATAAATAAATATAACGTTTGTTTTTTTCATAGTTTCTTTTTGCTGGCTGTACTAATTTGACAGCTTTCGTGTGAAGTTGGCCGCAAGCGTGATCCTATTCTTAGTTGGCTCGCATAGTACAGAAGCTGCGGGCCCGCAACCGCGGCGGTCGCGGGTGAAAATCGCTCCGTGAGTTCTTAGCCTAACTGTCCTTTGTGGATGTTGCGAAGTTTAGAGCCAGCACAGTTTGTTTTTGCCAGCGAGACATAGAAGAAGTACGACCTCATCACATTGGCCCTCTTCTTCCATCAGACATCTAGACACACTTCAAGCTACCATCCCTATCTTGCTGCTATTCCATCAATCTGGCGTTTCCAAAATACGTCTTTAAGGCGAGGTTGCAGTACTGTGTGTTTTGACGAACAACAGCGACTGCCCGGCGAGCGAAATAATGCCTAAATTTTGATTGTTTTTTCTTCTTGGCGAAAACTGATAAAGAAATAAAACAATATGGTTTCAACATTTACTTCAAAATAAAAAGCTCTATCTATTGATATAACTTTTATATATATTCGTGATGAAATCTCTTAGCAGTACACGTTTAAAATTGTAATTTAGTGTCATGTTTGATAAAAAAGTATCGAGCCAATCATTCTAAATCGCGTTTCTATCTTTACGATTTACTTGAGGGTATGTTCAATTTTTATGTAATTATTTTTATTTATTAAAAAACTCATAATAAATTAGATTTTCAGACGTTCAAAAATCTTAAAAAGTACTGCAACCCCGCCTTAATATGCGCACAGCAAAGGAGTGGAACTCACTACCTGCTTGTGTCCAGACATAATAAACCCTAATCTTTTCAAAATTACAGTAAACTGGAGTCTTCTGGGTATGCTCACTCCATTGTCGACTTTGTCTCTGTTAACTACGACCTAGAATAGAGTTAAGAGTAAAACCCATCTTAAAAAAAGTAAAGTAATGGGGTTTCCAGTCGCCAGAGTGGCCATTCCAAGCTCTGTTCCTCTGTTCCAAGTTGTAATCGTAGAACTTACGATTGTTATGATATGTACCTCTAATTACTTATGCAATTGTGCTCTGCTTTCGGTGGAATGATTGAATAACATGGAGGTAGGAGCTAATGGAATGCGCTTGCAAAGGGCCGTGAGATAAAGTCTGCTTAAAAATTCTGCCTACCGCTATATATCTCTGCATCACCTAAAGATTTACTGACAAAAAATGCTGACGTTAAGTCCGTCGCTTCACTTTGTGAACGTATTAAACTGATTTAGAAACGC
The DNA here is from genome assembly GCA_963859965.1 of Ceramica pisi. NCBI lineage: Eukaryota > Metazoa > Arthropoda > Insecta > Lepidoptera > Noctuidae > Ceramica > Ceramica pisi. The sequence continues at coordinate 3,672,012 of OY982542.1, forward strand.
TGTATGTCAAATGATTACTGTAATGCATAATTTTATCATATACTAGCTGACTCGTGCAACGTCATCTGCGAAACATTTTTCATTACTGCTCAGCTCCTATTGGTCTTAGCGTGATGATATATATCCTATAACCTTCCTCGATAAATGGGCTATCTAACACTGAAAGAATTTTTCAAATCGGACCAGTAGTTCTTGAGATTAGCGCGTTCAACCAAACAAACAGACAAACAAACAAACAATCAATCAAACAAACAAACTCTTCTGCTTTATAATATTAGTATAGATTGTTTTAAACTTTCATGGTCACTAACATTAGAATAGTTCATATCGGGTTATGAACTATTCTAATTTTATCATAGCCGCCACGAATCGTGAGCAAAGATGAATGCAGAAGGGTGACCTCGCCGATGTACGGTGGGCGAACGAAACTTGCATGCGCAATAGTTGATGATCATTGACTGACTATCTAATAAGGAGACCCCTCAAAGCTGTCGTCGTTAAACCAACCAATGAATAGTATCTTCACGACTCGTGCCAGTTATTATTTCGCTAGATAAAGGCTCCCATGTCTTTTTTCTGCTTTTTCCACTTGCTTCCATCAATAGTTTTGCCCGCGTCAATGTCAAAGACCATCCCAAAGAGACGTACTCCCGGGGTAAAAAATATACTTAACCTGTTTCTAAGGTTCAATCTCAATACCAGAACGCAAGTAGGAAGATGTAATCACAACCTCGCAAAACCCGTGACGGATCAACTGCAGTGTGTGGATGTGGTGCCGAGTTACAAACCATGCTCTACCTCCTATCACGCCCTCTACGCCCCAAAAAATGCACCCAAGGAGACTTTCATGCTGCCACCAGTGATGCCATGGAGGTCGCAACGTTTTGGGCCACCAAAATCAAGGAAAAAAAAACCTGTCGTGCCAGCGAGACGAAAAAGAACAATACCAAAATACATCAAAATTGGTTCAACGGTTTAGGCGATAAATACGTAGTAAATACAGACAGAGTTACTTTCACATCTATACTAATATTATAAAGCTGAAGAGCGTTATGAAAGGAGCTACTGACAGCGTGACGGCTTATAGGACAGAATGGATGAAATAAACCAATTGCGTCGACCCCAAATAATAAGGAATAAAGGCAGGAACATGATGCGTTTGTTTGTTTGGTTGAACGCGCTAGTTTTAAAATAATATGCTTTTAATGTTGGACAGCCTATTTATCGGGAAAGGCTCCAACTTTAACCACATCATCGCTTACCTTCGGCTGAGATAGTGGTCAAACGTATATTAATAGTAAAAAATAAAAAAAAACATAGGCTATATAACATCACGCTATGACCAAAAGGTGCGCAGCATTAATGGAAAATGTGACGCAGACGAAGTTGCCCGGGTCAGTTAGTCATCTTCCTGCCCTTATCCCATGTTACTTGGGGTCGGCGCAACACTTTTTTTCTCCCACTCTGCTCTATCAGCCGTCAAACTTTCACTAACTCCCTTTTCTATCACATCGCTCCTCACACAATCCATCCATCTTTTCTTTGGCTTTCCTCTCCCTCTCCATCCATCCACATTTTATAATATTAATAGTCCATAAACCGTTGAATGTGTGCACGTACCAATAGGGAATATGCACGCGATTTTTTTATTTATAAAATGAATTACTTATAAGCTCCAGTAAACACTCTAGAAAATATTTTTTAAATATCTTCATCAGCGATTAAGTTATAACGCTTCAAAGATTACTTTTAGAACGAGAAGTCTGACATGCAATTTGACGTCACATTACGTGACGTCTATACATCTGCCATAGAAAACAGCGTTTTCGCGAGAGGGACAGATATATTTGTTTAAAATAGTTATACCTCCTTTATTTTTCGAGCAATTTTGATTCTATATTCACTTAATCAATTTAGATTCTGTATTTTATTTTTGTATATTTTTAGATAGAATGAGTAGATAATAAATATTTTTTCCATGCATATTCCTTATTCTACATCGCAACGCAACTTCAGTTATCTCCTTACAAACAACTGAAAATCAACAATAATACATCACAAAAAGAGCAAAAGCGCTCACTTTGAAGAGTCTCGCCTGCAGGCAGATTCGAATTTAAATAACCAATGTGTACTGTAGCCGGCTGATTTATTGGTTAATTTACTTGAACACTGATTGTGCGGTAAAATTAAAAAGTCGCCGGCAACTTTGAGCTTCAGCACCTCAAGGAGACACATCACTTGTACGTATGAATATTTTGTTTGGGAAATGTCGACACTTCAAGACATGAGATAAAAAGGGTGATGTTTATGGTGGGAAGATGATTTTAAAGGAGAATTTTTATCTGGAACTTTAACCTACCTGAAAAGCTTAAGTTTTGTAAGTATTTGTCTGTTTTTAATCTCTCGAAGCTCTGATCCGCTAACTTAATTTCTTTCACCAATAGAAAGTACTGTGACACAGGCTTTTTATTTCGTGAAATGCTCGGTTCCTGCCGAATAGACTATGTGAGCAAACACTCGGGAAAAATCTAGTATAAAAGACTGCATGGCTTCTATGAATTTAAGTTAGCTTCCAATTTTCCTGCTATTTTTCCTAGCTGTTTGGAATTTCGTTGAAATGAAACTATTTGCCGTAACCGAGAGGCACACGATATTAATATTTTTATAAAAAACTTTTCCAAATAAAAAAAGACACTACAAAGAAAAAAATAACTTTAATTTCGGAAGTCGGTGTTTTTGTTAGTTTCTTCGTATTTTGACACCGACTTCCGAAATTTAAGTTAGTTTTTACTTTGTGGTGTCTTTTTTATTTGGAAGTCGGTTGTATTTTTTTGTATTTTTTTTTTATTTTTCACTTTTTCGTGGTATCCCACACCAAACAACAGCACTACAAAATCGCAGAAAAGCAAAATACGCAATTTCGATTGCTTGGATGACAAAAAACCATCATCCAAGTAAACGAAATTCAAGCTATTTCGATTTTAATTAAAATTCAAACTTCGTAACCGATTTTGATAAAATTTTAATGGTACCAATCTGCAAGTATATCCTTTCAGATAAAATAAGAAATTTTCAAATAAGATTTAAGAGGTAACAAACATAAAAAAATACAGCCGAATTGAGAACCTCCTTCTTTTTGGAAAGTCGGTGAAAAATTAAGTTTCACTATATTCTTTCCTACATTGTGTGTGCCAAATAAACATGTTTTCTTTCTTCTTTCCTCTGTCAACAATAGGATTGTTATGCATGAAATAAAATGTTTACCAGAAGAATACCTCGTTAAATTTTTACATCTCTACCTACCATTAAGGTCTACATATAGAGTTATCGGCAAATAGTGGGAGTACAATCTGTTGGTACCTTATTCCCTCGGGGAGTAAGGCGTTGCATTTGAATTACGACGTAAGAATTAACTCGTATATTATTGAAATTAGCTCAAATGTTTATTCTTACTACCTATGTACAATGCGGGGTTAACTGGTGTGTTTGGAACAATTAAATGTTGAAAAATCGCTACGTAAAGTATTTTTTTATTTTTTATTAGTAGAAATTTGAACACGACCAGGTTTTTTTATTTTTAGAATGCCATCCGTAGTGGTAAAGCCTTCTATTTAAAGAACGGAAATCATCAAATGACTCCTCCCGCCCGCGAAGCAGGAGGAAGAGACATCTCTTACTGACTAAAACCCATCCGCGTTCCTCCTAATGCCCTTTGCGTACCAGGGCCGCGGTGTCTCTTTTGAACAAATTCCGCAACCAACAACAGCACCCCGTGCACTATCTTTAAAGCCTCGATTCGGTTACTCACCTATTATGGTGAAATGGTGAATCGTAAAATCGACTTCGTCCGCGTAATCCCTAGGGAACGCACTCCCGGAATATATCTAACCTGTTCCCATTGGATTTCCGGGATAAAAACTATCCTATGTCCGTCCTTTCCCGGTCTCAAACTAGCTTTGTACAAAATTTCATACAAATTCGTTCAGTGGTTTAGGCAGCTTTGAAGAAGAGACAGACAGACAAAGTTACTTTCGCATTTATAATATTAGTTAGGAAGTTCGGATAAATACATTATACCACTAAAGTAGTTTTCTGTGGTCTATTAGATAGTTTAAGAAAGTTATTATAGCGCAGTTTTTCTTTTACTGAATTTCGAGATATCTTGCCATTAGTCGAATAAGTCACAAATTGTATATAGGCTTGACTTTGAGAGTTGCAAAGGGTGGTATCTCATCAAGATTTTTCCGAGTCTCCTCAGGTGTTGGGGAAATCGCATACCGCCCCAATTTCCCCAACCATCAACAACCCCAATTAGAGCGGTACCGCATACTTACTATGTGGTACCGCTCTAATTCCCCCAACACCGATACATATCACCACATCGCTAAGTTTCTAAATCATGCACTGGGTGGGACCAGCAAGATAAAGTGCACTGTGAGTGTGGATGAATGGGTCGCCACGGGGCGCGACCGAACCCTGCCTGGACCACACAGCCTCATCTAGGACACCCGGGAGGAGCGCTAATCGATGCTGTTTGCACGATCTTGTATATGGGGGAATAGGGAATATGAATGAAAAAAATATTTAGTATCGATACAATGTATCTAAAAATATACAAATATACAATACTTACAGTGAAAATAGAATAAAAATTGCTCGAAAACCAAACGAGATATAATTACTTTAAACAAAATATATCTGTCGCTCTCTCGAAAACGCTGTTTTCTATGGCAGCTGCTTAGGCATCATGGACTTTGACGTCAAAGTCCATATCGGACTTCTCGTTCTAATTGTAATCTATGAAGCTTTGTTACTTCATCACTGATGAAGATATTACAAAAATTATTTCATAATTGTTTCCTAGAGCTTATGAGTATTTAATTTTGCAAATAAAGAAATCACGTGCATAGTCCTTATTGGTTTTCGGGATTTGTGGAAAAGTATCGCAGTTTTTAGAGCAGTTCTTGTAGCGGCACTTGGGGGAAGCCTATCTCCAGGAGTCGCCTTTTGACTGATATGATGATGCCAGTTTTTACCATTCTCTCAACTATAACTATTGATAAAAGTCCTAAATATATGTGATTGTCTACGTGATATCACAACATATTATAAAACAAAGTCCTCCGCCGCGTCTGTTTGTCTGTCTGTTCGCGATAAGGACAAAAACTACTGCACCGATTTTCATGCAGTTTTCACCAATGGATAGAGTGGTTCTCGAGAAAGGTACATAATTTGTCAAGTGGGCGAAGCGGCGGGCATCAGATAGTTTTTGAAGTGAAAACTTCTTTAGCGGAGTTGAGCACTTTTCTTGGGATAGGTATAAAATGTTAAACTCGCGTCACGACACTTGACCTGATCAAAAATTCGTAAGACGGATGACGCGTCAGGACACGTGACTTGATCGAAAATTCGTAAGATGGATGATTCAAAAATGCACAGCGCTAATGTTCAAATTTTAACTTCTGCTGGCACTCCCGGAGTGCAACCCGTTGTTCTTTTTATTCATAAAATCAGAAGGTAAATCCAGTGACAGTATTTAGCAAAATATATCCCTTTTAAAGTTTTATATATTATATGACTCAGGCTGGATTTGTCCAACGCCAGATAACTCTTATTCGTGGAATAAATTTAACTTTTGACAGTTTTTGTATGGAAGAACTGTCAAAAATTTTAAATTATTCCTCCGATAAAGCTATCTGGCGTTGGTCAAATCCAGCCTTAGTGTCTAATTTCGAAAAATTAATTGAAACGCATAATTGTTTACGTTTCGTATCGGACCTTTGTAATTTATTTAAAAAACAAATTACAGAAGTACTTAGAGCAACAATTCCAGCGAAAAATCTTATCTAAGACTATTCCTCGAATTGATACAAAGATAATTGTGATCTAAAATTGTAATAACGGTTACCAATATCGAAGGGTCTTTACTTTATATAATACCTAAAGATTATAGATTACGAGGAAGGGTATAAATTTAAAAAATAATTAGGTATTGGTAACAGGGAAGTTTCGTGGCCAAATCATAAGAGGTAGCGATTTGAAAAAGTGAGAAGTTGTTATCAAAAAAATGGATAAAAATTAAACTGTTTGGAATATTGTCGTACTCGTTTAGTTGTTTAAGCAATAAAAAATTTAGTAAAACATGATTTTAGTGTTTATAAACTGGAATAATAAAGTGTTAAAAGTATTAAAATTCAATTTGTCTTTGACTACTTCTCCAGCAGATACCTAAAGCTTGCTGGCTTTCTGTAAAAATTGTTTAAAAGAGTAAATGGACGCTGTGACATTCTGCCAGCAACGATGAGCAATGACGTGTGTCAAAAATCCAAATGTTTCGAATTGACTGCATGACTGTTCGGTAATTAAATTGTTTATTTTACAAATATGGGTACAGTACCCGGCAGCATAGTTAAGTACATCTATAGTTACCAGTGGAAAATTTCGTTTTGCCTAAGCTCCCATTTTATCGACCTTCGTTCAAAATAATAAACACGCGAGCGCCTCTCATTTACAAGAGACTCGCTTCAACTCCTCCCTCGCACCACAAACCAGTCTGTTATCGGACGCGATCGTATTGCGTAAATTTGTCGGTTAATTACGCGACTCTTGCGCAACACTAAAATGCTACCGTTTTAATTGAACTTAAAAAAAAAAACTTTAATTGGTACTGCGAATTTAATTTTTCCGAACGCCGCGAGTAAATCAGACTGAAGTAACTTTCATTTATCGTAAATCGACGATTTTATGATGTTTTTAAAAATCGATATATTTATTAATATAAGAATTTGGTTGGAGTTTGTTGTATAATAAAAGAGTCTATATAGCTGTTTTATGTGAGAAGCTGTTTCATAAAATCAGTCGAGATTGAAAAGATGTGCAAATAATCTAACGAGCTAGGGGGAAGTAGAGCATTGAGAAAGATCTTGGCAGCTTCTTTCAGAGAATGTTTAGGCTGAAACTTATTTATATATACACAGAGCGATTTATATATACAGAGCTTTTCTTTCGTCACCTAAAGCATCTTACAGAACGAATTACCATAGTTTGTGAGTTTTAAATTCACATGCTGATTTTACTGAACCAGTTCTTCCAGAAATTATAGAAAGCTGAATCCCGTTTGACTGGAAGCCAACCCCAATATAGTTGAGAAAAGGCTTAGCAGATGATGAATTGATGATACTAGATCTACAAAGGACAATTCATTTCATCACCACACAGACCTATGTGGTCGTTAGTAGATCACTACATATTATAGAAAAGGTTTTGGGAATACTTTCATTGTGCGTACAGTGGAATTCCCTGCCGGAGTCTGTGTTTCCTGATAGCTACAAACTGGGAGTCTTAAAGTCAAGACTGAATAGGTTACTTCTAGGCAAGCGTGCTCCACCTTAGACTGCATCATCGCTTAACATCAGGTGAGATAGTGGTCAAACGTACGCCTATCAATAGTAAAAAAAACAAAGTCATACGCCGCGTCATTCTGACTGTC